>OW285235.1:127071740-127783474 GCA_935421215.2 Melolontha melolontha | reverse complement strand
TAGTCAAATTGACACTCTTTTTGTTCATCAGTCATCACTTTTGGAATCCATTTTGCCGCGACCTCTCGGTACCTTAAATCTTCATGAATAATTTTTTGAGTGGGGCCATAAGACAGATTAACATTGTCAGAAATTCGATATATGCCAATCCGACAATTATTTTGGATCATGTCGTTAATTTCTGCAATTTCTAAATCAATCCATGCAGTTGGTGGTCGCCCGCTTCGTGGTTGTTCCAGTGTTTCACAACCGTCTTGGAATTTCTTATGCTACTCAAACACTCTATATAATGGTAAACTATCATCTGGATATGCAGTTTTAATCATTTCAAAAGTTTCAGTTGGAGTTTTACCCAACCAAACACAAAATTTTATCGTATATCTTTGCCCCACTCACATTTTTTCGATGGGTATGTCAAACACTGGCAATTTAGTAATTAATTTTTAATAAACGTCAAAAGTTCATCAAAGTCAAAGTCTACTTGAGGATAACTACATTAGAGATAGGGGTTTCATGTTCTATTCCATGTACTATAAAATTCTCATTGCACAAGAAGTTATAGCACCAGTCTCCTTATATTTTGATATACCCTCGTATATGTATATATATATTGATATAAAAAGGGGGTGTATTAGTATTTTTATAGAATGTTAATATATTTTTAATAATAATAATTATGGTAATAATTATATATGCTGATAATATTGTGATAATGGTATAAATATCCAAAAAGGCAACCACGTTTGGCAAAAGAATGATATTCATATTAATCAAATATGATTAATTCAAATTATGGATTGTTTTAAATTTTCTATAAATTATAATATAAAGTATTATGTTACCTACCTTATTATTGAGCTTAATTTGGTAGTAGAATGTAAGACGTCGCTCTTACAATATTATCTGGGCACGTTTATTATAAATAAGTATTTTTTTATTATAATATATTAATATAATTTGACCCCAATTCATATTTTTATCTTATGAACAATATTATATGTATATTTTCGGCTGCTTAGCGGTATACCGAGATCTTTCTCACAGGAGCCGGTCCTTCAATTCATTAAAGAAGTAAAAATCAAATCCCATTTATGCGACAACAATCTATGTCGGGCATTAATACTGAATTTTAGTGAAAAGTATCAATATCATATGCATAAGTAACTTAGTCAAATAGACAATAAATAAATGTATAAATTATAGTTTGTGTTAAATCCAATTTAATTATTATTTTAGTGAGATATTCAATCCTATTAAAATTACAGCCGATTGGTTAATATATTGGTGTGCATCGGTAACAAACATAAGTTATTTCTAATAAATGCAAATAAAATTTCAAAACTAAGTGATAGTACCTGATGATTGATAGTTTACAATTCTAATTAATTTGGGAAGACCATTCAGTTTCAGGGTATGTTTTACTTATTAATACAACTAATTTTAAATCTTGATTAATTGTAAAGGTTGTTAGGTTATGTTTTACTAAATTAATATAAAATATATATAAAATATAGGGTTTGATCGGCAATTACTTGAAATCCTTTGTCAGTAATCTGGATGTTCTAGATGGACGGGAATCGATGAATACCAGGTTGAAATTGGAAGCAGGAGGTGTTTCATGTAGCGGGTATTGAAGGTGATGCTGATATTTCCACAATGCTCGATAAATTTATTATTCAGATGATGTATACACACTATCTTCTTATATTAAGAATATTTTCGGGTATGTAAATTACTTTTAATATTTAAATAATATTTTATGTTTACGATAAAATTTTGCGTAGCATTATTTTGCAACAACCAAAAACGACGATCTTTTCTGTTGTTTTTTATTCCTTGGCCTCCATACAATTTATTTTTACTTGATATAGATATTTAACTCACGTAATTATCCAAATCGATTGATTTTATATCCAATATTTAATTGACATTATTATAAAAATAAATTAGTAATTATACAATTGTAATTACATATTTTTGAATTTTTATCAATATTATATGAATGGAGTTAATAATAAACAATTTTCGCGGTAAGCTAATTCAAATTCAAAAAATAGACGGGTTGATAAAATAGATTTCCATATGATATAAATTTGATTGATAAAGTTAATTATTTTCGGAATAACATAAATAATAAAAATTCTTTCAAATAAATTTACTCTTTAAATGCGCGGTATTAACTTGTTTAATAATTTACGTTGTCATTGCATGGCCAATTAATGCTTATTTCTAACATATATGTTCTTTTTTTCTTCCAGTTTCTGGTACAGTAGAACCACTACATTATATATACAGGGCAATCCAAATTAAGTGTTCACCATTGGTAACTTTGTTATTATTAAAGATACAAGATTGTTTAAATTAGCAAACTAGTAGTACTTTTAATGCTCTTTAAGATGGAAGAATTAAAAAAAAATAAAGAGCAGCGCGTTTTCGAGTTTTCCCGAAAAATATGTTTTTTTCAAATGGAAACCCCTATATATTATATCATTTTCTGTTAGAAATTCAATTTTTAAACAAAAAATCTTATAAGAAATTTTTTACTGGGATTAAAAATACTTGAGTTATAGTGAATAAACAAAAACAGCTAAGTCAAGTGCATTTCTATGTTTCTATGATAACGACGTTAATTCTTTCTAGTAAACGTCAAATATTAGTACAGTTTTATTAGTCTTTCACTCATAAATTTCATTTTGCTAGTTATTAATTTGACAAAAAAATTATTTTTACCCATGCAGAAAAGTATGATATGTTAGAATCTTATTTAGTGTGCTGAAAATCCTCTAGGAGGGCAAAAGAACACTACGCTGAATTATATCCACTCCGAACACAACCAAATGAGCAATTTTTTCTGAGACTGTACCGAAAATTTAGAGGCAATGAGAGTGTTTTTGCCAAAACAAGAACAGGGAGGACTTTTATAATAAGCGAGGCCACGGAAATTCTAGTTCTTGCATATTTTGAGGCCAACCGTGAGAATTCCATACTAGATATTATCAAGGAATCTGATTTGAGTCACGGTACTGTGCATAGGATCTCTGAAGAAACACAAATTCATTCCTTATAAGTACAAACCAGTTCAAGTTTTCTTGCCAGGGGATCCAGAGAGAAGAATGTTTTTTTGCCACTGGTATCTTAACTTTTGTCGCTAAAATGTAAACAACTTTTGTTATATTTTATGGACCGATGAATCAAATTTCTCAAATTCTGGAATGTACAATACAAAAAATCATCATTACTGGTCAAAGGAAAATCTTCTTTTAGTACATCCAAGACGCCCGCAAGTCCGTTACAGTTTTAATGTTTGGTGCGGTTTAATTGGTTCAAGGATTGTTGGTCCTTTCTTTTATGAGGGCACTCTAACTGGTGAAAGGTCCCATAGAATTTTTGACTGAATTTTGAATAATTTCCTAGACGATATTGATCTCATAAGTAGACAGAATCTGCATTTTCAGCAGGATGGCGCACCTGCGCACAACTACAGACGTACTATTTTAAATACTATTTTTAACAATTCATGGATAGGAACAAATGGTCCTATTCAGTGGCCTCCCCGATCGCCAGATTTAACACCGCTTGATTTTTTTTTATGGGGTTATTTAAAGACAGAGATTTATAAGCAAAGGTACGAAAACGTAAACCGCCTTAAAAATTGCAGTTAGTGAAAAGATAAACCAAATAGATGGTAGGACCATACTAAAAGCAGTTCGACAAGTTCAGAAACGTGTTCAAAAATATATTGAACAACAAGGTGGATATTTTTGAACATCTTCTATGAAAAAATCAGTGATTTTTATTTTCTTTTAATGATATGTTTATGTATAAAATAAAGTTTATAAAAATTATTTAGCTGTTTTTGTTTATACATTATAACTCAATTGTTTTTAATCGCAGTAAAAAAGTTCTTATAAGATTTTTTGTTTAAAAATTGAATTTCTAACAGAAAATGATATAATATACAGGGGTTTCCATTTGAAAAAAAACATATTTTTCGGGAAAACTCGAAAACGCGCTGCTCTTTTTTTTTTAATTCTTCCATCTTAAAGAGCGTTAAAAGTACTATTAGTTTGCTAATTTAAACAATCTTGTATATTTAATAATAACAAAGTTACCAATGGTGAACACTTAATTTGGATTGCCCTGTATATATATATATAATGTTGTGTTTGTACTTATTATTACTATTATTTAAATATACAGGTTGAGTTTATTTGAATGTTTAGCATTGGGATCTCAGAAACTACTGGAGATAGAAAAACGCTTAAATGGGGAAAGATGCGCAGTTTTACGAGTTTGATTTAACACTGCTTTTGTTTCTCCGATAATGAATATCTAATAAGCCATGAAAGCATGGCTTATTAGATATTCAAAGAAAACTAAATTTTGCGATTTTCTTTGAACATGATTAGCATCGTTAATAGTAATTTTAGAGAAAAAGTGTTCAGACAAAAGTTTTAGATAATTTTACGCCAAATAAAACTGTGTAGCTAATATTTCTTTTCGTTCACCATTATCGAGTTATGACACAAACTTGTGTTTTTCTAAATCGAAACGATAGTTGGTTTTGACATCATTAAAAAGCTTATTTTTTGCTTTGGTTTGATATGGTTATTTTAAAAAATAAAGAGGATATAGACATTTTTATGGTTTATATGGAAAACAATTGAATTTCGAACTGATAAAATACAAACCAAACGAAAATTTACTTTGAAATCTTATGTAGTAATAAAATGAAAACTTTAAGAACTTTTATTAAGGGCACACAACATTATTAATGTTCAAAGATACCTCCATTATTATTAATACACTCTCTACATTGCATCTCTTCACAACAGAATTTGTAGCATTGCGGACTTTACACCTATCGATGTTATTAAAAGCAACTAAGACAGCTTCTCTTAAATCGACGACTGTTTCATATGTTCTTTTGTATACTGTGTCCTTTAGTACATCCCACAATAAAAAATCCAAAACTGATAAATCAGGGGATCTAGCCGGCCATTCAATGGGTGCATTTCGTCCTATCCATTAATTAGGGAAGTTCAAATTTAAAAAATTTCTAACATTCAATTGTTTGTGCGGAGGCGCTCCGTCATGTTGAAACCATTGCAGCATTGCTCGGGTTCTTAAATTTAAACTATCTAACATATCATCGAAATCTTGTTGAAAAAAATTAAGATAACGATTGCCAGTTAGTGATCCATCAAAAATAAAAGGAGGAAGAACAGTTGATCCTATAACACCACACCAAACATTAAACCCAAATTTAATTTGTGGTCTCCTATATTCAACGTGAAGTGGATTTGTTTGAGACCATATGTGCTCATTGTGCCTATTAAACATTCCATAATTTGTGAAACGAGATTCATCAGTCCATAATATTTTCATTGAAAAGTGTGGATCGTTTTGACACTGATCTTTAAACCATCTACAAAAAGCTATTCGTCTGATGTTATCACCTTCATGTAAAGTTTGTGATACTGATAATTTGTAGGGACGAAATTTATGCTTCTTCAAAACACTGACAATAGTGCGTTGAGAGGAGCCCATTTCTGTTTAAATTTGTCGGGTCGATGTAGATGGATTCTGAGCGACACTTGCTAATATGTTTATTTCTCTATCTTCATCCATCCCTTTTTTTTATTTTGGTTTATCGAACGAACCATAATCTGCTAAATTATCCCATAATCTCTTAAAAGTAGGTAGCGACGGCTGACGTCAATCAAAATAATTTTCAAAATAAACTTCAGCAGCTCTAGTAGAATTTTTCTGGAACTTAATGTAACATTCAACCATATCACGCTTTTCTACGTTAGAAAATTCCATAGCCAATGCAAACTTATGATTAACGGCCGTTTGCGCCGCTTACAGTTAAGTTACAATTAAATTAATTAATAGTTAATTGTCAATGTTTGACAATTAACTTGACTTAAAAGTAAAAATTAACAGCTCTCACTTCTGTGACTCAACGTGAAAGCAATGTTTGTATATTTATCTCGACTGCTCCAGCGAACACTATTGTAACTCAGATTTTTCGTTTTTTGAATTACAAAACACCAAACATTTTTTTTTTAAGTTTTTATCTTATAAAGTGAACAATCATAGAAACGTCTATATCCTCTTTAATTTTTAAAATAACCATACCAAACCTTATATCGTTGTAATCAGCAAAAAATAAGCTTTTTAATGATGTCAAAACCGACTATGGTTTTCATTAAGAAAAACAAAAGTTTGTGTCATAACTCGATAATGGTGAACGAAAAAAAATATTAGCTACACAGTTTTATTTGGCGTAAAATTATCTAAAACTTTTGTCAGAACACTTTTTCTCTAAAATTACTATTAACGATGCTAAGCATGTTTAAAGAAAATCGTAAAATTTAGTTTTCTTTGAATATCTAATAAGCCATGACAGTTATCGGAGAAACAAAAGCAGTTTTAAATCAAACTTGTAAAACTGCGCATCTTTCCCCATTTAAGCGTTTTTCTATCTCCAGTAGTTTCTAAGATCCCAATGCTAAACATTCAAAAAAACTCACCCTGTATATATATATAAATTATATTATTATCAGAAAATGGAGTTTAATATATATATATTGTAATGATGCAAGGGATACACATTGAGCTGCATCTGAAATGGGAAAAATAAGATATACAAAGTAAGAAAAGGGTAATAAAAGGTTATGTAAGTGATATTATTAAGTATTAGTAGTGTCGAAGTGCATACGAATTTTAATAACGATAATATTATTTTCTTTAATTTCTATATTTATATTTCTTTCCTTAATTTCTTTTTTATTATTTCTTATTCAAATTTCAAATATTAGCGCGAAAAACACATATTCAAATTCATATGCATTTTCAATTTATATCGACGCTAGTAAGCCACGCCTACAAATTGACATCTCGCAAATGTAAATATTTATCGTGCGCAGTACTCAATTTGTAACATTAAGTTTTACATTAACCTAACTTGTTAATTTATTAAATAATTTTTAAAATCTGTAAGAATAGTAATATTAGTCAAATTCCATCTATGTAAAAATGTTAATAAGGTAAAACATCGAGACTTTTTGGCATCATTAGATAGCTAAGTTTGGTAAAACAAACAGACGCTATCGGCATCATCATCTTTTGAAATTTATAAAATAGTAGACGCATTTTTTTGACCGATCCTTAGAAATTCTTATATATCTTTAATTAAAATCGTTAATATAGTAAAGAGTAATTAAAAGTATCCTGACTTTAAAGAAACACGATCGACAAGAGAAATTCTTCAAGAAATTTCGATTTTTAACGTATTTACGTACAACAAAGCGTCATAGACGTAATTTCACGATAATCGCAAGAAATTCTAAAGAAATATTGTCAAGAAACAGTCACCGAACATCTACGGAATTTATTATCGTTCATCTACATCGATACCTGTAATCCAACAGCTAGATAAGAACGCAGGGAGAAATTAGGCATCAGGGACCAAGACCGAAGAAAATCTTCGAAAGCGTCATTGGAAACAGCCACCCACGCCGTCAACAATTCGAACAGCAATCGGACTTTTTCGATCGCCGAGAATCATCCCATTTGATGCGTACGTTCTACAAAATAAACATCAGGATTATTATAACCACAGGTTACAGATAAAACGTATTTATTTTTAAAAAATTTTTAATTCTTTAAACTTATAAACGAATAAAATTCTCGATTTTGTTTACCTAACCTAAACGTCCTATACTTGTATTAAAATTTAATAAACAACCAATTTAAACGTAGAAATAGTAATTTAAAGGTACTTACCATTATCGTTAAAAGATTATTTATATTGTTATCCATATTTTTATAAGTTAAAACACACATAACCACCTTATTTTCTTAAGTAACACCTTGTTGTCTTTCTTATATGTAGTTTCGTTAATTTCACCTTTGCAATACATGTTATTTTATTACAGTTTTCTTTTATAGCAATAAACTTAATATTTTTATTATCATATCAATCTTTTATTTGTCTATATTTACTTGTAGGAGTTATTTCTTTAAGCCTTAACATTAATAGTTTACTTTTATGGAAGCAACGACTTAGATCTAACGAAGAGCCTGAGATTTCACATTTAATTAAGCTTTTTAATTTAGTTTCATGCGATCCGACTAGTTGGCAATTTAGAACACAGATAGAGCAGTTTGAGGAGTTATATAAAGGCGCCCATCTTTTAATTTCAAAATTAATATTTTTTGAACTCGTTCATTATATTTATTATCACCTCAGCGATTTATCATTTGCCAGCTCAACGAGAGGCAATGTATTACTTCATTATATATATATATATATATATATATATATACATATATATGAAAAATTTTGTGAAAAACTTATCTGCGCGGAATGTGCATATATCGATATTTCACTGTTTTTTACAGATCATCAGTGCACCTTACCGAAGACAGACATGATATTCACTTCTATACTACGTGTATATATACGAACTGTAATGAACTTCATGTGTATGAGAATTAATAAATATTAACTCTCATTTTACATGCGATTGTCGCTATAATTTGTTGCATTTAATTCTACAATTCGGCAAATCACTTTTGCCCTAGATTGTAGACGCAACAAGCCGCGACATCAACTGTACAAGTTGTCAGTACAAATGAAAAACTTTGTGAAAAACTTATCTGCGCGGAATGTGCATATATCGATATTTCACTGTTTTTTTACAGATCATCAGTGCACCTTACCGAAGACAGACATGATATTCACTTCTATACTACGTGTATATATACGAACTGTAATGAACTTCATGTGTATGAAAATTAATAATTATTAACTCTCATTTTACATGCGATTGTCGCTATAATTTGTTGCATTTAATTCTACAATTCGGCAAATCACTTTTGCCCTAGATTGTAGACGCAACAAGCCGCGACATCAACTGTACAAGTTGTCAGTACAAATGAAAAATTTTGTGAAAAACTTATCTGCGCGGAATGTGCATATATCGATATTTCACTGTTTTTTACAGATCATCAGTGCACCTTACCGAAGACAGACATGATATTCACTTCTATACTACGTGTATATATACGAACTGTAATGAACTTCATGTGTATGAGAATTAATAATTATTAACTCTCATTTTACATGCGATTGTCGCTATAATTTGTTGCATTTAATTCTACAATTCGGCAAATCACTTTTGCCCTAGATTGTAGACGCAACAAGCCGCGACATCAACTTTACAAGTTGTCAGTACAAATGAAAAATTTTGTGAAAAACTTATCTGCGCGGAATGTGCATATATCGATATTTCACTGTTTTTTACAGATCATCAGTGCACCTTACCGAAGACAGACATGATATTCACTTCTATACTACGTGTATATATACGAACTGTAATGAACTTCATGTGTATGAGAATTAATAATTATTAACTCTCATTTTACATGCGATTGTCGCTATAATTTGTTGCATTTAATTCTACAATTCGGCAAATCACTTTTGCCCTAGATTGTAGACGCAACAAGCCGCGACATCAACTGTACAAGTTGTCAGTACAAATTAAAAATTTTGTGAAAAACTTATCTGCGCGGAATGTGCATATATCGATATTTCACTGTTTTTTACAGATCATCAGTGCACCTTACCGAAGACAGACATGATATTCACTTCTATACTACGTGTATATATACGAACTGTAATGAACTTCATGTGTATGAGAATTAATAATTATTAACTCTCATTTTACATGCGATTGTCGCTATAATTTGTTGCATTTAATTCTACAATTCGGCAAATCACTTTTGCCCTAGATTGTAGACGCAACAAGCCGCGACATCAACTAGGGCAAAAGTGATTTGCCGAATTGTAGAATTAAATGCAGCAAATTATAGCGACAATCGCATGTAAAATGAGAGTTAATAATTATTAATTCTCATACACATGAAGTTCATTACAGTTCGTATATATACACGTAGTATAGAAGTGAATATCATGTCTGTCTTCGGTAAGGTGCTCTGATGATCTGTAAAAAAACAGTGAAATATCGATATATGCACATTCCGCGCAGATAAGTTTTTCACAAAATTTTTCATTTGTACTGACAACTTGTACAGATGATGTCGCGGCTTGTTGCGTCTACAATCTAGGGCAAAAGTGATTTGCCGAATTGTAGAATTAAATGCAACAAATTATAGCGACAATCGCATGTAAAATGAGAGTTAATAATTATTAATTCTCATACACATGAAGTTCATTACAGTTCGTATATATACACGTAGTATAGAAGTGAATATCATGTCTGTCTTCGGTAAGGTGCACTGATGATCTGTAAAAAACAGTGAAATATCGATATATGCACATTCCGCGCAGATAAGTTTTTCACAAAATTTTTCATTTGTACTGACAACTTGTACAGTTGATGTCGCGGCTTGTTGCGTCTACAATCTAGGGCAAAAGTGATTTGCCGAATTGTAGAATTATATGCAACAAATTATAGCGACAATCGCATGTAAAATGAGAGTTAATAATTATTAATTCTCATACACATGAAGTTCATTACAGTTCGTATATATACACGTAGTATAGAAGTGAATATCATGTCTGTCTTCGGTAAGGTGCACTGATGATCTGTAAAAAACAGTGAAATATCGATATATGCACATTCCGCGCAGATAAGTTTTTCACAAAATTTTTCATTTGTACTGACAACTTGTACAGTTGATGTCGCGGCTTGTTGCGTCTATAATCTAGGGCAAAAGTGATTTGCCGAATTGTAGAATTAAATGCAACAAATTATAGCGACAATCGCATGTAAAATGAGATTTAATAATTATTAATTCTCATACACATGAAGTTCATTACAGTTCGTATATATACACGTAGTATAGAAGTGAATATCATGTCTGTCTTCGGTAAGGTGCACTGATGATCTGTAAAAAACAGTGAAATATCGATATATGCACATTCCGCGCAGATAAGTTTTTCACAAAATTTTTCATTTGTACTGACAACTTGTACAGTTGATGTCGCGGCTTGTTGCGTCTACAATCTAGGGCAAAAGTGATTTGCCGAATTATAGAATTAAATGCAACAAATTATAGCGACAATCGCATGTAAAATGAGAGTTAATAATTATTAATTCTCATACACATGAAGTTCATTACAGTTCGTATATATACACGTAGTATAGAAGTGAATATCATGTCTGTCTTCGGTAAGGTGCACTGATGATCTGTAAAAAACAGTGAAATATCGATATATGCACATTCCGCGCAGATAAGTTTTTCACAAAATTTTTCGTTTGTACTGACAACTTGTACAGTTGATGTCGCGGCTTGTTGCGTCTACAATCTAGGGCAAAAGTGATTTGCCGAATTGTAGAATTAAATGCAACAAATTATAGCGACAATCGCATGTAAAATGAGAGTTAATAATTATTAATTCTCATACACATGAAGTTCATTACAGTTCGTATATATACACGTAGTATAGAAGTGAATATCATGTCTGTCTTCGGTAAGGTGCACTGATGATCTGTAAAAAACAGTGAAATATCGATATATGCACATTCCGCGCAGATAAGTTTTTCACAAAATTTTTCATTTGTACTGACAACTTGTACAGTTGATGTCGCGGCTTGTTGCGTCTACAATCTAGGGCAAAAGTGATTTGCCGAATTGTAGAATTAAATGCAACAAATTATAGCGACAATCGCATGTAAAATGAGAGTTAATAATTATTAATTCTCATACACATGAAGTTCATTACAGTTCGTATATATACACGTAGTATAGAAGTGAATATCATGTCTGTCTTCGGTAAGGTGCACTGATGATCTGTAAAAAACAGTGAAATATCGATATATGCACATTCCGCGCAGATAAGTTTTTCACAAAATTTTTCATTTGTACTGACAACTTGTACAGTTGATGTCGCGGCTTGTTGCGTCTACAATCTAGGGCAAAAGTGATTTGCCGAATTGTAGAATTAAATGCAACAAATTATAGCGACAATCGCATGTAAAATGAGAGTTAATAATTATTAATTCTCATACACATGAAGTTCATTACAGTTCGTATATATACACGTAGTATAGAAGTGAATATCATGTCTGTCTTCGGTAAGGTGCACTGATGATCTGTAAAAAACAGTGAAATATCGATATATGCACATTCCGCGCAGATAAGTTTTTCACAAAATTTTTCATTTGTACTGACAACTTGTACAGTTGATGTCGCGGCTTGTTGCGTCTACAATCTAGGGCAAAAGTGATTTGCCGAATTGTAGAATTAAATGCAACAAATTATAGCGACAATCGCATGTAAAATGAGAGTTAATAATTATTAATTCTCATACACATGAAGTTCATTACAGTTCGTATATATACACGTAGTATAGAAGTGAATATCATGTCTGTCTTCGGTAAGGTGCACTGATGATCTGTAAAAAACAGTGAAATATCGATATATGCACATTCCGCGCAGATAAGTTTTTCACAAAATTTTTCATTTGTACTGACAACTTGTACAGTTGATGTCGCGGCTTGTTGCGTCTACAATCTAGGGCAAAAGTGATTTGCCGAATTGTAGAATTAAATGCAACAAATTATAGCGACAATCGCATGTAAAATGAGAGTTAATAATTATTAATTCTCATACACATGAAGTTCATTACAGTTCGTATATATACACGTAGTATAGAAGTGAATATCATGTCTGTCTTCGGTAAGGTGCACTGATGATCTGTAAAAAACAGTGAAATATCGATATATGCACATTCCGCGCAGATAAGTTTTTCACAAAATTTTTCATTTGTACTGACAACTTGTACAGTTGATGTCGCGGCTTGTTGCGTCTACAATCTAGGGCAAAAGTGATTTGCCGAATTGTAGAATTAAATGCAACAAATTATAGCGACAATCGCATGTAAAATGAGAGTTAATAATTATTAATTCTCATACACATGAAGTTCATATATATATATATATATATATATATATATATATATATATATATATATATATATATATATATATATATATATATAGTAAACTTAATAAGTCGGCGATTAAAGGTCTGGTTTATTACTTCAAGAAAATATTATATATATATATATATATATATATATATATATATATATATATATATATATATATAAGTGTCCCGTATCGTTATGTTCAAATTTTAGGAGTGTAAAGTAGACTTCATTTCAAGTAACAAAAACGCAAAATTTGTATATACATTTTTATTTGTTTCAAAGTTACAGATCTATGAATGTGATTGTCAGATCTTGAAAAAAATGTAATCCTAAAGTCAATACAAACTGATTTTATTTAAAAAAAAGTTATACGATTCAATAATAGGCCTATGATTGTTAACGTCGCATAATAAAATGTTATCCTAAAATAAATAAACACGTGTCGTAGTGCATACAGTAATTTCTTGGAAATCTACAAAAAAGAGTACTGGAAATTGATTTATGATAAAGTAGGTTCTTACTTATTTCGTAAGTGCTGAACCATGAATATCATACATTAAACATATGTTCAGATGACTGTTAACGTTGCATTTTTTAATAAAGGATTATATTACGTTTCAGTTCATACAACAGCTTATTAGTGAGTGGACACGTTTTCTTTATTCAAAATGCCTTACCGATTTTCTTCTCAAGAGTATGCGGAAATGCATTTTGTGTATGGCTACTGTAACTACAATGCACGTCAAGCAGTTATTGAATGCCGACATCGGTTTCCCGATAGGCGCATTCCTCATTACAGAACGTTTCTGGAAGTACACAGACAATTTCGGGAATGCAGGCTGCGTGATTATCTTTTCGACCGAGGAGTAAATTTGTAGGAAGAAGCAGTAGCTATTGTTACAAGGGATCCAACTCTCAGTGTACGTCGAATCGCTAGACAACTAGGAGTGCCACGAACGACAGTTTGGCGAATTTTAAAACGTGAGGGCTTATATCCATATCGCTATTGCAGGGAACACGGTTTGCTTGAGGCAAACCACTATGCTCGTCTAGTTTTTTCTACCTCGATATTAAGACAGTCACGGCTTCATTTTAATTTCTGAAGAACAGTCGTCTGGTCAGATGAATCTACGTTCACGAGAAGTGGTGTTAAAAATCTGAGAAACCTACACAGGTGGTTATCTGAAAATGCCAAACCTATACGCCCATCTAAATTTCAACATGAATTTTCTATTAACGTTTGGGCGGCCCTAATCGAATACTTGTTGATTGGTCCTGTCGTTCTTCCTGGGAGGTTAAATGCGGACAATTACCTTCAATTTCTTATTGACAAACTAACAGGTCTTTTAGAGGATGTCCCACTGAATGTTCGACGAGACATGAGGTTTCACATGGGTGGGGCAACACCACATTTCGGAATTGCTGCCCGAAATTGGGTTAACGTCCATTATCCAAGATGGATTGGTCGAGGTGGTCCTGTTGCATAGCCACTCAGATCACCCGATCTTAATCCCCTTGACTTTTATTTATGGGGGTATATAAAAAATTTAGTCTACGCGTTTCGAACACAAAAGAAGAGTTGTTGGATCGTATTCACCTGGCTGCCGAGCAAATCCGACAAAACAAGTATGATAAGTCCTTCTTCTGTTGGCTTACGGGCACAAGCCTGCATTCAACAAGGAGATGGACATTTCGAAAATATTATTAATTGAACTTTTTTAAATAAAATCAGTTTTTATTGACTTTGGGATTACATTTTTTTCATGATCTGACAATCACATTCATAGATCTGTAACTTTGAACCAAATAAAAATGGATATACAAGTTTTGCGTTTTTGTACTTGAAATGACGTCTACTTTACACTCCTAAAATTTGAACATAATGCTACGGGACACCTTTATATATATATATTAAACCCCATTTTCTGATAATAATTGTTATTAAAATTTGATATTTCCATTTCGTTGTTTCAAATTCAATGCAAATTTATATATACTATTTATATATATATATATATATATATATATATATATATATATATATATATATATACTGTAGATTCAATTAGTTGGCGATTTAAGGTCTGGTTTTACTTCAGTATGTATATATTTAAAACAATCTTACATCTTTCGGCATATGATGCCTTTATCAAAGAAATTTAAAATATAAATGACAGTATATTATTGTCATACTAATATATCTGTAGTTGTCATGGATAAAAGTATTCAAAGATACATTCGAATTCAATAATAATAAATCATGCCTTGGCATTCTCTAAACAGTTAGACAACAAAAACTAGGGAATGGCAAGCCATGAGTTATTATTATGTCTGTGCCAGTAGAGCGGCTTAAGATGTTAGGCTGTCGGCGTTTCCCTTAAATGAGAAGGAAAACCACGAAAACCTAATCGGACAGTCAGTCAGGGAACTCAACACGGAACTGTCCGCATTATAAGCAAATGTACAGATATTTAAATAACTTATGATATATATTTATATAACAGCAACATATATGATGATATATACGATGCAAATTTATATATACTATATATATATATATATATATATATATATATATATATATATATATATATATGGTATATTAAACCCCATTTTCTGATAATAATTGTTATTAAAATTGGATATTTATGTTTTAGGTTTTAGAAATACTTGTATAAATTCGTACTTTCGATTTCAGTAGGATATCTTAAATACCGGTATGTATATTTGTTCTTATTATTTGATTGAAATTGTCCTTAATTTATAACTTATTTCCTTAACGTAGAATCGATGTAGATATTACACAAGGGTGATGTTACGCTCGCCGCTTTTGCTTTATTTGTATTCATGTATCTGCCTAAAATTTTTGACATTTATTTGGGTGAAGTTTATATATAGGTCATACACTCTGAGAAGAAGCAGTGTTAACATAATAAAGTGAATTTTGTTTTCTGTTTTTTGACAAATACATAATTCAAGTTAACAGGACATGTGCTTTTATTGGATATTAATATCCATTGATTGTTCAATATTAAGACTACAAAAATACAATTAAATTAATTAATATCATTTCATACATATAAAAGTTATATCTAATAGTTCTATCGAGTTCACTTACACAAAGAGTTAGAACCGACGAAGTTGCGATTTTATAGTAACACCGTCGTATATTAAATGATGTAAAGAAACAAATTTATTTTTTTGTTAATAAAACAGTGTTAAAGCTTGGAAAAAAATTATTTGAACTTCTCGGTCATATTTTAATATTTCCTGTTTTGCGATTGGAGCGTGTAAATTATACGCGTTGGTGTGGCATTTCTTTCTGCTCTTTGTGTTAGAAATATCAATCGCGATTCAGGAAATATGTTTCGTTGTAGGACTTTTCAACTGTGATGTAAAAATCTTCTTGCCTAATTTTTCAATCTCAACATTGATATTCTTTATAATTTAACGAAACATAATGTTTGTATATAAAATTCGTGTGATTGATAGTAAGTGCCTAATGTAGCTCTGTCATTTATTCTATTTGTTTCGGGCTTCTGAATATAATACGCTTGCGAGCAACCAAATCATGTTTCTTTGAAAAAGGACATAATTGTGAAAAACATATGTCATTATCAAGCCTGAAACATGACACCATCAGCATAAAAGTAAACTCGGTACTTTTTAAAGTAATGCCATTTAAGTCAATGTGTCGCGAAAATAAAAATTTACGAGAAGGAATATTATTGTTTATTTTTTAAATAAAGCAATAAATTGTAAAATAAGGAAAAAATCATTTAATCAGTACATGGTGTTACCCCTTTAGCGTTGATAACAGCTTGAAATCGAGTTGTCATTGATGCTGTCAGCCTTTCTACGAAGTCTTGCGGAATTCCGTCCCACTCCTCTAACAACGCTATTTTGAGCTCGTTAACATTCGCAGGAACTGGATTTCTGACCCGGACCCTGCGTTGAAGTAGGTCCCATAAATTCTCTATTGGATTCACATCTGTACTGACTGCTGTCCAGTCCATCATCCGTATAGTGATTTCATTTAGAAAATTTCTAGTGTTATGTGAAGTGTGACAACAGGCATAATCGTGCATCAATATAAAGTTATCACCGATAAATCCTGCGTATATAACAACATGTTCCAGTAGAATATCTGCAATGTACCTGTCAACTGTCACTTCTTCACCAAGGCCTCCACTGGACACGAAAACCAGTTCGGTTTTTCCCTCTGAGGAGCCCACATCATACAGGAGCCGCCGCCATATGCAGCTCTTTCAGCTAAACAGCAACGCTCACCCGGACGCCCGGATAAGACCGATCGCCATTGCTCAATGTCCCAATTCGGCAAGTACCTTATTTGGATATGACAAAGATAATATCAACGAGGACGAAATATTAACAAGGATTGCTTCCTATAATTAAGACAATTCAAAAGATGTTAAGATATTTAAACGTTCTTCTACTCAAACTGCCGTTTTACAAAAATATATACTTATTGAAATGAAAAAGAACTTGATTCTAAAACATGCCAAACAGTTTGCTCTTGATGATGAAACCATTTTTGAAATTATAAAATCTAATTCACAAAGCACTAATTGACTTAAATTTATTTATTAATATTAAAAGCTGCTTCCAATAAAACTATCCGTAGAGGTATTATGTCGGAAGAATTTTAGCTTATTAAGAGCGAATGCAACAATATATTTTATGTTACACACATTTAAAAATTAGGACACGTCACTATCTGAGGAATTATACAGTGTATTGAAAATTCCCATAGAGGAAAGGCATGGTGAACTAGAAAACATTTTAAATTATTTACATAATTATAACGACTTTTAAAAAAATCGAAAGGGAAGGAAAGAGAAACATTTATCAAAAACAAACACAAACCTTGGATAGGTTTGTGTTTGCAATTCGGCGATTCGGCGAAGATGATGTTGATGTTAATATCGGAAAAAAATTGCTTCTACAAAAGGAATTACGATTAACTATAAATAAAAAAAAATTGACACAAACAATAATACAAAAGTAAAACTAAAAATAGATTTAACCAAAACCGTTTGACGAGAGACCGAGTTTTTAGAAAATGATGGACTTCGAGACAAATATTTAAAGGAAGTATATGCCTCATTAATAACAGTACCACCAATGATGTGGAAAGAGCTGCAGGTAATTTAAGCACAAAACTACACCCGATAGATGCATTACGTTTTTTACCATCGTATTTTAAAAACATGCAGTTAATAAATTAAATTAATTAATATATTGTTGTAATACTGTAATGGTTTATTTATTACATTAACTGTTTCTAATACTATATTATTGTACTGACCTTATTAATAATATTTTATTGTAACATTTGCTCCTTGATTTTATATTTGCACATAACAAAATTGTTTATATTTTTATTGTTTATGCATTTTTGGTATAAAACTACTAAATATGTCAAAAGAACAATTGTGTTTCGTGCCTTTTTGAAAAATTCCTAATACCGGTATTAACATTTACGGTACAACATTTAAAAAATACTTAATACAGATATTGTATTTTTGGTAAGGTATTGCAATCTCTACTAACAGTAAATATATTTATTTACATACACATTTATGTCCACGATGGTTATTTCACCACGATTACTGGTCGAATGTATCATCCTTCCATTGATTGTTTATATACTTATCGCTGTTACTGGATTCATGCGATTCTACAATATTCTGGAAAGTCCAGCACAGCTGCCATCGCATAGGTCACCGGCTGACGTAATGTCGCATGATGCAATTACACCGTGGTTCTCTTTGGTAACAGTCGGTAGATCATATATTACCTACAATATGTCTATGAACAATTAATCGTTCTTTGTTATACCGGTTTCCGACGATTCGCTCTGTGGTTAAATAATTACTACTCCACTTAAATAGTAAAATTTTTGGATATTTAAAATTGATACATACATCAAATTCATCATATGCATACTTGTACGAATTTTTCATTAAGATCTTCAATTTAATTCACAGTAGTTTCACCCTAGCGCTTGTTTTTTAACTATTTTAATATATCAGTAGTCATTGTCTCGTATTATTTCACGTGGCATTTATCTTCGCTGTGCGACGGACCACGTGAATTCTTCTATAACTCCATCTACGAAGAATAATGATGGTGGCTGCTATAATGTGTCGAAGGACCAATGTTAATTTTTCAACAAATGCAATTACGAAGAACCAATGCTAACGTTTTTTTTAAAATTCGGCTTCCAAGTACCATGGAAATTCCTTCTGGTTTGAAGGAACGTGTTTGTACTTTGCAACTGTAGTTTCCACAAAGTATACAAGTGGATTGTTTCACCAGTTTGTGTGCAGGAGTAAGACTGTATAGAATGGGATTTAGCATAAATGCTTAAATGAAATCCTGAAGTGGTTACAAAATATTTTATTTAAACACTTGACACAATTTAAACTTAGAACCTGACTAATTAATAATGACATAAGTTAAAGATAACAGAGCACTCTTTGATAGCAGTAGAAAGGGTTCTATTCAATTAGAAGTTAGAACCTCTCTGTTTGGTGTTTTAAATGGTACTAGTTTGGGTTCTCGTTTTGACCTTTAAGGAAAACTTTAATTGCATTATTAGTTCCACCACTATTGACGAGTTATAAGAATTACGAAATCGGTGAATTTATTAAAAAATATAAAACAAATAAATCTAAAAAATATGTTAACACACTTATTTTCGTTGTTCTAAACTTTTTGCTAAGAATGAGGTATTTGTAAATTACCATATTAGTATTAGAATTAACGAAAACTCTACACACTTAGCCCAGAAATACAAAGTTTTTTTATGCTTTCCATACAGTGAGATTATATCAGACTGCCAAAATACATTTCAGCTTCAGGCATTACTACAGTCCAGCATCTGGGAGCAACTCGTAACGTAGATTTTTGACTTGTGTAATTAATGATGAATGAGCTGATATATTGTCCTAATTAAGTAGAATTTTCTTATTTGCCAAATGCTTGCTTTTTAACATGAGTGTCAAACTTGTTCAGTAATGCTGCAGAATAATAAAATTTGATGATTTTCCCTCTCTCAAGATAGTTGACACGTGCTACACCACGTTAATTTCAAAATATCCACTACCTTTCCATCTGCTTCTGTTGTACTTGGAGCAGTTGAACTTCTATTCATTGTCTAGACATGTAAGATTGCTTTAAATATATACATATCAAAGTAAGCCAGACCTTAAATCGCCGACTAATTTAATCTACTTAACATACAAAGGTCAAGAAATAATTATCTCTATATATACATATATATATATATATATATATATATATATATATATATATACGTATATATATAGAATAAAATAAATTAAAACCGGGCAAGCGGTCTGTCAATTTAAAAAAAAAAAATTCATTTATTAAGTATCCCTATATTTCGCAACAATTTTGTTGCTTCTTCCGGAGATACTACAAGATTAATGAGAAATAACATTAAATAAATAAGAGTATAAAGCTGTAGTAAAATACTTACAAAATGTAGAGTTGAAAAAAAAATAATAAAAGTTACATATAAGGACAATAAAATTGATTAGATTTAAAACTTAAAGTAACTGTAGATACAAGCCTTTAAAACCTTTAAAAAACATGTATATGTAGTAAAACATGAAATATAAAAAATATAAAAGAAACATGTAGCAAAAAACTAAAGTTACAAGAATATAAAAAAAAATAATGCAATATAAATTTAACAATATATGGACCAAATAACAAAACAATTTTTAGATGGTCAACTAACTGTCAAACCGAGTATATTAAATATAAAATAAATTATACTTAGTCCGTTAGTATCAGATCTATAATTTACGTTATTTGTGTCTCTGTTAATTTGGACCATATCTGAAAAGGTTCTTTTTTTAAGGTTATTTTCAACGTCTAAGATCTTAACGTCAACAAAATTGAATGTATGGTCACGATCAAGTGTATGGTTCACCAATGCACAAGATCTCTTTCAAATACGGACATCACTTTTATGCTGTGTGATGCGCTGTTTTAGCCATTGTGATGTCTGACCTATATAAACGCCACAACAATCCGAACATGCTATCCTATAACAACATGACTATTTAAAAAGAAAGGTGTTATGTCTTGGATCTTACTATACAACTTCTTCAAAGTATAGGTGTTGCATTTAGATATTTTAATGTTATTAAATTGTTTGAAATGTGATACAATTCTATGAGTAAGACCACCAATGTATGGGACTTTTTGGAAATCACACTGTCTGCATTGGTGGACTTGATCGTGACCATAGATTCAATTTTGTTGACGTTAAGATCTTAGACGTTGGAAATAACCTTACAAAAAGAACCTTTTTAGAAATGGTCCACATTAACAGAGACACAAATAACGTAAATTATAGATATGATACTAACGGACTAAGTATAATTTATTTTAATATACTCGGTTTGACGGTTAGTTGACCATCTAAAAATTGTTTTGTTATTTGGTCCACATATTGTTAAATTTATATTGCATAATTTTTTTGGATATTCTTGTAACTTTAGTTTTTTGCTATATGTTTCGTTTTATATTTTTTATTTTTCATGTTTTAACTTTTACATATACATGTTTTTTAAAGGTTTTAAAGGCTTGTATCTATAGTTACTTTAAGTTTTAAATCTAATTAATTTTATTGTCGTTGTACGTCACTTTTATTATTTTTTTTTCAACTCTACATTTTGTAAGTATTTTACTACTGCTTTATACTCTTATTTATTTAATGTTATTTCTCATTAATCTTGTAGTATCTCCGGAAGAAGCAACAAAGTTGTCGCGAAATATAGGGATTCTTAATAAATGAGTTTTTTAATTGACAGGCCGCTTGCCCGCTTTTAATTTATTTTATTCAATATATTACGGTCGATAATTTCGTTTAAATTATATATATATATATATATATATATATATGGTAAACCTAATCAGTAGGCGATTAAAGGTCTGTATATTACTTCAAAATATATGTATTTAAAAAACTCTACATGTTTCGGCTGTATACGCCTTTTTCAAGAGAATACAAAATATGAATGACAGGATATAAATGTCAAGTAATTAAGTTGCTATGGTTTAAATTATTCAAAGATACATTCTAGTAATAATAATAAATCATGCCTTAGTATTCCAAAAAATAGATAACAAGGTGTGAAAATATGTGTTGTTCGCTGCTAGCAATTTGTGTCTCCTTCTGGGTATGAACTTGTGTGTTGGTTGCTGCTGGCAGCTTGCGTCTCTCTATGGGTGTGTGGTTTTGTGTGAGAGCGTAAGTGTAGGGGTTTGTATGTCGGTGCGTTCGTGCGTGTTCATGCGACCGATCACTAAACACACGCACGAACGCACCGACATACAAACCCCTACACTTACGCTCTCACACAAAACCACACACCCATAGAGAGACGCAAGCTGCCAGCAGCAACCAACACACAAGTTCATACCCAGAAGGAGACACAAATTGCTAGCAGCGAACAACACATATTTTCACACCTTGTTATCTATTTTTTGGAATACTAAGGCATGATTTATTATTATTACTAGAATGTATCTTTGAATAATTTAAACCATAGCAACTTAATTACTTGACATTTATATCCTGTCATTCATATTTTGTATTCTCTTGAAAAAGGCGTATACAGCCGAAACATGTAGAGTTTTTTAAATACATATATTTTGAAGTAATATACAGACCTTTAATCGCCTACTGATTAGGTTTACCATATCATACCAAGGTCACGAAGTTATTATATATATATATATATATATATATATATATATATATATATATATATATAGTGTTAGTAAAAAGTATGGAACCCCCTAAGTATGTCTGCAACGGATCATTCTTTTTAAATAAAATTGAGTATACTTTTGTAAAAGGATTCAAGGATTCTAAAAATAATATCAGATTTGCGTGTCACTTCCGGTTATACCGGAAATAGACATCCAATTTGTTATTTTAAAAGGAACAGCCTGTATAATTTTACATTCTTTAATGCCTTGTTAAATTCTGGATACGGTAATCAGTTTTCATTAGTAACGTCAAAAGCCGTGAATGAATTGGTAAAATAGCTAATTTCCAAAAACAAGTCCTTTAAACCCGGGATTTTAGCAATTTATTTATTTTAACATAAAAAAAAATAATAATTCCAGTTTTGAACTATCCAAGAACCTGTCCCTATCCAATTTCTGTTTAGCATTCAAAATAAAAACCTGCAAATATATCAGAAAGGTATCGTGCATGAAACAGCCTTTTAAATTAAAAATCATCAATATATCAACTAAATTAACTAATTATCTGGCCATATATATGCAAAATTTAATTATTCGTAAATAATAATAACTATCTACAAATCGTAACGATCACATTGTAATGGTGTTCTGCCTCGAGGTGATAATTAAGTAGAATAATCACAATTAAAATAATAATTCTTAATTATTGCCAAATTCGGCAAACTTCGGTTGTGTTTGCAACTTTACCTGTGCATTTGAAGCGTCAAGTTCTCTCCACGGACGGCGGTAGTGAGCGATTTGGCCTATGAAAACCTTAATCTTTGCGCGCGGCAGAATGACCATCAAGACAATTAATGAGAAGATTCTTTATGCTTTCATTCCTAGTTGTGCTAGTTTTTTTTTTTTTAACTGTGAATGTGCTAATTATTCAAGAGTGTTTCAGTGATCGTGATCCAAGATTTTTCAAGAAAGGCGTGCCGACATCTCACAAAGTATTTATTAACAGTAACATAAATACATATTTTAATACTAAAAAGAGAAAACTAAATACATGGATTCAATAAAGAAATATAAATGTATTTCATCATATCTGTCACATATTGAATCAGATGTCAAGGAAATATTGTGGGCACGAATAGAAGATTCGACATCAGAATTTGATAACGAGTACACAGTTTAGTTAGAATCCGAGAAGATAATTGGTGGTTTATTGAATGCAATAGATATAGAGGAACAAGAAGTCAATGATCGGATTTCAAACAACAATAGATCTCCAAGGATTTTTATGATTCGTTATATAATTTAAGTGGGCAAAAATTTTAAATAAATTCATCACAGTCAAATAATGTTGTTAGCCAGAATAACGAAACTGTAACTGTGAGAAACATATTTGAAAATGCAGCATAGACTAGAGTTAAGACATTTGGAATAATAAAAAATGTATAAAAACCTTATTTCATAACACTATTTGTAAATTCAATAATCCCAGCCAAACAGTATTTTTGATGAGTCTAGTTTTAGAAGATGCTTTGGAATGTTGAATTTGTAAATGCTGTAGTAGTGGCTACAGCAGTAGTGTATAATATAAAATGTATCTTCCATGATCCTGAACCATATGTTAGTAAACAGGAAGAAGCAACAGTATATTTTACAAATGTTGATATTGTTCTTATAAGACACTGGGCACTTAATAATAGTTGTGCTGTTAGATATATCCTAATTAATGATTAATATTATAGGCTGTTATAAAATTTATGTTTCTAATTATTTATTTTAATTTTTGATTCATTAAAATGAAATTATATCTAGGCAATTTTTATATAGACAATATCTTCATATGAACTAAAATAATATGTGTGTGCAATAATTTTATGAACCTGTATTAATTCTACAAACAATTATATAATATGTACATCTAGATTTATTTACCTCCAATTAGTTACCAAATTATCATATTTCATTTCTACCAATTTTGTTCTCCCTCATACGTTTTAAGATGGCGAACTAATTGTAAGAACCATTCAGTATTCATACTTGCAATCAATATAACAGACTTCTGACCACTAGCATGCCACTCTTCCCACCTCTCTCTTTAAAAACATAATATCATATTCCAAAAATAGATACGAAGTATAATGCACATCGATTTTGGCCCTAATGATATATCTTCTTCACACAATATAACCTTGTAACTTTATCTTTATTTAGCCAAATTGCACCTACCATAAGGCGTTAATTTAATATATTTTTTATAACATAATATTACTTTATTGAATTAATAAAAACATACAAAAAATATTTATTCCATAAAAAGAATCGATAAAATATAATTTGTTATATCGACATGGTTACTTTTTTATTTGCAGAGATTGAATGGATATCTTGTAATAGGTGCGTTAGAATTAATCGAAAAATAAGATTTCCCTTTAATAAATTTTCTTAACGGAAAATTAAGGATGGAATATAGCTATCAACTCTCGTAAGTATTGAATATATTCTAATTAATAATACCAGTCAAATAACTTGGGAATTTTTAAAAAACACTGTGACTCTTCTGAATATTTAAGGTAATATGTTTCAGACCATTTACTATCCATATTAATTTATAACATATACAACGTGTCCACTTAAGTATGAGACAAATGCGAAATATTTTTATTTTTGATTTCACAGAAAACTTTATAGAAAAGAAAAGTTCGTGCATCCTAAGAAACTTGATATTTTGTATTCAGGGTTGCGTTGTATTACTTGGTTAGAGGAAAAATTAAAAAACATTGAAGTTGCCGTAAGAGTACGCTACACTTATTTTTAAAGATATCAAAAGTATTCATTTAAAAATGTTGTTTCAAATTTCAAAATATGCTCAAATACGAATTGTTATTTAAAATTTCGAAAAAATAAAAATTAAATTATCGAGCAATAATTATAGCAAATACGCAATAGTTTTTAACATCCATCTATGTGACAGTAGTTCTATGGTTGTCATTTGTATTGTTACTTTAATAATAAATAATATGTGATTGTCAGATCCGCTGTCACTTTAATAATTAAGTAATTTTAAGACAATTCATTAAGTTATTACCTACCAACTATGGCTGAACGGTTAACTATGCAAGAGCGAGCTGAATTAATTCTTATTTGCGGAGATAACTACAAAACATGTAGAGACGCAGCTGATATTTTTAATGAAAGACATCCCAACAAATTTATTAGTTTCCAAAGCGTCTCAAGAATTTTAAATCAGTTTAAAGCAACTGGTAGTTTAGAAATGCGTTACAAAAAAAGTAGGGAAAAGCAAGTGAGACATTTCGAAAATTCTTTACGTGTTATGCAAAGTGTAATTTAAAATCCCAAAATTTCTGTCAGAAAAATTGCAAGCAATTTGGATATTAAAAAATCATCAGTAAGCAACATTTTGGTTAACAATAGATGTCACCCCTATAAGCCAAGATATATTCAAACTTTGCAGGAACGGGACTACAACAATAGATTTGAATTTTCTTTGGATTTCAAGGTACATTAGAAACGCAGAAAACGTTTTTCAAAAGCATTTTGTTTACTGATGAAGCAACCTTTACTACTAATGGTGTTGTGTGTGCACAAAATTGTCGTTGGTGGTCGTCTGACAACCCACATTTTAGAATTCCCTGCAAGAATCAATATTCGCAAAAGGTAAACATTTGGTGTGGAATTTTAAACAAAAAAATTTTTGGTCCGTATTTTTTTCAATCGTCATTAAATTCACAACGATATGTGGAATTTCTACAAACATACCTCGATAACGAATTAGACGAATTGCCACTAAATATTATAAGAACCCTTTGGTTTATGCATGATGGAGCACCTGCACATAGTGCACGAATAGTTGTAGACTATTTAAATGAAAAATTTGGAAAAAGATGGATGGGACGAAATAGACCTTTTCCATGGCCAGCGCGCTCGCCCGACTTAAACCCCATGGATTACTTTATCTGGGGATGGCTAAAGAATAAAGTATATTCAGAAAGGCCGTTTCAGAATTTAGAAGAATTGAAATACAAAATAGGAGATGCGGTACTGTTCTTAAGAAATAATCCTATTGTGTTACAACATGCATGCGAGAATTTCAACAGGCGTACAAACATATGCATTCAACGAGAGGGGCATCAATTTGAATAGCTTTTTTTTGTTTGTATTTCTGAATTTGTTGTTTTTGTTAATTTCATATTTATTTTGTAATATAAAAATGTATTTTCATAAAGTTATATGCAAATGATTTTTGTTTCATTCTATTGCATTTCAGCGATAAAAAATTGATATCGAATGTAAATGATTTCACGTGCAATTACATAAAATTTATTATTAAAGTAACAATACTAATGACAACCATAGAACTACTGTCACATAGATGGATGTTAAAAACTATTGCGTATTTGCTATTATTATTGTTCGATAATTTAATTTTTATTTTTTCGAAATTTTAAGTAACAATTCGTATTTGAGCATATTTTGAAATTTGAAACAACATTTTTATATGAATATTTTTGATATCTTTAAAAATAAGTGTAGCGTACTCTTACGGCAACTTCAATGTTTTTTAATTTTTCCTCTAACCAAGTAATACAACGCAACTCTGAATACAAAATATCAAGTTTCTTAGGATGCACGAACTTTTCTTTTCTATAAAGTTTTCTGTGAAATCAAAAATAAAAATATTTCCCATTTGTCTCATACTTAAGTGGACACGTTTTATATTCAGACAAACATCCCTCATTTACAAAAATTAAGCAGACACTGTAAGTACCTTACAAGCTATTTAAAAATCAACAGTAATTCGAGATCGAATTCTTTCGAATAAATTTTACCCAAAATATACTTCCTGATGTTGAATTACATCTCAGAAAAGTCTTAATTTATAATTTAGTCGGAAATATTGTACTGGTTTAGAATGGGGAGTGTATACTCTACATTATATCGCCAACGGTCTAATGTAAACTAAAACCTTTTTCAACGCATTTATTATGCATTTAACAGTCATTATAACAGTGAAATGCAAATGGTGGGGTTGTATCTGCCCTGATTAAACCGTTTTAATTGAGTTAAAGAAGAGAGCTTGCTTCAACTTAGAGCTTCGCATTTATTTGCTGTTTGGTTCTGATTTTACATTCGTATTTGTTTTATTAATACAAAGTGGTAATTGTACTTCAGTGCGCATCGTTTGTTTTGTCTGTAGTATGTAAATGGTTCACATCTTTATCTAATTCCATAAATTATTTTATGATTAAATTCATGACCGTTATCTGCAGCACATATTGGTTGTATTTATTTTGTCCAGCAATAAATTTCTATTAACTTGGTCACGTTTTTAAACAAAATCGAATGTTCTATAATCCTTCTTGGTGATTAAAAATAACATGAATAGAATAGAAATTTGTAAAATTTATTGTAATGATTCTGAATATTTTACGTTAATCAAATACTTTTTCAAAATATAAGAAACGCGATAATACCATTGATTAGTCGATTATATGTTGTTAATTACATAAACGTATAGCATAAGTATATAAATTTTTATTGGAAAAAGGGTTTAAGTTTAAAGAAAGGGCAAAATACTCTTGATTTTTAATAGCAACACAAAAGTTTTGAGAAAAAAGAGAAAATTGGTAAAGCATTTAAGACGTATTATATAATTAAACATTTAAGTAAGTCTAATTAAAAAATTATGCTTATTATAAATAAAAAAGGATAACCAATATTTCGAAAGTGAAATTATAAATATATATAACTGTAGAATATAAAAGTTTTATGTTGAAATAGAAAGATTCGAGAATTTAATAGGTAAAGAAGGCATTATATATGTTGAGTTGAGAATATGTCTTAGTACAAGAAGACGAATTTAATAAAGATTTAAAAGGGGGATAACGAGGATCATAATAAGAAGTATTACTATAAAGATAGTGTAATGTAATAGGAGCATACAGATACTAGGAAGTGGAGAGTAGAAATAAATTTGGGGAGATTTAAATATTTGTTTGTTGTGGAACAGTTGGACATTTGACGGATGACAAAGGATTTCACAGTAAATGGAAGAATTTTAGCTAGGTTTTTATAGTTTTAAGAAAGTTGTGTTAGATTAGTATAATTGTAAATTAAAAAAAATGTAAAAGACATTTCAGGCTTATTTATTTGTTTATATACTGAAAGAGAAAAGAATAATGGAGTCCATAGAAGAAATTCTATATGCATTTAAAACACATATTATTATTTCATAGAACTAGGAAATTCAATTTAGGAAAATGTGCTTACGATCCTGAGATAACTTTAATTATTTATTAGTACTTTTCAATATATACAATTATTTTGGCGCCGCAACGTGATGCAATTTAATTACATATTTATAGCATTTTTGGCTATAGCAACATAGGACATTTTAAAGAATCCTTCACTTGGTATTTGTTACATTTTTTAACGATCAACGTGTGGCTTTCATATCGCTTAGCGACGTCAATAATATATCGTACTCCACACCAGAGGCCATCGTTCAGGCCTTTCAGGACTTCTTCCAGTCCACATACGGAGCTTCTTCGTCTGCTGTCAAACCAACGTTGCGTCAAATAGACAGTAATTTGGTGGGCAGGCCAGTACTCCAACAGTCGGATGTATTATTAGCAGTGAAGAAGCTGAAAAATAAATTCACAATGGGCAACGATAATATACCAAGTTTCTTAATTAAAGGTTGTGCTTACCTTTTTGCGAATCCATTAACTTATCTTTTCAATCTGTCGTTAGAAACCAATACCTTCCCGGATTGCTGGAAGGTAGCTAGAATCACTCCTGTTCATAAGAAAGGCGACACAGGCCGGGTAGAGAACTATAGACCCATAGCAATTATTAATAACTTCGCGAAAGTATTCGAAATCTGTCTGTATACCTATATCTTTCCCAGTGTTCAATGCCGCTTGTGTGAAGATCAACATGGCTTTATCAATAGTAGATCGACAGTTACTAATTTAACAATTATGTCGCAAACGCTGGCTGAATCTTGACAACAATGAACAAATTGACGTCGTGTACACGGATCTCACCAAGGCTTTTGATCGAATAGATCACGACATCCTATTACAGAAGCTTGACGCTGTAGGATTCTCTCCATCCATGACTTGCTTTATGAGGTCTTACATCTGCGACAGACGGCAGTTGGTCACATATCGTGGACATTCCTCTAAAATATTCTGTTCAACATCGGGAATACCACAGGGCAGTAACTTGAGGCCACTTTTATTTTTAATTTATATTAACGATCTTTGTGGCGCGATTGCCTGCGAGAAGCTGCTATTTGCAGACGATCTGAAACTATACAAGGAAATTAACTCATTAGAGGATTGCATTGAGTTGCAAGGGGATATTGACCAATTTCTTGCCTGGTGTCATGACAATAAGCTGGCGATGAATGTGCGAAAATGTAATATACTTACCTATACTCGTAAGTCTCAACCAACAGTGTATGACTACCAGTGGGGCGGTACATGTTTGAATCGGGGTTCGACTGTGAAAGATCTGGGAGTTGTATTCGATTCCAAATTGTCCTTCTCGGAACACATATCTTACGTTACGTCTACATCTCTCAAGACCTTGGGGTTTGTTATACGCAACTCGAAAAGCTTCACGTTACTGATACCATTATTCAGTTATACAACTGTTACGTGAGATCTAAATTAGAATACGCCTCACTGGCATGGTCACCTATATATACAACTCATATTGAGTCACTTGAAAAAGTGCAACGTAGATTTTTAAAATATCTACATTTTAAAGAATATGGCGAATACCCACGGCAGGGATACGATCATACTACTTTACTACAATTACTTCATTTTGATTCACTGGAACACCGTCGCAAATTAACCAGCATTACATTCTTCTGCAACTTACTACACAATAACATTGATGCCCCTAAACTACTAAGTAAGCTGCCTTTCGCGAAACCACAGCGCTCCGCGCGTACGTACACCGCATTATACTGCCAAACTCCTAAAACTAATACTTTGCGGAAATCCCCAATCTATTCAATGTGTACCATTTGCAATGAAATTCTCACAGCCAACAAAAGTATTGATCTATTTTCCACCCCCCTACCCATCCTATTAACTAATATACACACTTCCAATAGCTTTATCGTATAGCATTGTATCAACCACCTCACACCACTTGTTATTTACTTCTGCCTTCTTTAAGTATATGTAACACACGAACTGTATTATCAAATTCTTATATTGTCCTGTAATTAGATGTATATCTGTTGGGCAAATATATCTATTATTATTATTATTATTATTATTATAATATATATATAAAGATTTCGAATTATTTCGTGACCTTTATATGTTATGGTAAATTCAATTTGTTGGCGATTTAATGTCTGGTTTTACTGCAAAATATATATATTTAAAACAATCCTACATGTTTCGGAAAATGGTGCCTTTTTCAAGGAATATAAAATATAAATGACAGTATATTAATGTCATACATATACATTTGTAGTTGCCATGGATAAAATTATTCAAAGATACATTCTAGTTTAATAATAATAAATCATACCTATATATATATATATATATATATATATATATATATATATATATATATATATATATATATATAATATATATATATATAGTGTTACGGAGGGGGTGATGAGGACGTTAAAATTTATAAATTATATATATAATTGAACATTTCCCTCGATTTGTAACAATTAATATATAATCTATAAATGAATTTCTGGTGTACATATCTTTCGAACTAGCATCTATCTCTAATTGTTAAATTGACAACTAAGAAAGTAGTAATCTCTCTCTCTCAGGGTGCCTTTAATACATACAAACTATGTATCTCTCTTTGTAGTTGAACTCAGCTTTGGTAGATTCAGAAAACTCGGATAATTCTGTTTTTATTACTTTGTAACTTTGCATTAAATAACTTTGTAAATAAAACAATATGTATAAATAGAGAATGTCAATACGTATTTATTATGGACTATTTACAAGCGTATTTTGACCTAATACATAAACGTGTGTGTGTTTTTATAAAATTCTTTAACAAGTGTTTGAAAAATTGTTTTTAAAATTACAGTAAATCACTTATATTAAGTTTTGAAGAGGTTATTTATTTAATTCTATTACAAAATATTGAAATTGTTCCTTAAATTTTGTGATTGTTATCGATTTAGATTGAAGATGTAGCTGTATTTAATACCTGTGATTTGTAAGTTTAATCGATGGAAAAGTATTGTCAAAGGTGAGAATCAGGATGGTCGTCGTCTTTAGGATCTATATCTGGTAACGTTCTCAGGAAACAGGAATTATTGAGGCTGGAAGTAGCGCAACTGGATACTTGATGTTTCTAACCTCCAATTAGGATTTAATCATTGGAAAATGTCTTCAAAAGGTGTCGGTGATTTATATTGTCTCGAAGAATAAAGTTGACGTATTTAATTTGGTTAATTTAATGTATTTTTATATAAAATCCTCGGAACGTTCAAAATGTCGACTGGCTTCTATAAAATCAATTTTCTTCGTTTACTCTTTTGTTTCCATCTACTTATTTTATAGGTAACTTTAATTATAAATCATAAGTTCGATATCAATAATTGAAATATCTATCTCATTTCAATATTTTGCATAAGTTATAAGTTGATTTTTCATATCATTTTTACATAAAATTTAACATTACTTAATTGGCTAATTTAATGTACATAATTGAAGCTTCGCGCTATGCGAATTTTAAAAAGAAATTGGAGGAAATTGATGTGGCGATGTGGTTCTTTTTTGTGAATGTGTTTGAAGATATCCTTTCTCCAGCAGAGGCGTACCGATGACCCTGTAGAAAGGTGAAATACGTATCTACGTCTCTGGGGATAGGATATATTCGGACACGTTCACAGAAAATATTAATAGTGAACCTGCATTTGTGTTCTTCACACCAGATTTTTAGTAATATTTTATATTATTAAAAATACCTTTGTATTATACAAAACTGGTGGGGTTTACCTACTCATGTATGTTTCAATTATTCTGATATAAAACTTTTCTATTTTTGGTAACTAATTTAAAAATCGTCCTTATTTATTCTTCTTCTCCTTTAATTGTGTTTGCTCTATTATTGATTCCTTACTTCAATTTATTATCCAACGTTGGTCCTTCATTTGTTCAGATAAGTTCCTTATGTTTATTTTATTTATTTAAAATTGTTATTTATCCTTTATCGTTCCTTTTTATATTAGAGTTCTTATAATTATTGACAAATTCATTTTATAATATATCATTATAATAAACCAATACATTATATTTCTTCTTTATGTTAATATATAGTTTATATATTAATATTACTTAACCATGGAATCTTTTAGGATGAGATATCTTGAACAAGTTTTCTATTATTATTTTATATAATTATCTTTTAAATATTAACGTTTAAATTTACAATTTTTAATTAGGACTAATTTTTCTGGTTGCTAAAATATATCTGTTTACAATTTGTTTTTTCTTCCGACTTCTAGTTTATAATTTTATTAATTAGCAAAATCTAATCGTATTTTTTTAAATTTAAATCAGATGCCTTTTTCATTACAAATTTGAAACATAATAACTTTTACCAATTCATAAACTGCATACTGATATACAATTTTTATTTTAAATACGCCTTTTTTACAATCCCTATTAACAATTTAATAATTTTAAATTATTGAAATTTTGACATTTTATAATTTCCGTCTATGCTTTATGTAATGTACATGCGTCATTATTATTTTATGTATATATTACTATCTGTTGGTATTACAGTGAATATTACATATGCTTTCTTATTTCCCTTTGATTATTGATATTAATGTTTTATATCCATTTTACCAACTCTATACAGATGTCCTTGAAACAAAAAGACAACTTATGAAAAATGGAAAGATACAATTATATAGAATATGAATTCAAAAATTGTGCGTCGATTACGACAAAAACCCCAAAATTAAGTTTGCTGAAAATTGTATTATGTGGCACCATGAATTCAGAATGTCTACAAATAGTTTCTCTATTGAATTTACACATATATTTTGAATTTAAAATAAAATCTTTTGCAATATTTTGTAACATATTTTATTATCGCTATATTTGCTTGCAAAGATTGTGAAGTTGTTTCCAGAGGTACTTTAGGAAAAGCTACGTCGAATAAACTTTTGTGATTAATTTAATCTTTATACTAGTACAAAAAAGGGGGATATTTATCAATACGTTTTGCACGTATTACGCCGTTGTTATATAATGAAACAGATATGCAAAATACATATCCGTAACTGTAAACATTATACTAGCTTTATTTTTTTTGTTGATTTGTTAAGAGAATAATAATTTTCCGAACTGGGTTTTTCTGTAATTTCTGAGTGTGTGATTTTCCTATGAATATATTTTTAATACCTTTTGAATATATAGTAGAAATATTTACACAGTAAGAGAAAATAAATAAATTTTGTATGAATATATTTTTAGTACCTTTTGAATATACACTAGAAATGTTTTTTACAGTAAGAGGAAATAAAAATATATTTGTATTATTTTTTAATCGATGCTTAAATTTATTACATTATTTTTTTTAGTAATTATACATCTTAATTTCTGTTCGTGAATATACGAATTAATTGTTTCTAGTTTTTTTTCGTTGCCTTTGGCACTTCCTTTACAGATTTCTTTTCAGGTATCCTGTGCGGCTTGTTGGTAATAGTACTTAGTAAGTATATAGAGCGTATTTTGAGCAATTTTTGTACGCATGCGCCTAAGAACGCGCAATCTCTTTTCTCAGTTTTTAGACTGAGCTTCTGTAAGCAAAACTGAGTGGCGCTAGCTTCTATCTTTTATTCAGTCACCCACACCCGTCTCCACTGACTAAGAGCGTACACTGTAAATAGAAGCTCCCAGACATTGTGCGATATAACTACTATTTTGTTAGTTTCTTCAGCATCTTCAGACACCATCGCTGCGCCTACTTCTCACGTAGGTAGCAGTACTTAATGTTACTCCTTCTCTTTATATTATACACTTCTTAAAATCCAGTAACCGGACAAATATTTTATAAATATCTTTGTCAGTTTTTTCTCAGATTTTCGGGGGATTTAGTGGAAAATTTTTTGGATTCACATTCTATATAATTACATTTTTCCATTATTAAAACGTTGTCTTTTTCTTTCAAGTACACCTGGTATATATTTTACGTGCAATTATTTTTTTTCTTTCTAAATTTAAATTCTAATTTATGTAGTGCATTACTTCCAGTAATTTATCATGTCTACATTAACATAATTTAACATTTTCTACCTATCACATATTTTATACTTATGAAGTATTGTTTATCTAAAACAGTTTATTTATATAATTAAGAATTTATCTTTAAAACGTTATATATTTCACTTTTACAACCTATAACAAGCTATCCAAAGCTATCGTTATTTTTCAAAAATAACGAACACGAAATAACACTAAACAAAGAATTAGGACTCTTTGGGTTGAGTTATGAATTATGATTACCAAAAAAAGTACATAGGGCAGGTAAAACTTTCAGAAGACTTGTCTTTTTAGAAAATATAGAACTTTTCATATAATAGTAAACACCAAGAATTGACATATAGAAACCATATTTTAGAAGAAAGTCATGCATTTAATGAACTTTCACAAATTGCTACATGTAGAAAATAAACGATGTAACTATGTTAGGCAAATTAGGCAAGTAGATAATTATAAAATTGAAATAGTCGCCTACCATAATTTTAGTTAGATGTACTAGATAGTTATCTGATGAAATTATTGCAGTGGCTAAACAATTGTTATACTCGTATTATATAAATGAAATAGTGAAAATCTAATTACATGTTTACATAGATATTGGAATTTCGTCAAGTAAGGGGTAGTGTTATAAATCTCGTATCTCAACTTAGTCAATTCAACTAATCGAAATCTAGTAATTCTTCAGAGCATTATTGATAGTCTTCTTCTTCTTCTTCGGTTTTGAGTTCGACGCCAGCACGTCCAGGCACTTGAGTACACTGCTCTTTGTACTATCCCCAAGAGATCTCTCAGTTCCACTCTGTTAGTCTTGTGTCCTCGATAAAAGCCACTATCCTCCTCAGGGGACGTTTGAGTACACTCGAAGGATCCAATAGATCTCTCCCGAAATATTTCTGTCTGAGTTTCTTCAATTCCTCACACATGCATATTACATGAAGGCTAGTTTCCTTCTGTTTTTCACATCTCCTACACCAGGGCTCACTAACCAAGCCCATGTTGTACAAATGCTTCCTTAAAGGACAATGTCCGGTTATTAACCCGGTAATTATTTTAATTTCTTTTTTGTTACTACGAATTAGGTTGGCTGAAAACTTATTGATAGTCTATCTGTGATAATTAAATTCATAGTATTCCACTCTCTTATATTGCCTTTGTTCATAAGTGTGAAGAATCATGTAAACGTAACATACATATTGCCTATCCTCATTTATAATATTGTTGACACATATTTTTAATTGCAAAAACGATTCCAAACACCTTTGCTTAAATTGACCAGAGTGTAAACTTAGCAAAAATGATTAAATGCTCAATTCTTTCGTATTCATTTACAGTCAGCCATTTATATATCTGAATCTATCATACTATTCAAAAATACATGATTTTCATAGCACACGTACGAGGATTGTTCGGAAACACGAAGATGGCTCGAATTCGCAGAAATATTCAAAACCATTTTGTAGAATCATCCTTTAGTAGATTAAATATGATAGTACAGAGCGATCCGTCAATTACTCTGTTCTTTACAGTACACCAAAGTGAACGTCTCCTGTGATTTTGTAATAATGAAAAAAAACTGAGTTGAGAGCAGTGATAAAGTACGTTCATTTGAAAGCCTTAACACTAACCGAAATCAAAGCAGAATTGGATTCAACACTATTAGAAACCGCTCATTCGTTTTCAATGGTTAAAAACTGGGTTGCCGAATTTAAGTGTGGTCGTATGATCACAAATGATGATCCCGTAGTGGATGTCCAAGAACTGTTAACTGTTCCGGATATAATTGAAAAAGTCCACCGTATCGTCTCGGATGACCATCGAGTAAAAGTGCGCATTGTAGGTATCTCAAATGACAGTGTGCACAGAATTTTAACTAAGGAATTGGAAATGAAAACATATTCGACGCTTTGGGTGCCGCAGTTACTCACACCGAAGCAAAAACTGAATCATTTGAGTATTTCTCGCGTCCTTTTGGCACGTTTTTGCCACAATCAGAAGGAGACTGTAAGGAGCTTCAATACCGTCGATGAAACCTGGGTCCACAATTACACTACCGAAACCAAAGACCAATTCAAACAATGGACACAAAAAGGTTCTTCAGCACCAAAGAAGGCAATACCCGTTTTGTCAGCAGAAAAGGTTACGCAACTTTTTTTTAGATTCTCATGGAATTATCTTGGTTGACTAGTTAGAAAACAATAACTGGGGAGTATTTTGCCCATTTGTTGCAACAATTATGTGACAAAATCAAAGAGAAACGGCCTCATTTGGCAAAGAAGAAAGTAAATTAGTGCCTCATTCACCCTATTCGCCAGATTTGGCTCTAAACGATTATAATCTCTTTCCAAACCTGAAAAAATGGCTCGGTGGTAAGAGGATTTCATCTAAGTCCTAGGTAGTCGCTGTTGTAAATAGCTATTTCGAGGACTTGGATTCATCGACCTACAATCAAGCCATTACTAATTTGTAATATTGTTGGAATAAGTGCGTTGAGCGAGCAGGAGACTATATTGAAAAATAAAATATTTTTTTGGCAAAAAACTTTCGTTTTCTTTGTTTGGAACGTAGTTTCCGAAAAACCCTTGTATAATATGTATGTCTCTATGTTAATTTCTATATTATTATTACAATTGTTGTTGTTTTATCTTAGGACACATATTACACTATACTACAGTTTAAACATATTGCTTTTGCTAAAGTTAATTAAAATGATTCTACCGAATTACAATTTACAGATATATACTCGCAATGTAAGGGTTTAATAACATGTGTTCATTTGAAAACTCAATCTAGGTTACTTTGAAATTTTGATAGAATAAGACGCATATATATTACGGAACAACAAACACATACTGTTGTTCCGTAAACGTAAATTCAAATGACATTTGATAATGTCAATCACAAATATCAGTTAGTGCATAAAATAATCGTGAGTCGATTCTGGTTTAAATAAATTGCTTCTCAGTTTTCAAATGGCTTTCACTTGAGAACATAAATTTTTTTAAGTCCAGGCTTATTTTCGAAGTGGTAATAAAATTGATGGTTTATGGGTTTATTCAGTTCAAGATTGCATGGTAGAATTTCAAGTTGAGTTTCCACATTTTGTAATATTATATACAATTTAAGAATACTTTGGATAGAACTTTAAAACTTTTTTCTGAAACTGGTAGTCTATTAAGAAAATCAGGCAGCGGAGCAGTTAAGAAACTTACACCTTAAGTTGTCAATCGTGTTGAAGAAATAATTGAAAATGAACCACAAACATCTGTTCGACATTTGAGTCAACAAATAAACCTTTCTGTTGGTACAACTCACAAGTTATTAAAAAAAGATATGCAACTTTATCCATACCGTGTCACAGCAGTAAAAGAATTGTTAGAAATTGATTACCCACGTAGACTACAGTTTTGTAATTGGTTTGTAAATATGAACAATAATGGAGAACTTTCGCAAAGAGACATCTTTACTGATGAAGCATGGTTTTATAAAACAGGATACCTTAATTCACAAAATACAAGAATTTGGAGTAGTGAAAATCCACATGAAATTAATGAAGAATCGCTACATCCAGAGAAAATTGGTGTTTGAGCAGCGATAAGCCAAAGGCGAATCATTGGACTAATATTTTTTCAGGGAATGTTAACTGCTCAAAGGTACCGTACGGAAATTTTACAACCATTTGTCAATCAATTGCATGATGATGAACTTCAAAATTCATATTTCCAACAAGACGGAGCACCTTGTCACTGTACTGCAGAATCTTTGGATTATTTAAGAGAATTTTTTGATGAGCGTATAATTAGTCGAAATACTGAAATTGCCTGGCCTGCACGTTCATGCGATTTAACACCTTGCGACTTCTTGTTGTGGCCTTATCTAAAAAATAACATATTTCGAACACCTATATTGAATTTGAATGATATGCTACAGAGAATCGAACAGAAATGCATGGAAATTAATAACAATCCAGTAATGTTGCAGAATATCATCAGAAATTTTGAACGGAGGATTTTAAAGTGCATTGATCTTGAAGGACAACATTTTCAACATTTGTTATAGTTTTCAATAAATACATATTATTTGGTATTCATTTGTATGTATGAAACTGTCAAAATATACGACTTCGTAGGTTAAGTAGTAAATTTTAATTTACGACATACTTCAAAATGTTCTCAGTAAATCACATGCTACTAGATTGACTTTTCAAATGAACACTTGTTATGTATAAACGCGATTACTTGCACAATGATAATTAAACTTTCACACTGGCGGCGTTTGGCAGCTATTCTGGAAACTGAATTACTATACACGTATGTAGTGTAATGAAACTAGTTGATAAGTTGGGTATTGGCTGCTCAGTCTTTCTAATTGCATAATATATACCATTACTTATCATATCACATATAAAAATCTGTATATATTTACAATTCCGAATCATTTAGAAGCCACAATTATACTTATTAGGTATTATTATTTTAATATACTTTTATTTGTTTTACCATACAGATATAAATAAAATGCACACAAACGAACAGAAGGCCATAGGTTAGGAAAAAAGTACAAAAATTTACAATAAAGAATAAACTCACATTATCTCTGATTCAACATACATTAACAACGGTACACAAGATAAATTTTGAAGAAATAAATATAATAGAGAGATGCACACATTACATTCCACAAACAATAAGAGAAGCGGTTGAAATCAAACAAAGGCCGCATAATCTGAACAAATGATATGATGCTCAACCTCCCTACGGCATGGAAACTCGCTTTCACTAATCGGTTAATAATACAGAATGGGATCATACACGCTAGCCACAGCAAACGTACGCACCGGGACCTGAAGACCAGAGTACCTACACACAGTCAAGTACAGAAAACTAGAGGACTAATCAAGGCAGTGAGATACACGGACAAAGCAAGTCCAGTACAAATAGAGCCGTTTTCACTGACAGAGCACACTTCCATTCGAACACGCTCAGAAGAAGAACATCATTGAAACACCAGGCAGATGAATGTTCTTTGAAGAAGCAGTTCTGAACACGAAAAATTACACACGCTAGTGTTTGAAGTTTGAAGCACGCTATATTAGAGAAACCTAATATAGCATGAAGTGACACAAGTTAAATATTTTTTTGACTGTACTGGCACATAAAAACTACTGGGATATCTTTTCATGTGGTGCACACAGCTTCAGTAGCTTCGTAAACAAAATGAAATTTACTATATTAGTGTTTTACGGCAACCAATAAATATAACTTACCATTCGACGCCTTCTTCAGTCCATTGAATCATTTCTGTCTGCAAATATTTACGTATGTGCAAATAAAGTTACACAAACACGGTTTTCAGAGAGTGTCGCTTGAAAGGGAAACTACAACGGTCTAGTTACTTCAGTATATTCTAATAATAAGTATATAATACTAGTCGTATCAATAAAGTTGCTTTGGTTCGTCAAAATGTGGAATTATTAGATGACAATGTTGATAGTTTATAGAAAATTCAAACTGTTTCTTTTTTTTAGACAAATGAACATGCAATGTAAATCAGTATTTCAAAAGTTATTGTCGTAGAAAATGCCATGAGGAAAGTATTACAACATACTGCTGTGTACTCCGTATTTGGTATATTTACAATATGGTAAGCTTTGTAAGTTTGTTATGCCTTACGTCACTAGGATATAGACTCTTCCTTAAATTGCTATTGATCATGTATATCAGGGTTCGATTTCGGCTCTTTTTATTAGGCCTAACATTCAAATAGTAAATATTAGTATAAGCTGTGTTTTTGGTTACGAATTTCTCTTTTTACGTAGAGCAGGCTACTTTCAATTGCAATTCTTTATGAAATAGGCAACCCCCGTAATTTTCCGAATGATCACCACAACAGATAACACATTTTACTTTTTTATCAAGTGTTTTAAGAGTGCATTCCTTAGTTTCGTGTTGACCAGCACACTTAACGCACTTGAAGGTTTTGCGCCAGTAGGTCTTGGTATGTCTCAAGCTTGACATTTGGTGCATTGTGATATTATTCTCTGGATGTATCATTAAATGTGAACCCCCAATGATATTGTCAACATAAATGATATTAATACAGGGTGGCGCAGGGGAACGGGAAATTTTGAAATAACGTCATGTCCACGAATAAATTCATAAAACTAGTAATTTATTAACGAAAGTGCATGTATGCAGCATGCCATTTATGTTTTTACAATAAAAATGTTCAAAAGTGTCTCTTTACTTTTTAAAGATGACATCGGAAAGATGTCCTCCCATTCGGCGTTCACACTCTAACAGCCTGTTATGAAAACTCTGGAATGCGCGGTGTAGCAAATCTTGGGGAATGGCAGTGATTTCTTGTTGAATGTTCTCCTTCAGTTCATGGATTGTTGCAGGACGTGTACGGTACACCTTGCCTTTAAGATACCCCCACAGGAAGAAGTCGCACACACTAAGATCAGGGGATCTCGCAGGCCATTCAATCTCACCGTTACGTGAAATAATGCGTCTTCCAAACAATTGATGAACTGCTGCCATCGAATGTCGAGCAGTGTGTGACGTGGCTCCGTCCTGCTGGAACCACATATTTTCGATGTTAAAATTAAGCTCGTACAGTCTCGGTGAAAAGAATGTTTGAAGCATTTCAACATATCGAGCGGACGTTACTGTCGCTGCACTACTATTCTCACTTGTAAAAAAATAATGGCCGATAACACCATGACATGATACAGCACACCATATTGTTACCTTGTCGCTATGTAGTGGCCGCTGGTGTAACTCACAAGGATTGTCCTGGGCCCAATAACGAAAATTCTGTTTGTTTACGATACCGTTTAGGTGGAAATGTGCTTCGTCTGATATCCATATGTTACCAATGAAATTCGCGTCCTCGTTAATTTTAGCCAATATCTGCCTACTAAACTCCATACGTGACGCTGGGTCTCGTTCATGTAATTGTTGCACAATCTGCAACTTATAGGGATGGAAATGTAATTCGTGCAGTATTCTTTGTAAGCTTCGTCGCGTAATCCCTAGCGTAGATGCATGCTGTCGAACGGAGCGGCGAGGACTTCTCTCGATTGCAGCTCTAACAGCTTCAATGTTCTCTGGGGTACGTACCGTTCGAATGCCACCTGGAGCTTTATTTTTCAAGGCAGATCCTGTTTCTTCAAAATTACGCACTCACGTTGTAATCGCATGCGCAGATGGGACACGTCCATGACGTCCAAGCTGGTAATGCTGTCGAAATATTCTCTGCGCGGCAGTCGCACTATCACCATTTTTATAAAACGCTCTCACAGCTACTGCACGTTCCGCACCAGTCCAACGATCCATGATTACTAAATGGCAATGCGTTCGCAACAATTGTGCGACGTTACGAACAACTGCGGGCTCTACAGTGCTGACAACTGTAACGTTCAAAATTCCCCGTTCCCCTGCGCCACCCTACTATAACAATATTTATTGAATACGTTTTCCCTCAAAATATTAAAAAATATCAAATATATGAAAAAATATGGATTGATCTGTATATATACGACAGGAGTTATATTACGAATTTTACAAACCTGAAGGGCGAATAAAGGTTATCGACTAACGTATATCCAAAATATACAAAAATAAATGCGAAACATAAATTAAGTATTTAAATTGACGGAAAACTTCTATATAAAATATTGAATACAAATGTTAAGATATATAAATGAACTGTTAAATATTAAAATATAAGAATAAACTTTAAAATGTAAATATGAAATATAAAGCGGAAACTAAATTTATATGTGCTTCAATGACTTGAAATATTAATTAATTATAACTAAAGGCCGGGATTTTATTAAAAAAAAAACTGAATGCGCATAAATATGCAGATGTTTTATGCCTAAATATGCACTTCTTTATGAAAAATATGCAGGTAAAAAAATACGAGGAATGTTAGAAAATGGAATATTGTGTAAAAAAAATATTCTCTTATGTTCACTACAGGTTTATTTAGAACGTTTTACAACATAATTAACTATGAAAACAATTTACAATCACATATTTCTCGAAGTTTCCAACAGAAAAATTGTGACGCTTGTCTGAAAACATGTATTTATATATTGAAAAGGTTCGTTCTATGTCGACGCTTGTTATAGCAACATACTTCAAATTAGAAATACCATCTATTGTCAACTCAATATTTTCTACTGAATCACCACACAAGATTTTAGCAATGTCCTTTAGCTTTTTAAATCATTAATTTTTTCCTATTACACTTAAAAATTTTTCATACACGGACTACCCCACTCCTCCTTTAACATCAAAACATGACTTTTCAAATTTGTTTATTATTTCAACGCTCTCGATGAGCGACATAAATTCTTTTCCAACTGCAATATAGAAGTGGAAATAAAACTGTAATTGGCTTTAATAAACGCCAACAGTTGAGGTATTTCTTTACTCGAATATACTTTTTGGGCGTCTATCACAGATGGTGCATCCCTATTAAGATCCATAATAATTGTCTTTATTCCTTCATAATGATTTGCATGAAAAATAGCAGCCTCCAACCACGTTCCCCATCGTGTAATTACTGGTCGAGGAGGAAGCGGAACACCGGGCAGATGCTGTTTGTAAAACTGAACTCGTAACGGGACCTTTAAAAATACTTTCTTAACAGTACTAATTAAAGTATTTACTAAGGGAAAATGGTTTCTGACTTCTTCTGCAACACGATTTAGTCCGTGTGCCAAGCAAGTTGTGTGAATTAAATTTTGGTAAAAGATTTTCAAGTTGAAAGCTGCCTTCACCATGTATGGTGCAGCGTCCGTCAAAAACAATAAAATTTTCCGGTAAGAAGAAAGTTGCCAGTTCTTCCTGAATAAATCTTGTTATTGCCAAATTATTTCCCTTCTCCAACTGTTTGGATGAAATTAAATAAGATCTTTCTGGAACCGATACGTTAAGGATACCAATCATTAAATGAACTATGTATCGGCCCACACTATCGGTAGTTTCATCTACGCATATATAAAGATAATTATTTGCAACAACTTTCTTGATGTTATTCAATGTTTCTGCATAGATACAGCGAATATATTTTTTCCGAACATGCTCTCGTCGGGAATGTTATATTTGCTGATATAATTTTGCAAAAATAACTTGATATTTAAATTGTTTAATTTATGTAGTGGAATATCTGCCGACACAAACATTTGCCACAAATCTTCATTCTTCTTGTTCCGATTTTTTGGAAGTTGATGGCAAACATTGCTAACTCTTCTTCGTAAATTTCTTCATTGTTAGTTTTGCAGCATGGGAAGGAGTTTTCACATGTTGGTCGACTTGGAACTTTCACTCACTTGTAATCTGCAAAAAAATATATCACATCATCGGTTGTTTTCTTATAAAATAAATGTTAGCAAAAGATAAAGGAATAATTAAAAACTAAATTAATTAATTAATAAGAAGAAATAAACTTAAAATTTTACTCACAATCTTGGAGCATGCTACGAAAAATACTTTTTCTTCATCCATAGGCAATTCTGATTAAGGTGCAATCCATCTAGGCACAGTCGCTATTTTCGGCATTTTTGCTATTTGCTATGCACAACTCACAAGTTTACACTTCGAAATGCCAATGTAAAATGACGTCTAAAATAAAATTACTTTCGAATATGGGAATAGCAAAGACACATATACTCCTAATTTTCTGGTAAAATGTATTTTTGTATTTATTTAGAAGTTTTAAGGTATTAGCTTTTCCCGGAATTTTTTCTCGGCCCGGATGTATGGGAAGAGCATTAATAAATTCTTGGAGACAAGCAGTAACGGTAAGAGGCTTAATAATGCTATTTTTAATTTAAAGAGGGCAGTTTAATTCTTGTTTGTTTGTTACATCCGACATATTTTTAGTAATGCCTATAATAAATTTGATTTAGCAAATAAATAAAGCTCGGAAACTTAAAATATGAAAAATTGCTGAATTACTACAAAATATGCAAATAATATACAAAATACATATATGTATTATGCAAATTTGAAAATTTATGCAAACTGCATATAATCCGGCCTCTAATTATAACCCACGAAAAACAAGACTATTATAAGACTTATCTGCGAAAGTATAGCCCTTGATCCAAGCTACGTCGCACCGACTAATTACCACGTGATTAGATTACGTAGGCGATCACCTACTCCGTAATTTCGGTAGAACTTGAATTTACAATTATCAAAACCAGTTCTGGTATTATTCTAGCTCCAAAACTAGCCTAGCTCCCGTTTTAGATGAATATGGGCATACATCGAGGACTGCGTGTGGTTGAACCAACGAAAAGTTGTCCGCCAAATAAACTTAGCAGCAGGTTTAAGGCAGAAAATTTTATTCGTAACTTAACACGATATTACACAAAATATAAAGTGGCCTTAAACCTTTCCACACACAGATTTAACGATATCTTAATGGGAAGTGAAGTCAAAAATGTCATCTCATATTCCTACGCCCAAGATCTTAATAGGCACGCCCACACAGTTAGGGGGCACCGCGTCTCCCATTCCGGCAGCGCTATTGGTGGAATATACTTGCGCAATCAGCTCAGTACATTTAATGTATAAACACACGCTAACGGGATAGTCCGATAAAAAACATAACATGTGTCACTCTCTTTAATTATAAAAATTATTTGAATTACCCCAATTTTTTGTTCTTTAATGGATGTAAGCTATTTATTACTACTGTCTACGTATGTGATCTTGGTCATAGTATATTATCTCAGATAAGTTATTGCATTTGCGTATATCCAACATCTATTTCTAATAACACATTAATTTGTAAGATGTCATTCTAAATTACATAAAACATATTTACCTGTACATAAAATGCTTTATTTTAACTCTTGTTTTTAGCACTACAGTGATATTGAGCTTTATATGAAAAAATTGCATGTACGTTCGAGAAATCTTACATTAAATAGGGTAAAATCGGTTAAATATTTGCAATATCAGATGTATTTTCACGATAATTTCCTCAAACCGAGTGTGTTGCGGAGAAAAAATGTGCTTATATCCAGAAAACGAGCGTTCTGCATGTACTGTATATTTACATAATCAAAAAAAATTTCAAAACCACTTAACGATTCTGAACATTCGCACGTTTGTTTTAATGTTGCAAAATCTGAATCTTTCTCTAAAACACTTTCAAACCTTTCTAGAACACAAACATTTTTTGTGTCTTATATCGCGAATAGCTGTGCCTAAACATTATTAGCAGTGATTTCACTAACAACGCCGAAGGATTTTCTAATTTTTCTATTGTCTCCACTAGTTCGACGTCATTTTTCCGAATAGTTTTTAAATCTGTTTTAACTTGACTCTCTTTAAATTTTGACTGGCTTTCCTTGATAGCTGTAGCTTCTTTGGGATCGAATTTAAAAACCAAATTCTTAATATCATCAAAATATTTGTGATAGTAAAACGTTGCCTGTAACCATGTTTCTCAAACGTGTAAGAATCTGCTGTGGTGGTTCAGGAATATAGGAACATATTATATAAAATTATTATTTATCACTGTAATCCAGCGATGAGATAAGAAACGTCGAAGAACGGGAGTAATAGTTCCGTTGGTTAAGAGTTTGAAACTTAGGAGAAGCGTGTGATAGGTCGGCTTTTTTCAGGATCAGTGTTCTATTCAGTTTCCCTCAAATTTTGAGGAAGCGAACGTCAAATTAAAATTTCTACGTCAAGGAGGTTTAGTAACAAAGCCATAGAATACTTTACACACAGCATATACAATAGAAATGGTCCTAGAATATTGACAAGCTTTTAACACCACACACACAAGAGAAAAAAACAAAAAGAAGTGTATTGCAGAGGCATAAAATTCTATCACTTACTACCGTTTATAAATTCTTTTTTCGTTAATTATTGTAAAACAATGTTCAAATAACTTTTATTTTGATGTTAGTGTTTGCTATTTAATTGTGACGTTATTTCACGTAAATAAGCAAATTTCAAAAGTATTATTACTATTACTGCGACTATTGAAGCCCACAGCAGTTTCTTTCCGCTTTAAATTCCAGAAATAAAATTTATCTTGATGTGCATATATTTATTATTTAACTATGTATTATAAAACCTTAGTTTATCGATCAAATTTAATATGTATGTCTGAAATACTGAAACAAAGTAGTAGCATAATTTACTGGCGAGTAACACGATACTTAAGCGTGCTAACCTACTTTTTCATATAATATTTTTTTATGTTCATTTGTCATTAAAACACCTTAAATAATAACACTCTTAGTATTAACTTACTAATGGTTTCCATGTACTTGTATACTGAATAATTTAAAAACCTCTTTGTAATGGTCACTTTACTTATATTAGATATATGAATTACTTATTATTGATCGATGAGATAAAGTATAACCACTTAACTACTATAAAATTAGTGAGTTTTAATTTAAAATTGACTATCATTTTCAATTTAATTGAATCTCACTAATTCTGTAAATATATATTTTATTTTATTTTTTTTTAAGTTTATAAATTCCTTATGATGTAGCTCTTATGAAAATAATAAACATTATCGAAAGCTTGGGATTTAATTAAAGCTGGACATCCTTTTATTTGTCTAATGGTTATGGTATGGAATAATTTTTTTTTATTTATGGACAGATTTTCTTTTTTTTGCGGATTCTAATCAAGACAGCATGGAAGTTTGTTTGACATTAAGTGTAATTGTCATGAACAATTACACGATCCAGCAGGGCGTTTCTACTGTAACGCATTATTTGTGTAGAAAATCGGTTGTAGTAACCCATGGTTGGTTTCGTCGTCAATTTAATCGTCGTAATGCATCATTCCGTGATCCAAAACCGACTGGGATACACGTAAGTGCTATGACTGCTGAAAATATTGGGCTTGTAAGAGTCTCCTTGACGCGCAGTCCGAAACACTCAACTGCACAACATGCACGTGCCTTATATTTAAAAAAAATAGCGTTCATAGAATACCTAGAAACCTATTAAATTCCACCCTTACAGATTGGCACTTCTTCAAGAATCAAGCCCGTTAGAGAGACAAAATCAAATTTAGTTTTGCACACAATTTTTAGATTTGTTTGCTGGTGAAGCCAATATTGCACGTTGTCTGCTTATGAGTGACGATACTTATTTTTATTTAAATGGCTCCGTTAATAAACAAAATTTTAGATATTGAGAAACAATTAATCCACGTCATATTCACGAACGACCACTTCACGCAGCGAAAGTAACGGTTTGGTGTGCTTTATCAGCCACAGAAATTATTGGCCAATATTTTTTTGAAGAGAACAGGCAAAACATAGCAGTATTATTAGAAAGAGGTTGCCACATGATTGATACTTTTTTCTGGCCAAGGTATGAACAACTTAATGGTAATTATTGGTTTCAGCAGGATGGGGTAACGACCCACGGCGAAAATCAGTATTTCTATCCTACGTGATATGTTTCCCGGCTATTTAATTTCTCGCAACGGGGACATAATCTGGCCAGACTTTTTTCTGTGGGAATATTTAAAAAGTCGTGTGTCTAATAGTAGACATCGCAATCTTGAAGATTTTAAACAAAACATTGTAAACGAAATTGAAGCGATTCTACTGGAGATGCTAGGCAGAATTATGAACGATTTCGTGCGATGGCGAATGGCGTAGGTGGCCTCCAGCTACGCCATTCAATTTTTAAATAAAAGTACACCCAGAATTATAGATTAAGATGTTGTCGTTGTAATTTTTTGTTCTTTTGTAATTCATGTTTAACTAATAAAAATTTATTCTATATTAAAAACCGTCAATGCATTTTGGAATTCCCTGTACCATAGTACAGGGAATTCAAAAATATCATCGCATCGAAAAAGGAATTAATTTTAAATTTTAAGAAAAGCTTTTGTGACAATAATTTTTATTTGCATGAGAAAAGTTTGGCATCTAGGGTTATGTCACAAACTCAAAAAAAAAGCTTCCTCACCCTATATATTGTGATAATTCTCCTATTCGGTTCGTTTAAATAAAACTAATGGTTATTAAGAATAACTATATTAATAAAAAAATACCCTAATAACACTTAACAAGTAATTAATTATAATAACAATATCAATATTTATTTATATACACATTTATAACTACGATATTCAGTACACGACGGTTGCTGGTTGAATAAGTCATGCGGTATGAGTCGTTGAATTTTATTTCGTGGTCGAAGATTGCCTCCATTTCCACTCCATTGTTTCGTATCTCCCAGGGTTGTGATGTGTTTGAGTCTGATTAATAATCGTGCGTTGTTGTGTTTTTTGTGCGGTCATGTGTTTTGTATGTGCAGTCTGTGCGTCAGTCGCGTTTTTGCGTTTAAGTCATGTGTGTTCGTTTGTTGGTCATCATCACATTTTTTTTTGCGTTTCAGTTGTGTGTGTGTTTAATGTGTTTTATTGTAAAGTGTTATTATTGTCTGTGTTTGTGTTACGAAGTATTGTATTTGTTCGTTTGTCGAGTGTAGTGTTATTAGCATATTGCCTAAGGCAAGTGCTAATTCGTCAACTGTGTTAAGTGTTGTTTTGTTTTGTCTTTGAGTCCAGGAATTAGTTGTTGGGGGTGGTGCTGGTATGTATTTAGGTTTAGGTGTGGTTTTGTTTGTTGGGTTGTTTGGATTATTTGGACAGTTGATGAATGTGGATAAGTGTGGACCACCGCAGTTTGCACACTTTGGTGGGGTTGTTTTAGTCTTGGTACATAAGTGTGGCGAATGTCCGTCTCCGCATTTCATGCATTTGTAGTTAACGTTGCAGTTTCTTTGGTGATGTCCGAAAGTCTGGCATTTGTGGCATTGTATAATGTCTGTCCGTTTGTTTAATTGTTCGATTTTTATTGCGAGTCCGCAGCAGTCGTGTATGTTGTTCATAGATTTGTACTGTCTCGTTAGTTCGATTAATACTAGTGGTGCCGGTATGCCGTGTTTGCCGTTCATCCTTTTAATTTTTATTGTCGGGTAGCCTTTGTCAGTCAAGTCGTCTGTAATGTCAGTTTCGGTGATAAAGGTAGGAATGCCACGCATAACTACCTTTAATGTTTTTTCGCTTCTCAATTGAAAAGTGTAAAATTGAATTTGTTCGTTGTCGAGTATGTGTTTAAGTTTTCGGTAGTCTTCGTCAGTTGTCGGTTCGATATGTATTCCTGGTTTCACGAGTTTGCTTTGTACGGTGTTAATGCTGTGTGTTTTGAGTATGTGTCGTATGTGTGTCCATTGCTCTTTTTCGGTTATGATAATTGGTGCGATTTTTTTTGTTTCAGTTTTTGTGTTTTGTGTAGTGTATGTCTTATCACTTACCCTAGGAGTGCTGTTGTATGAAGTTGACGGTTGTGGAGTGTGTTCGGTTTCTTCTTTCATCTTTTCCTCGGCGTTTGTTTTTTCGAGTGCGCTGAATGAGTTTTTTGTTTCAATTGGTGTATTTTCGTGCTCGGTTTTTTGTTTTTTGGACGTTTTCTTCGGAATTTTAAAAGCGTTTAGGAGTTCGACGGTGAACGGGTTTACCAGGCTTGCTTCTTCTTTTGGCGATTCTAATATTTCTAATGTTGCCGTCGGATTGTCGGGATCTACGACGAATATTTGTGGTTGTTTTTTTAGAAGATTTTGAATGTCTTCCTCTTCCGTGGTTTGGCTAATGATGGTTTCGGCGTCCTGTCGTTGCTGCGGAGTGCATCTTCTTCTAAAGCTGGGGTTAAGAGCTAGGTTCGTTATAGTAGTGGTGATATATCGTCCGGCCATTGCTTCCGGGTTCGTATGACGATGTATCGTCGTCGGTGTTCTCAACTGCGATGCTGCTGTAACAGAGGTCGCAGTGAGAAAATGATAAGTCATGCTTCCCTTCACTGCTTATATAGACCTCGGAGATTTTCTCGACTATTCTTTCTAATCTATTCGAGAAAAGCCTAGAACGTGCTGACGTGCACAGCCGGTGACGTCATCGATTAGGTGCGCTAATCATAACTGCCGCTTTTGCTGACGATACGGCTCACCTAGTTTCTCATATAAACCTATCAACAGCTTCCAATAATCTCTGCAAAAACTTGGAGAAAATATAACGATGACTTAAAACTTATCGCACAAAAACAAACGAGAAGAAGTCTGTTCCTAATACTTTTACTAATAGAATAGAAAATTGTCCACCAGTTTCACTTAACGGTCACAAACTCAAATATTTTGAATGTGTTGGGTTGCCCATTGATCGAAGATTAAATTGACAAAATCATATATTAAAAAAAAAAAAAAGAAACGCCTTGGCCTCACTAATAGTAAATTCTACTGAGTTCTAGGCACAAAGTCACAACTAAGAATAAATAACAAATTATTAGTCTATGTAATGTTTTTGAATCCAGAATAGAGATATGGTATTCAGTTGGCAATTCAAATATTGAAATCTTGCAGCGATTCCACAGCAACGTGCTCCATGTTATTGGGAATTTACATTAAGTGACACGCCACCATGCGGTAAATTTTGCAACTAGCGTTGAAGGTATACTTATATTGTTTATTGGGTTCTATCGTGTGTAAAACTGTATTGTGTTTTCGTCTTTTCCTGGGTATTTTATATTTTCGCTACTGTTTTACGACAAATGTGTCTCTCTAAACATCACTCATGGTTGGCATATTATACAGATGATATTTTCTTCGAAAATAATACACTGAAATAATTATTAGAAATAAAATGTCCATACAGTGGAAAAGATAAAAGTGCTGTAAATTGCATCAATTCATGTATTTATTTGATATCGGAAGAAAATAACACAGTGCTAAAGAAAAATCATTCATATTATGCGCAAATTCAATTAGGAATGACCATATTAAATTTAAACGAGTGCAACTTCTTTATATTTGCTTCATATGACGCGAGTTACATCAATATTACAGTGCCTCTCAATAAAGTATATTCATATAATTTAATTACAATGTTAAGAAACAAGTTGTAAATAAAATGGTGCATGTAATATGTAAAAATAAAGATTAAAAGAAAATTTGGAGTACTTTTAAAATTGGTCATGATGTGTTGGAGATCATTAAATAATATGCAATCAAAATTTATTGTATATCTACAAAGTTATTCACAATAGCATGAAACAGTATATAAGTTTTATTTAGCGATTTGTGCTAAAGAGTTATTCAAATTCAAAACAATTTTCGCACTTACATCGTGTTATTTAACAGCTTGAGTTAAATAACTGTTTGTCAAAAAGCTTTACTATCAGTACAATATTCTTACATGTTTGAGTACGGTGATGACGTAGAGCTTTAAAACAAGATGTTTCTTAATGAAGAAATTAAAATCAACATAAAATAAAACCCCAAACCAACTTCGAAAATACTTGTTAACACGATATGCTATATACAAAACTATAAAGGTTGTTAGGCTTCGCATATTTACTATTTTTTTTATTTTAATTTATTTTTAAATAATATTCTTCTTTAAATATCTTCGCATATTATAATATAACTTCACTTAGATATTTTCCTGTATATTCGTTTGCAAGTAGATAGTTTTTCTTTTGTTATCACGCTACGCTAGACCCTTAGTCTTCTACCTGCTTTCAACCATGACGTTCACTGTTCACATCTCCTATGGTGTTACATATCATTTTAAAGCTTGTTTCACAAGGGATATTTCAATAATTGCGGCATCGATATCACAAATCTTCAGGGCGCGCTTTTTATTAATTATTATTCAAGATATCGATCCCCTCTTAACTAAACAATAAACAGCAGACCTTTTTCTATACCAGTGTTACTTCGACACAAATACTCGGTCTTCTCTTTAGAACCCTCGTAAGATACACATCTTACCCGCCATGCTGTTCAAGTACCGGCCATGATGCACGTGCCCTTGCAACTAGGCAACTGGACGGTTATCTGTATTGTTCAATATATATTATTCTTTGATCTAATTCACATCATTAAACTAATTCATTTCTTATTCCTCCGCCCAAACATCGCTCTACATATACTTGTCCAAGTATATCTTCGCACATCACGTGGCCGACCATATTCGCAATTCAAAGGTAGGTAACTCTGTATTTTTCTATACAGAGGTTATTTTATATTAATTCACATTTAATTTACTGCCCAATTTAACGTTCGTGTCAGTATATTTTGAGCTAATTTTTAATTACTTATTTACCGCTACTCGTGTATGTATTACTTTTATTTAATTACTTTTAAATATGCCAAGTTCAATTGCTTTTATATATAAATATAAACTTTAAGGACAACGCTCCTGCGTTTTATTTAGTTAGTAAGACCAAATATATTTATTTAATTTAACTATTAACATACACGTCCTGGACCTTTGATGAAACTTCACCAGCACCACTAATTATTTTATTATAGAATAATTTCATTATTATTAGCACACACAGCAGCCGGCCAACTAGAACGCTTGTTAGTAATAAATGTCGCCCAGACGTACAGCTTGTTAATAATAAGCACAACCAATAACGAAAACTACGTGTTTGTAATAAGGTATGCCTCCATTTGACGCCATCTTGGCAACGAGATTTACAGGTGCCATTTGTGTGTAAAGGCAGTGTTAAAAACTGTTCGAAAGTAAGTACATCCCAATGTTTTTGTTCATAAACGATTAAAACGCTTTAAACCATTGGACTTAGTTTCTAGATTTCGGATTAGTTAAATATAATGTACATTTATTGTATAAATTAAAGATTAGACCACAGCACACATTATAGTGAGAAGTTCATTGGAATATTTTTCTTCATGTTATAGTATTTGTCACAATAAGTACCTATTGCTCTATACATACTTTAAGAAATTAAAGAAAAATTTAATCTTAAAATGTTACAAATAATTTTTACATTATTAATATCATATGTCAGTTTTAGATTACTGAGCAATCTTGATGTCAACAAAACAACTTTTTTCCTGAACAATCGCAAACTTCCCAATTCATGAAGTATTTTTTAAATTACAATATATAAAATACTACAGAATTATAATTGGAAAAAGTAATAGAACGTGTTTATTATTTGGAAGGAATAATAAACAGTGATGCAAACAACAATTTAGGATAAATATTTAAAAAACCCTGAAAATGTGGAAATAATTTAGAGCTGCTTAAAGGATTAGATTATCTTTTATACGTGCTACATGTTCTACAAGTCAATTAAGTTAAAATAAAATGAAGTAACTATGAATTTTGTCTGTCAAGTAAAATTACCTAATTATTTTCATGTTTGACAGTTCGAGTGTTTTGAGTTGTGCTATCTTTCTACTGTTTATATTCTTTTCATTTAATGTAAATTAATAAAATTTAATTGAAAATTAATTATTTAAGCAAGGAAGGAAAAATTAAAATTGTATTAGTTGTTAGTGAAAATATCGAAATAGATAGGGCAACGGGAACAATTTTTAGCGAACGACATTCCAAAAACCTCATTTGCCAGTCAAAAATTATTTTTCGAATTTACTGCTATAACAACGCTATTTAAACACGGAAAACGATACATTTATAATCTATTAACGCACTCTTTTAGTCTAGTGTAATTTAGTTCTTCAAGGGTGGTCAATTAAAATTTCAAAATAGGAGATTTAATGGGAAGTAAATTATTTACAGTGATTTCAGAAATTTCTCGGCGTACATGAGTACATGAAAAATTCTCATTAAATTTGTATAGGTCCACTCTTTGTTGAGTTGAATACTATGCATCACCCCCTTAGTTTGTTATCGATAATAACAAACCTGAGCTACGCTTGACATCATAAAACTTTTGTAGAAAATATATTATATTTAAATGAATTTGTAGCTATCACGCCATTATATCACCCATATATTAATACTTATTATTTATTACATTATTATTATAACACGTGTTATATAGGTTTTGGAAAAAATATTAATGCTCTCTGTAGTATAGTAAAGTAATAGATCTTATCAGCCATGAAGAAATTTGTTAATCGGTGTCTTGCTAATAATTTATTTGACATTTTAAATTAGTGTCTATCATTTTTATAAGTCATACAAACTAAATATTCATAAGTCCATTTACAACCATGTTGGACAGCTGCCCAAACGAGATATAGTTACCATTTTTAGTGAATAAGACATATCAAAAAGCTCGTAAAATTTTGGTATGCGAACAATTTTACCGTCCACCCAAGTTAACTGGAATTCGAACGTGCCCAAAATACCATTGGGGTATCTACCCGTAAACATTCTTACCGTTTTAACGTTTCAAACACTACAATTTACAAATATACCGCTGCACAATTGGCCAGAATTCCGTATACATTTTGCCAATAGCCGACCAATAATCATGGACGACATGAAATATTTTACGGAGCTTCCTGGAAATACAGGTTTCTATACAGATAATATTGAAAATACCCCTGATAACATAAAATTTAAAGAAAAGGGAAATTTTCTAATAAAGTTTGGGTCTGGTGTGCCGTACCTGAATTGGGAATATTTTGATCTTATACAGATCATGTGAAAGGGAAAGCAGTGGAGGCTGCATTATATATCCACAACGGTCCGACAAAACTAATGAATTTCATTAAGATGCATCACATTAATAATAATTACATCTTTTGGCCTGACCTTGCATTTGCCCATTATGTTAGAAGAACCCTAAATTGGGTAGAAGCTCAAGGAATACCATACGTTCCTAGAATAGACAATCCTACAAACGTCCCGCAGGCAAGGCCAATTGAAACCATTGGGCCTTATTGGCTATAAAGGTATATAACAATGGTTGAGAAGATCGAAATGAGGAACAATTACGACAGGGGATATTCCAAAAACTTAGAGAATTTTATTTAGGAGCCGTCCAAACATTAATGCAAGACGTAAGAAGAAAACTTAGTATAATTGAAGATATTGGGCTCCTAGCGGCAATATAATGTATAAGTGTTGAAGTCTAAGCCTCATTAATTGGTGTTATAATATTTCTTGAAGTTTTTTTGAGTTTAAATATTAAAAGTTAAAAAAATTCCAAAACTTATGTAACAGGTGTTATTAATATTAATATTAATAACAAGTATGTATGTAGTATTTATACGGGCATTGCTCACAGTAGTTGCGGGTTTTCGATATTAGTACTTCTAACGTCAATATTTAATTATTTATTATTTTATGTTCTGTTGTGAAAAAATAAATATTAGTTATGGCTTTTGAAACTGCTGGTAAGTGACTTTTCTTTATTGTCAAAATTATAATTTTTCACGCCATTTTTTCTTTTTTGCACTTTTAAAAAGGTATTTACATTCCGTAATTTTTGGCGAAGATATAGTTTTGGGAGTCCTTTTTTCATTTTAGTGCCAGGCATTGCCCGGCTATGACTTTCTTAAAATATAATAATTCTACTTTATAAAAATATGTAATAAATTGGTTTCAAATGATTCCTACTCCTCCATGTAGAGCGATTTCAAATTTCATAACATAAAATTTTTGAGAATATTATAACTTTCGATCAATTTAATTTTTATTATTTCAGGTCCTTCTGGAAGTAGTATGATGACTCGTAAATAAATATTTGACCTGTTAAGATCACAAAATGGTCAGTATTTGAACGGTCAATTAGAATACATCGAAGATTACTTGACTTCACATAAACCTTACACCGAAGAACAAGTAACAGAATTTTTCAAGATTGAGATCAGAAATGAAACATCTCTGGATAGCAGCAAAATATCGAGATGATCTATTTGTGGAAAAAACAATGAAAACTGGTTGAGTGGAATGTTTCAATTACCCATAGCGACAAAACCGGGTAGACCAACGAAATCGAAAATGTTAGAGAGCGAAGCCAAAGACGCAAGGCTGAGAGTATACGCTTGCTTGATGGCCCTAAGAAAATTATCTATGCAGCTCAAATGGAATTGAAAGTCCAAGAAAATAGATGTGCGTCAAATATACTGAAAGAGACTTCAGAAAATAAGGACCGGGCTAAAGGAAGCACTAGCCATGCTTCTTGTAGATGTAGATTTGTCATGGACGCAATATGACGGAATCAGACAAACAAAAAGAAATCTTACCAGCTACACAGTTTTGCAGCAATATAGAAAACAATGTTATCCTCCAGATGAATCTTTCAACATATCCGAAACCTGTGCCGAAATGAATTTACAAGGTAAACCACATTTTCACATTTAGAAGAAGTTTTGAAAATCCTTAACGATGATGAAAGTACTTTCTAAATTATTTGTAATTTGTCTGATGGCTCAAAACAGGCTCAGTTCAAACAAAAGTTTAAAAACGAGAGCGGATGTGACTCACACATTTTTCAAAGTTCGGTTGTGCCTCTGCGTATAGTATATAGAACGGAATATAAAAAGTTATGGCAGAACGCAACTCCATCATCACCCCGCTACGTAGACCTATCCGTATACGATTTGTAATGGAGACGGTTGACATAGCGAGTCAATAAATTAGTTACGTGGAAAGGGCGGCAAGTAAATTGAGACATACATTGGCAACAATTGGTGGAAGATCATATATTGTAGAAAACAAGATGGGGCAATGATAAACCCAAAAGCGTGCAATGCGGCAACAGGCACAAAATCTACAATGAGATAAAAAAAATTATAGTAATTTTTGAATGCATTTCAAAGGGGTACAAAGAAGATGTACAAAAATTTCAGAAATTTGCCCGAGACTGCTGAACTTTATGTTGCGCTGTATGATATGTATAATATGAGGCCTACCCTTTTGCCAATAGGATAATTGTCTGAACAAGTGACAGAAGCCAAAAATAAATATTTCCGTTAAATAGACGAAGTATAACACATAAAATTTAATATAGTAGACTGTAATACAAATATTTTAAATACATCAGATGCTTGCATCAAGGTGAATAATTATCAAGAAACGAAATTCTTTTATGAAGGAAATAATGGAAATGTTAATATGTGAAGGAAGTTAAGACTGTTTTTTCAATTAATATTTATATTTTCTAATTTTAAAATATAATTATGCTAGTTACTTATTTTTTATTTAGTCAGTAGATATATATTTCACAGCTGTAATTATTAAATCAATTTTACTTATAAGAACTATGTTTTTCTTTTGCTTTTACCCTTTACTACATTGCTAGAAATTAGAAGTAAAGGTTCATTTATATAATGTGTGCTTTTCTTTTTCAATAGGGAGAATCTCTTACATTATAATAGTTAATTTGACAAGTCATACAGCCACTTTATCCAGTATTGTTTGACATTTGATAATGGCAAAAGTTACAGCCGAGCGGCGTCTACAAATTATGGAAATTTATTTCAAAAATCAGTCTTCAGTTAAAAATAATCACAAAGTGCTTCGCCCAATTTGCGACGTACCTTATCGGCCAACTAAGATGACTATTCGCAACACAATTGAAAAATTTTGCACTCAACTTACTCTTTTCCCATCCACCAACGAGATTCGTAAAGTGCGTATTGAAGAAAATATCGTCGCCGTTTAGGCCAGTGTTGAGGATGTTCCAAATTCATCAATTTTTTATCGTGCACTTGGCCTCTGCCAATCGACTTTGTGGAAGATTTTGCGCAAGGATATTGGTTTACATGCCTACAAGATTAAATTGGTGCAAAAATTGAGGCCAACCGACGATCGTTTTCAACGTCAGTTTAGTAATTGCACGCTTGAACAGTTGGAAGTCGGTCCACTTTTTTATGGTCAAATTGAGTTCAGTGATGAGGCTCACTTCTGGCTCAGTGGGTTTGTGAATAAGCAAAATTATCACATTTGAAGCGACATTAATCCACAGGTGACTCATCAGCTACCGATTCACCTCCAAAAATGCGTTGTTTGGTGCGCTTTGTGGCCCGATGGCATAATCGGGACATGCTTCTTCAAAAACAAAGAAAATCGAGCTACCACCGACAATGTCGGACGGTATAGAGGCATGTCCAACGATTTTTTATTCCCAGAAGTGCATGAAAATGGTCAGGAAGACCCTTGGCTTCAGCAGAACGGTGTCACATGGCGAAACAATCGATTTAGTGAAGAAAGTGTTCGGCGACAAGATTATCTCCAGAAATGGACCTGCACACTGGTCTTCAAGATCATGTCTTTTGACGCGTCTAGACTATGTTTTGTAGGGCTATTTGAAGGCATTGGTCTACGCAAATAAGCCAACAACTATTACAGTCTTGGAAACCAACATCGAGCACACCATTCGTAACATACGGCCTCAAACGCTCGAAAAAGTAGTTTAAAATTGATGCTCTAGGATGACGTGCCTCAGACGGTCCCGTAATGGCCATATGCCCGAAATCATCTTTCATCATTAATGTCTTAAAACTATCTTACCTATTTTAAACAAAAATTGTCATTTCCCTAACACTTGTGTTTTCTATTTCAATTTATAATCCTACACCTCTTAAAAAAGCACACTTAACAAGTTCTGATGAGTTACAGATTAATTTCCAAATGATTAAGAACGATATATAATGTTGTCCAGATAGATGAATCAAATACCCTTGTGCGCTGGTGATACAATGTATAATGGAATGAGTTTTGGAATGCTGTTTAGATTCGGCGGCAAAAATATTATTTATAACACTGATTAACTAGGTAATCCTTAGGTAACTTTTTATTCTGAATTCATGAGTAGTTTTTGGAATATATGGATATGAATTTCCACTAAACAGTGTAATTATAATTCACATTAGGTATTTATGTGTTAGCTATAAGAAGTTTTGGAAACGATGTGAATGAATTCCGCATATATTAATCACTCTGATAAATATTTGTAAATATTATTTCGGCTTTCTGTAAGTTAGATCATTTATATATTAACCTCTTCAGTGTTAGTCCTGTTTGGTGGAGTGAGTGAAGTTTTATAAAGTTGTATTATTTAACAAAAAAATTTTTGTCTTTTGAGTGATAACTAGAAACATTAATCATACCTCGTAAATGTGCAAATGATCCCGACATTTTTTGCTATATTTTGAGAGTTTACTGTTAAACATCAAAAACTATGTTTTGTTGTGCTTATAACGAGAGCATATCATCTGTATTTTTGATGTCAAGTTGGAGATCAAGGTCAGCAATGCTATGTTTCATGAACAAATCGTTTTCGACAGTAGATAAAAGTTTATCAGTGTGTCAGGACAACCTGAAGAAGCTAGCGTCACAAATAAAGAAACTGCGATTATTACAACATGTTAAAACATGGACGGAGATTGTACCATTAATATGCATGTATACTACAGTAATATTTATTAAATTGATATTCGAAACCTTATCTTCGCCAGTAAAAGTTTCAATAGTTTGTACTACTAATATCTGATAATCGATTACCCGGTTTAAGTGGAATTTAGTCTTAGTGTTACGTTTAATTGTTTCTTAAAACTAGGGTTACGCAAGAGAATGTATATGGACGTATGCCGACGACGAAACAAAGCTACTAGTCTTTATTGCGCGATTTATTATGCAGCACTCCCTTTGCTGCTCTACATGCCTTATCGACGAGAACAAACCAAGACTACCGCTGGCATTTTCAAACTTTTGCAAGTAATGTATTTGTAGCTAGATGCGTAAGTATATTACATATTTTTTAATGTACCTAACGAAAGCAGAGCTTAGTATTAAAGAAGTATTACACTGGATCGAATTTTTGGATACTGTTTAGATTTGGCGACAGAAATGTTATCTGCATTCGAAAAGAATTAAATTTTATAACGTACAATGAAAAATACCAAAATGTAACCTCTAGAATGTTATTTTAAAAATCTTATTATTTCTAAAAAAACATAATATCAGTATACCTTATTTCAGAAGCTAGATATAACCATAGAACTTGGCAGAAAAACGTCGAGCGAAGAGAAATATAGAAATAAAAATATCTATTAAATTCAGAATAACTTTCCCTTAACTTTATTCACATACCAGTTTGAAATGTAAAACAACAACTTAATGTTAAAATTTATAAATTAACTATCAGTACCAATTATGTAATAACCAGTATAGGTATACAATGCTAAATAAATTATTAGGAAAAAACAATTAATTATTTATTTAGGAAATCATTCACGGTATAGCAATTAATATAATAAAGTAAGCTTTTAACCAAAGTTTTAAATTTTAAAACACTGGTTTCATTTCTAATTTCTGATGGTAATTTGTTATATAACTTGCACCCAATAAAATACGGTTTCAATTGAAAAAGAGCAGTATTATGTGAATATGTAAGAAAATAATTAATAATTCTTATATAATATTTAGAACTAGAAGCATTATATATATTCGAAAAACAAGACAAACTATTTCTAATATAACGGATGACTATTAATGATTGAAATAGTTTTTCTCAAACAGGCAATAATTTCTTAACTTTATGTTAACATGCCTGATCGTTAAATTTAAATTTGTCAAAAATTACACAAAGTAAAGTAAATCGAATGATTCTAGACATATTTCATCCATATTTATACAAAACGTTCTAACCAAAAAAGATAAACTAAAGCAAATAATCAGGCAAGCCAATTTCTTAGTGTTGCCTATTCCACCAAGTCATGTCATAGCATGATTCTCTATAGTAAGAATACTCCTTGCGCTTCAGAATATCTGTTTGTGTATAATCTTGATTTTGAACAAAAATTAGAATAATAATAGGCATTTATGATATTAAAGTTAACTTCATTTCAAATTGCATTTTGTAAGATGCTTAGGTATATTACATATTTTTTAATATACCTAACGAAGACAAAGCGTAATGTTAAAAAAGTATTACACTGGATTGAATTTTGGGATACTGTTTAGATTTGACGACAGAAATATTATCTACATTCGAAAAGAATTAAATTTTATAACGTGCAAAAAATACCAAAATGTAACCTCTAAAATGATATTTTAAAAATTTTATTATTTCTAAAAAAACATAATATCAGTATATTCATATACTGATATATACATATATACACATATACTAGATAACTATAAATACTGTCGATATGAAAAGACTTTCTTCTTCAATTATTATTAAACCTAATATTTTGGAGCCGTTAGTTAATAAAATTATAATTTAAATAGGTTCCTAAAATATTATACTTGAGTTTCCTTTTAATAAGTACGTAATTAGTCGTGGCTAATAAGTAAATGATTGGTATACATTCAACTGCTAATGATGCTAAAAATAGAACTGGAATTAACAAATTAACAAATAAACTATTTAATTCAGGAGAATCAATAACAATATTATTATCATCAGAATATAAAGCCACAGAAGCAGAAAATTGATAGTACATGGAAGATCGTATACAGGATGTTTATTAAACTTACGGAAAAAATTCAAAGAGTTCCTGAGAGAAAAACCTTCAAAAGTATTCATCAACATCTTCATGAAACAGGCACATTGGAACGAAGTGGAGGATCAGGAAGGCCAATCACAGTTAGAACGGTGGATATAGAAGAGAATGCGCTGAACATGATATTGGAAGATTCAGGTACTTCTACTCTAAAAATTGCAAATACTTTGAATGTAAGTAATGGGACTGTTTGGAAAATTGTTAGGGACTATTTTTTGTACTCATACCACATATAACGCGATCAAAATATTACGTGGCTCGAGTCCTAGGTGTTCTGTTCAAAGAGCGGTTTCATGTAACTAGTGTCTACTCTAGACGAGTTGGTTCTGGCAGAAGAAGGTGTGCAAGCGCTCAGGTTGACCACTTTCTTACATTGAAAGTCCTGAGAAACAGGGGCATTTTAACAGGGCAATTAGTGAATGAACAGAAGGAAAAAGGTTGCATATGGAATATGGATTGACTGCTAGAAGACCTGCACAAGGCCCACAATTGAGCGGCAAACATCGGGTAGAGCGAGTGCGCTTTCGTCGTAAACATCAGAACTCAGTTAATGAGGAATGGGTTAATATCTTTTTTACAGACGAGTCGAGATTTAATCTCAGCTCTCCTGATGGACGTCAAAGAGTATGGCGAAGAGTTGGTGAAAGGATTGCCCAATATAATATTGTTCCAAAGCTTAGTATCGGCGGTGGATCAGTTATGGTTTGGGGCGAATTAATATGATAGCTCGTACGGATATATTGGTGGTAGATGGAGGAGCTCTGAATGCAGACAGATAAATTAGGGATATCCTAGAACCGCATATGGTGCCTTTTGCTCCATTTGTTGACGATAATTTTATGCTAATGCATTATAACACCCGCCTTCACGTTGCTCGAGTTGTTAATGAATACTTGGAAAAAGTTGGAATCTATCGTATGATCTGGCCAGAAAGAAGCCCAGACCCAAATGCGATAGAACATGTGTGGATCATGGTCGAAAGGTGAGCTCACATTCCACCACCAAGAAACATGCAAAAGTGAAGTGCAGCAACAGTGCAAGAATGGGGAAACATTGACCAAAACGACATTAGACTCCTTATTGAAGGAATGCCAAGAAGAATGGAGAGCGTAATTCAAGCACAAGGAGGAAATATACGCTATTAATCTCCATCTCCATTACTTATCATTTACAAAAAAAAATATATTTTGTTGATCTAATCACTATTCCATTTTTTACATTATTTTTGTTATTCCGGTTATTTTTTTAAATTGGTTAAAATTCATTACGATTATTTCCTTTATCGTTTAAACCAACAAAGAAAAACAACTAAAATTTAAAAACAGAAAAAATATCCAAATTAGTACATGGATCGAATTTTGTGCCGGTGAGTGTATATTTATCTTCAAACGTCAGGAAAGTGACAATTTATTTGTCATCACCATCACTAACAAGGTAATAGGACCACTTTATCAAATTAAGTAGATAAAATAGCAAATTCGCGTATTTTATATGCCTAATCATATAAAATACAAAAATCAAGCGTTTAATGTTTGCATCACAACCACGGATAAATTATGTACTACGATTATTGTGTGCTTAATCATATAAAATACAAAAATCAAACGTTTAATGTTTACATCGTAACCATGGACAAATCGTATTATGTATTACGATTTATCATGAATTACACTTCACAAACAATATAAATCACTAAATTTTATTCTATATACTTGCGTTTGAAGATAAAATAGTATATGTTATTCGGTGTAAAAGTGTTTTTATGTGCCTCAGCTGAATTTAATTGCCTCACTACGTTCGAAAATTTAACATTCAGCTTCGTCACATAAAATATCACTAATGACATAATCTACTATTATTTACATTGCATACATTTATTTTTGGATCTACAACGACTTAACACTAACATAAAATTGCTGTTGAGGCTGGTGTCCCTTGTTAGCGTATGATTATATTGCCTTGATGTACGATTGTTCTGTTCTGTTGCTGTTTGTTATGATGTTACGAATGAGACTATTGTGTTAAGACTGTGCTAAAAGTCGATAAAAATATACGACTACCCCTACAAACTATTACATAATTGATAGCGCGGATCTTTGTACATTATATTGTTTGACGTTATGATGAGGAGATTTTCTGTGTTCATTTCGTAGAAATTGTACCTACTGGCAACAAAACCCAAAGGTTTACGATACAATAAATAAATTTGCAGATATAAAATATGCCGATTATTAATAACCCTAGTGAATAAAACGATTGGTCTAAATGATAAAGTAGTTAATAATTAAATTTGCAAATGTAAAGAATTCTTAGAACCTAAAGAAAGCTTTACAATTTGAATAGGATAATAAATTTATGATATACGGTAGTTTAAACTTGAAAATGCACGTTAAAAATTTATAAAATTGGAGATGTTATGTTTGAATTCTATATCTTAGATTTACATATATTTAACAATAAAGAATGTTTGAAATAAAAATATTACTAAAGGATATTAAATGTGTCCCTTAAAATTTGAGTGAAAATAGTAGTAAAACTTATTCCGTAATCGCAAAGGAGTGTAAAATAAGTCGATGAACAGTAAGATTAAATAATAAATAATTTCCTTAAGAATAAAAAATTAAAATTATGGAAGATCTAGAGGTACCTCTAATAAAAATATATACAAAAATTCTTGCAAGTCAGTGCGTGATATTGCCAGAACAACTTCATATACAGTCCAGCGGATTAAGAAGGGAAAGAACTTATAGAAAATAGAAAACAAAAAAGCTAGAAATAAATACAACAATTAGATGATAGAGATTACTGTATAAGCTGCTGGTGGGAAAAGTGATTGGTGTCTTATTCTTGATTAAGAATTATACTGTAAATACGACTACATTTCCAGGGCCATAAAAAAATATTTCTGATAAAAAAAATAATTGTATAAAAGTTTTGTTGCAAAGTTAGGGTTTGGCAAGTAATTTGCCAGTATAGATTTTGAAGTGCGCCCTTTTTCTGAAAGCACTACAGAAATTTACATCTACGTGTGTTTACAGAGTAGACTTTTGCATTTTATAATAAATCACCAAGGACAAGTATTATTTAATCAGATCTGGCAACGTGTTACTCCTCGAGATAACTTGAAAATTATATATAGTTTGCACAAAAAGATATGAACCCACCGAATGTACACGAACTTCGTCCTGTTGAATGACATTAAACATTAGTTAAAATAATTTGAGAAAAAAAGAAAATCAATGTCTTCATTCAAATGTAAGTTATCTAATGAGAAAAATAATGAATCAAATTAAAAGAAATATCATAATTTTCAGTTTAAAGAAATTAGTTAATAAAAATAATCTACAAATCTACAAAATAAATCTACATTTGCATTCAGGCAATTTTTCACTAATATTTTATTGAAATTTTGTAATATAATTTATTTTAAGCAAAAGTGCAAAACTTTGTGCCATTTCTTAAATTTATTATCTATTGAATCACGAATAGGAACTCAAAATAGTTGTTTATTAACGTGTTACAAGAATATGGATATAAGCAAGTTTCTGTGCACTGATAAATTTTATAATAGTACACATACTAAACTAAAATTAGTGTCACTACATACTTACTTCAAAAACATTGTTTCGATTTATTAAACATAATGTAGTTGTTAGGAATTAATGATCAAAGTAATAAAAAAACTAAAGGAAATTGCATGTAACCTTCCTTATATTTATTCCTATACGCGCACAGGTTTCCTATTAATTACTCTTTAATACTACATTTAGGAAACATAAATCAATGTGATTTCTATAACGAAATTATATACCCAACATACTTATGCTTAGTAACTTGTTATTTAAGCGAATTTTAAAATATTTCAAAGTAAAATTTCTGTTTCACAAACGGCTTCGGTGAGCCAAGAATACCGGTTCTACAAATAATGATCGGTTAGAACATTTCTTTGACCAATTGGTCTAATTATTTGAAAAGTTGATACAAAGGAAATAGGGTGAACAAGAAATAAATGTTACCCTAGGGATGAAACACTCACTCTTTGAGTAGGCGAAACTTAAAGTTTTATTGTCTGTTTTACACTGTCTGCTTTCATCCAAGATATTTCACTATCAATAAAAGTTTAATAGCAGTTTATTTTGATTACATACCCATCTTTTATGGATATCGTAATAATGAAAATTCAATTTAAATTCTACATTCACACTGACAATTTCAAAATAATTTCAGTTTACGGTTGAACGAAAAATTTGTATGCAAAGAATATCGAATTAATAAAAATTACACCAAGTAAATAAGAAATTCGCTTCGAAAATTTCATTTGCACAGTAATTTTGTAAATTAGCCAATATTTTATCACATATCAATTCCATATTAGTATAAAGTTACATTAAACTCTCGTGTTTACAAACTGTCGTATGCGTTTCTTTCTTAATTGTTTACAAAAACGATAATATTCGATGATTCCAAAAATTGAAAACAAAATGGCAAAAGCAGCTAAACATTTTAATCTAATCAAATTTACTAGAATTAAAAATAAGGAATTTAGAATTATGAAATACTTAAACCAACTACCGGTAAGCACACATTTGAAGAAAGATTAAAATTGATGTTGCAGAATACAACGTGGAAATAAACATAAACAATTATAAAACAAAAAACAATGGTTATAAATAAAGTTTTTTATATACAAGAAATGCTTTAAATATGCGCACATATATGTCATGTTCTTCGCAAAAATATGTCATATATCTGCTTCATTTTTATTATTTATGCATTTTTATACACTTCATTTTTTATATATTTCACTTACTAGAAATCAAGGAAAGCGTAGTAAAACAACAAAAAGTATTCTAAATTACATTTATACTTAAAAAATAATAATTATTACATAATATATGATAAGAACGATGCATAATACTATGGTAAAAGATTACAATTAATAGCTCTATACATATAATTTTATGGATGTTACTCAATAACATAATAAGTTTCTATGTTATTAACCAACACCCATAAAAGTATATGTACAGCTATTATTAATAGCTATTCACTTTCGCAATGAGATCTATTTAGCTTATTATTGTACCAATTAATAATTAAGTACTTTATTGGATTTCCACATTAAAATTTTGTCTTCTATCTCTAAAAATATTTTTATTGCTGAAAGTGTTCTTTCGACTTCAACTGAAGTGATAGGTGCATATTTTAATGACGCCAGATGCTAGGGTCAAAATGTAAATTATTATCTTTAACAGTCGATTTTAATGAGAATGATAAAATATTTGATATTCCTGTTAACTAATGAAAAACCATCATTCTTTAGCACTATAAAATGTATCTAGTATAACTTTAGCAGTTCGGCCTGGAACATTTTTCAATAAATTTTCATAATGTTCTACAATAGAAATTGACTCTAATAAATATATTTGCTCAGTCTCTAATTTTTTAATTAATCCACTTAAAGAAATATAATGGGCTGTAATATACGTCAACTGATCTAGAAAACGTATTTCGAATAAACTTTTGGATTTTATTATTGATTCAGCTGAATCAGAAAAATCTAATATAGTGTTTTTATATGATTATAGTTATTCGCGTGGAATATGGCTGCGTCTAACCACGTTCTCCATTAAATAATTACCGGTTCAGGAGGTAGAGGAACATTCGGGAATTTTTCTTTATATGCCTGGACTCGTAGAGGTACTTTCTTATATATTTTTTTACGTTGGAAATTAAAGGATTAACTAAAGGAAACTGACCTCTAACTTTCCTCGTAAACGCTATTTATTCCATGCGCTAGGCAAGTCAGGTGGTTTAAATTTTCGTAAAAAATTCGGCAGAATATCTAGAGCAAAAAAAGTTATCAAACATTCATTATCAAGCGAACAATTTCTACGCTATTGGTTTTCTCTTTCGTACTGATTAAAGAAGATTTTAGCAAAATATTTTGGTTAAAAACACCAACTAATAAATACGGAATATAGCGACCGCGAGCATCCGTCGTTTGATTACAAATATACGATTTTAATGTTGAAAATGTAAAAAATATTATAAAAAATATACACACTAAAAAAACTAAAAGTATGAAGTAAAGTTTAATTTTATGCAAAATATGCAATTTTTGTATACCGTTAATCGCATTATTTCAGTATAGAATGGATATATCCACAATATTGGGGTGATATTTCTAATAATAAAAGACATGTTTCTTACATAAAATCCGAACTCTAGTTATAAAGAAAAAGCACTCTATCATCATCATTTCTCTATGAAATAAAGAAGAAGCAATTCCTTCTTTAATTATTGAGAGTCATGACCACCCATTGTTATATATATATATATATATTGTTGTGATGCATGTTATCCATATAGAGCTGCACCTAAAATAGGAAGAATAAGACATACAAAGTGAAAAAGGGTTATAATATAATGGTTATATAAATAATATTATTAAGTCTTAGTAGTATCGAAGTGCATATGTATTTTTATAACGATCATTTCATTCTTTAAATTTCTATATACATTTTCCTTTCATTATTTAATTTTATTATATCATATTCAAATTTTCAAATATTAGCGCGAAAAACATATTCAAATCCATATGCAACTTTGTATTATATCGACACTAGTAAGACACGCCTACAAATTGACATCTCGCTATGTTTACATTTATCATGCGCAGTATGCGATTTGTATCATTCAAATTTATCTTAACCTAACTTGGTAATTTATAATATAATTTTTAAAATCATTTAGATATTCTAAATTAATCAAATTCTTTTTATATAAAATTGTTAAAAGGGTAAATCATCGAGATTATTGATATCAATAGATAGCGTGTTTGGTAATATTCAGACAAGTGCTGTCGAATTATTGGATCCTTGAATTTGAAAAAAAAAATAGACGCATCTTTTTAGACCAAGCCTTAGAAATCTTGTATAAAACACAAATTTAAATTATAAATTCAGCTAAAAGTGATAAAAAGTATCCAGAATATTAATTAACTCGATCGTCAAGTGTATTACTACAAGAATTTTCGGTAATAACGAACTTTCAAATAACATAGCGTCACAGACGTAGTTCCACCGAAAACGATAGAAAATCAGAAGAAATATATATAAGAATCCATCGCCGAACTTCAACAAAATAGTCTAACGTACATCAACAACGATACCTGAAATTCTACAGCCAGAAACGAGCGCAGTGAGTAATTAGGCACCGAAGACGAAGTCCGAGGAAAATCTTCGATAGCGTCTGCGTAAACAGCCACCTACACCGCCATCATTTTGTGCTGCACCCGAACATTTTCAGATCACCGAGGATCTTCCCAATTCACACAGACGATCTACAAACATACATCAGCATCATTATTATAACAGGTTTTCTGATAATATTTATTTTTTTTTAAAAAATTAAATTCTTTAAACTTTTATTTAATAAACTTCTCGAATTATTTACCTAATCTACCACATCCTGTCATGATCTTTATATTTAATTAAACAACCTATTTATATCTTAGAGATAACAATAAAAGGGTACTCACCATTATTGTAATAAGAGTATTCACATTTATATTCATATTATTTATTAGTTTAACACACATAACCTCTTTTCACATTAGTAACACTTTGTTGTTTATGCGTATATGCAGTTTCGTTAATATCACATTTGTAATACGTTATATTTTTACAGTTTCCTTTAATTTAATAAACATAATATTTTTAATTTTACTTGAATCTTTTATTTGTTCATATTTATTTGTAGGAGTTATTATATTAAGCGTCAACATTAACATTATTCTCTTTTTTGGAAGCAACAACCTAAAACTCACAACGAGCCCGAGATCACTCACATTTAGTAAAGTTTTATTAAAAATAGTTTCTTGCTTTCCGACTAGTTGGCTATTTGAGATAAAGATAGCGCAGTCTGGGGTGAGATTTTATAAATTAAGGCGCCCGACTAATCTTTTCAAATACATAATTTTATCTTACACTTTTATTTCATTAACATTTCATAATCTCACCACAGCCGCTGTCCGGGGATATCAATTGTCGCCGACAACGTGGGCCTGTTGCTTCTTGTTGATAACTCATCTACAAAGTTAAATATTGCAAATAATTGATACTTTTCAAATTGTTTCATATATTATATAGACAAAAAGGTGTAGATTATTATTGTCGTTGTGTGTACATGTTTTTCCTATTATAACAGCAGATTGTTACCTTTATTTCACTACATCGCAGACTTTGGAGGATTCTAGGACATATTAAAGGTTAGTGAAAGGGAAAATATCACCTTGTGCTTACGTTATTTTATTTAACTTTTGATTCACTAATAAAATTACGGTGTCTCGAGTATTATTATTCATATTTTGAACATAACTTTGTATTTTTCAACTATTTATTATTATCATACTTTTAAAATAAAGGATACATCTTTATATAAATTCATTAAACTTTATAAATTTAATAAATATCAAAATGGATACTCGTCATAGAACCAAAGCAGTTAAAGACAGTACTGAAGAAGATAGGGTTGAACAGGGAGACATTCCCGTGACACAAGCGTCTACAACTGAAGGGGTAAGTTCACCAGACATTGGCCAGGTGATGAATATGTTACAGATATTAATGACACAAATGACCGATTTAAAACAAGACTTGACAAATAAATTAGACACTAACAATGAAAACTTAAAACGAGAACTAACTAATATGAAAACAGACATAAGCAACATGAATAGTGATCTAACAACTAAATTAGAGACAAACATGAACAATATTAATCAAAAATTTGAAATAAATAATGCAAACATCGACAACAAATTAAGTGCTTTCAAAGTAGATTTAGAGGGTAAGATAGCAGAAATTTCTACAGCTCAGAAAAACATGGAAGAAAACGAACTTAAGTACTTAATTAAACTTGATGAAACCGTTAATCTACAGAATTTACATTGGGCTAAGCAGTTAGAGACCGCAACTACCGAAATTCAAAATAATACTGAACAGAGACTTAAAACTACAACACAAGACATACAACAAAACATAGACAAAATGATTTCTGAAAATAATAATTTGTTTAATACAAAATTGACCAATTTTAACAAATTAAATAATGATAACACAGAACAATTAAAATCATCGTTAAACCAATACAAAGATCATAATAAACAAGAAATCAATATTGTCAGACAAAATTTAGATACTATAACTATAACTAATAATGAAAATTATACGACTACACAGACTAACATTAAACGATTGGAAAATAAGATAAAAGGCTATTTTACATCAACTAATTATATTAATACTAATAATAGCTCTATAAAGATAGAAAATTTACATCATTTCGACGGGGATATCACACGTGTACATCCTATGACGTATCTTAGTTGTCTTTTACGCTACTTAGAGGATATACCTGAGGAGAAGCAGAGGATGGAGGTCATACGAGTAACTTTACGTTACAGTGCACAAGAGTGGTTTCAAAGAATTGAGGACCATTGCAATTCTCTTGACCAATTTGTTACACTCTTTAAGAAGAATTATTGGGACGAAACGCAACAAAACAGAGCTAGAATACGGTTGTTGACAGGCAAATATCGATTGGGACAAGTATCACGCGAGACATACGCTTCCCGTATCTATAACCAGTGTAAACACCTGAATGACATGGAAGAATCAATGATTGCCAGGCAGCTCCTAAATCATTTCATCTACACCGATACACAGGCTATCATATGTCAAAGAGTTACGGATATGGACTCTCTCATAGACATAATGAGACGTCTAGATGATTATTCGGAGAACAACCTTCAGCCACAACACATATATCGCAATCCCAACTCTCGCAATCATCCGTCACAAAATTCAAATAATCCGAACAATAACCCAAATAACTCACCACCGCAACGTTATAATAATTTCAACAACAATAATAGAAATCAAAATTTTACAAGATCATATAATAATAATAACAATTCTAACAATAATATGTACAATGATCGTGATAATAATAATTCAAACAATCCATCAAATAGACCTAATTACAACTACCAGCCATCCAGATATAACAGTAATAATTATTTCAATAATTACAATCGCACTACGGATCGACAAACAAACAATAACAATACAAACCATAATACTAATCAACAAGGAAGAGGATTTAATCATATCCGTAATCGTGGACGTGGTCTCGTAAATAATATTAACAGACGTCATCGATCTGTATCGCCGATACGAACAAATATGGAGGAGGTATTAAAAAAAACGCCAATTTTAACAGAGGACCTCTACACCAACCCAACACAAGGCCCATCATCAGCACAAAATTAAAAACCCATGACGACTGTAACATACCTTTTAAATTTGAAAATATTACTTTCTATCAACATCCGGAAGAATTCATCACTGTAGAAGATGCAGGCAACCAAACTACCCAAATATATACTTTACCTATTGTAAAATTAAAATTCGAAAATATCTTTTTATATTGCTTAATCGATACAGGAGCGGAAATAACTTTATTAAAGGCAGAGAAAGCTACGAATATACGGGGATACGAGAAGAACATTGTAAAAACGAAAGGGACAGATATCATTGCAGCGAACGGAAAACGCATGGGGACGGTAACAAAACAATTATCAACAGAAATATTAGTCGACAAATCAAAATACATCATACATTGCTATATTATAGACAAACTACAATACGACTGTATTATAGGTATTGACAGTATTAAAAAACTCAAAATGATCTTAGATTTCGAAAATGGTATACTAAATATAGATGTGAATAAAGTTATATTTGAAAAACAATTATCAGAAGAAGAGTTAAAAGGTTATAACCTATATAAGAAGGAAGTGCTTACGAGTGAAATAAATAATATTATATTAAATAATGAACCGTGCAATAGAAGAGATTACGAGGGGAATAATGAAACAGATGGAGAAATAATAGAATTTAATAATACAAATATTGGAATAGAGAGAATGGTAGTTAGACAAGGAACGAAGGATTGTCACGAGCGAGGAGATGTTATGGAAGTTAGAATGGATAATCAAGTAGTGAAAACAATTAATAATTATGATGATATAAAGAATTTTATAGAGAACTCTAAGATACCAGATACAACTGTCATACCCGACTTAATAGCAATTTTATACAATAATATTACTCTTATTAATAATGATGTAGTGTTTGCAAAAGGATATCAGCATCCGATTAAAATAGATAACGAAGACCCACTAATTAGTAAAAATTACCCCATTCCGTATCATTATCAGCAGAAAGTAAGTCAGGAACTGGAACGATTAGAACAGACTGGCATAATAGAGAAGTCAAATACCTACTTTATAAATCCGATAGTAATAGTCCAAAAGAAAGACTTATCTCTACGCATATGTTTAGATGCAAGAGCATTGAACCGAAGAATTAAACCCGAATTCGAAATGCCGCAAAATATCGATGTATTATTAACAAAATGTGGTAATAAGCCCATATACAGCAAGTTAGATCTTAAGAACGCATTTTGGCTTATTAACTTAGAACCAGAATCAAGAAGGTACTGTGGTTTTCTAGTGAATGGTATTGTTTATCAATTCAGAGTGTGCCCATTTGGCCTAAAAACATCGCCCGCCGCCCTTATTAGATTTTTACATAAAATATTGGATAAATACGACGAATTCGCATTACATTATCTTGATGATATAATAATATTTTCCGAGAGTGTCGAACAGCATTTACTGCACCTAAAAATTATTCTAAATACTTTAACAACAGAAGGTATGAAATTAAACCTTTTAAAATGTCAATTTTTCCGTCACGAAATAAATTACCTTGGCTACGTGATAAATAGAGATAACATTTTACTTGATCCAACACGCCTGGATGAAATTAAGAATTATACAAGACCTAAAAATCTAAAAACACTACGAGGATTCTTAGGGGTTCTTAATTACTATCGCAAATTCATATCCCGTTATAGTGAAAGAACTATACCATTATTAGATCTATTGAAGAAAGGCAAGAAATGGTCGTGGACCGCAGAACATGAAAGTTGTTTTAATCTGTTGAAAGAAAGCTTTGTTGAAAACTTAAAACTTCACCACCCTGATTTTACATTGCCGTTTGTAGTTAGAACTGATGCATCACATCAAACCATCGCAGCGGAGCTTGTTCAAATCAAAGATAACATCGAAACACCTATATACTTCATTTCACGAACACTCAAAGCATGTGAAACCAGATATACAATATCGGAGAAAGAGATGTTAGCTATTGTTTTTGCACTTACAAAGTTAAGATATTACCTTATTGGAAAAAGTTTTACGCTAGAAACGGACCATAAAGCTCTGATTAACATAATGAGTTGCAAACTGAATAATAGTCGCATTTACAGGTGGACGTTGCTCATACAGCAGTACGAATTTAATATTGTATACAAACCAGGTAAGGAAATGATAACAGCAGATGCTTTAACACGACAGGACGGGGATGTGAAACGACAAAATATTTGCATAAATTTGGTACAACTTCAAAGACAGGGAATATTTTCCATCAACAAGCTTTTATCTATACAATCAGGTCCAGATTTCACTGAATTACATCAACAGTTAAAGGAAAAGGGAACTTACAAAGGCATGTCACTTAAGGATAATTTAATAGTAAAACAGATAGGTAAGAACATCGTATATGTCACAAATGAGAAACACACCAGGGAGATAACGGAATATTTACATTATTCATACACGCACATAGGAGGTAGAAAATGCTGGTTACTGTTTAGAGAGGCATTCTACTGTATCAATGATGAGAGAATCATCAAAAGCGTAATTAAACACTGCAGAACATGTGAACTTGCGAAGGACAAGAACTTTACGAATACCAATATCTGCCACAATATTGTAACTTACGACAAGTTAGAATTGATATCTATAGATTTTCTTTCAAACTTAATACCAAGTACGAAAGGTTATAGAAATATTCTTGTGATTTGTGATATCTTTTCCAAATTTATCAAACTTATTCCTACACAGAAATGCGACACCAATACTGTACTACAAGCGTTAACAGATTATTTTACCCAATTTGGAAAACCATTAGCAATACTATCCGATCACGCTACATACTTTAACAATGACAGATACAAGGACTTTCTACATTCGCATAACATCCGCACCTACTATACATCAATACGTTATCCACAGGGCAATCCAACAGAACGATATATACGAGAAACTCTGAAATATTTAAGAATACTTCTACATGACAATCATAATAAATGGGCCAAATATTTACAACAAATAGAACACACCATTAATAACACACCCAGTACAGTTCATAACCATTGTCCCATAAAAATTTTTACTGGTCAGCCACCGCAGAGACCTTGGACAGATCCAGAAGCCATCAACTTCAACGAACGACTTATAGAAGTAAGAGAGAAATTATTGACAAAGAAAATTAAATGGGAAAGAAAGAGGAATACCGTTGATAAGAAATATAAGACATATAATCTTAATGATAGGGTAATAGTGAAAAGATTGAGAGTAACTGATCTTAAAAATAAAATAATGGGAAAACTGCTAAAACCATATCAAGGACCTTATATTATTAATAGAATTTTAGGCAACAATACCTATGAATTAATGGAAGAAGAAACCGGGTACATAAAGGGTAGATACCATATTTCGATGTTGCAGGATTATTTAACGGAACAGTAATATACAATTGAATAAATACAGTCATTAAAATTATTAATTACATTGAAAGGTATGTTATAGCTCGCAAAATACATCAATTAAGTGAATACTACAACTAAACTATTTTTAATTAATTACAAATAAATATACTTAAACAAGAAACATTAATTTAGACTGGATAATTTGAATTTGGACAGCTTGAATAAATAAAGAGAAGTTACAAAGAAATAATAGAATAATAGTTGATAATTAAAAAAAAAAAAAAAGACTTTGGTATACTAATATAATGTTAAGGAAGTCCATCACACAAACAAACATTTCGTTTTTACAATTTATAAAGTTTTTATATTAAGGTGTTAACTTATTTTTCTTTCTAATTGTTTAATTCGAACGACACGTAATAAGTTTAGAAAAACAAGGTTGTTATCTTTCATTTCCTACATCATCTTCAGCGAAAAGAATGTCCTCATTTGTACATTCCGACATTTTTTCGACGGGGACATTGTTGTGATGCATGTTATCCATATAGAGCTGCACCTAAAATAGGAAGAATAAGACATACAAAGTGAAAAAGGGTTATAATATAATGGTTATATAAATAATATTATTAAGTCTTAGTAGTATCGAAGTGCATATGTATTTTTATAACGATCATTTCATTCTTTAAATTTCTATATACATTTTCCTTTCATTATTTAATTTTATTATATCATATTCAAATTTTCAAATATTAGCGCGAAAAACATATTCAAATCCATATGCAACTTTGTATTATATCGACACTAGTAAGACACGCCTACAAATTGACATCTCGCTATGTTTACATTTATCATGCGCAGTATGCGATTTGTATCATTCAAATTTATCTTAACCTAACTTGGTAATTTATAATATAATTTTTAAAATCATTTAGATATTCTAAATTAATCAAATTCTTTTTATATAAAATTGTTAAAAGGGTAAATCATCGAGATTATTGATATCAATAGATAGCGTGTTTGGTAATATTCAGACAAGTGCTGTCGAATTATTGGATCCTTGAATTTGAAAAAAAAAATAGACGCATCTTTTTAGACCAAGCCTTAGAAATCTTGTATAAAACACAAATTTAAATTATAAATTCAGCTAAAAGTGATAAAAAGTATCCAGAATATTAATTAACTCGATCGTCAAGTGTATTACTACAAGAATTTTCGGTAATAACGAACTTTCAAATAACATAGCGTCACAGACGTAGTTCCACCGAAAACGATAGAAAATCAGAAGAAATATATATAAGAATCCATCGCCGAACTTCAACAAAATAGTCTAACGTACATCAACAACGATACCTGAAATTCTACAGCCAGAAACGAGCGCAGTGAGTAATTAGGCACCGAAGACGAAGTCCGAGGAAAATCTTCGATAGCGTCTGCGTAAACAGCCACCTACACCGCCATCATTTTGTGCTGCACCCGAACATTTTCAGATCACCGAGGATCTTCCCAATTCACACAGACGATCTACAAACATACATCAGCATCATTATTATAACAGGTTTTCTGATAATATTTATTTTTTTTTAAAAAATTAAATTCTTTAAACTTTTATTTAATAAACTTCTCGAATTATTTACCTAATCTACCACATCCTGTCATGATCTTTATATTTAATTAAACAACCTATTTATATCTTAGAGATAACAATAAAAGGGTACTCACCATTATTGTAATAAGAGTATTCACATTTATATTCATATTATTTATTAGTTTAACACACATAACCTCTTTTCACATTAGTAACACTTTGTTGTTTATGCGTATATGCAGTTTCGTTAATATCACATTTGTAATACGTTATATTTTTACAGTTTCCTTTAATTTAATAAACATAATATTTTTAATTTTACTTGAATCTTTTATTTGTTCATATTTATTTGTAGGAGTTATTATATTAAGCGTCAACATTAACATTATTCTCTTTTTTGGAAGCAACAACCTAAAACTCACAACGAGCCCGAGATCACTCACATTTAGTAAAGTTTTATTAAAAATAGTTTCTTGCTTTCCGACTAGTTGGCTATTTGAGATAAAGATAGCGCAGTCTGGGGTGAGATTTTATAAATTAAGGCGCCCGACTAATCTTTTCAAATACATAATTTTATCTTACACTTTTATTTCATTAACATTTCATAATCTCACCACAGCCGCTGTCCGGGGATATCAATATATATATATATATATATATATATATATATCAATTGATAAATTCTTGGAGTTTCTAGGCCTTTTTTATATGAAATATTTACAAATATTATCAAATTAGTATGTAATTGCCAAGTAAATAGGAATGTAAACATTGCTGTCTAAAAATTATAAAGCAAATCATACGAAATTTTTAATTGAAAAATATTGTTTACGTTGCGACTTGAACCCAATTCTACGGTTTGCCGGACCGTTGCTTTACCACTTAAGCCACGATAGACCTTGGTTCAAGCTATTTAGAAAGGAATTATAAAGTAACAGTGTTAATGATTCAGATGTCAGTTATTGAATGTAGATGTCAGGTTTGAAAGCAGAAGTCAGTTTGTGAAAGCAAATGTCAGTTTTGAAAGCAGATGTCAGTTATTGAAAGCAAATGCCAGTTATTGAAAGCATATGTCTGTTTATAAAAGCAAATATCAGTTTTGAAAGCAAAAAGCCGAAAAACTCCAAGAACTTATCAATTGATATATTTAATGAACGGGTAAGAAATTATCTAAGCACTTATAAAGGGTGTTTCAATAAGAGCGCAAGATTTCAGTGTTCAATAAAACATGGTTTTCTGTAGCAAAGTATTGAAATATTTATTGATTTAGAAAATATACATTTGGGAATTATGTATGAAACAAAATATCTTGTAAATGGCCGCCACGGCTTTGCTGGCATATGCGTACCCTTTTGACGAAATTTTCAATAACGTTATTGAATACATGTGGTGGTATTTCATTGATACAGCGTCTAATTTCGGCTTTCAATGCTTCGATGGTTGCAGGCTTATTGGCATAAACCTGTGACTTCAGATAACCCCACAGCCAGAAGTCTAAAGGCGTTAAATCGCAAGAGCGTGGAGGCCAATTCTGGTCACCAAATCGGGAAATGACACGACCAGGAGCAAACTCGTGTAAGATCGTCAATATTTCACGGGCGGTATGACATGTGGCACCATCCTGCTGAAACCACATGTCGTCAAGATCAATAGCTTCCAAATGAGGCACAAGAAACTGTGTTATCATAGCACGATAACGTTCGCCATTCACCGTTACTGCATTGCCTTCTTCGTTTTCGAAGAAAAACGGTCCAATTATTCCTCCAGACCATAATGCACACCATACAGTGACCCGTTGTGGATGCATTGCTTTCTGATGAATCATTCGTGGATTTTCTAAGCCCCAAATTCGACAGTTTTGCCTATTAATGAAGCTATCGAGGTGAAAATGGGCCTCATCACTGAAAATGATTTTGTTTGCAAAATCAGCAGGTTGCTCCAGGATCCAATTGGTGAATTCTCTTCGCTGTTCATGGTCTACTGGCAGAAGTTGTTGAGTCAGTTGGATTTTGTAGGCATGCAGCTGTAATTCTGAGATTTTCGGACCTCCAAGTTCTTTCATTTCCCCTATCAGTTTACCAAATTTCTCTTATCATCGTCTGATATCCCATTATTCCTGAATTATATTATTTCCTTTATTTTTCGTTGTATCGTCCATCATCTTTTATTTCTTTAAAAGTTTCATTGTATCTTACACATTTTCGACACTACCTTAATAACTTCTCTTTATTCAACTTTTATTTACTATTTTTTAATTCTGTCAATCTTTAAACTATTTGCCATTATATTATTTTTCCCTCTTTTTCTTAACATTCCTTCACTTTCATCATTTGTTCCTTTATAATATTTAATTTCTTCTGTCAGACATTTATATGCTGTGTTGAATTATCGGTTGATTCCTGTTGTAAATGGACGGTCCTAAAAAGGACATCTTCAGAGCCAACGTTTCATTTTCTAGGTCCTCTTCTTGTTATCGTTGTAGCGTGAATATGATTCTCTGCTTTTTCATGGGTTATTTGAGTTTGTCTTGTGGTCGAAGTAAACTGCATTTCCACAGCATTGTTTCGTATTTCCCAGGGTTGTGACGTGTTGGTGTCTGACTAATAAATAATCGTGTAGTGTTGTGTGTGTGTTTTTTTTTGTGGTCGTGTGTTGAGTGTGTGTCTGTATGTTTGTCGCGTTTTTGCGTTAAAGTCATGTATTATGTTGTATGTGTTTACTGTTTGTTATTGTAAAGTGTGATTATTTTCTCTGTTTGTGTTACGAAGTCGTGTATCTGTTGTGTTGTTGCGTTTGTAGAGTGAAGAGTAATTAGCATTTTGCCTAGGGCAAGTGCGAGTTCGTTATTTGTGTTTGGAGTTGTGTTATTTCGTTTTTGTGTCTAGAGGTTAGTTGTTGGGAGTGGCGCTGGGATGTATTTAGGTGTGGTTTTGTTATCAGGGTTGTTTAAGTTATTTGGGCAATGTTGATAGGTGGAGACCACCGCAGTTTGCACACTTTGATGGCGTTGTCTTGGGTTTTGTGCGTAAGTGTGTTGAGTGTGAGTCACCGCATTTCATGCATTTGTAGTGTACGTTACAGGTCTTTGTTGGTGTCCAAAAGTCTGACATTTGTGGTATTGTATTATGTCTGTCCGTGTTTGAAGTGGTTAGAGTTTAATTGAAAGTCCGCAGTAGTCGTGTATGTTATACATTGATTTGTATTGTCTCGTCAGTTCGATTAGTACAAGTGGTGCAGGTTTGCCGTGTTTTCCATTCATTCGTTTGATTTTTAGTGTCGGGCAGCCTTGGTCAGTCAGGTCGTCTGTTATGTCTGTGTGATAAAGATAGGAATACCTCGCATAACTACCTTTAGTGTTTTTTCGCTTCGTAAGTGAAACGTGTAAAATTGTGTGTTCTGTGTTATGTATGTGTTTAATTGTGCCGTAGTCGTCGTCAGTTTTAGGTTCTATGAGTATTCCAGGTTTCACAAGTTTACTTTGTACAGTTTTGATGTTATGCGACTATGATTGGTGCGATTTTAGGTGTTTTGTGTGTTACGGTGTTTGTGTTTTGTGTAGTGTTTGGTTTGTCAGTTACCCTGGGAGTGCTTTCTGAAGTTGACGGTTGTCGGCTGAATTCTGTTGCATCTTGTTCCATTACTATCTCGGTTTTACTTTCGAAGGCGCTGTATGAATTCTTGTTTTCGAGTGGTGTGGTTTGATCGGTTTTCAGCTTCTTTGTTGTAAATTTAGGGTGAATGAAGTCGTCTTCTTTTTTCTTTTCGAGATGTCTCTTGTTCTGTATTTTGTAGTGTGTTTCTTCTTTAGGCGGTTCGGTGATTTTTCTGTTATCTCAACTTGTATCGTCGGTTCATCTGGATCAACCATGAATAAGCCCGGTGTTGTCCGTAAAGGATCTTGAATATCTTTTTCCTTGTAGGCCCGATCAATTATTGCTCGTGTGTCTTCAATTAGACCGAGTGGCCAGTGGCTAACGAAGTTGGGATTCAGCTTGATATTTGTGATGGTAATAATTCGTCCGGCCATTGCTTCCGGCTTCGCTTGACGATTGTCGTCGTCGGTTCTCTCAAATTGGCTGCTGCTCGCGTCGATCGTCTCTAACAGAAGTCGCAGTGAGAATGATTCTCTGCTTTTCATGAGTCGTTGGCTTTTGTTTTGTGGTCGAAGTTGCCTCCACTTCCACTCCATTGTTTCGTATTTCCCAGGGTTGTGACGTGTTTGTGTCTGATTAATAAATCATCGTGTGTTGTGTGTTTTTGTATGGTCCTGTGTTAAGTGTGTGTAGTCTGTATGTTTGTCGCTTTTTTGCGTTTAAGTCATGTGTGTGTTTAATGTTTGTCGCTTTTTTGCGTTTCAGTTATGTGTGTGTTTACTGTTTGTTGTTGTAAAGTGTGATTATTTTCTCTGTTTGCGTTACTAAATATTGTATCCGTTGTGTTGTTGCGTTTGTGGAGTGTAATTTTATTAGCATGTTGCCTAAGGCAAGTGCTAGTTCGTCATTTTTGTTAGGTGTTGTGTTGTTTCGTTTTTGTGTCCAGGGGTTAGTTGTTGGGGGTGGTGCTGGTATGTATTTGGGTTTGGGTGTGGTTTTGTTTACAGGGTTGTTTGGGTTGTTAGGACAGTTAAGGAAAGTTGATAAGTGAGGACCACCGCAGTTTGCACACTTTGGTGGCGGTGTTTTGGGTTTTGTGCATAGGTGTGTTGAGTGTGAGTCTCCGCATTTCATGCATTTGTAGTGTATGTTGCAGTTTCTTTGTTGGTGTCCAAAAGTTTGGCATTTGTGGCATTGTATTATGTCTGTTCGTGTGTTAAGAGGTTCTATTTTAATCGTAAGTCCGCAGCAGTCGTGTATGTTATATATTGATTTGTATTGTTTCGTCAGTTCGATTAGTACTAGTGGTGCAGGTTTGCCGTGTTTATCGTTCATTCGTTTGATTTTTAATGTCGGGTAGCCTTGGTCAGTCAAGTCGTTTGTAATGTCTGTGTCAGTGATAAAGGCAGAAATGCCACGCATAACTACCTTTAGTGTCTTTTCGCTTCGTAATTGAAACGTGTAAAATTGTATGTGTTCTGTGTTGAGTATGTGTTTAAGTGTACGGTAGTCTTCGTCAGTTTGTTTGCGTTTTGTGTGGTGTTTGTTTTGTCACTTACCCTGGGTGTGCTGTTGACGGTTGTGGGGTGAATTCGGTTGCTTCTTCTTCTTCCATTTTTTCCTCGGTTTTGGTTTCGAGGGCGTCGTACGAATTTTTTGTTACGATTGGTGGCGCTGTGTGGTCAGTTTTCTGTCTTTTTGTTGTTTTTTTCGGGTGTCTGAATGCGTCGTTTTCGATTTTCGGTTCCGGTTGGCTCTTCTTCGATTTTACGGGAGGCTTTTCTTCTTCTTGTTTTTGTGTGGGGTTGCTTTTTACCTCAATTTGAATCGTCGGTTCTTCTGGGTTAACCATTAATATATGCCCTGATCTTTGTAATGCATCCTGTATATCTTCTTCGTCGGTGAGTCGGTTGATTATATTTTTTATATCTTCAAGTGTCTTGGGTGAACATTTGTCCACGTATTCGGGGTTTATAATAAGGTTGGTTTTTGTTCTCGCTTGTCCGGCCATTTCTTCCGGCTTCGCTTGACGATATTTCGTCGTATGTTCTCTCAGCTGTGGTACTGCTCGATCAGAAGGCGCAGTGAGAATGGGTGCAGATGTCGACAGACGAATGATTCTCTGCTTTGCGATCTGTCCTTTTACACATGCGGCGCAGGTATATGGTCTTCTAGTAGCTGAGATAGGGGAACAATCCAAGCGCATCTACGAGTCATTCGGCTGAGGCGAGGAACCAATCCGAGCACGAGAGCGTGTCGCTTGAGCTTTTGTTGACGACAGTAATAATTTTTTACATAGAAATTTTAAAAATATTCTTTATCATTTAATTCTTCTAATCATAAATCTCTTAATAACAATATTGAATACAATATAAATATCTTATAATATTAATCAAAATTTTTATGATATCATAAAATACTAAAGAACTTACAGTTTTTAAGGAGGCCTACAAGACACGTTGTTAAATCTAAAAAACCAACAATAAACAATAAACGGGAATTGAATAAAAGATACATCAACTAATTAACACAATCAAAACCCGAATTTAATTAAATATATAAATATATATCTCTTTTTGAGAAATACAACGTTCTTGTGTATAGGTATAAGTTAGTCTGCCCCTCAACATCACCCGCAATCGCTTTCACATAAAGCCGACCGTCAATAATACAAGTTTTTGCTCACGCTGATTAAAATACATTTTCAAAAATATACACTACAATTCAAAAATAATTGTACATTCATTTTAAATAAATTTTAAATATTAATTAGGGAAAAATGCATAACAATATGTATATTATTCATAATTGTAAATTGCAGATCATTACTTTACATTATTAAGTTATAGTTTATAGTGCTAAGATTTTTTATGTCACTCCTGTTATTAATTGACTTTTTTCTTGTTTAATAATTAATCATTTTTTTAAATTTCTATTTCATTGTGTGTTGTTCTCTATCGATTATCTGTTTTCAAAATCGAAAGGGTGATCGCGTTGCAGTTTATGTGTAAATAAAGCTGTTTTGTCTGTCTTTGAGTATTTATGGGCTTGTAGTCTATTGTATAAATATTGTTTAGTCTGATCTACGTAATAACTATCGTAGTCGGGACATGGTATTTTATATATGGTATGTGTTTCTCGATTTTTTTCTATTAAAAGTTCTAGTTTTGAGAATAGATTTGTATTGCTAAGTTTATATGTTGTAGCTCTATTAAATTTTTTTGAAGTATATTTTATTTTTTCTGATAATCGTGTCCATAAGGAATCGTGAGATATGTTGTTTCATTGCTTAAATTGTTATTGGTGTCTGTTTGGTGGATTCTTTTTTTAATTGTTTGTTCTATAAGTTGTGGTGGATAGTTATTTTCTGTTAAGATTGTTTTAGTTTTCTTGATGTTATCTTTTCTGTATTGAGCATGCGAAAGTTTTACTGTTCTATCAGTCAGATTATTTATAATATTTTGTTTGATACTGCGTGTTTGTTGTACCAATTTGTATAAATAGTACCCCGTCTATCATAAGTTACTGAAATATCAGGATAATTAATACTGTTATTAATTTCTTCTTCAATTTTGAATTTTAATTTGTTGTGAAAATTGTTGAATTTATTTAAAAGATAGTTGATTTTATTTGTCGGAATACATGTTATAATGTCACCTGCATATCTTTTAAAGAAAATGGAGTTGAAGTCTAATGAATTGATAATGTTTTGTTCTACATGTGTTTATAGGTGTATAGCTACAACATATAAACTTAGCAATACTAATAAACATCTATTCTCAAAACCTAAACTAGAAAAGAATGGAGAAATATATATCATCTATAAAATACCATGTCGCGATTGGGATAGTTACTACATAGGTCAGGCTAAACAATACAAAACAATACAAACCCACACATACTCCAAAGCAGACACAACTGCTTTCTTTACACACAAACTGCAACGCGATCACTATTTCGATTTTCGAAACAAACAGTTTATCGATAGAGAACAACACACAATGGAAAGAGAAATTAAGGAAATAATTAATATTAAGCAAGAAAAAAAGTCAACTAACAACAGGAGTAACATAAAATATCTAAGCGGTATATGCTATAATTTAATAATATAAAGTAACAATCTGCAATTTACTATTATGAATATCGTACATATTGCTATGGATTTTTTTTTTAATTAAAATATTTAAAATAAAATATTTATAGGTGATAGGACTGTATATTAAAAATGTGTATAAATTCTGCGACGAGTAACTAGTTTCGTAACTTGCTTCGAGAAAATATATTTTAAATATATATATATTTAATTAGTTTAGGGTTTTGTATTTTTGAAAGTGTTAATAGTTGATGTTATATTGATATTAAAGTCCCGATATTTATAGAGATAAATTCTCGTTATATTGATGATTAAATTTGATTAAGCACCTTCTTCGTGAGAGTCTCCATATTTAATTTTGTAAGTAGAATTAAAATTTAAGACATCAAAATTATCTGAAAAATATTCTATTGCATAAGAACAAGTAGTTTAATTATTAGAAATACAGATAATACAGTTTATATATTAAAATTCTTTGTTAATATTATAATTGAAAGTTTGATCGAGTGGGGTCAGTTTTTTTTTTTTTTTGTACATGTTAATAGCACATGTGTAGTTTTTGTTCGTGGTTCAGTATCTGAATATACAGTGTGGTTCTCTGGGGAGAAATTAATATTAAACTTGTTTATTTTTAGATAAGTTTGATCGGAGTCATTTGGAGGACGTTTTCCATTCATTTAGCGGTCAATTGTCAATTAATGTTTTTACCTTCAGTATCTTTGTAATATGATAGAGGATCTTTATACTTTGTAAAGACATATTTTTTAATTTTTTATTTTTGTACTAAATATGAAACATTTTTATTTCACCTTTTAACTTGTGTTTGTTTTATTTACTCATGCCAATATTGTAAATTAACTTATATAAACTATAGATGAATAAATTTTCGTGAACATATCAACTATAAATTTTAGACACGTCTTTCCTAAGTGGAACCCGAGAAGTTAGAGGTCTCAGATTTGAAAATTCACCGGCTGAGAAAACCTAGTTGGGAAAACTAGTTGTGGCTGGTGGTGTAACAAATCTTCAACTCACTATTCATAGCAATATGTTACATAATTATCTATAATATGTTATATAAATATCTAGCGTACTGGCTTATCATGCCGGCAGTCCCGAGTTTAGATCAGGGGCTAGGCTGTCCGAATAGGTTTTCGTGGCTTATTTCTTTGTCTAAGGGAATGCCGATACCTGAGTATCTTAACTCATGACTTGCCAATTCACTCTGTAATTGGCGTCAAGCTGTCGGGAAATGTCAAGGCATGAAATATTATTATTAGACTTGAATATATTTATTGAATAATGTAATCTTAGCAATGACAACTTCACATATATAAATATGCTATTAATATGCTGTTATTCTGTATTCTTTGAAAAAGGCAGTAATTGTCGAAACATGTAAGAGTTGAATTATTTTAAATATATATATATTAAAGTAAAACAGACCTTAAATCGCCGACTAATTAAATCTCCTATAATATACAAAGGTCAAGAAATAATTATATATATATATATATATATATATATATATATATATATATAAGTGTTTTAGATAATTTCTTAGCCGTTCATTAAATAAATCAATTGATAAATTCTCGGAATTTTTCGGCTTTTATATGAAATAATTACAAATATCAAATTAGTATGTAATTGCAAAGTAAATGAGGATGTAAACATTGCTGTCTACAAATTACAAAACAAATCATACGAAATTTTTAATTGAAAAATATTGTCTACGTTGGGACTTGAACCCAAGTCTACGGTTTGCCGGACCGTTGCTTAACCACTTAAGCCACGATAGACCTAAGTTAAAGCTATTTAGAAATGCATTATAAAGTTACAGTGTTAATGATTCAGATGTCAGTTATTGAATGTAACTGACAGGTTTGAAGGCAGAAGTCAGTTTTGAAAGCAGATGTCAGTTTTGATAGTAGATGTCAGTTATTGAAAGCAAATGTCAGTTATTGAAAGCAGATGTCCGTTTTGAAAGCAGATGTCAGTTATTGAAAGCAGATGTCAATATTTTGAAAGCAGATGTCAGTTTTGAAGGTTTGAAATTGCTAATTATTACTACATAGCTATATGAGTGTTTTAGATAATTTCTTAGCCGTTCACTAAATATATCAATTGATAAATTCTTGGAGTTTTTCGGCTTTTATATGAAATATTTACAAATATAAAATTAGTATGTAGTTGCAAAGTAAATGAGAATGTAAACATTGCTGTCTACAAATTAAAAAGCAAATCATACGAAATTTTTAATTGAAAATCTTGTCTATGTTGCGACTTGAATCCAAGACTATGGTCCGGCGAGCCGTATATAAAATAATAAATTCAACAATTTTCACAACAAATTGAAATTCAGAAATTATTAACAGTATTAATTATCTTTATATTTCTTTAACTTATGATAGCGTACTATTTATACAAATTGGTACAACAAACCTGCAGTATCATATAAAATTAGTATAAATAATTTGACTGATAGAACAGTAAAACTATCGCATGCTCAATACAGAAAAGATAACATCAAGAAAATTAAAACGATCTTAACAGAAAATAACTATTCACCACAACTTATAGAACAAATAATTAAAAAAAAGAATCCACCAAATATATAACACTGCAGACACCAATAATAATTTAAGCAATGATACAACATATATCACGATTCCATATGTACACGATTAACAGAAAAAATAAGATATACTTTAAAAAAGTATAATATAGCTACAACATATAAACTTAGCAATACAAATCTATTCTCAAAACTAAAATTTAAAATAGAAAAAAATCGAGAAACACATATCATATATAAAATACCATGTCACGACTACGATAGTTATTACGTAGGTCAAACCAAACAATTTTTATACAATAGAATGCAAGCCCATAAATACTCAAAGACAGAAAAAACTGCTTTATTTACACATAAACTGCAACGCGATCACCATTTCGATTTTTAAAATACACAGTTAATCGATAGAGAACAACACACAATGAAAAGAGAAATAAAAGCAATGATTAATATTAAACAAGAAAAAAGTCAATTAATAACAGGAGTGACATAAAAAATCTTAGCACTATATACTATAACTTAATAATGGAAAGTAACGATCTGTAATTTACCATTATGAATAATATACATATTGCTATGAACTGTGGTTTGGAAATTAGCTATTCCACCATTCACGACAAATCTATCCACCTAGGATATTCAGTCGGCTTATTTCCAAAATGGGACTACTTTCCTCTCAGGGTTCCAATCGGAAATGTGAAAAATTATTGAATTAGTAAAATAGTCAGGCGCCACTCAAAATTTGTTTGAGAAAAGGTACGAAAATATCTTTAAGTTATTTGTTAAAATGTGTAGAAAGGATTATTAAATTAAAAAACACAATCTAAAAATAACGCATGGAAATGACCGCAGCATACGTCTAAAAAACCTTAAATGACAGCCGATCAAAATTAAAAATAATAAATTACAAAGACACTTTTTAATTTCTCCCAAGAGAACAAAATCAAAATAAACAAACTAACTTGACAGCCCGAAGCAAACTCTAACGCATGTGCACCCACATGTAACAACAAATGCCCTTGAGATACCAAACATATAAAATTTTACAGTTACAGAATTTTTTTACTAGAAATTTTAAAAATCCTTCTTTGTTATTTTTATCAAATATCTAAGACTAAATCTCAATACGATAATAATAATACAATAGAAAAATACAATATTCAATTCATTCAATATAAAAAAATATCTTTTAATAATATATTTTACTTACGTAAAAAAAATATATTCAAGACACGTGAGTAAGAAAGTGTAAAAATATAACAATTACGAGATTAACAAACTCGTATAAATATCGGTAATGAAAATAAAACAGCACCAACTACTAATTAAATCAAAAATAACCCGAAGTTACTTAAAAAGATAAAGATAAATCTTTTTATAAACACAACTTTCTAATCTCAGAGTACACTTGTGTCTGAAGTATACAGCTAGCACGCAGGATTCGCATAAAAAAATACAGTATTCAAAATTGTCCACATCTATACAAACGGCTTGCTCCAATTGCGCAAGTCAAATATACATTTGCGTTCAAAATAATAGTACAACTATAAATACATAAATTTTTATAATATTTATGGGGAAAAAGCCACAGCAATATATTATATAATTATCTATCATGTGTTATATAAATATCTAGCGCACTGGCTTATCATGTCGGCAGTCCTGAGTTTAGATCCAGGACTAGACAATTTGAGTGAGCTTTCGTGGTTTTCCCTCTCGTTATAGGCGAATGCCGACAGCAGAATATCTGAAGTCGCTCCACGGGCGCAGGCGTAATAATAACTTATGACTTGCCAGTGTTCCCTGTAATTGGCATCAAGCTGTTGGGGAACGCTAAGGCATGAATTATTATTATTAGATTTGAATATATTTGTTGAATAATGTAATTTTAATCATGTCAACTTCGCATGTATAAATATGACATTAATTAACTATCATTTTTTATAATTTAAAATTCTTTGAAAAAGGCAGTAATTGCCGAAACATGTAAGATTATTTTATTTCATTTTAAAGTAAGACAGACCTTAAATTTCCGAATAACTAAATGTCCTATATATATATATATATATATATATCCATATAAGCACATTTTTCTCCGCAACGCACTCGGTTTGAGGAAATTATCGTAGAAATAGATCTAATATTGCAAATATAAACGATCTTTCCCGGTTTGTGACTTCGTGGAAGACGTTGGAAACCGTATGTGTTCCACCACTTTTTGTAAATTTATAACTTCGTATTTATTTACATAGGTTCTAGTGTGCTTCGGTTCTTTACAGCAATAATTCATCACTTTAAACGAGCGAAGTGCGCCCAATGTTGACGTCGATTGACAAAATATATATATACACGCGCGAACAAGGTCCATGTGCAATGCTACTCTAATGAACCTCTCTAGTCATAATCAAATGGTCATGCAGAATGTGACGAACAATTATAGTTTATAGTTTATTTAAATTTTTGTTATGATTGTTTATCCCATTAAAAAATAAATTCTATTACTGAATGAGAATTATAAATTATTTTGACAGAGCTCGTTCAGTTGAAAATATATTTTTTTTAATACTGAATACATTAGGTTCAAGCTTAATATAATAGATGGATGGTAATATGTATTATCTAAATATGAAAACTATTGATTCAACATCTTTAATAAAACGAGAGAAGTAATCAACGACTTAGATTGTTTAATAATTGCCCTCAACATTGGGTTTAAATTACAAGATAGGATGTTTAATGAGTACGTGCCTGCTTATTACTACTTATACGAAGAAACTGATTGTACCGGGTTTGATAATTACCACACTGAGAACAATATATTTCCCTCGGTGTATTCTTATAAGGCAAGAGATAATGAAAGTGAAATTAATATAATGGAATAGTGAACGTAAAATCAAGTAATATATAATTCGATACAAATACAACTAAAATTATAGTAATATTCCTAAGCAGATACACTACAGCAAATAGCTAAGTTATTAAGATTAAAGGGAAATTTTCGAAAGTTATTCTATGCATGTATTAGATTTGAGCAAGATGAAGTTTCCTTAAAATGTAAATGTATTCTCGTATTAAAATAGCTGCAGTATTCAAACTGAACTTATAAAACTGAATATAAATATGGATACAAAACTAAATTATAATTAATTATACGCACAAACACATTTCTTTTACTCTCCAACTCCAATTTTAGCGCCTTACCTGCAACAAAATTTAATATTTAATTAAATGAACATGGAAATTAATAACAACTTATTTAACTTGTATACAGATTTTTATTTGATTCGGTGATATGAAACTATCACCGAATATTCTGAATAGTTAATTATAAAGTGCAATTAATTATTAAATTAAAAATAATCGATAGTAAAATTCTAACAAAGGAAGACCGGTACAATTTTTAACAAAATTTTAGCATATTTACAGACCTATACTAAGCTTCCTCTTCGTACTTGGGATATTAGTATGTACGCGGTGTGGCAACTAAATAACGAGAATTCTTGCGAAGAACGGAATGAGCGAACGCTGACTTCGTTATAACTGAGTACTAAAATTCTATAGTTTATGTGCATGTCTGCAACGGTACAACGTCATAGGACACTTTTTGCATGTTGTATACAGTTTCAAAGTTGACGATGTAGTGATATTGTACATCTGTGCGATAATAAAAGCAAAGAGTTGTTATCAAATTCTTAGTGAAATCAGGAGAAAAACCGTCGGAAATTTTAACCCTGGAGCTGCACAGTTGGGTCTCAGACACCCAGAGCGTCATTAATATAATGTAACATGCGCAGGGGTGATTTGTTTGTGTCGCCAATTTATGTAAATTCAGTTTCCAGTTTGCCGAGTTGAGGTGTGGGGTCAATTGTTGCATTTTAGTGAAATAGAGAGGTAAGATATTCGATACAATAGAAGCATGGGTACGTCAGACCCAAGTGTGATGTTCATGTTAATTATTTTGTGTCAACTTATGGTTGATTGTTTTAGTATAATGCTTCAACGAGTAGAGAAAATCGTCGTACGTCAACTGAGATGGAATTACAGATAGAGGCAGACAATCTGTGGGCAAATGAGACTGAAAACGACATCGTTGAAGATATCTTTGGAGGAGAAGATTCTGATGAGGATTATATAGAAGAACGACTCTCAGATACCGACAGTGAACAAAGCGAAAATGAAGACGAAGTGGTGAACGAACCAGTGTGAAATATTTATAGATTACAGGGTAAAAATGGTCATTCTTGGAGTACTCAAGCACCACCAAGACAAGGTCGCACAAGACGAGAAAACGTTGTTTTACATTTACCTGGTTCCAAAGGAGAAGCCAGAACAGTTCAATCTCCTGAACAAGCTTGGAATTTATTGTTCAACGAACAAATGTTAGATATTATTGTCTTACACACAAATGAAGAAATTGCTCGTAAATGCAATAATATTAGACAACAGAGTTACACACGCCCAATAAATAACACAGAAGCGAAGGCTTTTATTGGGTTGTTGTTTTTGGCACGTGCATTACGAGTATTAAACTGTAACTTAGATGAACTTTGGTCAGTAACATTTGGAAATGGAATATTTCGTGCAACAATGCCACAGCAGCGTTTTAAATTCATAGCTTCATGTCTGAGGTTTGATACTAAAGAAACTAGAGCTGAAAGAAGGTTAGTTGATATATTCGCACCTATTCGTGAATTATGGGACATTTTTGTTAACAACTGTAAATCCTACTATACACCATATGAATACTGCACTATTGACGAGCAGCTCGTCGGTTACAGAGGAAAATGTCCATTTCGAATCTACATGGCTAGTAAGCCTGATAAGTATGGCATTAAAATAATGATGCTGAACGATTCAAAAACATTTTACATGCTCAATGCAATACCATACGTTGGAAGAGTAACAACGCAAAACAGTGAGTCAGTACCGGCTTATTATGTTCGAAAATTGTCCGAACCAATACACGGAACTAATCGAAACCTTACAGTAGACAATTGGTTTACATCAATTCCGCTGGCTGAACAAATGCTAGAACAGTATCAATTAACTCTTCTTGAGACCTTAAGAAAAAACAAGACAGAAATATCTCCTGCTTTTCTCAAGAAAAAGGAAGTGGGCACGTCGCTATTTACTTTTGACAGAAATAAGACACTTGTTTCTTACACTCCTAAACAAAACAAAACTGTACTTTTGCTGTCAACATTGCATTCGGATGTTTCCCTAAATGCTGTTACTGGGAAGCCCAATATTATACATTCATATAACGAGACCAAGGGAGGAACAGATACGTTCGACCAGCTTTCACATTCGTACACTACTTCGCGGAAAACCATACGTTGGCCCCTACGAATTTTCTTCAATATTCTTGATGCTACTGGTATAAACGCAATGGTTTTATTTTCTCTCCCAAATCCGCAATGGAAGGAACATAGAAAAAATAATCGAAAAACTTTTCTAAAGCAGTTAGGAATGGCTGTAATTGAACCACATTTACGAGAACGTGATGTGTTCTTTAAACCGGGTTATTATTGGTCGTTTTGTTTGGCCTATATATTTCAAATTACAATCATCGCAATTAAATAGAACTGGATTTCATTAAAAATATCGCGAAATATAATGGCTTTGACATAGAAATAATCAATAAATAATTAGAAAAACAAAACTAAAAAATACAATCCGCGAATCCACAAGTTTGATATCTCAAAGTAACCAGAAGAAAAAGTACATGTGTTTACCATACCACGCCATCACGAAAAACATTAATAAAGCTGTGAAAGAACGAGGTCTCAAAGTTGCCTTTCGGCCGAAAATACTATCAAAAATCTCCTAGGGAATGCCAAAGATAAAGTTAATTTTAATTCGAAATCAGGTATATACGAAATTAATTGCGGTGATTGTAATTTAAAATATATAGGCCAAACAAAACGACCAATAATAAGCCGGTCTAAAGAACATATATCACATATTAAATACAATAGACCGGATAAATCTAACGTTGCCAACCATGCTTTAAGTACACTGCACAATGTGTCTATTAAAGGGTTGAAACTTGCCAAGGCCATTAATAACCCCCGCGATCTTGACGCTTACGAAAGTATTCATATCGCTAAAAACAAACAAAATTCTATGAACAGAGATAAAGGACCGATCCCCTTCACCTGTCTCTTTTCATTCGTAGAACCGTAAATAAAAAGGTCGTGGGCGTTTCAAATTGAAGAAAAAACACATGTGGGTGCGTTTTCCTTAAGAGAGGTAATATTTTGTCGATCCTTTCGTTCAATATATTTGCATGTTTGAGTTAGTGTATACGTGGGCGCCGTGTAAAGTTGTTGCATAAGCAGTTGTACTAGCTTTACTGTGCCCCATGTGCGACACCTTGATTAGTGGTTTTACTTACTGATGATGACAACTTAGTTGTTCGAAATACGTATTTAGGATACGATTAATAATTGTGGTAAGGGGTTTAATACCTTTTTTAAGGTTTGACATATGTTAAATAATGTTTTTAAATAAAAACTTTAACAAATATTTTCTGATAATGGAGTTTTTAATTATAAATAGTTTGGTTTTATTCGCTAATGTTTTTCAATATAAATTAATATTTTAGATTATTAGTTATAAGATGTTCATATCACATTTGGCGTTAGAATTTCGGAGTGTTTCGGATGGATTTAAAGACTTTAAAAATACCGAGCAAAATTATATATCAAAATCAAAACTTGAAGTAACGCTGTAGAAGCAACAGTTGATGATCTGGTATGTTCTTTCTTGTACTCCATTTGATATACCGGTGAAAACACTTCAGGGATTCTTTATGCGATAACATTTCTCATGTGGAACACTTTCTTGTTCATCTTCTTCCTTATTGATTGTTTGGTATATTGTTAATGATGAATTATCTCTCCATCCGTAGCTGGAATTTGTTCCATTGTGCAATTTCATTATTTGTTATATCGATTTGAAAAACATTATTGCAAACATCGGTAATCTCGCGTATTTTCTCATCAAGTACTTGATGTGATACAGTATTTTGAACATCCTAAATAGAATAGGTTGCTAATTTAAATTATTTGTTTTGATAAGTACTTCTATTCGGTCATAGTTGTTTCCATGACTGTTGAATAACTTACGATAATACACCACACCAAGCGTCCTTAAGAGACAGTATCGCTGACTGAAAATTAAAAAATTGTTAATAAATGGCTTATTTTTCACATTGATCCTCAGAAAATAATCCAATGGTGTTAGATCTCATGATGTTAGCAGTTAGTTGACATTTCGTGAAAGAATTCTATGTCTAAACTTTGCAATCTCTTCGTGACTGGTTGATGTGTGATTATTTTATTGAATCCACTTATAATTCACATACATACTAATTAAGTCGGGCAAAAAAGCTGTTGATCTTGGTGTTATGCCAGTCACAGAAATAGCTCTATCGCACTCAAAAAAGTATAGTCCAATTATGTCTCCAAACCATAAAGCGCTCCAAGCGGTACTAAATTGAGAATGCATTAATTTTTTTTTGCGTTTTTCCTAAATCTTCACACTCAAATGAATATTTATCGTCTCCTTCATCGACAAGAAAGAATTTGGTGCAAAAATTGTTATCAATTTCCTTTCTTTCATCCATGCATCCAGATTATAAAGTTCAACACTGCATATAATCGGCTACCTTTAATTTTTGACCCACCCAAGTCAATTGCCCAGAACAGCTCGGAATTTATATTTCTGTATTTTCAACCATACTTTTACGAATTGATACAATATACGCTTAAAGGCTGAATTGAGCGCCCATTGACGTCTTTATATTTTGAATAGATTCTGTGGTTTTAAATTTACGCATTATGTTGCGAATAGTTTTTCTGTTGGACGATTATACAAAGTAAAACAATCACGATTTCTGCGAAATGTGTTAATTACGAAAGAAGTATTTTCCATTTTTATAGTAAGTTTAAACTGTACAAACACACAATCTATGCGTATCACTCCATGGCTAAACTTGTATCGGCTTCCAGGATGAAGCGAAAATACCCTGTCATAAAAGCACGGCGTTCTATGATAAATGCAATTTCAAAATGTCTAATACCTTATGTTAAAAAACTTTATATAATGAAAACATATATCTGTATTATCATTATTTTTTTTTAGGAATTTATTGTATGTTGTTTTGAAATAAAGCATTAGTGCTATTATCGGGATAAAATAAAACAAATTTTAATGGATTTCACTACTTTTTGCTTTACACAGTAACGATAGTTTCCCTCATCAGACAGTTCTACGTATCTGTATGGATCATCTTGAAAATTCTATATAAAAAAATCCTGTTTTGGTACAGATACGTGTACGATATTTTACTAGGTTTCACAGGAACAAAGAGACAATTAAATTTATTATTTTATTATATTAATACATTGCATCACAATATTTAGTTTACAATGGAACAAGAAGCAAATAATAGTATTAACTTTCTCGATTTAACCATTACTCGAATTAATGCAATTTACCACAAACCGTCAAATACAGATATAACTATTCATAAGACTTCTTGCCATCCGATACAACACAAATTAGCGGATTTTCACAGTCTTATACATAGATTAATCAATACTTCGTTGAACCAAAAATATTTAAAAAAAGAGTTAAATTTAATTAAACAAATTGTAATCACCAATGGATATAAATGTAACATAATAGATAACATTTTATCTAAAAAACTCCTTACAAAAGCCATATCACAAGTATACCCAATATTAAATAATAATAACATCCAAAAAATTATTACGTTTATAGGCTCTTCAAGCACAAAAATTAGTAAATATTTTAGAAAATTAGATATTAATACAGCGTATATAACTAACAACAATTTATCAAAATTTATAAAAAAAACAACAAGGATTTAACAAATAACAATAAAAAGTCTATGAGATAACTTGCGGTAGTTGCCCCATGACGTATATCGGACAGACAAGCAGATCGTTTGAAATACGCATCAAAGAACATTTTTCTTCTTTTCGAAATAATAAAAGTGACTCTTCATACGCGCCTCATATTAATTTAACAAACCACAACTTTAGCAAAGAATTTAAAATATTACACATAGAAAATAAAGAAAAAAAGCTTAATTTATCAGAGACACTTGAAATTAGTAAATTAAAGAAAACTGATAAGATCCTCAATGATCAATTAGAAATTAATAATTCATCGTTACTTAATTTATTTATTTGATATTCAGACTGTCATATATTTTATTTTTCCATAGCGCTGCATTACCTCTATTTAACATCATGTAGAGCTTTAGTTTTATCCATTTATGGAACTGTAATGTATAAACCCTAGTTAAATATTTTTCTGAAAGCTTTTGTTCATAGATATTTAAGTAATAAAAATTACCCTATTCCTTCAATTATTCAGAACATGTGTTTCTTAAGGTACATTTATGTAAAGATATGTTCATAAGTTTGATATATATCTGCCGAAGCTGCCGTGGAGCGAATCGATCGTTACTGCGTAAAGTAAAAGTAGTGCAATTCATTAAAATTTGTTTTATTTTATCCCGATAATAGTTATAATGGAATTTCATCCAGTAAAGTCTGAAACAATCCTATATTTTAAAGCATTATTATTATGTAAATGACAACAGAAACAACAAAGTATTTCAAGCAATTTAAATAAAGTTTGTTGATAATATAATGAAACAGATATGTAAAATACATATCCGTAACTGTAAACATGGACAAACACCTCGTATTTTTAGCATTTACTTCTGTTCAATACATATGTTTCAGCCATCTAGGCGTCATCAGTTGAACTAGTGAAGCAATGTATATACAAATTAATACAGATCTGTTAAACAACGGATCTGTATCTGTATCTACATTTACGCTAAAGTCGTCTCCAAGCCATAGCAAGTTTCGTTCTATCAGGCGACGCCAATTTAATCAGTGACATATGACGGACGAAAGAGACTAGGCCAGAAAAGGCGACCTTCCGCTCGAATAGCAAGGCTATTACAAGAAAGCGGAAAAATACGTATATTGGTGCTGTCCATTAACACGCGCCAGATGGCGGTAAATATACAAAAAAGGGGGTATTTATCAATACGTTTTGCACGTATTACGCAGTTGTTATATAATGAAACAGATATGCAAAATACATATCCGTAACATATCCATGTTTACAGTTACGAATATGTATTTTGCATATCTGTTTCATTATATAACAACTGCGTAATACGTGCAAAACGTATTGATAAATACCCCCTTTTTTGTATATTTACCGCCATCTGGCGCGTGTTAATGGACAGCACCAATATACGTATTTTTCCGCTTTCTTGTAATAGCCTTGCTATTCGAGCGGAAGGTCGCCTTTTCTGGCCTAGTCTCTTTCGTCCGTCAGATGTCACTGATTAAATTGGCGTCGCCTGATAGAACGAAACTTGCTATGGCTTGGAGACGATTTTAGCGTAAATGTAGATACAGATACAGATCCGTTGTTTAACAGATCTGTATTAATTTGTATATACATTGCTTCACTAGTTCAACTGATGACGCCTAGATGGCTGAAACATATGTATTGAACAGAAGTAAATGCTAAAAATACGAGGTGTTTGTCCATGGTTACAGTTACGGATATGTATTTTGCATATCTGTTTCATTATATAACAACTGCGTAATACGTGCAAAACGTATTGATAAATACCCCCTTTTTTGTATATTTGTTGATAATGATGATCGTTTTATAAAGTATACTATTTTTACTTCCCTTCTCTGCCTATCGAGCGTTTTGAGTTATATTAATTATTAGTCCTGTTTATATAATAATAATTTTCCAAAGAATGTGAATTCAGCGCTTCTAATTCCATACAACACAAGAAATTATATGCCGCCAGCATTCTCGAGTATCACGGCTATTTCAGTGTATATATATATATTGATATAATATTCTGAGATAGACCTCAACGTAAAAGTGACAAATGATGAATAGCTGTAGAGGTGAAAATATATATAATGAACGAGTTCAAAAAATATTAATTTTGAAATTAAAAGATGGGCGCCTTTATATAACTCCTCAAACTGCTCTATCTGTGTTCTAAATTGCCAACTAGTCGGATCGCATGAAACTAAATTAAAAAGCTTAATTAAATGTGAAATCTCAGGCTCTTCGTTAGGAATAAGTTGTTGCTTCCATAAAAGTAAACTATTAATGTTAAGGCTTAAAGAAATAACTCCTACAAGTAAATATAGACAAATAAAAGATTGATATGATAATAAAAATATTAAGTTTATTGCTATAAAAGAAAACTGTAATAAAATAACATATATTGGAAAGGGTTAAATTTATGAACTATATATAAGTGACGACAAGGTGTTAACAAGAAAAAAAAAAAAAAAGGTTATGTGTGTTACGAAATTATAAAAATATGGATTACAATACAAATGATCTTTTAAATAAATAGGTGAGTACCTTTTAAATTAATGTTGCTACGTTAAAATTGGTTTTTATTTAATATTAATATTAGTATAGGACGTTATAGGTTAAGGTAAACAAAATCGAGAATTTTATTTGTGTATAATTAAAAGAATTGAAAAATTGAATAATAAATACGCTATGTCTTTAGCCAGTGTTTATAGTAAACCTGTTGTTTGATTTGTAGATTGCACGCTTCAAAATGGATAAGTCTTGGCGTTCGAAAATAGTCCGATCGCTGATCAAATTGTTGACGGTGTGGGTAGCCGTTCTTGATGACGCTATCGAAGTTTTTCTTCGGACTTGGTTCCTAATGCCTAATATCTCCCTGCGTTCTTGTTTGGCTGCTGAATATAAGGTATTGACGTAGATTGACGATAAACAGTTCAGTAGATGGTCTGTGGTTCTTTCTTGATAATATATCTCCAGAATTCCTTGTGATTATGGATGATACTATGTCAATGACGCTTTGTTTGACGTTTATACGTAAAAGTCTAAATATCTTGTAGAATATCACTTGTTGATTGAATTAATATTAATGCAGGATAATTTTGATAACTTTTTCACTGAATTAGCGTTTAAATTATTAATATTTTGAGATTTCTAAGATTCGGTCGAAAAAAATGCGTCTATTATTTTATGAATTTCAAAAGATGATGCCGATAGCGCTTGTCTGTTTTACCAAACTTAGCTATCTAATGATGCCAAAAAGTCTCGATGTTTTACCTTATCAACATATTTAAATAGATGGAATTTGACTAATATTACTATTCTTACAGATTTTAAAAATTATTTAATAAATTAACAAGTTAGGTTAATGTAAAACTTAATGTTACAAATTGAGTATTGCGCACGATAAATATTTACATTTGCCAGATGTCAATTTGTAGGCGTGGCTTACTAGCGTCGATATAAATTAAAAATGCATATGAATTTAAATATGTGTTTTTCGCGCTAATATATGAAATTTGAATAAGAAATAATAAGTAAGAAATTAATGAAAGAAATATAAATAAAGAAATTTAAGAAAATAATGTTGTCGTTATTAAAATTCGTATGCACTTCGACACTACTAATACTTAATAATATCACTTACATAACCTTTTATTACCCTTTTCTTACTTTGTATATCTTATTTTTCCCATTTCAGATGCAGCTCAATGTGTATGCCTTGCATCATTACATTATCCCCGTGGAAAAAATGTCTGAATATGCAAATGAGAATATTCTTTTCCCAAACTAGATACATGAAATGGAAAATAACAACCTTGCTATACTAATCTTATTATATGTGTCAGCGAATTTAAGAATAATGAGTAAAGATTATAAAAAAATGTATTAATCTATTAACAGGAATAACTTCTTCTATTTTATATAACTAATATTCAAGAAATGTTTAATTGCACTATAAAATTCCTTTTTTTTTTTTTCTATTGTGCATATAATCTATTAAATCTTTAGTTTCTTGTTCCTTTTTTAGTATAAGTTTTAGTTTATTTAATTGTTATTTATCTTAATAGTAATGTTGTCTTTGTTTATATTTATAGTTTTTGTATAATTTATTAGTTATTGTTATTATAATCTTATAATTTACGAGCTATAACATACCTTTCAATAATATTAATAATTTTTAAGACTGTATTCATATTCAATTGTAATCTATTGTTCTGATGCGTAATCTTGCAACATCGTGATATGATATCTACCCTTTATATATCCGGTTTCTTCTTCCTTCAATTCGTAAGTGTTATTGCCTAGGATTCTGTTAATAATATATGGTCCTTGATAAGGTTTGAGCAGTTTTCCCATTATTTTATTTTGAAGATTAGAAACTCTTAAACTTTTAACTATAACTCTATCATCTAGATTATATGTCTTATATTTTTTATCAACGGTGTTCCTCTTCCTTTCCCATTTAATTTTCTTAGTCAACAATTTCTCTCTCACTTCCATTAGTCGTTCGTTGAAGTTGATGGCTTCTGGATCTGTCCATGGTCTTTGCGGTGGTTGTCCAGTAAAAATAGTTATAGGACAATGGTTATGAACTGTACTGGGTGTATTGTTTAAGGTGAATTCTATTTGTTGTAAATATTTGGCCCATTTATTGTGATTATCATTTAAGAGAATTCTTAGATATTTTAGAGTTTCACGTATATATCGTTCTGTCGGATTGCCCTGTGGATAACGTATTGATGTATAATAAGTACGTATATTGTGTGAGTGTAAAAAGTCCTTGTATCTGTCACTAGTAAAATACGTCGCGTGATCGGATAAAATTGCTAACGGTTTGCCATATTGTAAGAAATAGTCTGTTAATGCTTGTAGTACAGTATTAGTGTTGCATTTCTGTGTGGGAATTAATTTAATAAATTTGGAAAAGATATCGCAAATCCCAAGTATATTTTTATAGCCTTTCGTACTTGGTATTAAATTGGTAAGAAAATCTATAGATATAAGTTCTAAATTATCGTACGTTACAATGTTGTGGCTGATATTTGTGTTGGTATAATTCTTATCCTTCGCAAGTTCACATGTTCGGCAGTGCTTGATAACGCTTTTAATGATTCTCTCGTCGTTAATACAATAGAACGCTTCTCTGAACAGTAGCCAGCATTTTCGAGCTCCTATATGTGTGTAGGTATAATGTAAATAGTCAGTTATTTCCCTCGTATGTTTCTCATTTGTGACATAAACAATGTTCTTACCTATTTGCTTTACAATAAAATTATCTCTTAGTGACATGCCTTTGTAAGTTCCTGTTTCCCTCAAGTGTTGATGTATCTCCATGAATTCTGGACCTGATTGTATTGATAATAGTTTGTTGTTAGAAAATGTTCCCTGTTTTTGAAGTTGCACCAAATTTATACAGATATTTTGTCGTTTTACATCCCCGTCTTGTCTGGTTAGAGCATCCGCTGTAATCATTTCTTTCCCTGGTTTGTAAACAATCTTGAATTCATACTGTTGTATGAGCAGTGTCCACCTATATATGCGGCTATTATTTAGTTTACAACTCATAATATTAACTAAAGCTTTATGGTCTGTTTCAAGTGTAAAACTTTTACCAATGAGATAATATCTTAACTTTGTTAAAGCAAATACTATAGCTAACATTTCCTTTTCTGATATTGTATATCTAGTTTCACAGGCTTTAAGTGTTCTAGAAATGAAATAGATAGGCGTTTCGATGTTGTCTTTAATTTGTACTAGTTCTGCGGCGATGGTTTGATGTGATGCATCAGTTCTGACTACAAATGGCAGTGTAAAATCTGGGTGGTGAAGTTTTAAATTCTCAACAAAACTTTCTTTTAACTGAATGAAGCAATTTTCATATTCTGAAGTCCATGTCCATTTCTTTCCTTTCTTCAAAAGCTCCAATAAAGGTATAGTTCTTTCACTGTAGTGGGAAATGAATTTGCGATAGTAGTTCAATACACCTAAGAATCCTCGTAGTGTTTTTAGGTTCTTTGGTCTGGTGTAATTCTTAATTTCGTCAAGGCGTGTTGGATCTAGTAAGATGTTTTCTTTATTTATCACATAGCCAAGGTAATTTATTTCTTGACGGAAAAATTGACATTTTAATAGGTTTAATTTCATCCCTTCCGTTGTTAAAGTGTTAAGAATTATATTCAGGTGCTGTAAATGCTGTTCTACACTCTCGGAAAATATTATTATATCATCAAGATAGTGTAATGCGAATTCGTTGTATTTATCCAATATTTTATGTAGAAATCTAATAAGGGCGGCTGGCGATGTTTTTAAGCCAAATGGGCACACTCTAAATTGATAAACAATACCATTCACAAGAAAACCACAATATTTTCTCGATTCAGGTTCTAAGTTGATAAGCCAAAATGCATTCTTGAGATCTATTTTGCTGTAAATGGGCTTATTACCACATTTTGTTAACAATACATCTATATTTTGCGGCATTTCGAATTCGGGTTTGATTCTTCGATTCAAAGCTCTTGCATCTAAACAAATCCGTAGAGATAAGTCTTTCTTTTGGACTATCACTATAGGATTAATAAAGTAGGTATTAGACTTCTCTATTATGCCAGTCTGTTCTAATCTTTCCAGTTCCTGATTCACTTTTTGTTGATAATGATACGGGATGGGGTAATTTTTGCTAATTAATGGATCTTCGTTATCTATATTTATCAGATGCTGATATCCTTTTGCGAACACTACATCATTATTAATTAATGTGATATTGTTATGTAAGATTGCTATTAAGTCTGCTATGACTGTTGTATATGGTATATTTGAGTTCTCTATAAAATTCTTTATATCTTCAAAATTATTTATTGTATTATTTATTTGGTTATCCCTTCTAATCTCGACTACATCTCCTCCCTCGTGACTATTCTTCGTTCCTTGCATAACTTCCATTCTCTCCATTCCAATATTAGTATTATCAAATTCAATTATTTTTCCTTCTGTAACATTATTCCCCTCATAATCTCTTCTATAGCACGGTTCTTTATTTAACATAATATTATTAATTTCTCTCATAAGCACTTCCTTCTTATATAGGTTATAACCTTTTAATTCTTCGTCTGACAATTGTTTCTCAAATATTACTTTATTATCATCTATATTAAGTATACCATTTTCAAAATCTAAGATCATTTTGAGACTTTTAATGCTGTCAATACCTATTATACAGTCGTATTGTAGTTTGTCAATTATATAGCAATGTATGATGTATTTTGATTTGTTGATGAATATTTCCGTAGATAATTGTTTTGTTACCGTCCCCATGCGTTTTCCGTTCGCAGCAATGATGTCTGTCCCTTTTGTTTTTATAATGTTCTTCTCGTATCCCCGTATGTTTCTAGCTTTCTCTGCTTTCAATAAAGTGATTTCTGCTCCTGTATCAATTAAGCAATATAAAAAGATATTTTCAACTTTTAATTTTACAATGGGTAATGTATATATTTGGGTAGTTTGGTTGCCTGCATCTTCTACATTAATGAATTCTTCCGGATTTTGATAAAAAGTAATAGTATCTATCTTAAATGGTATGCTATAGTCGTTTGGTGTTCTCAATTCTGGCGTGTTGATGGACCTGGTATTGGGTCGGTATAGAGGTCCACTTGTGAAATTGACGTTTTTTTTAATACCTCCTCCATGTTTGTACGTATAGGCGACACAGATCGGTGACGTCTACTAATATGATTTATTTGACCACGACCACGATTTCGGATATGGTTAAATCCTCGTCCTTGTTGATTAGAATAATTATTCGAATTATTATTATTTTGTTGGTGATCCGTTGAGCGATTATTGTGATTAAAATAATTATTATTGTTATTGTATCTTGTCGGCTGGAAGTTAAAATTTTGTCTATTCGGTGGGTTATTTGGTTGATTGCGGTCATTATTTACATTAGGGCTGTAATTATTATTATAATTGTTATAATTGTTGTACGGTCTTGAAGTATTTTGATTTCTGTTATTATAGTTAGAATTATTGTATCTTTGAGGTGGTGAATTCATTTGATTGTTGTTATTGTTGTTTAAATTTTGAGACGGATGATTGCGATTATTGGGATTGCGATAAATGTGTTGTGGCTGATGGTTATTCTCCGTAAAATCATCTAACCTTCTTAATATGTCTATAAGTGAATCCATATTAGTCACCCTTTGACATATTATAGCTTGAGTATCAGTGTAGATAAAATGATTCAGGAGTTGCCTGGCAATCATTGATTCGTCTATATCATTCAAGTGCTTACACTGATTGTATATGCGAGAGGCGTATGTTTCACGAGAGACTTGTCCTAATCTATATTTACCTGTCAATAACCGTATTTTTGCTCGATTTTGCTGAGTTTCATCCCAGTAATTTTTTTTGAAGAGTGTAACGAACTGGTCAAGAGAATTGCAATGGTCCTCAATTCTTTGGAACCACTCTTGTGCACTATAACGTAAAGTTACACGAATGACCTCCATTTTATGTTTCTCCTCAGAAACATCCTCTAAATAACGTAATAAACAGCTAAGGTACGTCATGGGGTGTACTCTTGTAATGTCCCCGTCGAAATGATGTAGATTTTCTATCTTAATAGAGTTATTGTTAGTATTATTGTAATTTGTTGATGTAAAATAATTTCTAATTTTATTTTCTAATTGTTTAATGTTAGCTTGCGTGTTAGTGTAATTATCATTATTGGTAGTAATTATAGCATCTAAATTTTGTCTAACTGTGTTTATTTCTTGGTTATTATGATCTTTGCATTACCTTATTTGAGTATTAATATCTTGGTTTAACGTTATTTTTAATTGTTCAGCATTGTCTACATTTATTTTGTTAAAATTAGTCAATTTTGTATTAAATATAGTATTATTCTCTGAAATCAATTTGTCTACATTTTGTTGTATATTTTTAGTTGTAGTTATTAGTCTTTGTTCGGTATTGTTATGTATTTCGTTTGTTGTAGCCTCTAACTGTTTTGCCCAATGTAAGTTCTGTAAGTTAACGGTTTCATCTAGTTTTATTAGGTATTTCAGCTCGTTCTCCTCCATCTTTTTCTGAGCTGTAGAAATCTCAGCTATTTTACCCTCTAAATCTACCTTGAAAGCACTTAATTTGTTGTCTATATGCGCATTATTGAGTTCGAATCTTTCATTAATTTTTTTTGTGTTAGCTTCTAATTTTGCCGATAAGTCAGTACTCAGATTAGTTATGTCTTGTTTTAAGTTATCGTTGTTAGTGTCTAATTTATTTGTTAAGTCATTGTTACTATTAGTTAGTTCTTGTTTTAAGTCCTTACTATTTGTATCTAATTTGTTATTCATATTAGTTAAGTCGTTATTAATATTAGTCATTTGTATCATTAGTGTCTGTAGCATGTTCATCATCACCTGACTATTGTCTGGTGAACTTACCTCTTCAGCTGTGGAAGTATGTGTAACCGGAATGTCTCCCTGTTCTGCCCTGTCTTCTTCCGTAGTGTCCTTTACTGCTTTTGTCCTGTGTCTGGTGTCCATATTAATATAGATTGAATTTATATTATGCAAAAAGTTTATATTGATTTTTTTCTTTAATTATTAATAGAATTATTATAATGAATAGTTGATAAGTAGAAATTTATGATTTAAATATGTATAAATAATATTCGAGACACAGTAATAATATGAGTGGACAAAAGTTAAATAAAACAACGTACATACAAGGTGATATTTCCCCTTCACTAACCTTTACTATATCCGTAACTCCTTCAAAGTCTGGGATGAGAAGAATTGTAGGTACAAATCAGCTGCACTATAGGAAAAATAGGTACACAATTCTACACACAAATACAGTAATAACATACACCTTTCGTCTAAATTATATATGTAAAATAATTTTGAATGAAGCAATTATTTGTCCTAATTTATGTTGTAGTCGAGTTATTTAAAAGAAGCAATCTGGCCTCCACGTTGTTGCGTCAAATGATATAATATTCTGAGATAGACCTCAACGTAAAAGTGACAAATGATGAATAGCTGTAGAGGTGAAAATATATATAATGAACGAGTTCAAAAAATATTAATTTTGAAATTAAAAGATGGGCGCCTTTATATAACTCCTCAAACTGCTCTATCTGTGTTCTAAATTGCCAACTAGTCGGATCGCATGAAACTAAATTAAAAAGTTTAATTAAATGTGAAATCTCAGGCTCTTCGTTAGGAATAAGTTGTTGCTTCCATAAAAGTAAACTATTAATGTTAAGGCTTAAAGAAATAACTCCTACAAGTAAATATAGACAAATAAAAGATTGATATGATAATAAAAATATTAAGTTTATTGCTATAAAAGAAAACTGTAATAAAATAACATATATTGGAAAGGGTTAAATTTATGAACTATATATAAGTGACGACAAGGTGTTAACAAGAAAAAAAAAAAAAAAAGGTTATGTGTGTTACGAAATTATAAAAATATGGATTACAATACAAATGATCTTTTAAATAAATAGGTGAGTACCTTTTAAATTAATGTTGCTACGTTAAAATTGGTTTTTATTTAATATTAATATTAGTATAGGACGTTATAGGTTAAGGTAAACAAAATCGAGAATTTTATTTGTGTATAATTAAAAGAATTGAAAAATTGAATAATAAATACGCTGTCTTTAGCCAGTGTTTATAGTAAACCTGTTGTTTGATTTGTAGATTGCACGCTTCAAAATGGATAAGTCTTGGCGTTCGAAAATAGTCCGATCGCTGATCAAATTGTTGGCGGTGTGGGTAGCCGTTCTTGATGACGCTATCGAAGTTTTTCTTCGGACTTGGTTCCTAATGCCTAATATCTCCCTGCGTTCTTGTTTGGCTGCTGAATATAAGGTATTGACGTAGATTGACGATAAACAGTTCAGTAGATGGTCTGTGGTTCTTTCTTGATAATATATCTCCAGAATTCCTTGTGATTATGGATGATACTATGTCAATGACGCTTTGTTTGACGTTTATACGTAAAAGTCTAAATATCTTGTAGAATATCACTTGTTGATTGAATTAATATTAATGCAGGATAATTTTGATAACTTTTTCACTGAATTAGCGTTTAAATTATTAATATTTTGAGATTTCTAAGATTCGGTCGAAAAAAATGCGTCTATTATTTTATGAATTTCAAAAGATGATGCCGATAGCGCTTGTCTGTTTTACCAAACTTAGCTATCTAATGATGCCAAAAAGTCTCGATGTTTTACCTTATCAACATATTTAAATAGATGGAATTTGACTAATATTACTATTCTTACAGATTTTAAAAATTATTTAATAAATTAACAAGTTAGGTTAATGTAAAACTTAATGTTACAAATTGAGTATTGCGCACGATAAATATTTACATTTGCCAGATGTCAATTTGTAGGCGTGGCTTACTAGCGTCGATATAAATTAAAAATGCATATGAATTTAAATATGTGTTTTTCGCGCTAATATATGAAATTTGAATAAGAAATAATAAGTAAGAAATTAATGAAAGAAATATAAATAAAGAAATTTAAGAAAATAATGTTGTCGTTATTAAAATTCGTATGCACTTCGACACTACTAATACTTAATAATATCACTTACATAACCTTTTATTACCCTTTTCTTACTTTGTATATCTTATTTTTCCCATTTCAGATGCAGCTCAATGTGTATGCCTTGCATCATTACATTATATATATATATATATATATATATATATATATATATATATATTTATGTGTGTGTGTGTGTACATATGTAAGATACGTACATGTATAGACATCCAAGGTAAATCAGGGACCAATCCAATTGTCAACAGACATCCTGACAAAGCCACCACTTATGCAGTTGTCACAGGTATTGGCAGGTAATAATCGAAGGTACACCACATTTGTCTTTGTTGAGAGATAAATGCTAAATTATTACTTTTCGTGTCTATCAATGGCTAACAGCTTTGCTTTAGCTATATGACATTAGGTGTTATAATTTTATTAAGCTTCAATTAAACTTTAACTTTATTTTCAATAATAAATAGTAAATAGTAATTTTTAGCGTAAAGGAACTATATTCGTTTATTTTATTCTCAGTTTTATTTGATATTACTCTTAATAGCTGAAAATATATATAATATTCGGAACTTAATTTTGCAGATTCTGGCACCTAATTTTTATTACGTATCCTTTTCATTAGTGACTTTTTAAACATTCAACTATTTAAAATGAAACATGTGTTTGTTACGGTATATTTGCGTTAAAAAAAAATTGTACATAAGTTAGTTATATGTCTGATGAAGCTCAGGTTGGAGCAAAACGATCGTTACAGTGTAAATTAAAAAGTGAAATTCATTAAAATTTGTTTTATTTTATCCTGATAATAGTTATAATGGAATTTCATCAAGTAAAGGCTGAAACAATCATATACTTTTTAAACACCATAACACATTTCCCTTAACATTGTTAAATACATAAAAGCTGAAAGACAACAGATTCATAATTAATATCTGGATTTAGTTCATATGTTTTTTTAACCGTAAAAGAAAAGGACCACAGAAGGAAGAAATTTGCCTTTAGATTGGATTTTGGAATGGTTTATACAGAATTATTAAGTAAGTTCCCGTTCAAACAAAATGGCATTTGGCGTACGATATAAAAAATGTATTGGTTACTCGGGAGAAAATCCGGTTTTGTCTTTGTATAATAAACTCAGTTATACAAGCATATCACATAAACCTATCGGGACTTATAGCATACAGCTATGGGGCTGCACTAAATATTCGAATATTGAAATCATTTAACTGTTTCAAAATAAAGTACCAAGGAATGCTGTGAATTGGTGAATTGCTGTGGTATATAAGAAACAGAAATCTCCATAAAGATCTTAAAATAAATTCCGTGATTAAGGTGAATTACAAGGTAGTCCAATATAGTACGAATACGGAGCACCAACTCAAGAAGACCAAGCTATTCGAGTTAGTTAAATGAATGGTGTAAGCACAAAAACAGTATATGTGCATATGTGAAGAAGGGTAATACATAGTCGAAAACTAAGGAACACCAATAAGTGAAGTTTGATATTTTAATGTTTATTAGATATCAGAATAATTGAAACATACGTGAGTAGGTGAACCCCACCAGTTTTGTATAATACAAAGGTATTTTTAATAATATAAAATATTATTAAAAATCTGGTGTGAAGAACACAAATACAGGTTCACTATTAATATTTTTTGTGAACGTGTCCGAACATATCCCTCCCCAGAGACGTAGATACGTATTTCGTATTTCTACAGGCTCATCGGTACGCCCCTGCTGGAGAAAGGATATTCCCAGACACATTCACAGAAAAGAACCACATCGCCCTATCACCGTAATTATCCAGACCGAGCGCAGAAGTAAATTCGGCGCTGCCTGTTGTCAGACAGCCGAAGTACCTCGCATACCGTCCACATAATTAATGTGAAGTAACGACGTCCTTCCAAAGGTTGGCACAGCCAAGTTCAAGTTATTTGCGAACATACGCTTTCATAGTTATTATTATTTAGTAAACCATTATTAAACATAATGCGTCCTACATTCGATCTGTGATCTGACTGGATTCCATTATATAAGACGTATATTGTTGATAAGATAAGAAGAGAAAAAAGCTGTTTCAAATGGCTACCGAAACGAAGACACCCAGTTCTTACAGTTAATATGGCATGGTTGATTAAGTCGAATGCTTTTTAAATGTGAATGTTAATTGTATGATACAAAGGTATTTTTAATAATATAAAATATTATTAAAAACCTGGTGTGAATAATATTTTATATTATTAAAAATACCTTTGTATTATACAAAACTGGTGGGGTTTACCTACTCATGTATGTTTCAATTATTCTGATACGTTAATTGTATGCCCTTGTTCACGTGCTATAGACTATGTGAAATAGATTAAATATATATATATATATATATATATATATATATATCTTATAATATGCTACATACTATAAATACGAGGGAAAGTCATTAAATAAGTCACAAACTGCTGTAGGAAAGCTTAAAATAGGAGTGAGTTGTTTCCCTATTTGTCAATAGGTGTCACCACAATCTAGCTTTATAATTCTCAAGTGACAATTGGTGTGCGCGAACACAGGCAGTGTTAAAATGGCGACCGTGCTCGAAGATTGTACTGTGTAAGAGCAACGTGCTATTGTGCGTTTTTTCTGAGCAAAAGGACTTTCTGCAAAAGATATTCATAAGGAAATGTCTCCTGTTTACGGTGAAAAGTGTTTGTCGCGTAAAGCCGTATTTAACTGGGTCGAGAAATTCTCTCAAGGACGCTCAAGAGTTGTTGACGATCAGCGAAGTGGCCGCCCCGTTCAGATTTCGACTGATGCAACACTTCGACGGGTGGAAGGGATGATTCGAACTGACAGGCGGGTAACAATAGACAGTATAGCAACTGCAATAGGGTGTTCTCATGGTTTAGCCTACGAACTGATGCACGATCGCTTGAATTTCCGAAAAGTTTGCGCACTATGGGTACCTAGACAACTGACCGAGGAACACAGAAGAATTCGAATGGGCTTGTCCTTGCAACAGCTCTTTCGATACACAGTGGAAGGGGAGAACATGCTTAACAGGATTGTTACTGGTGATGAGTCATGGGTGCACCACTACCAACCCGAAACAAAGCGTGCTTCAATGCAATGGAAACATCCTTCTTCTCCGTCAACAAGGAAATTTAAGGTCGTGCCCTCAGCTGGTAAGGTTATGCTTACCGTGTTCTGGGATTCTCAGGGAGTGCCCCTAGCCCATTTCCAGAACAAAAAAGAGAACGTGACTGCTGAATCATACTGTAGAGTTTTGTTGTTGCTTCGGGATGCAATTCGACGAAAACGTCCAGGCCTACTGACGAGAGGAATATTGCTGCATCACGATAATGCCAGGCCCCATTCGGCCCACTTGACCCAGGCGAGAATTGCGCAATTAGGGTGGGAACTTCTTGAACATCCGGCTTAAAGTCCCGACCTGGCCCCAAGCGACTATTATCTGTTCGGTCCACTCAAAAAGCATCTTGGCAGCAAACATTTCGAGGGTGACAACGATGTTCAACAAGAGGTACGCACGTGGTTCAGACGCCAGCCCAAACACTTTTATGCAGCAGGCATTGGGGCATTGATAAAGCGATGGGACAACTATTAATGTAGATGGAGACTTTGTTGAAAAATAAAACTTGTTTTTGGCTAACTATTTCTCTAATTATTTTTATAATACCTTTTTGTGACCTAATTACTGACTTTCCCTCGTTCATACATTATTGTATAAGTATCTCGCGCCATTCATTGGCCAAGAGCGACAATACCTGACGACGATTTTCACTGCACATTATGCTAAGGGAAATCTATGCCTCGAATATGTGTCCGATATACTTGTATTCCGGATGGCTATACTTAGTGTAGCGGGGACATCTATCACTCTATAAATTCCAGTATCGATTTTGCTTGTAATTCCTCATTAATTTGTTCATTCCAAATCCTATCTGTTCTTGTTATGCCTCTTTCACATTCTCAAGTATTTCGTTTCTAAGGTCTGGATATTACTTTTCTGTTTTCTGTTTAGCACCCAGCACAGAAAATTAACGCTAACTGATACTGATACACTATCTTGTATACGTATATCTTGGTTTGGCTTGACATCTCTTTATTGTTAATGCAGGTGTTATTAGTGGAACGTAAAATTTTATGACTTCATCAATTCTGTTGTTTATTTCGCCTTCTCGCTTTCCATTAATTTCCATAAGTACTCCTAGGTATTGAAATTGTATAACTGGTTTTATTTAACCTCATACAATTCAATGCTTAATTCTTATTTTTCCATTGATATCACCATTACTTTGGTGTTCTTTTTATTCAAGGACATTCCATATTCCATCATTACTTCTTTCCATTTCTTTTTGCAAAGATTGGTTTCATTGTAGCAACGTTGTCGGCAAAATACACAGTCTGTCATTTCTATCGTCCGTAAATTTCCGTATCCTGCAAATAATTTACTGGATATTTGGTCACACATAATAAAATAATGGATAAATTCTAAATAAAAACCTTTCAACCATACATTTTTATACAAAAACTACTAGTCAAATTTTAAATAGTAACTGCACTCTAAAAATTGTTTATGCGTTTATTATTAATTACAAAAGCACAAATCGAAATTGTAAACAAAAAAAAATTTAACAAATGCAACGAATATACAAAGATTAAAATTTTTAAAACGAAATACGAAAATAATTTCACTAACAATTTTCCGTCAAAATATTTTTACCAATTAGATCTGAAATCAATAATTGAATTAAATAATTCGTTTCACAGTAGTAATATTAAGAACATTCTATGTAAAGATCACATAATGTCGTAAATGCACAGCCTATATATTGGACGCCCTAAACGTTATTAAACATATGCCAGTTTAGAAAATACTACCATATAATACAAACCGGTTCTATATTTAAACAATAATTAAAATATCATTACCTACACAAATGTAGTTTTTTTACTCTTGGCAATGTGTCAATCATACACTCCCTAGTATACAGATCAACGTATACTTCTTACACATTAAATATTTATTACATTGAAAGAAATTGATAAGCATCTAATATATTGTCTCCAAAATATAACTCACACGTAATAAAGTAATGACTTAATTTAAATGTAAATTAGAGTATCTAATCAATCCTACATTTTGTTGTAAATTGTATTAATTTATTATATGTAGCCTTAAGTATCATGTTACGCCTTGTAAATACTAGAAACAAATATTGCATAATATTTAATACATTTGATATTTTAATGCTAAAACGTGTAACTATAGGTACAAGAAGAAATAATATCGATAAAACTGAAAAGAAGTAACGAACCGAATTATTAATAAACAAATAAAATTATTTCCAATTAGAATGCCTATAAAACTAAATAAAACCGCCTTAAATTAATTCAAATTACTTTGCAGATACTTGAAGAAAATGTTCAAAAGCCCTACGTCCCGGGCAGTCATAGACACGAGGCATTTCGGTACTTTTTCGGTACTAACGTTTTCAAAATAGAAGTAAAACTAATGTTAAAATCTTTACTTTATTAATATGTAATAGCAAATCGTAATAAAGTGAAGATTTTAACATTAGTTTTATTGCTATTTTAAATTTTGAATTTTCACCAAGTAAAATCCGAATCAATTCTATATTAAGGGTTTCATACAAAAACATCCTTAGTATCAAAATGGCGGTTTTGAGGTTTAAAGTTTCGTGTAACTCCGAGGAGAACCGAACAGCTGATGATTCGGATTCCTTTAAAACAGTAATTGTCCGGGGGTAAAGTATTGTAAAATACATATAGGAGTTTCGACAAAAACGATCATAGTCCAATGGTATTTCTAGCAACAACAGCCATTGTTCCAGACAAAGGTTATTTTTGCTAGAAATTACATTAAAACTTTGGCAAGTGCAGTTATGTTCAATGACAGCGACGGTAAAAATGTCGGATGGCCGGGACAGCATATTGTGTGATGAAAACAATAAGACACAGTGGAAACGCAAGAAGGAGAAACGTGTAAAGAAAGGGCTGCAGATAAAGAATAAAAAAAAAATAAGCGAGGAACATATAAACCATGTCGAAAAATTGGTAGCTGCTCGGAAGATCGGTTTAGACTGCAAGTGGGAACGGTTAGTACACAACCGTTTCTTTGTCAGAAATAACCACCGTGCTCGGAGAAACTGAAATTAACCAATTTGTGACTAAATAGTGTCTATACAGATGTTCTTTTTTTTGAATGTTTCACAAACATATCTGAAAATTATAGTGCTAATTTACTAAATCAGTTCAACTGAATAACTTCAAAGAGCTAACAAGACGCACACCTAGCTGGTTTACTTTAGTTTACTGCCCTGTTCGTCGTAGGCCCAGTCGAAAAATAAATGAAGAAGAAGAAAATGCGGATTCCGACGATTCAGAGGATGCAAAGCGTGCAAAACCATTCAGCAACTCGGCAGTTTTTGAGTATAAAGTAAGAGTACATGGCTTTCTTAAGCATGTTTGGAATTCCGCGATCCAGACTGAGAAGAATTGAGAACCATTTACTAACTGCAGGATCAGCACCTTGTGACATGAGAGACAAACACTCAAATAGGTTTAACAAAGCTCCAGATCCAATACTTGATTTAGTAATATGTCACATTCAATCATTTAAAGCACGTCAGTCGCATTACTCGTGCAGAGATAATCCTCATCGTTTATATCTACCAAAAAGTCTATCCGTTAAGCGTGATGTACTAGTTTTTCCTGGAAAAGGATTAACAGTTTGTACAAACGGTGCTGAAAAGTCTATTTGTTTCGGGTTACCATGGTCAGAATACGTGCACAATTTGTGATAGGCTTAGTTTAACTCTGAATGCCTACTCTAACACGGCTGGAAAAAAAAACAGAAATTGAAAGAGTACTTTAATCAAGCTAAAGTTGACAAATTTTATGAGATCAGAAGGCAGACCAAATAGAAAACACAACAGGGACGTATCACATGCAAAAACTGCCATTGTTCAGACACATTCACAAAGAAGAACCACATCGCCATATCACAGAAATTATCCAGACCGAGCCTGACAACAGGCAGCGTAGAAGTAAATTCAGCGCTGCCTGTTGTCAGACAGCCGAAGTACCTAGCCCTGTCCACATAACCAATATATTAATAGTGAACCTGTATTTGTGTTCTTCACACCAGATTTTTAATAATATTTTATATTATTAAAAATTCCTTTGTTTATTAGATAGTTTAAGTTTTCAGATTAAACTTGTATGTTAGTCTAAATAGAGACTAGTTTCAATAGTCTAAGCGTCCGTAACGGCGTTTATTAATGGAACAAAAATAATTATTAATAAATGTATAATATCATACTGTAAAAGTAACTGTCTAAGATTGAATTAATCCTCGATTAATTATCTGCAATTTTATATCGTAAATATGTCCTCGGAGCTTCACCGACTTTTTAATTTCATATCTCTTAAAATAAAAATATTATTTGTTTTGTATGAGTTTTTATTTTCTGCTAAGTTACTAACATAAAAAAAATTAAAAAATAAGTAAATATGAGATTTATTACATAACAATTACAGAATCGCTGTTGAAACTCACTTTAGAATTTTACAAAACTATCATAAACTGCATTTTGGTATACTTAGGCACATTTCTTTGGCTATTGCGTTCACCAAACATATTTACAATCGTAAAAATATATAGCCAGCCAAAGACCATCGAGTTGATTGTTATCTACATGAATAAGATTTCTGATCAACCACGTTAACACCTCTATCGGTACAAGTATAATACTCAATGGTTTTATTTTCTTGATACTATGTGGTGTATAGAAGATTATATCATGGCTTCATTTTTTTTATGAACATAGCTAATTAGTGTGCGATCTTTTGTAGTGTCGAATAAACAGCATTGTTAATCTGGCGTGTAGGTTTTCGTGGTCGTTGTCCATGATTGCTTCAGGGATTGCAGGCTGGAACCTCGTCCTTGGCACACTACTTCTTGGCCGATAATTTGTCCACAATTGCAAGGGACATCTTCAGGGCTTGTGCTACTGTTGCTGCACGAAAATTGAAGTTAGTGCGAAAACATAATGTTTGTGTAGATACAAAGCGTTGGTGTAAATCCTTTGGTTTTACATAGTAAATTAAGGGTTAAATGGGAAACAGAGTAAATGTTTTAAAAAGTAAAGCTCTTAAACGATACATATATTTCTTTTCTGTGTTAATGAAAACGTCTACATGCAACAGTACGGAAACTGTTATGATAAAATGATAAAATAAGCTACTGATAATTGATAAAGAATTTGTTTGTTAAGATATAATTTATGTATTCATATGTAATACACAGTGTATAATTTATACATCCTTTATATAATAATTGCAATAATGCGTTTTCCGAAAAAAGTTGAAAATGCAAATACTGCTTAGACTATGAATGGTGAATAGTAGGTTTTCCACATATTCTACATGTGCGCCAATGTTGAATTTGACCTAGTCTCTCATTTACATATTTACTTTTATACAGAGAATTTTTTTTTAGCACCCATGAAGTTTCACAATTTTTTTTACAAATAACAGTTGGTAAAATGTTTGATAAAAATGTCTAGTAGAAGGTAGCCCAATGACTTTGCTCCCTTAAATTGCATAAGTGATCAATATATGCCACGAAACTTCAATACTAATTAATCCATTCTAGTTGCTCTTTGGTAGATACAAAGGATCATATTTTTTGAAATATTTTCACACTGGGACAGTTAAGCAAATCTCTGGCAAGTGGATTAGGATGATTATCTTCAGAATCATTATAATGCAGAGATTTGCTGAACTGTTCCAGTTCTATATTTGGCAATAGTGTTTTTAATATCGTCTTTGGCGGTTTCCACTTTGAAATCACATTATATTTGGAATGAACCAAGACGCATTCGCAATAAAACGTTGCAATTTTGACTGGAATCTTTGCAATATTGCTATATTTTATTCCCTTGTAATACCCCGTATACACACCGTCCGTTAATATTGGTTTCAAGATTGCTTTGAATAACAGCATTTGTTTTTCAAGGGGCATATGAGATTTACGTCCAATTAGCCAATGCATTTTAGAGAACTGGCCAAGTTGTTTTCGTTTGGTTAGAATTTACTCTTTCTAAGTAAGCCATTGATTTAAGTGTATTACTAGATATCTTGCTATCTCTTTTGAGGATAAATACAGTTATTTTATTTATTTGTTAAGCAAATATTAGTTTTGAATGTAAAAGTCACGTGCACTGATGTTATTCATTCACTTTTATGCGCCAACATCTTAACCAGTTTTCAATAATATTTAGGTTCTCCCTCAGATTTTAAGAAGAAATTCTGGGATCTTGTGGCGATGCTAGGATTGCTGTAACGTCATGGCAATTGAAGTTTATCTAATTTTGTGCAGATCCAATGTGAGAATCCTTGAGGTACACTTGACTTTATTGGAACTACGATCGTTTGAGAATCCTGATATTTTCCCATGAAGTGCCTGTGTATTACATAAGACTGTAGTATTGAATAATAATCAAGTGATTGTGATGCTACTGGTAACTGACTTTTGATTTTATATAACAAGCCCTTCTGCGATATCTTACTACAAGTTTAGTAAACAGTACCTGCTTATTTTTGAATGGTGTCTGATTTTTCTCATAACTCGATATAAATACTTGTTCTACAGTTGAATGATCTTATCTGAATCCAAATTGGTGTTCCAGAATTATTTTCCTTTCATCATAGATGGATTTGAGCCTTTCTAGGTAGAGTGTTTCAAGATTTTACACAGTATTTGGAACAGGCTGATCAAACGATGCGAATTGACTCCTTCTTCAGCTTGTGTACCAGGCTTTGGTATTGGCTAACAGCTAACAGTGTTTCAAGATTTTACACAGTATTTGGAACAGGCTGATCAAACGATGCGAATTGACTCCTTCTTCAGCTTGTGTACCAGGCTTTGGTATTATTACGATTTGTGCCACCTTCCAATGTGTTCGAGTATACCCCAATTTTCAATACTGTATTGCAGATCATTGTTAGAAAGACGAGTACTTCTTTTGGAAACTGCGAGAATATTTAGAAAACTTGAAAAATTTTAATGTTTAAAATTGATTATGAGATTAGGTTTGGAACTTGATACAATTTATATGATGCAAAAAATTTTAGTGAATTTCTTCCACAATTGAAAGACAAAAACATTTAAGCTTACTACCATTGCTGTTATCTTTTTTTGATATCATAAGGATGCTTACTGTCCTGATTTCTGGTACTCATTTTTGCAATTCATTTGGACAGTAATCACTAGAACGGGAATATTTGGACAGCTTGTATGGGCGGCGGGCGAAGCTGTTACTGATATCTCCGCCTGTCTATGCTGTAACCGACGTTATATCAGAAAAAAACGCATACATCGTTAGACATACAAAAGGTGTTCAATAAATACTGCAATACAGTATGAATAAATAGTAATAAGCATTATATTTTATCTTACGAGGGTATATCAAATTTAAGCGCGACTTATTCTATTTTAAATTCCACACGGGTCGTTGGCCCTAGATGGGTTGATTTTCAACTAAGGTGGGTATTTACGGAGGGGAAAGTAACGTGTCGAATTATCTCAGGTCACCTTTGTACTATAGAAACAATGAGTGACTAACAAGTGCATGTTTCTGTGGAGCAACGCATAATTATCAAATTTTTAGCCAAGGAGGATGTGAAACCAACGGAAATTTTGCTGAGAGTGCAAGCACACAATCACCGCGCTAAGACTAGTGCGACCGAAGCCAATATCGAGGCGATTTGACAATTCATGGAGGACGACAGGCGTATAACGCTCTGGAATATTGCCGAGCAACTTAGCATTAGTTACGGAACTACTCAGCACATCGTGACACTTGACTTGGGTTTCCACAAGGTGTCTGCAAGATGAGTTCCGTGGCTGCTGTTGGATGAAAAGAAACTGCATTGGCTAGAAGCTTGGCAGCGTCTGTTGAATCAATTCCGGCAAGAGGGCGAGGCGTTTTTAAATTGAATCGTAACGTGTGACGAGACTTGGGTGCATCATTACACTCCCGAGTCAAGGCAGGCGAGTCTGGAGTGGAGAAAGAGCAGTGAAAGGGCTTCGGTGAAAGCGAAGACTAAGTTATTAGCAGGATAAGTTTTCGCAACTTGTTTTTATCGGCTTGGCGTTGTTCACATGGATTTTCTCCATGATAGTCGCACAATTAATGTGGAATATTATTGCTATCTTCTGAAACCCACAAAGCTCTCCTCGCGATGTGATTCTTCTTCATGATAATTCCAGGCCTCATTCAGCAAACGCCACAAGACAAGAATTAGACAGCCTTGGCTGGTAAGTATTGGAGAATCCTCCCTAAGGTCCAGACTTGTCGCCTTGTGATTTGTATCTCTTTGGACCCTTAAAAGAAGCACTTGGAGGTCGGCGTTTCAACAATAACTAAACAATAGAGGAGTTTATGCTCTAATCGCTACGCACAAGCGAAAACTTTCTACAACGAAGGCATTAAAAACTCCTAATCCGCTGGGAAAATGTGCTGCCAGGGTGAGAGATTAGGTGCAAAATATGTTTTTGTAAATATTGTAGAATAAAGTTGTGGTTTGAAAAAATCAGTCCCGCTTAAATTTGATATACTCTTGTATTATTATAAAAAATGTCGCGCCCCGCACATGCATACTGTCTAATTATCCCAGGTTTAGTAATCGCTTCATGGATCAACAGGATGTTATTATCTCCAGTATTTTTTAGCATTCTTAAACAAGTCTAAGTTCCGGTCCGCAGTATTGATAACTCAGGCTGTGAATTCAATTGATAACATATCGATTGAATTTATGAGACTAAACTCATCTTTAATCACAAATACGGCAATTATTGCCTTAGAACTATTTGTTCGTTCTTACATGTAACAATTTACTATAGTTTACTTAGTGAAGTAAAATGATATGTGGTCTCTCTAATTGTAGAAATATCTTTCTTAATTTATAAAACAAAGGCATTTTTTAATTTGGTAACTTTTGTGAATATTCAAAATAACTATTTCAAATAAGAATTTTTGAGGGAAATATTAAATAAAGTACCAGATATTCAATATTTTACATTTATAGAAAGCATTCAAATAGAATCTACTGAAGGCAAACGAAATTCAAGTCATTCAACGATGTAGTGTGCGTCAAACAGAACAACATCAGGAAACATTTTTGTATGCAAAGCTGTCGATTGCTTTTATTTGTGTCAAACTTACACTCGGATACAGAAGCACTTGATTCACGACAATGTAAAGTTTATAATTATATTTAAACAGAGCTTGTTTATAACATGATTACGATGATAATATAAGACAAACATGTCAATAATTCAGTTTAAATTAGTTTGCAATAAATAGAAGATAAATGCATCTTTCTAATATTGATAAAGACAAAAAAGTTAATAGAAAAATGTTGAAAGCTACCTATGTCTAGTCAAACGAAATATAATAAACTTGAAACAGAAGTAGTAAAAGCTAGTGAAGGTGTTTCAATGTAATATTTGAAAATTGATTGAATGATTTAGGAGCAAACCTTTCAAACTAATAAAAATTTAATTGATTGATCGCAAATAAAATAAGAAAGGGAAGAAGAAATGCAATCTATTAAAAACCAAGAATTTTTTATTGATTTGCTGCCTATAAAATATATCCGTGAATAACAAGTATTTGTGATAAAAGTTAATTGGGAAGTATGCGGGATATTTAAAGGATTCCATTCTATAGTTTCACTTCATTATAAGGAACTGGTACTAAATCTAAATCTACTTTTTAAATCACAACACTAAAAGCGTGTTAAGTCTGCTTTCATTTAACCTAATAATCAGAGTGTCAGAGTTAGTTTGTTTCGATTCACTTGAATGCGTTTACTATATCGTGTAAAGTACTTTAAAACAGTACAGGCTCTTATGAGACTATATGTGCCTCTTTCTAATTATAGAATTAAAGCATATACCTCTCTCATTTGCTACTGTGAAATGTTGTCGGATACTGTTAAAAAGTCTGAATAGAATAGTTTTTGAATAATTGAATTGATTCGGCTGTTACTTGATGAAGATCCATAATAATAACTAAAGGTTAAAATCTTCACTTTTTTAATATGTAATCGTAAAATGAGTAAAAACCCAATAAACATATTTCAATGTATTTAAAAAAAACTTAATATTAACACGGTTTTCAAAACTAATAATAATTTATCAAAACATATTAAAAACCTTAAAGATAGAACAGATAAAAATAAGAAATCTGGAGTCTATAAGTTAATATGTGGATGCGGTAAGATATATGCTGGCCAAACAGGAAGATCGTTTGAAAAAAGCATTACTGAACATTGTTCTTTGTTTAGAAATAAAAATCAGGATTCCACTTTTTCTAATCATCTATTAGAAGAAAACCTTACTCTGAATAAGGATTTTCAAATTCTACGTTTAGAAAATAAAGGCAATAAATTTAATTTACTGGAAAGTTTAGAAATTAATAAATTAAAACAATCACATATTATACTTAATGATCAATTATTTTTAAATAACTCACCTTCGTTAAAGTTATTCATCTAAAAACTGTCTAGACGATAATAGAAATTTCCATTTACTTTATTAAAATAAATTTTATGCGTAAATGTGTTTAGTACCCTATAGTATAACCACAGATAGGTTCCTTACAGATAGCCGATGCCGTATAAAAACGTAAAGTCACGTAGGTTGTATATATGCTAGGCGTTTTATTACAAGTTTTAAAATATATAAATCTCGGCGGGAATAAGTGGAGAAAGGGAACACATTGTTATGCCACATAATTGGCGGGCACACTCTGTGCGCGTCGTAGGATTCAATCAGGGTTCTATTTAGACTAAAATACCGTGCCAAGGTTCGTATTCTCTTCAGCTATCTGTTATAACTAATGTAACCCAAATATGCAAAGCCCATATTTTGCATATGTTGCATATTATATGGATTTTTTAAATATTTTTATATATCAATAAATAGCATATTGTGCATAACTTAAATAATTTTGAATGATCTTGATCTTTGGTAGGCGTTTCAAGAGTTCAAGATAAATAATTTTATAAATCTTCCATTATGAAGTAATTTATTTTATTATGTTTGCAGTTCACACGAAAACAAAAATTTGTGTGGTACGATAGTATGGGTATTCCCATTCTTAAATTCCGAGAATTCAAAGTAAGTCGTTTTAAACCGTTAACAGGGATTTTATTGTATCTATGTTTACATAAGTAGGTAAATAATAAATCGATTTCTGAATTTTATTCCTGATTGTGCTTTTTAAGACATAACATCGATTTGTGTTTTGTAGTGTTGTGGTATTTTATTTATTTTTATTAGTAAAATGTCCAAAGTCAGTAGAACGTCAGTGTGGGTTCAGTCATACAAAGAACTATGTATAGATATGGGAAAAGTTTACTGTTCTGCGTTCGTTGAAATTATAAGTATAATTTTTTAATATTCAATATAGAGGGTGGTGCAAAATCGGTCGATATCTGTTATTTTTTGAGATACAAAAAAAGTTAAAAGCAAGTTACAAACTTTTTGACCGATTTCGCACCATTTGGATACTTTCGTTTAATATTTTGAACTATTAGAGATTTAGATCTAAGTATTGATATTATTGCTTTTCAATTTGATATTACAATTTTTGATTTTTTCTTCATTGAAGATACCATGCGATAAAAAATATAAAAATTATTATTACAAAATTGGGTAAGATGAAATTTGGAGACGTGTCACAACGCACATTAACGCAATGTTTTCAACCAATGTTCAAAAAGCTAAACGAACAAGACATCTTTAAGCGAGACCTACATCATGATTTCATGCAATGATGAGTTAAATATTTCCCTGCCAAAGTTACATAATCAAAACTCCACTTCTTTTCTCCAGAGGTATTGCAAATTCAAGGTCCCGCGTGATACAACACTAGGAAGAAACGACGTAGGCTCCTTGTATTCGGAGGTAATTCAGGAAATTAAAGCTAAAATTCGGAACAAACATTTTTACATATGCATTGATGAAACCACCTAGTCAAAATGGCGTTGTATTACTCATTTATTGATTGGTGTTCTTAGCGACGAAATTCTGCCTAAATCTTACATCATTGCTTCTAAAGCGTCAGAAAAAACAAATGCACTCACACTGACCAGATTTGTTCAAGAGGAACTATCAACATCTTTTCTTCCTACGCCTGTTCCTGAAGATAATTTTTCGCTCATTTCGTCAGATGCAGCATCATACATGAGAAAGGCCAAGAAAAATTTGACAATCTTTTATCCGAACTTGATACATGTAACATGTCTTGCTCATACTTTAAAAAGAGTTGCTGAAGAGATTACGAAACATTTTCCTCTTGTAAATAGTTTAATTTCCATCATGAAAAGAATCTTCCCTAAAGTGCCTATTTTTAGCGACTTTTCAGATCTATAAAGAAAAACTACCACCTGAACCTGTTATTACAAGATTTTGTTGGAAGCCGCTTTTTTTATTGCGAGAATTTCTGTCAACTAAAAGATCTAATTTAAAAATTGTCTAAGGAATTTCCAAGATCCCTCACTGATGTTAAGCCCTTATTAGAAAACAAAGAAATAAAACAACTTTCGTTCATAAAACCAATTAAAGCTTTGTTTCTAAACCAATAACACAAATGGAGGAATCTAATTTGTTATTAACCCGAAGTGTAGAACTAGTATAACAATCTGAGGCAGCTTTTCAAAATGTCGCAGGCAAAATGGGGGACAAACTTTTTCAAAAATTCAAAAATGTGATGGAAAAAAATTGTGGATTTCGGCTTCTTAACCAAGTAGCTAATATTTTCGATAGAGAATTTACTGAATCCATTGATTTAGATACTGTAATATTAAGCAATTTTTAAAACACCCCTATTACATTACATCGGTTGATGTGGAAAAGAGTTTTTTCATTTATAATTTTTTATATTCAGACAGGAGACGGAATTTTTTAATTGAGAACTTCAAGAAAAATTTAGTGGTTAACAGTTTTTTCAAATAAGGACAATAAATGCATATTTAGCTTTAGTTCAGTATGTAGAAAAATTTAAATGTCTGTTTATTTTTAAGTGAATCAATAAATTTAAGTATTATAAGTAATTTTTTATTTGCATATTTTCAAGATTTTTGTACGTATTTTGACTAAATGATTTTCATATTTATGCACATATTTGTGCTTCCCTAGTTATACCTTATCTGTGGAATAACTGTTAGGGCCAAACAGATCGACCTCATTTTCTCACTCCCAAAATATTTGTGTAAATTCTTAGATTAAAAAAAAATTGTAAAATAATACTAACCTTGTTCATCTTATATTTTTAATTTAGTTTGTAACGTGCTCTTTCGCTGTAAGTACCTGGCGAAGCCACTGTGCTGGCGAAACAATTGTGGTTTTACGATTATGCATTAAAAAAGTGAAGGTTTTAACCATTAGTTTTATTTATTTTTGAGTAATTTTTATTCTATTATCTTATTTAAATCTATTTGCGCTCAATAAAAGATAAAATCATATGATTAAATTTTATGCAAACAATGGACTAATTACATTAATCAAAGAGATATGCTTAATTAACATTCTTATTTGCTATTATTATTGTTTTATATATTCCAGTTGCCACAGGTAGATGAAATTGAAGATAATATAGAGCAATAAGTCATATTGATAAATGTTTATACAAGTAGCACACAGTTTGGTGACTCTGATATAACTGATATGCCAGACCAAAATAAGCGATAATTAGAAAATTTAAGATTCATAAGAATTTCAATACTTTGGATTCTAACTTGATGACCTACAATATCATTGAAAAATTAAATTTCGTTGTATATTTAGTAGTAATATGTATTGTGTAATCAAATTTAATGAATTATGAAGTACTCGTATATTATGTTTCTCATCTGATAGCATCATAAAATTAAATATATTTTACATGCATAGCTGCTATCTTTACTTTATTATGGATGAATCTGTAAAACTCGGTTAAGCATTAAACAAAACTCTAATTACAACTGTGGCATCTTCGGCAATCTTCGGCATAGTCTCTTTCGTCCGTCAAATGTCACTATATTATATGGTGCTACCTGATAGGACAAAATTTGCTATACCTTATAGGCGATTTAAGCTTTAATTACTTCACTAGCTTAACTGATGACACCTAATAATAAATGGCAGAAACACGTGCCTTAAGCAGAAGTAATTGCTGGAAAATACGATGTGTATTGTCCATGTGTACAGTTACAGATGTGTATATTGCATGTCTGTTTCATTTGTAACAAATGCGTAATACGTGCTTAACGTATTGATATACTTAAACCTTTTTTGTATATTTACTGCCATCTGGCATCGTGTTAATGGACTTACACCTATATACGTATTTTCTTCCCTTCTGTACCGGCGTAGCCGGTCAAGGGAAGGGTTGCCATTTTCGGCATAGTCTCTTTCGTTTGTCAGATGTCACTATATTATATGGTGCTACCTGATAGGACAAAATTTGCTATACCTTATAGGCGATTTAAGCTTTAATATTTCTCGAAATTGGTACCGTGTTAGATTTTTATTTAACGCATTGATGGTGAGCTTTTATCAGTTTATTTTGGTACAAACTATTATTTTTACTGATTCGCACAAGTGCCATACGATCTTTCTTCTTGGGCTCTTTCTACTCTAGAGTCTATATTATCAAACCTAATAACCTGTACCAGAGAGTCGAAATGACGTTCCAACATAGCGGCTGCAAAATATTCTGGAGTTGTTCCATCTATACTTCTGAAGTATTCAAATATTGGGCCTTATTTACACCAGCAAGATATAAAAGTCCTATGACTGTTTCATGTTTAGTTGATTTTTTTTAAGTTTTTATAGGTGCAATCTGTAATAAACTATATTTTGACCAGAATAATTGAAACATACATGAGTAGGTAAACCCCACCAGTTTTGTATAATACAAAGGTATTTTTAATAATATAAAATATTATTAAAAATCTGGTGTGAAGAACACAAATGCAGGTTCACTATTAATATTTTCTGTAAACGTGTCCGAATATATCCTATCCCCAGAGACGTAGATACGTATTTCACCTTTCTACAGGCTCATCGGTACGCCCCTGCTGGAGAAAGGATATTTCCAGACACATTCACAGAAATCGTTCACAGAAAATATTAATAGTGAATCTGCATTTGTGTTCTTTACACAAGATTTTTAATAATATTTTATATTATTAAAAATACCTTTGTATTATACAAAACTGGTGGGGTTTACCTACTCATGTATGTTTCAATTATTCTGATACATTACACATGCGGTTAAGCCGTAGTATGAGTGAAGACACAAACAAAAATGCAGTTTTCTAGAGAGATTGGCTGTGCCGACCTTTGGAAGGACGTCGTTACTTCACATTAATTATGTGGACGGTATGCGAGGTACTTCGGCTGTCTGACAAGGCAGCGCCGAATTTACTTCTGCGCTCGGTCTGGATAATTACGGTGATAGGGCGATGTGGTTCTTTTCTGTGAATGTGTCTGGGAATATCCTTTCTCCAGCAGGGGCGTACCGAGGAGCGTGTAGAAAGGTGAAATACGTATCTACGTCTCTGGGGATAGGATATATTCGGACACGTTCACAGAAAATATTAATAGTAAACCTGCATTTGTGTTGTTCACACCAGATTTTTAATAATATTTTATATTATTAAAAATACCTTTGTACTATATTTTGACGTCTAGTATTTCCAAGTTTTTTTCTAGATTTGTGCATCTTTGCAATCTTTGACAATATAATAAGGACTACTTTTGTCAGTCCTTTCTAAATTCTCAAAGTCATCACCGGGCTTTGACTGTGTAGATACAGGTCTTTGTTACACTATGACACTGCATCATCATATGAGGAAGCGGCGCATGAAAAATCTATAATGCATTCCAATTAAGAAAGGACCAGATGGCGCGGCAATCTGAGTATAATTTACACAGGAATTTCAAAAAAATAGATAATTTGTATTTGAGGTTATATATCTACTAATCTATATAAAAGATTATTTTTTGACGTTTGTTTATTAACCTATTTATTATTAAGAAAGCTTAGACTTTAATAGTTTTATTCAAGCAAGAAGCGGCAAATATATACCAATGCAAGGTATTATATATAAAATATTTCAATCAATATCTTATAATCTGTTATTTATCGTTTGAAAGTGTTGCATCTACAATAAATTTGTGCATAAATACAATGAGAATGTGTTAAAATTGCTACAGGAGAAATGTTTACATCTTTCTTTGATTTTATTAGAGAACAAAACTTTTGTGTAAATGTGAAACTAATAAATTTAAAGGATTGATGGTGACAGTGTATTCTAATTATCATAATATCTGTGTATCGTTTAGTTTAAAAAATATACCATTTTACAAAATACAGTTATTTTAATAGTATCTCTATAATGAGAGAACAATAACGAAATTCATTTACCTGCACATCATTTCACATAATTTGGATAAAAATTTTTATACATCTAAAAAGGTATTTAAAAATATTTTCATTTTACAAAAATAAGTTAGTAAAATATTAAAAAGGATTAAACAGCAGTTTTGCACCAAAAGATAGGTAAAACGTAAGCATTTTTCCAGTTTCAGTTTTTGGTTAAACATGTGTTCGTTCCTTCATTTCAAATTATGGCTGATTAATACTTACTTTTTTGCTTATATATGGGATAAATTGTTACTATCGTACAATGATTTTGTTTGCTTTTAATAGAAATATGATTTTATTACAGTTTCAGATTTCAATGTAATTGAAAAAAAATAAGAATAAATAAAAAGAGAAATTGATTTCATGGGAACCTCCGTGTGTTCAGTAAACTTTTTTCGTAAATGTCTGAACACAATGAGCATAAAACCCTCTTTTATTAGCATAATATACATTAAATCTATTACCTACACTTACATAATTACATTAAAAACATTATATAATCATTTCCTACTTAGAAATTTCATTAATATTCCACGATTATCACAATATCTGGTAGTTACTTGAGACCAAGGACATCGAACAATTTCTGAGGACCTGAAACAACTTATAATCTCATGAATTCATATGGTAAACATTATTATATAATTATATTTAGTTTAGATTTTATTCACTATATTAACCAAACTACACAATTTCTAAGTATAAAAAAATTATATCTAACACATCACACATCACACACACACACGAATCTAAATCAAGAACATCACTTACACATAACTAAATTTAACACACCACAGTTCATTATGTTACATATTGTTCATGAATATATTGAAAACTACTCATCTTCAAGATCAGAACCTGAATCTAATGAAAATTCTGAGGATGACCCAGTATTTACAGTAAAAGTCAATTTTTCTAATACATTTTCTACAACATTATCTAAGTCATACATTATTGTTATAACTGTTATAACAATATTTTTCCATGCGTCAGCATCAAGTTGATGCTGACGCATGGACATGGTTGATGCCATCAACCATGTCTAATCCTTCTAATAATAAATTTCTTATTTCGTCCAATTTAAATGACTTATTATTGGCCGCAACATGATGCTTGACTTGAGCCCATATAAGTTCAATGGGGTTAAGATTACAGTGATATGGAGGCAAACGTAAAACTGTACAGGCACTTTCTCTAGCTGTTTCATCGACCACGTATGAAACTGGATGACAAGATGTAATTTTTTACAAGCTCAAACAATTCAATCTTTAGCATGGAATTATCAGCTAAAATTCCTTTTGTTAAAAGCCATTCAATGAGTGCCTCCTTTTTCCATGATAAATAACTTTTCTGTTTTAGTAGAATGATAAGGCGTATTATCCATTACTATAACACAATTGGGCTCAACATCGTGATATCAACAAATTTCAAAGCGCACTGAACACCTTCCGTTGATGCTGATGTAAGTGTTGGACATCAAAATACGAGGCGTAAATGCAAAGTAGTATATAAAAATAGTAGATGAAAACATTCGATAAAATCTTACGGCGATACCGATCGCGGATTATTTATACTTTTATTATATATTTTGGGGCGTATGTATAGGGATTTGACACTTCTTCGAAGCACGTGTAGTAAATCCGTGTTGACTAGTTTCTGCTGAATTAATAACCATTGATTTTCAGGTTGTAAATAAGAAGGCCTTGTCTCGCTCAGTGGTTCACAAAATAACAAAACTTGTTGAATGCACAATTTTCTAAAATGTTAGCGAGATAAAGAAATGGCAATCATAAGACTCCACCCTATTTCTTATGATTAATTGAAACAGGATAAGTACCTAAGTTTACATAAACTTGACATCGCCACATTATGTGTAAAAGTAGGTATGGATAAATAGATGAGTTAGGTACATACTATTTTACCTAGATTCGACCTTGATTAAATCGTGTCTGCAAAATACTATTATATAAAGCAGACCCTTGAAAATATGACCGAACTTAAATTGTAACAAGTCCGTCTGGCTGAAAGAGCAATTACGTGTTTATAATAATAGGCGGCTAGTCTTCAATTTAAATATTACAATGCTAAACTATGATGTGCCTGAACATTTGGCGACCACGATGGCTACACCTTAAAGCAAAAACGATACAAATAGAAATAGGTCTGAATACACAACTGCAAAAGAAATGATAAATACGTATTTCAAAGCACATTTTATAGGAAGGATGAACCAAAACATAATTATGAGATACATAGTTAATTCAGGCCATGTTTTAAACAACACTTTTATATAAAGTAAGTAAAGATTCGTCATAAAATTATGTATGACACTGCCATAAACATTAATAACGGGGAATGCTGCCATTCCTTTGAATAGAGTGTATAATTTTCATGTTACAAAGAAATCTTGCCTAAGTAAAATTCGATATTTTAATTCTTAAAACCTATTGATTAAAAACGTTGTCGAGATTTCTGAACAATATGCCAAAGGTTGACAATGTTGAAGCTTATTCTATAATTATGCTAGTTAAATGGCAACCGCAAACATTAAAGTACCGAAATTCCCAATGCTAATTCTATTTTTTAATAAGTTATTATATCAGAATATCTGTTTTAATCATTCTTTAAATTAATTTTTCGAACGATTCTAATGTGTTCCACGACAAGATGTGACAATTCTGTAAGCTATTCCCATAAGGGCTATACTGTTTTCTAAAGTACGAACTGACTATTTATGTGTATGTATAGCACACACATGACATAAAGTGAGAATAAATTCTGAATTGCAGAAGAATATCTTCGGCAGTACAAGCAGCTTCCAGCAATCTATCGAACTAAATTACGAAGCTCACAATATATTGATTGACGGTGTACGTTACAAGATTACAAATAATCTTCACGAGCTTATGTTTCATAAAGATCTACCAGTACGGCTTATCGTGTCCCAGTGCCGTACAAAATGTTAAATATAATCCGAAATTACGTGCGAAGGACAGTAAAGTGTATACATAAGTATAATAGCATTATTAGACACCTAATATATTACTTTAACCTACTGTAAAAGAAACACGTATTGGAAGTGAATTAATAGTGAATCCAGCGCATATAAGCAATGTGAATGGCGTGGTAGATATATTACTAGAGTCGGCAAAGAAGGGCAAGTTTCAGTGCAGTGCGGAGAACAACGTGGAGGGGCCTAGCGGCCGTATCAAAGCGAGCGATAAATAACGTTTACGTACTCGCATCATTTATGTTCGTGACTTTCATGAGTGGGCATAGGCGATGCGTACGCACGAACACATAAAATACACATAAAAAGTACACATAAAATAATGATAAAAAATATATTATATGTATAACGTGCTGAAACACTTACTGTTTTAAAAAGCTTCCATGGAATCATAAACTGGCATCTATTAAATATTTGAATCATTAAATATGTTTCCACACTTGTTTCAGTCAAATGTGTACTGCGTGTGGAATAAATATTTTTCAATGATGAAAACGATCGTTCCACAGCGAGTGATATTATATTTGCAAATTTAAAGTAATCCTTGTGACAACTGAATGGATGTTTCGATGCACCTTCGCAAATTTGTTTTAGTATGCCAAAATCTGAATCCTTGTCAATAGCACTTTCAAGTTTTTGTATTACACACACATTTTTTTCGCCTTCTGCCGTACATAGGTGAGAGTGAACATCATCCACAATTTGAGCAGAATCCACAAACGACATCGAATCATTTTGTAATTTTTCAATTCCCTCCGCTAGTCCATAGTAGTTCTTGCGAATAGTTTCTAAATCACTTTTTAGCTAACTATCTTGAAACATTTTCTGACTTTTTTTGATAGCTTCGGCGTGTCTCGTATCGAATTGTAAACCTACGTTCTTTACATCATCAAAATGTTCGCAGTAGTAAAACGCAGCCTCTAACCATGTTCCCCAACGCGTAGTAATCGCTCAGACACTTTGGGACACAGTTCGTGAAACTTTTGTACGTTTTGGGTGCTTAGAAACACTGCCTTCGTATAAGCTATTAAAGTATTTTTTCACATAGTATGTTAAATATTAGAAAGAAATTGATAGAGAAACAATAAGTCTGTTGTTTTAAATCATAGTAAAGTAAATAAAAAATACTTTGTTCAGCTCGTATCGTATGGTATTTAATTTTAATGTAATTGCCAACACCCAGATATAATAGTTGATAAAAGCTACGAAATTTTAAGATTTAAAAGAAACGGAGTTATTTTACAAAACGGAATTTTAAATAAATCATTAGGACGAAAGTTAAATAAAAATTATATTTTTATTCCGGATGCTGTAAAGTTAAATATGGTAAATATTATAAAAGCTTAAATTACGTAGACAATTAAACAATTTACTACTCATAATCTGTATTTATAATTTATCTTTTAAAGAGATCACACGCGGAAAATTAGCATGTGATTGGTTCTTTTCGTACACAAATTATATACATGTAAATTAGTGTATTTCATTGACAAGAATAGACCAAGTTCGAAAGATAATCTTATATCTAAATATTGTATGATGGGTAAAAGAAATTAACAACTGTGCATAGCCTAACTTTAGCGGAATTAATCACACCGTAAAATTCAGAAACACTAGATATCTCGCTCTCAATCTTATTTCTTTAGAAATGAACGCTTTCGGATGGAGTTGTATAGTAGAATATCAAGACTCCAACATATCCCCAACATCGAGATAAAAGGGAAAATGGAGGTAGAAGATGATATAACACAGAAAATAAAAAATAAACTATTAGTTTAGTATATACATCTCTGGAAGAGTTGGAATTGAATCGACCTCCAGTGTACGTACCATCACATTCACCACAGAATTTTTTTGCCGATCGGTTGTTTTGTCCCCACATAACCACAATTTTTTATCTTTAAATTCTGCTTTAATTCTTCTTTCAACATAGTCACGTGCAGATGGCATAATGTTTCTTATCGATGTCCGACTTGATAATGTATAATCTGAATACTTGCTCCAGAAGGAGACAAATACTTTTTGGTCTACCAAAGTGAACGGTAGATTACATATAATAAAACAAACACCTATATCAAATGTTAATTGTTCGCTCTATCGTTTGCCACGGATTGCAGAACAGTGTTTTATACTTTTTATATGGCGTTCACACTTCCACCTGCTGGTACACGTCAAATAGTCGTCGCACTTTACACTTTTAATTCTATCGCCTTCGTATTCTAAATCCGGCATACCCGCTATTACCTTTTCTAGTTTCTTCGAAATACGCCGTTTCCGAAAGGTACCTAAATGCGAAATTTTCTAAGTATGTGTGTACTGGCATGCACTTACAACGACCAGTGGAATAATACTAAACAAGTCTGTTTTGATACGGACGCTTGAGTTTCCGTGCTGCCCGCTTCTCCCCTGTACGTTGCTCTCGAAATTGCACTGGAAATTTCCCCTCTTTGCCTAGTCTATATATTACTGTAATTAATTACCTCAACAAACGTAAGGCATATGAACAGTCATATCAACGAAATATGTAGCTTCAAATATCGAAAAGCAAATGTAACTGAATGAACGAATGCTAACGTTTACATTAATATCAGTGCCACATTCAATATTGATATGTGCGGACGTTATAATTATGCTGAGGACAATTTTGGACATATCGTTAGCAATATACATATCTATTACTGGTAATATATTTATATATATATATATATATAAATATATACGAGGGTTTCACGACCTCGCGTGTTTGCATGGCATAAACAATTTTCTGGAGGCCGCGAAGACGCGGTTGTCTGCCGGGAAGATCATGGCAACTGTGTTTTTTGATCGACAAAGTGCATTTCACGTCGATTTTCTTCATGATCGCCGCACAATTAATGCCCAATATTATTGCGATGTTTTGGATGCCGCAAAATTGTCTTTACGACGAAAAAGAAAGACGCAATCCGTTAAAAATGTCATTTTCCTTCACGACAACGCCAGACCACATTCGGCAAACATTACGAGGCAAAAAGTGGAACAATTCGGCTGGGAAATCTTGGAACATCCTGCTTACAGTCAAGACTTGTCACCCTGTGACTACCATTTGTTTGGACCTCTAAAAGCAGCTCTTGGAGGCCAGCGTTTCGACAGCAACCAAGCGGTAGAGACATTTGTGCTCCAGTGGCTGTGTGACCGGCCTAAAAGTTTTTACGATAACGGGATTAAAAAGCTTCCAATCCGTTGGGAAAAATGTATTGCGCGGGCGGGAGATTATGTAGAAAAATAGTACATTTGTATTAACCTTGTTCAATAAAGCATTAATAGTTTAAAAAAATCAGTCTCGTTTATATCTGATATACCCTCGTATATATATATATATATATATATATACATATATACAAACATACATACATACATACTCTTCATATGAAGTTGGCCAAACACGATATAAGTTCTACAGCTCTCGCAGTATAAATTGGCGAGCGGTGGGGATGCGCCGTAAACGTATTTAAGAAACGTACCAACCACCTGCCAGATTCAGTTACTGCATAGCAAATCCTTCCTCTATCTGCGCGAACTGACTCCCACCCTTCGCCAACTTATAATGCGAGAACACTCGTGCGTGCCTGTTGAACTGAAACGCAACTGAATTACTACTTAAAACAGTCGAAATAGAAAACTCGTATACAGCTGGACACTAAATCAATATCAAGTGCTTACCCTAACATTTCATATTTTATATTTATTTTTTTTAAATTTTTATTGCTAACATTGTGGAGATATCACCGAAATTTACACATGAATAACAATTTTCGAAACGTACAATGTTGAACTTATTCTTTTCTAAGAACGGACTGGAGATTATGAAGAGTAGTTAATCGCACTATTAGTATTAACTTACGATATAAATTTCATCATACAAATTTACGGAATTTTATAATATAGATTCAAAAAACTTTTGAAATAAGTAACAAAAGAATTTAAGAGGCACTTTAACATGAAAGTGGAGAGAGAATTGTTTGCCTATTATACTATACAAGCTTGAAAGGGTGCATGCTAATTACAAAGTGGTTGGATCGTTATATTACACTGATATCCAAACAAAACATTTATGTAAATTTATTGCTTATTAGTGACAATAACGTAAATAATCGTTTTTGTTTAATTAAAAATTTGCGTTCCTAGTTTGCTTAGAAATGTAAACATGTACCCTGTTATTAAGGATGCACATTTGGGAACAAACGCAGCGTTGCAGTGGAAGTGCTTGCACGCGCATGGATTATGTTTTATATGTACGTATGATGTGTCCAGTTATGTCCAATCTCAAAGCGGTTGCGATATAGTACAGTTATTTCGTGTAAAGTAAATCAATAATGTCGAAAGTTATAAAGAGCACATAAATTAATACTGCCAAAGGCATGTGAATAGTACAAAGCATATACGGAAAAAATAGTGACATATTAGTGCTAAAGTTATATATAGACGCTTAAAATGGTAAGTATTCCAGCATATTTTATAAATTTATAACTTTATTTATTATTTACTATTATTAATTTATAAGTATACGAATTAGTGGGCATCGATATCAGACTGGCAACTACTTGAAGAAAAATTGTCCAAAAACTGTCCTAGTCATGCACAAATGAATGTGTAAGAAATGCGGTATTTGAAAGGATTTCTGTTCTTTTCATTTCAGTACAGATATGATTTATGTAACACATTACATAGAAGCTGCGAGACATATGGCAACAAATATAATATATGTATAATAAAATGTATAATATATAATAATTATAGCCATAAGTTCAGTAACTTGTATGTAATTTTGTATTACTACACGCTAAATATTTGCTTTTAGAAAATGCAGATATTACATATACCTACTTACATGTATTCTATATATATTATATTTATGCAGACATACTTATGTTTATGCATTTACAATATATATGTACTAAAAAGAAATAAATTCACCTTTGTTATGCTTTAAAAATAATCCTTATACCGTTTGGGCATATTTAATAATTTATTTAAATTAATTGCTAATTCTAAGTCATCATAGGCGATTTCAAAATTCGATATTATCGGTTAATATAATTTATTTACTTTAATTGCTAATTATCTTCATGTAACGTTTGTATGTTAAAATATTTTGGATGTCACTATAACTATTTTTAATCCGGAGCATTGGATCTACTCATGCGCAAGTTTGACATCTTGAAATATTATGCGAGTTATTGTTCGTACATTTGAATTTATATTTCATTCCATCGTTCCTTTTGGGCAATTTTAGGTAAACAGGACATCGTTATATTTTTTATTATAATTTTGTAAACATATTAGGATGGTTTAACTTGTCGAATAACCATTTTTCACTTAATTTAAGTTTTTACATTTTTGGTTTGTTTGGAGAGCCATCTAGGCAAGACTTTCTTAAACTCTTTGTTCTAGATCGCTGTAACGTTTGGTATAATTTTAATCATTACTAAAACCCTTAATTAGTCCGAATTAATTTATGAATTTTTGATTGTGGCTTCCTCATTTGCTTTTTAATCATGCCATGATATCTGAATAATTATCAATCTTTTATTTCAATATCCCGTATGGGGGTAGTGCCTTTTTTGTTAATAATGACGTATCAGTTAGTCCGCTTAAATTAAAGGACCATCATTCTGCGTTCTCTTCTTAATAGTTCCGCTTTGAAGTAAGTCGACGAGTGTAAAACTAGAAAGTCAATTTGAGTTGAAACAGTGTTAACTGTTCTGCCGCAGGCAGGAATTGACTAATTGGTTTGTTTCATATAAATTCACTAGTGTAGTGATATTCAGTCGAGGATATTTTTCCCCGGATTTGAAAGTTTTACGTCCACGTATTTGCTTCAGGTGAGTTCTGAGATATGGGACGGCTGTAATTATATTACGGCATTGTTCTACATTTTGTTATATTACTCTGGAATCTTCCACTTATCCTTTTTCTTTTTCTCATTTATGTAGGGCTGTTAGTATCTGCTAATAACGGTAATACAGGCGGAATTGCGTTAGACTGGTTATGCTGTGAATTCCGTAGGTGAAATCTACCAATTAGACGAGAGGTTGATTCATCCGCAGTCATCTAATCACCTGGACACAGGAAATGAGCATAATCGGATCTAAGGATCAGCTTTCACTCCACGTAGTGTGTAGAGAGTAACATTTTTGTGACAGAGTCCCGGAAAACAATATAAATCGCGATTTTGGAGGAACGCATGGCATTCTAAAACATAGTGTTCCACTCACCATTTAATTTTTTTTTGTTCTCTTGCCTCATTGTAACATTTAACTGAGATAATTTTCATATACTAATCGCGTAATCAGTTTTCTAGTTCAAATTTTAGTAGTATTTTTTTAAATAGTATCAATCTCGCATACCAGATCGTTTAAAGTAAAGAAATTTGAGTAAATTAAATTTATTAATTTTTTTTAATCAGTAACGGATTCCGATGTAATTTTAATATATCTAAATTCTGATTAAATAAATATCTTTTCCATTTATTTAGTAATCATTCACGACTATAAAGTGACATTTTTTTTATATATCTTAAACACATTATTTTTGCATATACAGGCTAAACCTGTTTTTGATTACTATCTGATTGGAGTATCCAATTATGTGAATACATTGTCAGTTAATTATTTATTGTATTATTAATTTCTATTTGTGTGTACCACCTAAGTACGTATTGCATATACTGTGTGCATCGAAACTGTGTAAGGTTCATTAAAGCTTTAATGAATTACCGATGCAATACCATATAGTTTAGGTACGATATTTATATTGATCAATGATATTGTAACTGTTTAATAGTATTTTGTTGCTCCATACATATACCCCTCTGGTATATATTTTTTTTGTTTTTCTTAAGTAATAAATATAGTTGTTATTGTTATGAACTCTGGGTTTTTTTTATTTTTTTTCGATTGTCAACTTATTTGGTATTACTAATTTATCCACTTACTACGGCAGAGTCTGTGTTCTCTGTTGGCTAAAGGTAAACATGGTGGCGCCCTTTTTTTTATAAGAACCTCCCCTCAACTCGCCTCTATAACTGAGTTAGCCCTTTAGCCAATAGATCTCCGGGGCAACCATAAAGTTGAAGGTAAGTTGGGTAAATTTAGGATAATATTTGTCGGCGCAAGTCTAGTGCTCGTGGGGGCACATAGCACCTTATATAAGCTTGCTTGCAATTCTTTATCATTCCTTCATAGTTACTTACTTATTCTTCAAATGCATAGTAGCATAACTAATCGGTATTCACTAATAGCAATATAAACTCTTGTAGATCTTATAAATGATTATAAATTATTGTTTATAGTATATAATGTAATCAATAATAATCAAGCGTATTAAAATTAACAATTGGAAATTTAAGTTGGATTCACAAAAAAATTACTTCAATATTATCACTAAAATAAAAATTTTGATATACATATATTTAATTTGTAGAAACAAAACAAAAATATCTGTAACCTGAAACAAAAAGTAAAAAAAAGGTCATTAAAAACCCAAAAGAAACACGTGTAACAAAATATATAAGTTATCTTGCACCACAATGTACTAATTATTATATTAACATATACACTTGTCGAGGAATTTGCAAAAATTAACTACAAACACATAAAATTTAAAAAATCGCTCAAGCAGATATTCATGTATTCGCGATAACAATATATAAATAAATAAATACCTACTACGCATGCATTCTGTATGACAGCAAAATATGACGAAGATGAAATAAGATATCTATTTCCAGTTGCTGAAGAAAGATGAATAATCTGGATAAGTTTTGAATACAAGTTGCTGGTCTGATCTGTATAGTCTGTGATAATAATTTTAATCGCTTTGACAATAACAAAAGTCATATAAATAACGACGAGATTTTACCCACTCAAGTATGTTTCAAATTGATTTTGTTATGACAACAAAATCTTTTTTGTTGAAGTTCAAAATTTTATCATCTAAATTTAATAATTGTGTTCATTTTGATTTTTGATTCAAACACACTAAAAACGGTTGCATTTTCTCGCACTTTGCCTCTCATAAAGCCACTCCAAGATCTTCCATGACTGTTCCTCTAAGGAAGTATATTTAGATCCTTTTGCATGCTTCTTCTGAGTTACAGGTGAGATTCAGGTACCAATCCCGGTCAGATATTTTATGATGATGTCGTAAGGCAGAAACGCATGTGTCTTTGGCTGAAGTAATGTTGGCAAAACACGAAATGTATGTCCATCTGTAGAGATACAGATAGGTGTATGCATATTTGTATCAGTTCTAACAAAAACTTAATACGTGCTTACGCATTGATATACTAAATTTCTTTGGTATATTGCAGCCATCTGAACTACACCAATATACATATTTTTTCCTCTTATTACTGATGACGGCGTAATTAGAAACACGTGTGTCTTTGGCTGAAGTGAACGTTGGTAAAATACGAGGTGTATGTCCATCTGTACAGATACAGAGTTATGTATATCTGTATTATTTGTAAATCTAGTAATGTGATCGCAGAACATTTAAGCTATTTCGTTTTGTTTATACCATTGAAGAATTAAAACCAAATTAGATTGAAATTTGATGCAATGTTATGTATATATTAGACGACAAATCCTACATAATTAGTTTCAGTAAAAAGGTCATTAACGTAAATATTGAATAAGAACAATCAAAAATTTGAACTCCTGAATGAATTGAGATTATAGTGGAAGCGTACCCATTACGAAAAGCATGTGATTCTATCTGTTATGTATAATGACATTAATTTTAGAAATGATGGACAAAATGCAATGTTCTCTTGTTTCGCAAAAGCTATGATCTATTATCTAAAATTCCTTTAAAAGGTCAATCTAAATGACATCTAGTTGTTTGCGATAATTTAATGCTGAAAATAAACTGCGTAACAAAATAAAGCCACTTAATTGTTTTATTAGCTGTTGCTTGTAAGTTTAAAGTTAAATCAATAAATAATTCCAACTAGTTAAAGCAATAATATACATACAAAGCTCTTATAACACAATTTTCGAAGTATCCAGTATATTGTTTTGAAAAATAAAGTAAGTTTCCTTTGGATGTGGTACATAACTATGGATAATGGAATAAGTATTTTACAAATTTCATAACAAAATAGACAAAATGCTTATGTACTGTTTGAAATACTGGCTGTTGTGTTAAAATTTATGAACTGTAATATTATACATATGTTTAAATTAAGAAACACATTGGCGACATCTACAGTGTAACCATTAAAAATTTCAAGTAACACCAATATCACGTTTGTCTGAAAAGCAATTAAAAAAGATGCTTAGCGCTTCAGGTAATTGTAAAGTTTATATACTTGCCGTAATGATCTGTTATCTAAGTTTTAAACGTCACTGCACAACTTGTTAGGAGAACAAAGGAAAGTACTACAAAAGGTGGAGTTTTATTTTTTTTAATAACTACAAAAATTGCGCTCTTTCACTTAAGTACATTAAGTTTTGTTTATATTTAAAAGAAGAAAAATGGGTTATGAAATAATAATAAATAAACTCTAACATTATTACCTTTCATATTATTTTGCCATTATTACTTGGATTTTTCGTTTTTGATAACGCAACGATAACAGTTTTCTACAATGCTAATCTAGAATGAATAACTATGGACACATGCAATTATATAAACTAAATTAATACCCAAAATATGATGTAGATAACAACTATTGGTCATTCAAAGAAATTTTTGGTTCGATGTACACTTACATGTATTATTTCATGCTATTCTGTATTGCTTCATCAATGGCAAATATTTCTTTTGAATAAAATCGGATAATATATCTTAGAAATTTTCTAAACTTACTTCACATATTTTGGCGTGAATTATTTGCCTGGATGAGACTAAATTTATCAAATAAATGAGTTAAGGAATTAAGTGTTTATTATTTTTCAACTCATTCTTTTTTAACTTCATTGCAGTTGAACAAACGATATAGAAATGACATTATGTGATTTTTGTAGCGCTCTTGTCTATATATCGTTCCACTACTGCAATAAGTGCTTAAGAGTTTAACTGATGTGAGAAGGTACGCTGCCATAAAGAAAGAGAACTTTTTCATGGACATTCCAGGTCTTTTTTTAAGTATTTTTCTCAATTTGTCTAGTAGAACGAGACAATACGTATTGGCCTTTCGGAAGGTAGCCTATGGAAACTGTTTCCTTCAAGTCGTAGCCATTACTTTACTCTCCAATAAAAATCTCGTGTGTTTTGTGGAGGAGGGTTGCTACGATGTTTCCACTGTTGAGATTGCCGTTTGGATTCAGGAATATAGTAGTGAAGCTAGCTTTCATCAATTGTAACAAATCTGTGCAAAAACTTGGCTTGGTTGTTAAGCAGCTTCGAATTATCACTTGACGATAGCATTCTTTTACATCTATAATTACAATTCTAGATTTACGAATATGTCCAATTTTCACATGGAGACGCCCATTGTTAAAAAATTGAATTCTTCAACTGCTATGCACTAGTACACGTGCCTTTCTATACAACGTACTACCTAGTTAATTTACTTACCCAACAAACACGGTTGCCCGGAGATCTATGGTCGAGATGCTAACTCAGTTAAGAGGCGAGCTAGGGAGAGGTTCTTTTTTAATATAGCGGCCATCGTGTTTTAATCTCAAACCGGTATAGCTAACAAGGACGTCGCCGAAAGTAAGCTAAATAATTCACAGGTAATACGTGGACAAATTCTAACACAACAATAAAACAGCAAATAGGATAACAATAACAACATGTAATTGATTAAATTAGCAACAGTCAATATATATTAACAATCAACTATATTGAACATAACAGCAATAAACATAAGAAATACAGTACTGAAAATAGCAACAAAAATAATTCACGATCTGAATAAAGCGCACGAGCTACAATTACTAATGAATTAATAATCAAAAATTAAAAATATCAGTGACCAACTTGGTTAATGAATCCAACAGTTAAGAATAAAAAGTTGAAATAAAAGGTAATAAATTTATACTGAGTTAACGACTTACTCAGTGTAGTAATTTTTAACTTATCAAATAATAATGCACATTTAATATGCATAAGAAACGCAAATAAATACGGGATTTTAAACCGAACTAAATTACGATAATAAAAATCAGATTGATTTAAGTAACAAGAAGCAATATGATCCCAGTGATTAAATGATTAAGCCACAAATGAATAATTTGCATACTTAATCTAGAAAATAAGAGAATTAAGTTGGTAATTTATCCAAAAATCTTTCGATATATCTCCTACGCATTCAGTTTATATAGTTAGGTTATTAATTTATTAAATAAAACAAAATACAATTCAAAATCGTAATGAAGGAAATTAAACATTGAAAAATATAATGTAAAACTTAGCAATGCATTGGTCTATATCAGTCCACAGAATTATAATCAATATTTGAAATTATATAATATATATAATATTTGAATATATATTTACAATAGCGACAATGAAGTGGGGAAAATTTGGGAATAACCCCAGTACGTTAACGTAAATTTCGACCACCCTGTGCAAAATTAAGGGTTATCGATTGATCCTAAATTACAATAATCTAAACTTCACTATAACTATCTTTAAGCTTTATTACTTCGGACATGGACAGATTCCACAGAGTGAGTTTAAATAAAATGTTTGTAGTTCTCGGAAGAATATAAAACATGTGTGATCTTACCTTACTTAATAAAATTTTCATGGTCACCGAAGCGTGTCTTTTTAATTGTAAATCCTATTTAGCTATGTTCTCTCATATAAATGGGGTACGACTCTCCTTAGTAAAAAGGTATAATTCCAGTTCGAATTCTAGCAGGAATTATCAAACAAAACAGTACAATTTATATGGGACGATGAGAACTTCATGCTTTCACCCAAATGAATGTATTTCTCCACATGTGTGAATTTTATAACTCAACTAGGTAGTTTATCCCCACACGTGTACGCCATGAAATTTAGAAGAAAAAAAACATATAGCAAAATGTCTAGAGAAAAATTAGCATGCCATATAATGAATCTTAAAGGAAAAAACTCACCTAACAAGTAGGTCGACGACTTAAGAAAAAAACCAGTACGTGGTGATAGAAACCAAAAATCCGCCAACAGCGCAAAATACCTCGACTCCCCAGGAAAAACCAAATTTGCCGTCATATTATGGATTAAGATTGACTTAGAACCGAATACTATTGTAGCAAATAACGTGCCTTCATTGTCACTTTTAACCTACCTCCATTAAAACGTGTTCAGCAAGCCTTGTTACGGGGTTGGAAATTAGACCAAAAAGACGAGGAGAACATCGTCGCCCTGCCTTATGTTCCTGATTCGTAGTTCTCAAATTAATGGACAGAGTGAGGCGACGCAACAGAAAATAACATGCCAATATCTACTTAGAAAAATGGATCTCAATCCAGAATTACAATTACTAGCAACAGTTCGAAATATAGGTACCATATATCGTTAAATCATTCAATACTACTACAGAAACAATCAAAAAGAAATACCTTACGATAATCTTAATTATTCGAAAATTAAAAGATTAAACCAAGAAATGGCTTCAATATATTTCTATTATTATTTCCGACATTAGTTACGCCTACAATAAACAGTCATACACAAATACACATGTACGTGTAAATGGTAAACTAAATGTGGCTTTAATCTTACTTAATTGACAATAATAAACAGATATTTGTATAAATGAACTGGAAAGCCTGTACGATGTCAAAATGAGATTGAGGTATTTAAAACACCGTGTTACACTTTAAAAATTATCCTTATACCGTTTGGGCATTTTTAATAATTTATTTAAATTAATTGCTAGCTCTAAGTCATCATAGACTATTCAAAATTCAATATTATCGTTTAATATAATTTACTTACTTTAATTGCTAATTATCGAACATCTTAGACTATTTCAAACTCTAATTTCTTCATGTAAGTTTGCATGTTCAAATATTTTGGATGTTCCTATAACTATTTTTAAAACGGAGCTTTGAATCTACTTAAGTGCAAGTTTGACATTTTGAAATTTTATGCGAAGTCATGGTTCGTATATTTGAATTTATATTTCAATTATTATATTCCAACTGTTTAAAAAATATTTTGTTTGCTCCATACCTATACCTCTCTGGAATAATATATATATATATATATATATATATATTTGTATGCCTAAATAATAAATATAATTGTTATTCTTTTGAACTCTGTTTTTTCTTTCTTTTATTTAATTGATTGCCAACTTATTGGAGATTACCAATTTATCCACTTACTACGGCAGAGTCTGTGTTCTCTGTTGGCTAAAGGTAAACATGGTGGCGCCCTTTTAATGTAAGAACCTCCCCGCAACTCGCCTCTTAACTGAGTTAGCCCTTTAACCAAAAGATCGCCGGGGCAATCATGAGTTGTAGGTAAGTTGGGTAAGTTTAGGAAGATATATGTCAGCGCAAGTCTAGTGCTCGTGGGGGCATGTAGCAACCGTATTTAATTATCCTCTAATTATGATATCTCTCAGGCAACCATAGATGAAAAAATAATTAGAGAAAGAAAATATTCTTTTCACAAACAGATGCTTCAAGCTGCGCAAAATACATAATTCAAATGTAACCAAAGCGAGTGCAATATAATAAACAAAGTTCTTTGTGTACGATTATGTAAATAACAATGTAGGTTTAGTAAGTATTGAAATAACTAACTAATGTAGAAACAATAGCTCTAGTTGATGACCTTTTAAATATTACAGATAGCAAAATCTAAATACCTATAAAAATACTGTTCAAATAGATGTCTATAGAGACGAAATTAAAGCATTAAGCAAATCACTGATGCAGAAAAAAACAAATATCATATAGAAATTCCCACGACATAAACCTAGTAATCCAAAAATAAACGACAAGGAACCAAAATAATGCAGGTAGGCTTAATCAAACGGTACCAATATACTAGACATTTCAAATATATATAAACGCTGACCTAAAAATTACAGACGAGCTAAATCAGCTCGTAACACAACTTTTAAAGATAAGGAAGAAGGTAAAGTTCTACAATTTCTCCACTCGATATCCATTAGTTTTTCGCCCGTTTCAACGTTTCCATCGGTGTTCACTTGTTTTCAACATAAGATATAGACGGTAAAATTTAAGTCCAAAAGATTTTCTTCTACGGTAAAGTATTCAAATATATATTGGTGGCCTTCCTTGCCGAACAAACTAAAAAAACACTAAACAAACATTTGCTCTGACAAGTGTTGTAAAGGCAATAGTCTTAAGTGACGGCCTTGACAAGTCTACTACTTCTACCTTCTACTTTCCTGAACATTCTCAAACTACGCTTTACATATCATAACGGTGGACTGATTTCGATCCACACAATTAGAAATTTAAATGAGAAACAAATTGGCTTTTCTTAAACCAATAACTCGCTCTATTGACGATAATTTCCACGTACATATTTGTATTATAGGTACATAAACGAAATTTAAAAAAATCGAACCAACCAGTAAATACACCCTAGACAAAATAGCCACCTAGTTACAATAACTACACAAAGATATGTAGAAATATTACTAAACATTTTCAGACCTGAAATTTAATATTTAACAGAAGATTATTAGTCCCAACAATAATCATGGGCTATAAGTCATACAACAGAATTTCTATGGAAATTCTACTGGAATTCTTCCTCGACGATTAATTATTTTGCGATATCGTAATTTTCCATGGCCAACGAGGTCACCATACCTGATTTCATTCTAAATTCTTCTAAAATATATGGTATGCAAAAACATGTCCAAACACTTGAAAATCATAAAATTCTCGCTATTGCTACAAAACGTAATGATAACGATAATTCAAAGGTACTTTTAATAATATTTTATATTATTAAAAATACCTTAGTATTATACAAAACTGGTGGGGTTTTACCCACTTATGTATGTTTCAATTATTCTGTTACATAACGATAATTGTATATAGCATTTAGAAGAAAACATTGCAGAAGGAGGAAGGCACTTGTACCACATCATATTTCATTAACAAATTTTCCACATGTGTGGATTACTTTTATGTTAAACATTTATTGTTATTGTAATATAGAAATTATTAGTTTTAAAATATAATAGACATCTGATGCTCCCTATATTTCAGTAGTGCAACATTTAAAAATGGACAACAAATAATTTTACATGTTTCGGCATATGATCATATGCCGAAACATGTAAGATTGTTTTAAATATATACATTTTGAAGTAAAACCAGACCTTAAATCGCCAACTAATTGAATCACTATATATATATATATATGCAGGAAAATGTAAAATAAAATACTGAGAGATGCATACAAATGGTAAGGAAACTCTAATAAACAAAAGCCTGTGGGCTAAATTTTGTTGAGAACAACGAAAGATGTGAAATTATTATGCGCTACTGTATTCTCCGCTTTTTGTCTTCAACAATAGTCAGACGAGAAGTAGTTTTGTACTGTTTCCGCTCAAGAGTAATAACAAAAAAATCAGTGCAGAAATATGAATATTAAGTAAAAAGAATCACATGTTTATATCAGCAAATAAAATTAGTAAAGTTGAAATTGTGATAATAAATTGTCGTTGGACAGAGTGAGTATTTTGTTAATATTTTCTTTTCGTATTGACCGAAATATATATGATGCACTTTCAAGCGATTATAATTACCAACTTATATATTGTTTCATATTAATGTTTGTATATAAAAATAACAAATATATATATATATATATATATATATATATATATATATATAGTAAACCTAATCAGTAGGCGATTAAAGGTCTGTATATTACTTCAAAATATATGTATTTAAAAAACTCTACATGTTTCGGCTGTATACGCCTTTATCAAGAGAATACAAAATATGAATGACAGGATATAAATGTCAAGTAATTAAGTTGCTATGGTTTAAATTATTCAAAGATACATTCTAGTAATAATAATAAATCATGCCTTAGTATTCCAAAAAATAGATAACAAGGTGTGAAAATATGTGTTGTTCGCTGCTAGCAATTTGTGTCTCCTTCTGGGTATGAACTTGTGTGTTGGTTGCTGCTGGCAGCTTGCGTCTCTCTATGGGTGTGTGGTTTTGTGTGAGAGCGTAAGTGTAGGGTTTTGTATGTCGGTGCGTTCGTGCGTGTGTTTAGTGATCGGTCGCATGAATTTAGAGAGGTCGGATAACCAGCCGTTGCGTAGGGCCGCCAACCCTTTCCCGACAACTTCTTTACAATTCCGTGCAGTACTTCGACGGTCTGACCCCCGCCCCAACGAGGCAAGGCGCAGACAGGCGAAGCGCACCCTGTACGGGGTTGCTCATCGCAACTAAGGGAACACTCTTAGTGGCTACCTCGGTCGACGATGGTCACACTTATGCCATCTTAACATTTTCCGTCGAAGCGGGGGCATAGCACACACGTCGAACGTGTGTGTGCTGTTAACGGCAGCCTAGCCAGGTTGTCGCCCAGGACCGGTCCTAGTGGTGTGTGCATTGCGCGGCGACGAGATAGCGCCGCGTAGCATGGTTCCTCACTCTTGCTGGAAAGGCGGAATGGCACCTGACTGCCCTACGGGCAGACCCCCCTAGAGTTTTGTAGCGCATATGCTAGGCTGCAACCCAGTAGAGGACCACATCAGCAAAAAACAGAAAACAGGGAATGGCAGGGAAAAGCAAGACATGAGTTATTATTACGTATGCGCCCGTGGAGCGACTTAAGATACAAAGTTGTCGGCATTCGCTCAAAACGAGAAGGAAAACCACGAAAACCTGCTCGGACAACTAGACAGGAATCAAAACACGGAACAGTCATCATGATAAGCAAAAGTATATGATATTTAAATGATATTTAAATAACATAAGGTATATAACAAAAAAAAAAAATAATATGATGGTAAATTGTAGATCGTTACAAAATTAAATTATAGTATATACTGCTTAGATTTTTTATATCATTTCTGTTGTTAATTGAATTTTTTTCCTGTTTAATACTGATCATTTCTTTAATTTGTCTTTTCACTGTGTGTTGTTCTTTATCAATTATCTGTGTGTTTTCAAAATCGAAATGGTGATCGCGTTGTAGTTTGTGTGTAGACAATGCTGTTTTGTCTGTTCTAGAGTATTTGTGGGCTTGTATTCTTTTGTATAAATATTGTTTCGTTTGGCCTATGTAGTAACTATCGCAATCGCGACATGGTATTTTATATACGACATGTGTTTCTCGATTTTTTTCTATTTTAGGTTTAAGTTTTGAAAATAAATGTTTATTAGTATTACTAAGTTTATATGTTGTAGCTATATCATATTTTTTTAAAGTGTATTTAATTTTTTCCGATAGTTGTGGAACATATGGAATTGTGATATATGTTGTGTCATTGTTCAAATTTTTATTGGTGTCTGCAGTGTTGTATATTTGGTGTATTCTTTTTTTAATAGTTTGGTCTATAAGTTGTGGTGGATAATTATTATCAGTTAGGATTGTTTTAATTTTTTAATTTTTTTGATGTTATCAGATAACATCAAAAAAATTAAAACAATGCAGACACCAATAAAAATTTGAACAATGACACAACATATATCACAATTCCATATGTTCCACAACTATCGGAAAAAATTAAATACACTTTAAAAAAATATGATATAGCTACAACATATAAACTTAGTAATACTAATAAACATTTATTTTCAAAACTTAAACCTAAAATAGAAAAAAAATCGAGAAACACATGTCGTATATAAAATACCATGTCGCGATTGCGATAGTTACTACATAGGCCAAACGAAACAATATTTATACAAAAGAATACAAGCCCACAAATACTCTAGAACAGACAAAACTGCATTGTCTACACACAAACTACAACGCGATCACCATTTCGATTTTGAAAACACACAGATAATTGATAAAGAACAACACACAGTGAAAAGACAAATTAAAGAAATGATCAGTATTAAACAGGAAAAAAATTCAATTAACAACAGAAATGATATAAAAAATCTAAGCAGTATATACTATAATTTAATTTTGTAACGATCTACAATTTACCATCATATTATATTTTTTTTTTTTTGTTATATACCTTATGTTATTTAAATATCATTTAAATATCATATACTTTTGCTTATCATGATGACTGTTCCGTGTTTTGATTCCTGTCTAGTTGTCCGAGCAGGTTTTCGTGGTTTTCCTTCTCGTTTTGAGCGAATGCCGACAACTTTGTATCTTAAGTCGCTCCACGGGCGCATACATATAATAACTCATGTCTTGCTTTTCCCTGCCATTCCCTGTTTTCTGTTTTTTGCTGATGTGGTCCTCTACTGGGTTGCAGCCTAGCATATGCGCTACAAAACTCTAGGGGGGTCTGCCCGTAGGGCAGTCAGGTGCCATTCCGCCTTTCCAGCAAGAGTGAGGAACCATGCTACGCGGCGCTATCTCGTCGCCGCGCAATGCACACACCACTAGGACCGGTCCTGGGCGACAACCTGGCTAGGCTGCCGTTAACAGCACACACACGTTCGACGTGTGTGCTATGCCCCCGCTTCGGCGGAAAACGTTAAGATGGCATAAGTGTGACCATCGTCGACCGAGGTAGCCACTAAGAGTGTTCCCTTAGTTGCGATGAGCAACCCCGTACAGGGTGCGCTTCGCCTGTCTGCGCCTTGCCTCGTTGGGGCGGGGGTCAGACCGTCGAAGTACTGCACGGAATTGTAAAGAAGTTGTCGGGAAAGGGTTGGCGGCCCTACGCAACGGCTGGTTATCCGACCTCTCTAAATTCATGCGACCGATCACTAAACACACGCACGAACGCACCGACATACAAAACCCTACACTTACGCTCTCACACAAAACCACACACCCATAGAGAGACGCAAGCTGCCAGCAGCAACCAACACACAAGTTCATACCCAGAAGGAGACACAAATTGCTAGCAGCGAACAACACATATTTTCACACCTTGTTATCTATTTTTTGGAATACTAAGGCATGATTTATTATTATTACTAGAATGTATCTTTGAATAATTTAAACCATAGCAACTTAATTACTTGACATTTATATCCTGTCATTCATATTTTGTATTCTCTTGATAAAGCCGTATACAGCCGAAACATGTAGAGTTTTTTAAATACATATATTTTGAAGTAATATACAGACCTTTAATCGCCTACTGATTAGGTTTACCATATCATACCAAGGTCACGAAGTTATTATTATATATATATATATATATATATATATATATATATATATCAATGATTCACTTTATAAACCATACTTTCACCTTATACTCGTATTTATTAACTTTCTTACGGATAGTTTAACTTGTGGACACTGGGTTATTAGTGATCTAGGTATTACCTGTGCCGTTGATTGTCGGTGTTTTACATATCTATAAAAATAAGATTAAAGGTAGTTTTTTTTTGTAATTGAAATTGATTTTTGTTTATATCAGTATGTCAATGATTTACTTTATAAATTATGAAAGAATATAAACAGACGCGGCAAATTACTAGAAAGCTTCATTCGAGTAACATCCCACGGCACAGAGAGGTCATTTTTTAAATTTTACGTGGTAATAAACATGGCATATCAACTCCCCATCTAGCCAACATGCAATTTGTAATTCAGAATCAAATTGTATTTTTGATATGTTTTAGTTGTCGCCCATAAGTCCATCTTAGTTTGTCAAACAGTTTCATGATATTCTTGAGATCTACATTCAAAACACATATTAGGTTCAATTGAGCTCATTTTGATTAATATTTTTAACAGAAAGAGCATAGTTATTTTTAATCGTATTGTAAAGAAAAAAGAAATATTAATCTGACCGAATTCAAACAATGTTAGTCACTATTATTGTGACCCTCTTTATCATCCTTTTCTTCTACTACTTCTTCATCATCATCGTCATCGCTGTCATTGTCATGATCTTCAAAATTTTTGGGCAAGTGAAGCTCTTTGAGCAATTACAGGACAGCTTCAAGGGTTCTTTACTGGAACGTGCACCTACACATAAGTGCCCACGAAACACATCTCTCTTTGTTTTCTCTCTTGAAAACTTTCTAGCATGAAATTTACTATATTTTCTCTGAAATGTTTGTTACGGGATTCAAGAGCCTCCTCTGAAAACATATCAATGGGAATAGGAACTGATTTCACGATTTCCAGTCCTTAAATTCGGATTTTATGAAGGCTTGAAGGTATGTACTACCATAGGTAAACCTCCACGAACATTTTGGCTCTTCCTGTGTAATACTCAGCGAATGCGCTTTATACCAAGATTATTGTCAAAATTAAGTAAAGACGTTTGAGGAATAAGGTTCCCACGGTCATGGAATATGAATTCCAAGCCCGTGGGAACCTTATTCCATGGGGGCATAATATGAATAGAATTATATATCTATGAATACGTACAAAATTAATATATGAATATATGAATAGTCGTAAAAAAATGTTTTTTTCAGATCTTGGCACTTTTCTTCAGCGAAGTCTGCCATTATGTCGACAGATAATAAGCTGAGTTAACAATAAAAAATATTATTCAAACAAACTTGCGTAAACACCGAATTCTGCATACTTTTTAAATTCGTTATTCGAAAAGAAAATGGCAATTTCAGAGCAGTTGTGATTTATTATATTGTTAGTATGTACAAGATTTTGAAACAGCAATATTTTCTGTATGGTGACTCCTTACCTTATGATTTCTTATTATATCTGCGTATTCACTGTTTAGGAAATCTTTATAGAACCAGCACAATTAACCATGCAAATGCACTGATGGGATGACACTAAACTTATAAATCGTTCAAATTAAACATGTGATATTTTTTTGTTTATTTTCGAATAAACCCCCGATTATCTTTATGAGAGAATTCTAACACGGATTGTTATTTGGTACGCATTTCAGAAATCGAATTCATGATCAATGACACTGTTGCTCAATGACGGTACACAAGAAAATTAAACTTTGCATGTTAAGACGAGATAATCGAAATTACCGTTTGCAGGTTAGAGCTTCTATCCTACTACTCATACAATGGCGTTCTTGGAGACCATATATATCAATAGCTGTCAGTCACATTTTTTTTCAAAAATAAGTATTGTTTTTGAATTATTTTTCGACGAAAGGAATACAATTTACGAGTTGTTATACTATTTATTTTGTGGTGTCTGTATAGCGGCCCAACGTCTTAAACTGAAAGTTTGTCAAGACTCTAGGACCGCTTAAAGGTGTATATATTGTGCGTAAAGTGTTCCGTAGCTTTGTTAGTACACCTCCTCGCCGTAAGAGGATAGAAATGTTGATTTCACTTGCGCTTACACAACATTTAAGGATACCGATCCGCCGATATCGAGAAACACCAACCTCTTATACGCCGATTGCGAGCTTCGAACCCTTGACCAACGTAATTTTCGTTCTCAACCCTCTCATCACTTGCACCTTAAAGCCGTAAATAATTTCAACAACTTTAATTTCTGTATTAGGAATTTATCATTTTCCTGTTTTTGTTGAAAACCTGATCATTGCGGATTGAGAAATATATGCATCGTCATATATGTCTTTTGAAATTTGATATTGATAGACGCTATACAATTTTATGAAACTAATTTGCATAAACGGTATAAGGTCCTTCTTCGTAGATTGGCCTTTGATTTATACTTCGCAGGACGTAAATGTGATTATTGGATTTTTTAGGATGCTTTTTAGAGAATCGAAAATGAAATAGGAGAAAATCATCGAGTTCATTCTCCCTGATTTACCACATACTGTAACATTTATTCCAGCAAAAAGTTAATTTTGCGCAAAAGATTCATAAATAATAATTACAGGCTATTAACAAATTTCAATAAGGGAGACGTAAATCCAAATATTTAATAGAACGTGCATACAAGACATAAATTTCATTAAAGAACCACCCGGGCCTATGTGCGGAAAGGAAGGGCAGAACAGCATATCCAGGACATGTAACGTATTAACACCATTAATTAAATTTGGTCACTGAGATATATAGAATTGCGAAATATTTTGTGTGTGTGTGTTTGATATACCAAATGACACGCCGATTTTCTTGAACTGGCAAGTTTCTTCAGCACTAAGCAGAATTAGTAGCACTTGTCGAAATATTTTTACATTTTTAAAAGATTCAAGAAAACTTTTGTAGATGTAGACGGAAGACTTAGTTTTATTTTGTCTGCTTATGTATTTAATTTTACAGAACCATTTCGTAAATTACCGAACGCTACTTCAATTAAATGCGTAAATCTGTTAAGTAGATATCTAGCACAGGACCTCTGCACAGGGAGAAAATTACCGTCCAATTTCAATATGTTTAGCTTTTCCCAGGTTTTTGAATATATCTTATACGAGTATAATTACATATACTCGACTACTGCATATCAGGAATTCGTAAGGTTCACCCACATAAATAAATTTAGCTTTCCTTTCACTGCATGTTTCAGAAGTTATAAGCTACAGAAGACAAACTTTATATTGTGGTATATAAAAAGTTTTTGACCAGGCTAGCTAGCATATCCTGCTTGCGAAGCTGAAAAGATATGAGGTAATAAGGCCGACCTGCTCTGGAAGTACAAGAAGAGTTCGGTAATCCCCACATTTGATCAAATTTGATGGAATATTGCAGGGCCTATTTATTTATGTCGACCCAACTGCATCCTTGAAACTAAAAACCATCCTTCGAAACTAACAGTTTTCGTTTTCTTCAATTTCTTTCGAATGGTGCCCACTTCCCTGCATATAAATGCGTGTGTGTGTATGAGGAATATTGATAGTCGAGTCTTTAAACGTTAAAAGTTTAATAATTAATTGTTATAATTATATATTTTATTATGCTTTTCTGATTCCATCAACACTATAAATCATTATTTCTAATTGTAGTTACATTGTTTATGTCAATACCGTTTCTTTAATCGAGATAACAGTCCATGAAATCCAATTAAATAACTAAAATTGTGTAGCCTATTTACAAACCAACGACTAGAGCATTGTTTCTCAACTCCCAAGGAAGCTGCGTTGATATTAAAGAGGGCTCCCTAAATAATAATGAAAAATCATTTAATGAGAAACAATCATTTCTTATAAACATTGCACTTACAATAAGTACACAAGTAAGAAGATATTAATGTTATGGTTGCATTTGTTTTACAATTAAAAGTTTCTCCATACGTCAATAAATAAAGGCAAATTGTTTTCGAGTGATAAGAGACGATTCCTGTATTTTTTCTAGCGCAACTATAAACGAAAAACCCTTTTCACAGAGATAAGATGTGGAAATAGATTCATATTTTCAATGCTTCTGCGACTAAATTTCCATATTTATTTCGACGAGCAAGCCAAAATGTATTTAAATCTTCAGATGTAAACTTCAGTTGTAGCGTTTTGTCGGCAGACATTTCGATGAGCTAGTCGTGGATCTAAACTTAGGTAACTTAGCAGCGGCAACAACGCTTTTGGGTAATATTCCGTCAACTAAATTTTTAGCTCACGCAAATGCATCTCCATGCAATGCAAACTGTTTAAGGAATAATAGTGTCTTCATTCAAATTTTTCTCAATATAACTCGAAATGAGTGGAAACATATCAAAATCTTTGCTTTAAGGGCGAATAAATCAGATATCAAGCTTTGTCTATTATTAATAAAATGTTTTATCACGTCCTTGTAAATTCACACTCAAGTCGTTTAAATGCGAAAATACATCTGCTAAGTAAGCCAATAACAACATATACTCAATATTCTGTAAAAACAATTAGAATGGTGTTTGTTCATCCTGGAAAAATATTATTAATTCATCTCGCAGTTTCAATACCTGGGTTAACACCTCTCATTGCGATAACCATCTAACTTCTGTATGGAAAAGAAGAGATTTTTATTTTCGCATATTCACATTTCATCGCATAGGTTAGAAAACCGCCTGTTCTAGAACGGTCGGCTTTTAACAAAATTAACCATTTTTACAGCTTCACAAGGATTTTGATTGAGATTTTCGGGATTTTTTTGCGACAAGAGCATATCTGTGAAGGAAGCAGTGCGACCATTCCGCATTAGCTATGAGATGATCTTTTAATATTTCCATTAATCTACTGTTCTTTCCTGTTATCGCCTTTGCACCGTCACTACGTACTGCAATACATTTTGTCCAATCTATATTAGTATAGTTTCTAGTTAACTTCATAAAAAACATGAAAACATGAAAAAGATATTGTCCTGTTGCATGACTGTTTTGCAAACCTCACAAAATATAAGAACTGAGACATGTTTGCTACATCTGTTGACTGTCATTGTATAACCTTGTCTTTTCACCTGACTGATTCACTGAATATAGATGGCTCACTTCGCTTTTTCACAAATTTATCCATTTCGCATAAGAAATTAAGAAAAAAATCCAGTTTCACGAGTGACCGCACACTAAAATAAAATCACCAGACGCACGGCTTTGTATTCGAAACTTAACTGAAGTTGTGCTATCGCAAGCGCCTCTTTTATATTGGTGGCAGCACGACTTATTCAAACGCATTAAATGCATGTTCAAACATGCTTTCACAGCAAGTATTATAGAAGGAGACCAAAAATTGCTCATGCCATGTATATGTCATACATACATGTTCATATCCGCCCCTATAAACGCAGCGACATAAAATAATAGGAATAGTCGTATTACATTTTTATACTGTCGGTATTTTCTTAATGTATAAAATTAGTGCAATATGATTAAATAATATTAAATAATTGTTTACATTTATAATTAGAGTCAAAATTAAATTAGTAATAATAAGGCTTACTGTCACGAAATATGAATTGTATTTACATTTACTATTTGGGGGGTCACGGGGCTAAGAAGGTTGAGAATCGCTTGTCTAGAGGGTTTGAAATTTATGACTATACCTACATTTTTCTAAGAAAACCTAGACTTTCTTACAACTTTAGCGTCATAAATCGTTTTCATTCGTTTCCCTTAACGACATATCCACCAATTAAGACCACATGTATACAATTAACTGAAATTATGAATTGGAATAATATTTCTAAAATATCATACGCAACACAATGTACTTAAAATTTTCTTAACATGCATGTCAAGTATTCTAAAACCGTTAAGTGTTAAACAATACTACATAAACTATATCCTCAAGTGTTCAACCAAGCGGAGATTACAAAGTTTATCAGAAAGCTTCCTTCCGCTCTCCTAATGATTAAATATTCATTAGAGAAACAAAACCCTCTTGAGTAAAATGAAGACCGCAATCTATCTATATCTGAAATAAAACAAAAATTTTTAATAACCTAGGTTAACTATCTCTTTTTCTATATAAATTCAACGATCGTACTTAATACAGACTCTCAAAAGCTAATTTGACATAGGTTTCACTTTCACCATCGACAAATATGAGTTTCATAATACGATTTAAAGATTCCTTTTTCTTTCATCCTTAGAGATCATCTTAATCATCTTATACCTGTTATTAATCAGTGATATCATCGTTAAATAAAGCGCCAAACTATTTATATTAATGAAATGTATCCGGGCTCTAGGATTATTTGAGATAAATGAATGCGAGAGTTTTCCAAAAAGACACTGCTGTGAATCAGCGAATTACTGAAATCATTTTCTATTATATTAACAGTACAGCTTTGACTGAACTAGTTTTACTTTAATTAATGAAACTGCTTTTAAAATGTTCCAATACCTTTCGAACTATGTATATTTATTTTCGATTAAATTTTATTAAATATTATTTTCATAAATATTTAAGATCAGAGAAAGTTGTTTAAATTGTTGGAATTTACCTAAAAAGTTTCCATTGAATTATTTATACAGCTTTAACGAATGACGGCTTCGCAATTGCTCAATGCTCAATGCTCAATGTGCTCAATGGCCGCCAAATCATTTCTGAAATAATATATGAAATATAACAACCAAATTAATTTGTTAGAGTTAATACTTTCAAAGTAAAATACCAATTATCCAAGAAAATAATTTCTCTCGCTATCATACGAAGTCAATTCTATCTACATATATAAACTGCTAGTCAACTCGGCAAGTATCCTCAAGTGACCACACTATTTTAAATGCGTGCAATTGTTTAGTGAATTCGAATAAAGAAACCTGCGATTCGAATACTGATGTCGGTCAACAGTACTAGAGTTGGCAATACATACGACGTATACGAAACAGTAATCATTTAACATGGCGAAAATCACAGATACAACAATGGAAGAAGAATGCTGAAATATTGTCAACTAAATAACCTTAACATTAATAAATTTTATGAGCGTAAGAACATACATAAATATACGAGAATAGAGCCAAGTAAAAGAGAGAAGTTAATAATAGACTGTTAGTAGAACGAGAAAGAAGAAAACAAATAATCGATACCGGGGTAAAAAGAGGACCAGATATAACTAGTGAGCACTACTTAGTGGTAACCAGGATCAAGGAAAAAATGAAATTAAGAGATAAGGCAAACAAAAAAGGTGGACAAACAGTACATCATGAGAGGCTATGATCATATAAATTAGCAAAAAAATAAGGGAAAATACTAAAAAATGGTCAATAGAGGCGCTGAAAAACAAATGGCAGTAACTGAAAAATTTAATGTGAATCAATTTTGGAACAAATTCAAGAAATTATTCTTAAAAATGCTACAATAGTATGTGTAAAACAAGAAGCAACAGAAAATAAATAGTCTGATGAATGAGAAGATAAAAGAACAAATAAAATGGAAAATGTATTTAATGAAGAAGACAAGACAAAGTTATGAGGAATATAAAGAACAGAGAATTATTGTTCAAAATACTATTGTTAAAAATATGATGCCGAGCCAAAAGAAAAATCATGGTCGGAGGTTGGAAGGAAATTAGAACAAGATAGTGTAGGGAATCAAAAATTATTTTATAAAGTACTAAAAAATCTCAACTAGGAAAAACGTCACAAACCGTATCAATAAAAAATACCGAAGCAGTTATCTTGACAAAATAAAATTAATGGAAAGATGGAAAGAATATTTTCCAGAATCACTATTAGGTGATGAGACAAAGGAAGAATATGTAAAAATAAACAGAGGAACAACGATTAAAGGAAAATAGGAAGGAATAACTATGAAGGAATGAAATCGTGCTTTGTGCAAATTGAAAAATGGTAAAGCACCAGAGCAAGAAAATATGGTAATTGCAGGAACTAACATGCTGCTAAAAATAATAAAGAAAGCCAGGGTAAAAGAAATTATACCGAATAACTCGGAAATGGGCATGATATTGCAGATATTCAAAACAAAGAGGAAACAACGAAGATTGTATAAATTACCGAGGAATAATACTGATGAGCACAGGTATGAAAGTGTATGAACAAATCCTGAACGAAAAAATTAAAATATAATAGAAATAACCCTACCAGGTCTACTTTAGAGTATCTTCTGGAGGTGCACTTTCCATGTTCGGAGCGTATGGATTACTGTGATACAAATCAACTTGTCACCTCTTGGAGGGCGACTACTAATGATTGGGAAATATCAAACGAAATCTTCAAGTCTGATTTAACTAGATAGGAGATAGGGTCGTTTAAACCATATAAATCAGCAGGGCCGGATGCAGTATTTCCCAAGCTCTTTCAGGAGGAAATTAGGGAAACGATGGGCCTTTTATTGGCGATATTTGGGGCTAGCTATGCCATGGAATATACCCTGAGGGCATGGAGAGAAACTAGGGTAGTGTTTATGAGACCAATTAGTCGACGTCTTCCATTATTCGATCCTTAAAAGATCGAAACATAAAGAACACCACATACAATTGCGTCCACAACATGGTGCGTAGCAGAGTAGTGCATGACCAAATGTAATTTTGTCTCCGCTACTACGGAGTCTAGAAGATTAATCTCATCAGGACATTAAATGACGAAGGGAATATGGACGCAGGAGTCGCAGGGACGATAACATTGTCATTGTGTCTCAGAGGAAATTCCCCGGGATAGTCGCGAGCATCATGCGAAATGCTCTGCGAATTGTGGAGAGATGGTGTCTTGAGGAGGGATTAACTTTTACCAACAAGAGAAAACTAAATGATCTGAGTAGCTTAAGGCTGTTTTGACAAAAAGTAGAACTAACCAAGGAAGTGAAATATCTAGGCATTACAATTGATGCGAAAATGAATTGTAAAAATTAAACTTTAAATTATCGAACTTTAAAAGTGGAATGTTGGCACTTAAAAGGCGTTACACAAGTCACAATGGAAACTCTTCTGTTCTATATTCTTACTTGTTGAAGTAATCGTTCGATTCAGAGTAGAATAGTTTCCATTATGACTTGTGTAACGCCTTTTAAGTGCCAACCAAGTACCATAGTAGAGCGGTTCAAAATTAAATTAGCTCAGGTTCTAGAGAAAAACGAGGGCTTTAATCAACTCAGTAAAATATCCAGTGTGTTCCAAGTAAACTACGGTGAAACTATTGAGAAGAGTCCATCAATTATCTGCAAATATAAGTATGTCCAATTACATCAGTTGACGTTGAGCGAAGCTTTTCAGCGTACAAGCTATTATTGACGGATCGCAGAAGATCATTTTTTGTTGAGAATTTAGAAAAGCATTTAATTATAAATGTTTACAATACTATACAAAGGCGAATACAAATACAAAGAGTTCCATTGTTTAGCTTACTTATTCTTATTATTATTATACATATATTTTGTAAAATTTCGAATAAAATATTGATATAGTATATATTTGTGGTATCTCTAAATTTGTATTTACATTATTTAATATTTTGACAATAATTTAGTTGTGTAACTATCACTTAAACTTTTCATATTTTTGCATATTTTCATCGAATTTTGGAAACATGTGTGCGCATATAGTACAGTTTCCGTGTGCACATAATTCACAGCTTTAATTATTAGTATAGTGATCAATTTAGAAGCAGTTCTGGACCTACACCAATTTCTTAATAAAAAACTTAATGAAATCTGTTTCGGAAGTTGTAAAATTATTAACTATATTATGTAAAATTCTGATTACAAATGAACAGAATGACTGATATATTTTAACATTAAAAATAATAATAATACAATATATTATAAGTAATAAAAATTCATCATTATACGCGAGTGATAATTTTGACACTTCTGACATATTTCATAATAGCATTTCGATCTATAGTGTGTAAAAAATCCAAGAAATGAACTTTTATTCAAGTAAATATTCGCCTATAATAGTTATTTACGAACCAAGTGCGTGAAATCATATTTCGCGAATGAGTGACCAGTTTAAAGCGCGAGCCGTAGGCGAGCGCTTTATGGACATGAATTCGCGAAATGTTTCACGCACGAAGTTTGTACAATATTTTTTATACGAGAACTATAATAATAGTACATATTGTTAAATACGTTATCGTTTATGACACACTACTAATCTCTTGTTTTTTATTTAAAAAATTTGAGCTGGCAGTATTGATTATTTGAAGTGACATTTAATTTAAAATTATCAAATTCAAAAAATTCCATACAAAATAAAAACCTCACCAACAACTGAATTCTGATAATGAAATGCAATGTACACCGCCTGAAATTCGCGAAGCTGCCAATATTGCAGTGGATAATTTATTACCCATAAAATCAAAAAACATATACAAATATATATATATTATACTAAATTCATAACTTGGGCTAGATCTAAAAATATACAAAAATACTCCGAAAATGGTTTATTAGTTTATTTTCAAAATTTACAATCAAATAAATCATTATGGTCCACTTATTCTATGTTAAAATCATGCTTAATAATATATGATAATACGGATATATCTAAATATGCAAAACTCATAGCGTATTTAAAACAGATAACGAAGCAACATCAGCCTAAAAAATCAGCAGTATTAACCGAAGAACAAATTACTAAATTTATTGTTGAAGCACCAAATTCTTTGTTCCTACTAATGAAGGTAAAGTTATTTCCATATATTTAAATTCCATACAACACTATATGTATTTATAGGCTGTATTAATATTGGGTATTTCTGGAGCGTGTCGACGTGAGGAACTTTGCAAAATGTCATTGCGAGACATAGAATTAAATCGAATTTAATTATCGTAACAATTCCAGAAACTAAAGCAGGTAACAGCCGTACATTTGCAATCATTAAGCCTGAATGGATTGCATTAATTCGGCAATATGCAAATTTAAGACCGGACAGCCAGCAGCGATTCTTTTTAACATATCGCAATGGCAAATGTGTTTGTTCACCTGTTGGTCTTAATACAATTGGCAAAATTCCAATGCGAATAGCTGAGTACCTTCAGCTTGATAGCGCAAGTAACTTCACAGGTCACTGTTTTCGAAGGAGTTCAGCGACATTGTTGGCAAACCAAGGAAGTGACTTGCTTTCAATTAAAAGGCATGGTGGATGGAAATCATCTACGGTTGCAGAAGGATATATCGAAAATTCTCTGCATAGTAAAATTCAATTAGCTGAAACAATGACCCCGTTAGAGATATCTACTCCGCCTGCAACTTGTTCGACATCTGAAATACAAGATATATGTAATAATACAATCAACGTTACCCTACCTTCGCAATCAAAATCAATTCAAACAAACCAGTTAATTCCTGGGGTATCAATCTCTGGTTGTCAAAATTGCCCAATCAAAATTTTTAATAATTGTTCCGTTTCAATTTCTGAAAAGAATGAATAATGGTAATTTATATAATATTTGTTGCTGTTTTGATATTGAATTATATACATTCCAAATATAACAATTTCTATTTCATTTCTTTTTATTTTCATAGAAAAACAACGAACTGGGTAGCATATTATTAAGGTTAGGGATTTATGATTTTAAAATGTCACTAAATTAATCAAGTTCCAGGAAGTACCAACTTTACTTTTACGCACTCGTGTTTAAAGTGACTTTTTACGCACGCAAATCGAATCGTGAAATGACAGGTTTTGATAAGCGAGTACAAAAAAATAGTATGGTTGTATGTCTGTTGTGTCTATCAGTTTTGACAGTAGCCAATGGTAGTTATAGTTATAAAATGAACAGTGCCGTTGTTTTTGTTACAATTTGCACAAAATTATTAAAAAAGTTCTACCGGACAACATTCGATTGGACGTGGAAGCCGCCATTTCTAGCTTCCGGTAAAGTCGAAATATATGTACAATAAAAAGTATGATCTGTTCGTGAAATGGAAGCCAGAGAATTGTTTGGAGGTTAACACGGAAGAGATGATTATTGGCAAATTTTGTTCAAATGGTAAGTTATGTAGTACGTTAGTATTAATACATGTGGTATTTTATAAATAGTCACGAAAATATAAGTTATCTCTTTGGGCCCAGTCCCAATGCTGAAAACTTCGCTAAATATACATGAGAATGTGGACATAGAACCACAAATTAACTGCCTTTTTGAAACAATATGTTAGATACGAAGCATAAAAATCATTGCTTTGTCGAGGGATGAAACCGACAAGTACGTATACATTTGACGTATGTCAACGAGGTATTAATTTTTGCATATTTTGTGTAGCTTATATGTGTTGTCGCAATTTCTGGTGGCTGTAGGTGGGGTGAATTAGGAAAAATATGTATCAGTGATATAGAACTGTGGTTGAGGGATATGTTAGTATTGCAAAAAAATTCTTGTAGATGGAAGTAACAATTCTACAAGTACAGTAAAACATGAAATCACGATTGTGGAACAGAACAAAGAAGCAGGTTTTAATCATGATAAAGAAATCTATTTCAACAACACTATTATACTATTGTTACCGTTCACAAGAATTAGAGATGTAATAATTGTTTAAAGTGTTCAATGCATAAATGATACTTGTCTATAATAATTTTAAATAAATAATATTCTTAGCAAATAGTATTTTCAATATAAAATTACAAATTTTAATTAGAACTGAGGACTGTCAATTTTACTCGATTCTGAGTAGTTAATTCACTTGTGAATAATATTTGATTTCAGTCAACCAAAACAATAGTCCTCGCTCAAAGTACCTCCAAAAATCCATTTGTAAGACAAAAATATTTTTACAAAATACTATGAGTCAAAAAAGTAATTATATTTGTCCATCTTAAATATGGAAAAGCCGTTTATAAATAAATTTTAATAAACGCATAATAAAAATAATTTTTTATATGCTAAAGAGTGAACAATCGAAATAAAATTTAAATCTGTTTAAACTATATAATCAATAATTATAATTAGAATATACTCGTTAATTTTCTAATAATCAATACTTTTTATCTAAAAAAATAGAAAAAAAGCGTCCTGCCACACAGCTACTGTAAATCATTGCTCGAAACAACCAAGTTTGATTTTATTTATGTTCTAGTTAAAAATGATTTACTGTTAAAAGTTATATCGCTTTAAAATTGTATAGACAATATATAAAAATTCGGTGATTTATTTACAAATTATTGATCTCTTACCGTGCTATACTTATATGTAATTTAAGCACTAGAAGGCGCAGAATAAATTTTCTTAACTTAAATTAAAGTTAACATTGAAAAAATATGACTAGTTGCCAAAAATTTGCTTTATTTTGTGTTGTTTTTTTTTTCAGTAAGATCTGCATCAATTATCGTTATTTGACAATTCTTCAAGTAATAATATTTCCACAAAATGTTAATAATAGGTGAAAGAATATTCCATTTTTCTTCTTTTTCAGAAGAGGTATTGATTTTCTACTTATTGTTAAGATAAAGTTTCTTAAATTACCGTGGTTTAGTATTTCGTCATATTTAAAATTCAATTCATTAAAGTTATCCCCCTCTCCTTAACAGGAGGGTTAAAATAATTATTACATCTATTTCAATAACCCTTCTTCTCCCCTACAGCTAATGCATTTTTGTATTTGTGAAGACCAATCCAAATATTTTCTTCAAACCTTCCGCGTTACATGGCTTATTTGATTTTTAAATTCATCAATTGCTTCCTTGGCCGATATAAAACGTAAAGCAGTAATTAGATGTCATGTCCCGATTATATGGCGAATGAACCATTATTTCGATAGTTCAGGTCTTCACCTTCTTCTGTTTTGGGTTGGACACTAGCACGTCCACAGGCACTTGAGCACACGCTCTTTGTACTATCTCCAATAGATTTCTCAGTTCCACTCTGTTAGTTTTGTGTCTTCGATAAAAGCCAGTATCCTCCTCAGGGGAAGTTTGAGTACGCTTGTAGAATCCAATAGATCTCTCCCGAAATATTTCTGTCTGAGTTCCTTCAGTTCCTCACACGTGCACATTACATGAAAGCTAGTTTCCTTCTGTTTTTCACATATCTTACACCAGCGCTCGCTAACCAAGCCCATGCTGTACAGATGCTTTCTTAAAGGACAATGTCCGGTAATTAAGCCGCTAATTATTTTAATTTCTTTTTTGTTACTACGAATTAGATTAGCTGAAAACCTTGGGTCCAGCTCCCTTAGTAGTATTTTGGTATGGAGTTGACCTTCCGTTAACCTCCATTTCTTTTTATGTTCTCATTCTGGCCATAACCAGATCTCCCTTTTAGCGGAATCCTTAGCGATTCGACATTCAGGTTCTGGTCCTATGAAGTTCCTATTAGTACCTTCTTTGGCTGAACTATTATTTTAATAGTTCAGGTATTTAAATACTCGCTCGTTTAAGTAGCAAGATGAGTCGAAGCGTTACTCTGATGCAAGATTATTTCTCTTGGATGGTTTTCACGGGCACTTTGGAGAACCTGAGGCAAAGAAACTGTAGTATACCATTCTGCATTATTCTTTTTGTTTCGGTTTTTTTTTCGAATTTTGTTGAATTCCAATCAGTTTCAAAGATTCAATTTGTGAATGTTTGCGTTTTTCGGGATCTTAGCAGTATATTCAAGTTTTGTAATATGATGTGCACTAAATGATACAATTCATTCGTAAAACGATCTAGTATAAATCTGCAGCATCTTACACTGTCTTCTCTTACTAGATTCAAATTGTAGAGAATTCAACTGGAATTAAGCTTATGTACCTTCAAATATTTATGTAAGATTGTGTTAATTGCCTACATACCAATCTTTGGAGTTGCTAGAATATTTCCTAAAATAACATGCTGGTCGTCGTCAATCATGTTGTGACCAAGACCAGTATTCTTGTCGTTAACAGTCGCTTTATGGTAGGTAAATAATATGACATGTCACCAAATACTCGATTGAGTTTCAACATTCCTTACGGCTTAAAAAACGTTTGAAACTGTAAAAACTCATAGCTTCATAATGCTTTTTGTTCTCTTTATAATTACTTACACAAAATAGATAGTGTTTGACATTTTAATCCATTTATTTGCAAGCTTAATAACAGCGAGAGTTGAAAAATATGCTTCACTATTTTTAAACTACATATAAAGATATGTAGTAAAAATATGCTTAAGTATTTTTAAACTACATATAAAGATATGTAGTTTAAAAATACTAAAGCATATTTTTCAACTCTCGCTGTTATTAAGCTTGCAAATAAATGGATTAAAATGTCAAACACAATCTATAAGAAAATATCATGGCCTGCTAGAGTGTCTCGAGGAAAAAAAACGGCCCTCGTATATAAAACAGTAAAACTCCTTATATGTAGTTAGATTTGATTTATTAACAGGATCACTGAAAATTCGTAGAAACGAAACATTCATAGAAACACAACTCCTAATGTTAAGCTTAGGTAGAGGTACATGTAAAGTGTACCTCTATTTTGAAATATGGATTTCTGGCTTCCACTAATTCCTGTTTCCAAATCGAGTGCGCTATTCGACGTCTGTTTACGTAGAAGTCTAGTTTCTACAGACTAGTACGCCTATCTTAATACTGTATATAATGTTCTATTTCACGTCTTTCAATGAATGTTTAACTAAACATCTCAAGAGCACAGATATTTTGAGATTATTCGTGGAAAATCGCTTTCTACTTGTTTATCTCCAACACCTAGCATAAATTTCACTTCAGTCGTGTATTTATTATTATTAATTTAAGTTAATAATCCATATGCGTTTTTAAATTATTTGTTTAAGGTTTATGAATTCCAATTCTATCGTGCGTAAAGTCTTACTTACTCTAAACTAAGTTCCTTATGTGTTCTATCAAATGCTTCTTGTAAGTGAACATTGATAATTCTACAATAATAATTGATATGACCACAATACTAATTGCGATATATATTGTTCACTCTTATATTGTTTCAATTAATGATAATAATGCAAATGCAAATTAATGATAAAATATTTGAATGTTAAAATCTTTGAATTAAATTGAATTAATGAATACGAATCAATGAATATGAATCTCGAGTGAATATCTATGAATAATCTTCTTTCTGCCGCGACCTGGCCTTTTATATGTCGTGCTTTTTAGTTCTTGAAATAACTTTCCTACTTCCTAGGATTTATTTTTAATTTTGTTTTCTTTCGATTTTATTTTACATTTTGACTCATGTATGTTCCTATCTATTATAGATAGCTTCGCTTTTTATATTTACTTGCTGAAATGAATTTTCATTCGAATGAAAATCTTATTACAGCAATAGAACAATATTTTTAGGAATTTTAGAAACATAATAGAAAAATGGCATAATGGTATTTCAACATCATTAGTCTAAATGCGTTGAAGTTGAAGGAAAATATTTTAAAAAATAATAAAAGAACTCAATGCCCTAACTCGTTTGTTTCATTTCGAGTCATCAAATAATCGTAATATAATATAATATCAAACTTGGAAGCATATGCAATCAACAGTTTCAGTAATTATTTTGTATTTTATTTCTGACATCTGGCAACGCAAGTGAAAATATAAAACATGAGATAATCTCTTACCTGAAAATCATGATGACTTAGAGACCGGACACATCGGGCTGAAATGACGTCATTACGATGGACGATATAAATAATCTACATCTGTAAGTACATCACGCAGTTATTGAGTAACACTATTCATTCGGTTAACGGCACACAAAAAATAGATGTGTAGTTAACCGAATGAATAGTGCTATTCAACAACTGCGTGATGTACTTACAGATGTTGTAGACTATTTATATCGTCCGTCGTAATAACGTCCATTTGAGCCCGATGTGTCCGGTCTCTAATGATGACAATACCCCACAGTAACGCTATCGCGAACTCTACTATTTTCTATTAATTTAGAAAATCGAGTTTCACCTACTTTAATTTAACTGAACCAGTTCTGAAGGCAATTTAAATAATTTCGCGTTACAAGTATTTGTTAGTATCGACTTTTCTAATACCAAGCAGAATAACAAATTTTAATGTAGGCTACGGAAATCATTTAATTCTATTATGTTTCGCTCAAATAACGAGCCATCGAAAAAGTTCATAATTGGAGTAGACTGTGAAATTGGGTTGGTACTTTAACCACTTCCACATAATGACATTTATTATTTGACATTGAAACTATAAGTTTGTGTCAAATTTTTCAAAACTCTAATTAAGAAAATTGTTTGTGTTTAGATATAAATGGACAACATTTTCAACAACTTCTGTAGCTATATGTAAATTTTGATTATGATTTCGATATTAAATAAATTATTTGTTTTCTTTTTTGTTGTAGTATCATTTCAATGTCATAACCTTTTTTTACAATGAAACCAAATGAAACTGTCAAGCATCAAGTAATGTGTCATTATGTGGAAGTGGTTAAAGTACCAACCCAATTTCACAGTCTACTCCAATTATGAATTTTTTCGATGGCTCGTTATAATTTTGTTAACGGCTATTGTATTCGATAAATAGCAGATTAATTAGCTATTGAAAAAAATGTAAATATTAATAATTTAATTTTAATATTGCAATAGTTTTCATATTTGTATGAGTATATTGCTTACCTAATGTTAGTTGTTGCGGCTGAAGTAAACTATTACTTCAAAAACTTGTGATAATTTCACTTTAATTTGTTTGCTTACATGTTCGAACGAAGTTTTAAAATTAATTTTTTTTTTGGTTTATGTTCCAAATCATACAAATGAATATAGAAAATATATATTACATAGATTAAATTATAAGCGTAAAATATTTACCACACAAGTCCTTTTAACCGTTTATAAATCAAAATATGGTTAATTGACATGAAAAAAATATATTCCTGTATTATACGTTCAGAGTATGAGGTAATGGACAAAGTCTGTAAATCAGCGAACAATATACCTACCTGTTTAAAATTTATGTTTGACGTAAAAATTTTACTATTGTCCTCTTAAATTTAAATCATTAAAAGTTGTACTTTCGTACAGTATTTATACAGGGTGAGTCATAACGGACAACCAAAAATTTACCGGCGTATACAGGACACCCTTCCGAGTAAAAAAAATTCCTATGAACCTACGTCCTAATGCGTATAATTTAGGATCTACAGGAACTGATAGTTCAGCTCTAATACAAGCACGAGCTCTATAAATATGTCATGCCAGTTTGATAATTCATATTACCGTTTAAGCGGATACACTTGTTACTATTTCTAAAATGGGAGATTTTACTTCGACTGAATATGCAGACATTATCCATGTGTACGTGTCTTGTGATGGTAATGGTCTACGTGCCTATAAATAATATCAGCACAGATTTTCAGATAGGCGTCAACCATCTGTTAAAGTATTTGCTAGGACGTTTCAGAGATTAAGAGCGCAACAACTATTAAAAATTATGGTGGAGTTCATGCGAACGCCAATAATGTCGACAATGAAATTAATATAACTGATGCAGTTTTAGATCATCCGAGAATTAGTACACGACGTGTTGCGACACAATTAAATCTGAAAATTTTGTTTCCCGGACCCTACGTGGGGAACAACTCCATCCATACCACTTTCAACGTGTTTAATCCCTTCTGCCAAGAGACTATGTGCATACATAGACTTTAGTCGTTGGCTGCTGCGTAAACATAATGAAACTCCAGATTTTATATCAAATGTGTTATAATCAGATGAAGCTCATTTTTCAAGAGATGAGATTAATACAATTCATAATAGCCATTTGCGATCTGTTAATAATCCGCACGCAATCATTGAAACATGACATCAGCACCGTATTAGTGTTAATGTTTGGGATGGAATTCTTCGAGGAGCTTTACTAGAAATCCATATTTTAAATGAATGTTTAAATGCCCAATTGTATGAAATTTTTTTAAATGATCAGGTATACGAAATTATCGGGATGTCCCATTGGATATTCATCTAAGGATGTGGTATCAACATGATGGTGCGCCATGTCATAACGGAAGGAATTTCATCATATGGTTAAACACTAGTTACTCTAGAATGTGAAATTAAGTTATAACAAAAGTAGAAAACGGTTATCCTATTAGAAGAATTCCGCAACAAATAAATAAATCTGCCATATTAAAGTAAATAATGTGAAAATTAAGGAAATTTTAACCGCAAATAATCAGTATTAAAAATATTTCCAACCAGGATCAAGATCACATTTTAGTACAATATTTGAAAGGCTTTATTCGAGAGTGGAAGAAGCGCTATTCTTCCTGGTTCTCGTCAAGCGGTAGGTCGATGGACAAGGGAAAGTTATTATCGATATCATATTGCACCAAAGAATATTCCCTTATCTGTAGAGTAGTAGTAAACCAGGCTAATATTTTCTTTAAATCATATATATTACGGACCTCGTCTTTAGGAAAATGATCGTTTCCGATAAAAAAAAATTCAATTCAGCAAATAGTGGAATCATTATTAGCGACGTATAACCCAATAAAATATTAACTGTATTTTCTTCCGAAAATTTTTTTAAAAAAGTATTGTTACTCAATAACAGTTAATTGTATCAACTTATACATTAAGATACAATACTTGCAGTTATTTCTTAGTACTGTCACTCCAAACAAAATTTGAAAATTTGAAAGTTTGACTTTGATTAAACTAGATTTATATGAGGATAAATGTACAACGCAAGATTACATTGTTGAATGTTGTTTTTCTTTAAACTGGGGTACTAAATATTCTACTTTAAAATACAAATTTTAGTGATTTTTTTTAGGACGAGAATTTCTTCAAACTTAAGTTGTCAGTACAAACAACTTAAGTGACACTGTTAGAAGATGATGTCTTGTTTTCTTGGCAAATAACCACATATAAAAGTTTTAGCTAAAACAATAAAAAAATTAATAATAAAAAACCAACTACAATATATGTTTAAAGTGAGCTCCTTCATTTTCTATACAACAAAGTTATTGTATGAGGACGACTTGAAAGAATTATATTTTCAAGGTGTAGATAATTGAAATAAATGAAATGAATGAATTATTTACCCTAAACTGATATACGTTACTGCAAAATTTCGAAATTCTGCCTAAAATAGTATGACCAATCCCCATTTTCGAATTTAATATAATTTCGAGAGTAGGTTTATAATGAAAACTGTAATTGATTGTGAACATTTTTAAAGTTTCAATAAATTAACACAATACAAACGATGACAGCTGTATTTTATTTGTTACTGCCAATATAACATTTTGAAGAAGACGAAATAATTTCAGGATTTCGATCGTATGATTGGAGTATGAAGTATTTAATCGAAGGCAGGGTATATCTTACACACTTACTTCATGTGTTCCTAGCACACATACTTGTACATCATTCCATCTTCTTATTGTAACTATTCTTAACAATGTGTGTATTAATGACGACGGAAAAATAGAGTAACGCAATGATATGGAAGCAAGCTACGGTCTAAAGCAACGTACTTAGAGCTGAATGGCCACTAGGGTATATGTCGTCTCATATGTTCTCCTGGTGGCACTAGGCGGCACCCCCTTGTATTTAAGCCTTTTGCCCATAATGGAAGCTCTGTGGGCTTTGACTTCATACTTCTTCCATACTCGCTGGAATTAAATGAACCGAGACATAAAACATAAAACAAAAATTTATAAAGATGGAGGCTGAAGAAAATCCAAAACCTAAGGAGTCTGTAGAGACTCCAAAAACCAAACTGAATCGCAACAGACTGAAACTGAGAGCGTTACGAAAACAGAGGGTGGACCCAAGGAGATAAAACATCTTTCCGGGGCACAAAGAAAGAAATTAAAGAAGATGAGGAAACAGGGGGTGGATACGAGTAAAATAAGGATCCCACTTTCCCAAAAAGAACCTCAGGGAGAACCTAAGCCAGCAGAGGCCGTTAAGCGAACCGTGTCGGCTAGGGACACTCCTTAGGATAAAGAAACTCAGCGCACGAAGTTTTCTGCTTCGGGGGTGAGTTACAAAGCAGCTCTTAAAGGTATTAAGGCTGCAATAGTTCCTAAGGACTACTCGGTTAGCTTAGTGACTGAGGGAAACGTAGGAGCTATAAAAGAGGCCCTGATGATGGTCATAAATAGGGCGCAGAAGGCGCCGAGGTTTGAATCCTACCGTCTTATGAACGGCTACTATTGAGACATCTGTGCAGATGAAGACTCGTAACACTACGAGAGATTACTTGGAAAAGGAAACTGTTTGGAAACTCGTGAAGAGCAAGGAGCTGCCAAAACAACAACGAATTTTAGCGTTTCTGCCAGAGACTAAAAAAGAGGATTTGACAGCGGTCTTGAAAAGACTCGAGAGGCGAAATCCAGGGCTTAAAATGGACCGACGGATTACCCTCAGTTCCAGGTCTTCCAAAAAGGGCCTACACGTGGGCCTTCGGATTGACAAGGAGTCTGAGGAAACGTTGGTGAGGACTGATTACAATCGCTTTCAGAGGACTAGCTTTGTAACCCTCGAAACAAAAAAGACCAGAAACCGGTGATGCAGGTTGAGGGTACTTTAGGAGAACCTCAGGCATCAACCTATAAGGGTCAAAATGTTGAAGATTCTCCAAATAAATCTTCAACATAAGAAAACAGCCAGAGCGGCACTTTGTCAAAGAACGCTGGCTGAAGATGTCGATATCCTCCTCATCCAACAGCCATGAATAAGTAGAGGGGTGGGAGGACTACAGATTAGGGGAAGGGAGCTGTTGGTTGGTGCCCCAGACACTAAAATTAGAACTAGTATCTGTTTCAGAGCCGACCTGGACGTGATGCCTATCATGGAGCTATGCAGTGGGGACATGACGGCAGCCAGAATCAGACAGCCAGCCAGACAGAGTGTCGATGGGGGGATTTTGGAGACGAAAATTGCATTTCTATACCTACCCACTGACTCTCCAGAGCTACCAGGAGCTGATCTTGAGGCCTCGGTGGCATATACCAGTAAGAACAATCTGGAATTGATTATCGGCGCAGATATCACTGCTCATCATAAAGCTTGGGGCAGCAAGGACAACAATTATAGGGGTAAGTCTCTCTTTAGCTATCTCTGTGGTACTGAACTTGACTGTCTGAATCAAGGTGATAAACCGATATTTAAGATATCAAGGGGGGAATCAGTTATAGATGTAACATTATGCACATTGGGAATACGGGATATTGTAAGGGGGTGGCATGTATCCGACCAGCCGTCGCTCTCTGATCATGCGTATATCCGTTATGAATTATGTATAGATTTAACGGAACCCAGACTATACAGGGATCCCAAGAGAACAGACTGGGGCTCTTACAAGGAAGATATGTTAGCTAAAACCCGAAACATGCCTGTTAGATTAGGGAATGTGGAAGAGCTGGAGTTGGCTGTTGGATGGTTGCAACGGACCATTCTTTCCTGCTTTGAAAATAACTGTCGCCTTAGGGAGCGCCGTATAGCTAGGCGGGCTGCCTGGTGGAATACAGAGTTTACCAATTTAAGAAAAGAAGCTCTCCGGTCATTTAATAGGGCGAATAAATCAAGTAATTGGGAAGTCTACAAGACTCTCCTCAATAAATACAAAATAATCCTCAATAAAATCAAAGAGAGCAAAAGGAAGGGCTGGAGAAAAATTTTGTGAGGACATCGAAGGTGTTCCTGACATGGCTAGAATTAACAGAATTCTCAAAAAAGATCCTTCCAACGCAATTGGATCTATAAAAAAAATCGAACGGGAGGTGTACCACTACCGTGAAAGAGACTTTAGAGTATCTTCTGGGAGTACACTTTCCAGGTTCGGAGCGTATGGGTGATTGTGATACCAATCAAGTTGTCACCTCTTGGAGGGCGACTAGGAATGATTGGGACATATCAAACGAGATCTTCAAGCCCCATTTAATTAGATGGGCAATAGGATGTTTTGAACCATATAAATCCACAGGACCAGACGGAGTGTTTCCCAAGCTCCTTCAAGAGGGAATTGGGGGGAATTGGAGAGAAACTAGGGTAGTGCTTATTCCGAAGCCCAAAAAAGGAACATATACCCACCCTAAATCATTTAGACCAATTAGTCTTACCTCTTTTACGTTAAAGACTATGGAAAAAATAATATATTTAAATATTAAAGGTGGGGCTCTGGATAGATCTCCTCTACACCCACTGCAATGGGCATACCACATGGGAAAATCAGGTGAGGGTGCCCTGCATAGCCTCCTTATAGGGCTCGAAAGGAGCCTACACAACAAGGAAATTGCACTTGCAGTCTTCTTAGACATAGTTGGAGCTTTCGATAACACCACGACGTCTTCCATTATTCGATCTTTAAGAGATAGCAAAATAAAAAGCATCACATGCAAATGGGTTCATAACATGCTGCGTAGCAGAGTAGTTCATGCCCAAATGCAAAACAAAACGATCTCCATTAGGACAACAAAAGGGTGTCCTCATGGTGACGTATTGTCACCGCTACTATGGAGTCTAGTAGTGGATAATCTCCTCAGGACATTAAATGACCACGGAATATAGACACAGGGATTCGCCGATGACATTGTCATAGTGTTCCAGAGGAAATTCCCAGGGACAGTGGCGAGCATCATGCGAAATGCTCTGCGAATTGTGGAAAGTTGGTGCCTTTAGGAGGGATTAACTGTCAATCCTCAACAAAACAAGTTGGTAGCTTTTACAAACATGAGAAAACTAAATGATCTGGGCAGCGTAAGGCTGTTTGGGCGAGAGTTAGAAGTGAAGTATTTAGGCATAACACTTGATGCGAAACTGAATTGGAGCGGAAACCTAGTCAAAGTGGCAGACAGGTCAACGCAGCTCTTCTGGAGATGCAGAAGAGCTGTTGATAATACCTGGGGACTAAAACCAAATGTGGTACACTGGCCATACACAGTAGTAATAAGACCAACGATTACCTATGGAGCAGTTGTCTGGTGGAGGAGGACGGAGCGGACATCGTCAGTGGGGCTCCTCACGACCCTCCAGCGACAGGTTCTGTTGGGAATCACGGGAGCTATGAACAGCACGGGAACCGCCTCCTCGGAAGCCATCGTGGATCTCCCTCCGCTGGAACTATTTGTAAAGGCGGAGGCAACGGCTGCGATCCTGAGGTTGAGCGCCAATGACGTATTGTGTCCAAATAAGATTGTAGGGAGCCATATAGGTATCACAGGAACAATATTGTAAGAGCCGATATTTTAAATGCCGGCGGACAGTATGGCACCTGAGATTATGTTAAGCTAAGCTGAACATATTTATACCGACCAGGGAAAAGGCAAAAGTCGCCCGGGCAATTGTGGTGCCGGCACCTGGTGCACTGACAGATCACAATCTAGTCAGGGGGCAGGTGCAGGCATATGCGGAATATGCCCTAGAAGGAAGATATAGATATGTCTTGGGAAACATATTACGGTTTTCCGGGCCGAATTGTTTGCAGTCGCAGCCTGCGTCGAGAAAATTCGGGAAGCCGGCGGCGCAAACAAAAAAATCAACATAATGACAGATAGTCAGGCAGCTATTAAAGCCATTATGAACCCATCTACCAGGTCTAATCTGGTGAAATATTGTAAACATGTCCTCAATAAACTGGCACAAGACAATACTGTGTCGCTGATATGGGTGCCAGAACATGTGGGAATTAAAAGCAATGAGATAGCCGACGAACTGGCCAAAGAAGGTACAAATAGGAACTTCATAGGACCAGAATCTGTATGTGGTATCGCTAAGGATTCCACTAAAAGGGGATCTGGTTATGACTAGAAAAAGAAAATAAAAATAAATGGAGGTAAACGGGAGGTCAACTCCATACCAAATCACTACCAAGGGAGCTGGACGTAAAGTTTTCAGCAAACCTAATTCGTAGTAACAAAAAAGAAATTGAAATAATTACCGGGTTAATAACCGGACATTGGCCTTTAAGAAAGCATTTGTACAGCATGGGCTTGGTTAGTGAGCCCTGGTGTAGGAGATGTGAAAAACAGGAGGAAACTACCCTTCATGTAATATGCACGTGTGAGGAACTGAAGGAACTCAAGACAGAAATATTTCGGGAGAGATCTATTGGATCCTCAAACTTCCCCTGAAGAGGATAGTGGCTTTTATGGGAGACACAAAACTAACAGTAGATCTGAGAAATCTATTGGAGATAGTACAAAGAGCAGTGTGCTCACGTGGTGGCGTCCAACCCAAAACAGAAGAAGAAGAAGAAGAAGAAGAAGAAGAAGAAGAAGAAGAAGAAGAAGAAGAAGAAGAAGAAGAAGAAGAAGAAGAAGAAGAAGAAGAAGAAGAAGAAGAAGAAGAAGAAGAAGAAGAAGAAGAAGAAGAAGAAGAAGAAGAAGAAGAAGAAGAAGAAGAAGAAGAAGAAGAAGAAGAAGAAGAAGAAGAAGAAGAAGAAGAAGAAGATATGTGAGCGAGATACGATTATAAGATAAAGAAAGGACTTAGACAAGGAGACCAAGTGTCGATCGTATTACTATTCAACTTAGCGCTCGAAGAAATAGTCAGGAATAGTGAGTCTAAAAAAGGAAAAACGATTTTCAGTAATTAACAACATTATATAGCTAAATTAGAAAAAGACTTAATAAGAATTTTTCAAAAGATAGAGGAAAGGCAAAAGAAATGGGTGTAAAAATAAATGAAGAGAAGACCAAATATATGATAACAGGAAATACAAAGCTAAAAGTAGAAAATAAAGGGGATGGACTTTATATGGTAAATAAGTTTGTATATCTGGAAGTGCAAATTGAAGAAAATGGGCGCAAAGATCAGAAAATAAATGCAAGAATGTCGAAACTAAATTTAAAATATGGATATTGGAACATTAAAGGAGGCAGAACCGAGCCTTGGGGAAGGGTCATTTTTCTTGCTATTACTAGTTGGATTGTTTAGGCAAACGGCGATTTGGTGATTTCTCAGCATATTCTGGATAAGTTTGGTTACTATAGCACATGGGATGCTTTTTTAGAATTTAAAAATCATTCCAGGCTCACAGACTGTATCATATACACTGCAGAGATCGACAAGATATTCAAGCCATTCTAAAAGATTATAGCAAACAGATAAGAGAGCTATAGGTCCGTAGCTCTCAGTATCTTCCAGGGACTTACCAGGTATTATTTTGGCTAGAATTTTTGCTTTCCGGAAAATATTAGGAATGTCTTCATATCTAAGATATTGTTATAAATGTTTCTCAAACATTATAAGGCATCCACTCCAAAATGTTTGATGAATTCAGGAAAGACACTGTCAATACCAGGAGGCTTGAGTCGGATCGAATGGCCGCATTAATTTATTCAGTAAAAAAATTCTGAGAATTCTGCGAATTCTGAGGGAGACTAGAAAAGTTATCCTTAATTTATGTTTTAATATCTCTAGCAAAATCTCTATCGAGAGACACATTATTTGAAATATTTCGGAGTCTTTCAACTATAAGGTTGAGTTTCATTAATGAAATTTGTTTAAAAAGCAATGCTGCCGAACCTAAGCAGCCACCAACTTTTTCTACTAGAGTAAGTGAAATTCATGTTTTCGGTCATTCCTCTTCATTTTCTTTTCTGAGTTGATCAGCTAGTTCATTGTCGCCCCTGTCAGAATGTCGTTTGTGAAGTTTTTTAAGTTCATTTGACCACCCAAAGATGTACTGTTTTCTATAGACACGAGGGATGGTGATGTAACAGCATCGGTCGGTACTGGAACGAATTTAGAATAATTTTTAATTGTCGGAGGGAGATTCTGTATACGATGATCGACCTTATGTTTGAAGGTACGTCAGTGTGCCTTTTGGAAGCTCAATCTCAGTACCTGTGCTGATTCGATATATGGTATATCCGTTCCAGTGTGATAAGTGATGGCCTATGCTGGCTATGGGGGAAGATATTTAAAATCCTACATAATACAGCAAGGGGTTTCCATGTTTGTTACAAGTCACAAAAGTAAGATCAGGATTTGTATTTATATTCCAGCGAGCAGCAACGAAAATTCTTATGATCCTAAGCATCATACAATAAGCTCAAGTTTGTAGCTTCTGCCCAGTTACCAAGTTCTACTCTATTTTGGTTGTTTGGAATTGTGGTGACTATTAAAATCGTCTTATATATACAAAAGGATGAGACAGGGCAGGTGAGTTTGTATACTGAGGTGATATTTGTATTATTCAGTGTTTCCAGACCTCAAATCCTTCTACGTTGTGCGCTATGATTCTGCAATGGATGTTATTTATTCCCTCCTTTCAAGTATAGCTGATCCGTATTGTAGAGAAACTATATGAGTCACAAATTGACATCCATCAATTCCGTATGGTCTCCATTGATTCTCTCTGGAAACGTGTCTCCTGTAAGTAAGCAGAGCACATCCAGTTCTTCGTCAACTGCCAAGCGACGTATATGGTCACAGACCGACTAAGTCGTCTAGTCATGTCATAACTTTATTCCCATGATGTTCATGGAATATCGCTAAATATAGCTTCTCTTTTTGTGTGGATTTTATACCGTTGAGCTAGCTCAACGTTGCCAAGGGTGTACCACGAGGAAGTAATCCATACTTGCAACCACTAATAGAATTAAAACAGTAAGAATTAAGTAAAGAACCTAGGATTATCCATATACCGAAAACCGCGAAGTATTATGCGGTTGGGACACGTGATGGGATTGCATGATGAAAAAATTCCAAAGATAATTCTGTATAAAAATTTAATAGACAAGAGAAGAGGAGGAAGACCACGGAAAAATGGTCGAAAGAGGCACGAGAATTTAAGAATTATTAAAGTTGGAAAGTTGAGCAACAAATAGAAAAGAATGGAAGAAATCGTAATGGAAGATCGTAATCGTATATAGCGCATATTAAATAAATATTTTCATGTGTCGTAGCAATCTAGATATTATCATATCTAGAAATAATTTATCTTGTTATTACTGGAATTTTTCCATGAAATATTTGGGCATTGATTGTTGTTTTAAATAAATCTCCGATTCAGGTAGGGAACATTATCCATGAAAACAAGTCATGGCTCTTTCAAGATATATATTAACTTATTTTTTCTCCATTCTTTATATAGTTTCAGATTCATGTAACCAAGATAGTCAACGATGGGCGGCAATTAAACGAACTAAGAGTTCACCACAACATCATAACCCTGTAATTTCAAGATACCTCTGACATTACCATCTTATTCCCTTAAAAATATTCACATGTCATTTAAAAAAACAAAATAAACGAGAATTAACTTCGGTGTGTATATTTACGCTTCTTCTATAAGGACATTTATTGTCTTGCCCTATATTCTAGAAATCTATATTTTTTAACGAAATAAAGAAAATGCTATTCTCGTCTGTACGTTCATTCTATTCATTCTGTAATGTTTGGATAAATTAATTTGTTAATACATACACAATTTTGGAATAGTTTCAGAAAAAGGTTTTACGGCCACTTTATTACTTTCTAAAAAATATTTTTTTCTCATTAGACCGAAGGGCTCATTCGTTCGATGCTGACGTAAACTGAATTTACAGATTCTAGATAACTCTTGTTACATCAATTGAGTACTCGATAAACTAAATAATCAATTATTGTGCCAGTAAACCTAGGATTTTCGAAAACAAAGCAAACATAAATATGGAGTCAATATGGTATGTCACCTATATAGTAGAAACACTTACTGATAGACATTCTCTCACTAATGTGTAGAATAACAAAGTACAAGAAAATACTGACATCTGAAAAAATACCGAAACACTTAGATATTGTTCTTAAAATGCACATTATCATACAATAATCACCTCTCTGCACCTATTCATCACCAAGCGATGACGCTATCTTTTGTTTCTCAAATCACAACCCCTAATTTTTTTCCGCGATGTTGAGATACCTCTCGACCACCCAAATGACTGTATAAAATGTTTGATATCTTACATAAGAAAACTTTCGAGAACTAATTCATTAAATGTTTAGGAACAACCCCATTAATAAATATTAAAAAAAAACTGAAATTGGAACTAGATTAACATTCAATAAATAAAACAAACAACAAACATCGTATTGAAATTTTAATGATGTTGGGATATGGAGATAGACGGAGAAAACAGGTAGAAGTGTGCAGTTTATTTAACAATGTATACCCTGAATGCCATATCTCTTAGTCGATTTTCAAACGACTAACTTGACAGTGACACGAGTCACACTGACATTTGCTGGGCGAATGCAGTTGTTGGAAACATACATATTAGCAAAAATTTAAGCGAGCACAGGTATCTGGAGCATTTGTACACTAGCTTATTGTCAACTAATAAATGGATGGAATTTTGAGCATTTACGTTGATACCTGAAGATGTTTGAACACCAAAATCTTTATTTTTGACGTTCATTTCTTGTTTGTTTTATTTATTCACTGTTAATTTCGTTCCAATTTCAGTTTCTTATATGCTTTTTAATGGAGTTGTTCCTAAACATTTAATTAATTCTTTCTAGAACATTTTCTTATATATCAATCAATTCTTATGTATTATATTAAACATTTTATGCTGTCATTTGGGGGGTCAAGGGGTCTCACAAAATCGCGGAAAAAAATTAGGGGTTGTCATTTGGGAAACAAAGATAACGTCATCGCTTGGAGACAAATGAGTGTAGAGGGGTGATTATGGCATGATAATGTGCATCTTGAAAAAACAAAGTCGACGTATTTCGGGATTTTTTCATAAAATCACTTGTTGCAGTCCTATTCGCCATTTCCACACTTTTCGGACGCGGTGTACAAAAACGAGATATTGGAAATATGTCAATGGTAAACCAGTTTTTGCACGTGCTAAATAGATTCATTGTATGTTATCTCCAAAGATAAATTTTGAAAATTTTCAAAAGAATTTTTCAAAGTAACAATTAAAAAACTATTAAATTAGGAAATGTGTTACCAAATACTTATTATTAATTAGCAAGAACTGACTCTTATGGTTATGTAAAGAAGAGATCTGATAAATTTATTAAATAGAAATTACAAAAGATTAGATTAGATTACTTTGGGTGGCAATGTTTCTAAATCTATTTTGGTTATCAAGACTAGTTAGAGTATTTCCTCTAGAGCTATTGATCAAACAGTACCTCCGGATATTTAACATCCTTGGCAAATGCAATTTTGGTATTTCCGAACACTAATGGATCTCTGTGAATGGGACTATTTGTGTTTTCGGAGCGTTTATTGATAGCCGCTCTCTTTTACACCGATATTTAGAGTAGTTTGCGCCCGTTTTCAAATTTACTCCAATGACTAAGAATGAATTAATTCAATTAGTAAAATATCATAAAGAAGAGAAGATATTTATTATAGATGAAATAATAAGAGAAAGTGGACATGAAGTTTTAAGATTGAAATGATTTGGGCTAAGTTTAAAAATTATTATAATTCAAATATTGGAAGAAATGGTTATTCAGATGAGAGTTAAAGAAATGTGGAATGAAGCTTGGCAACAGTGTGATGAAATTACTTGGTATAATTGTGCTAGGCATACGGAAAATTTAATTAAAAAATGGCATGAGCGAGAGCAATTTCTTGATAGGGCAGAAATTGCTCCAATAATAATTAATGTAAATGACTCAAGTTCTGAGTCAGAATCAGAAACTGACTAGTTTTCATTTATTTTTGTAATATATACTCCATTCATTAAAAATAACATATTGCAAATTGCAAATAATACAAGTAATAGTTTCAAGGTTTTACTTGGTTGAAATAGGCTTCAATAGGTTTCAACTTTTAGAGAAGTACTCTAAAAAGTTCACTAAACATTAATAACCAAGTAAATATCTTATTTTGACAAAATATGTATTTGTGTATTTATATTTTGTAGAAGTTTAATATGGTAACATTATAAATGCCATAAAAATCATCAATGTGCATCATTTGCATGCAGAGCGAAGAAATTACTGCCACTGGTTCAACGAAACATTACATAATAAAGATCTCGTGGCAATGTTTTATTTGAATGAAGTTTGTTTTTTTCTTATTGGTGGTGTACTAACTTGCAAAATTATCAAATGTAGTTATCAGAAAATCCTCATGTGTTGTTAAATATTATCTTCATCTAATAAAGAATAATATGGATTTGGATTGTATTATATGCAAGACGAATTATTATACCATTATTTTCTTAAGAAACAATAAAATATTAAATGTAGACTATATAAATGTTTTCTTTTATGTATAATTTTGTAAATGTAATTTGACAACTTATATTGACAACTCTCAAAAGGTTTTAGTTCTTTTTCATAGAGTTACGAACAAAACTTTTACATTCTTTTCCAATATATTTAAGTTTATTTAAAATATAAACAATATATAAATTAAGTAGAAATCTAAATTATTCATCAAATTAATACATGCCCAATCTTCTTAGCCCAGATATAGTGCAAGAAAATGATTTCGGTAGGTACTGTAGTGAGCAAAAAAAACGGGACACTGTTTCTGCGTGGGTTTAAATTGTGACTACTTAAGTGGCTATCTTTACTCATAATAGTAAGTCAGGAATTGTCAAAAATGTGTGTCTTATTGACATTTATTAAACATTTTTAAAATAAATGTAAATAAAAATTTCTAAAAACGATAGAGAAAGTTTATTTATTAAATTAAAATAATTATTACATTAAAATAATTAGTATTTCGTCATTCCACCGTTATTATTAACTGCATCTAATCTTGTAGACATTGAAGCGACAATATTTTGTACAAAATTTGTAGAAATTTGATGCCAAGCATTATGAACAATCTCCCAAAATTCTTCCTGGGTAGAAGCTCTATCTCATTAATCCCCATACATTTTCAATGGGATTTAGGTAAGGACTGTAGGGCTGGATATCTCAAGTTTGAATTTCATTCTCTTGTAACCATTGTGTTACAAGATGAGACAGGCAACTGTGTTGTTCTTATAGCTTCCTTTAATGTTTTGAAAGGGTTGTGCCTAATCTCAGTAACTAATGTTTCGTCTTCCTGCGTATTCGAAATTTTGTTACGTGCGGAAATTATTTTCCGATTTAAATTATCCTCTTCCCTCCATTTTTTTTATATAAACTTGCTGCTGAACTTTTACCAATATTAAATTGAACCGATACACTTCTTAATGATTTCCCATTTTTCAAACTAGTAACAAGTCTAGCTTTATCAATTTTCGAAAAATGCGGCATTTTCAATTTTGAATTATCAACTATGATATATAATTTGACGAAGAGTTTGAAAGTTAATCAAATGTTAAAATTACAACGCTAAAAAATAAAGGAAAATGACATAACGATTTTGAAGATTTTAACGATTTTCCCGTTTTTTTTTGCTTACGACAGTATGTTATTCTTAATAATGCAAACACTAAACATCTTTTCAATAACTATGCATTTCACTATTGATATCTGACTTGAAATAATTCTTTTTAAATAAATTTTTGATCGAATATTTTCGTGAGTTTATAATTTTAAATAACATTTAAAATAATTTGTTCGAATATTAAAGTAATAATTTCGACATAGTTTTCTTGGATAGAATATATTTATACAGAACTAGAAAAGAAACAATACTTTTGAACTATTCATGTTCCCACTTTACACATTATTTTGACATGTAGGTTATGTATATGCTTTCTTTGGTTATATTGCAAGTAACACTAAAATTTTGACAATATTGCAAAACATGACTTTTATATTTTAGGATGACAGACGGTTGTTTCCGCGATTGAATACAGACTTTGAATACAGAATTTGACCTTCAACAGAAAACTTATACTTTATGAACTATATCTTGCTAATTAATATTTGTATAGATTACTTTGACAATGGGATCAACTAACCATTACAATTTGACATTAATTCCTGCCTTATCATTTTTATAATGGGTGACTAACAATGATTGAAAGTAAATTTTCTAAGTTGGCAACTTTATATACACATGCCTAATTTTTATATACAAATTTGTTAAAAATTTGACAACGTAAAAGTCCAACATTCAAACACAAAACAATTTGTTGTTTTTACTTTCAAAACGTCTTTACTATCGAGCAAAATACATTTATTGTAATGCTCTATTTTCGAAGCGGCTTGTAAAGTGAAGATCGCAATTGGATATATTACAGGCAATTGACTTATAATAAATTTATGCAAATGTATGTGGAAGAACAAATTAAATATTGAAAGAACTGAAAAAAATAAATTTTTGACAATCTATAAAATTCACCCACCTGATCTTTTACAACGAATCTACCAGTTAAGTAGATGGTACAGTTGTGTGCAGAAAAAACTCGGACAAGCTATTTTTTCTATGTAAATCTGGTTCACCCATACTTAAATTTGAATTGTCACTTAAGTGTCAAATTGAGTTGTCAAAGTGAGAGTTTTATTATAATGCCAATACAATTGTGTAATCAACACAAAATTCAAATTATTTCCGAGCTTCAAAAAGGACGAACAATTAGAGAAGTAGCGTTTACTTTCGGAGTTAATAAAAGCAACGTACAAAATGTCAAAAACCGATGGGAGCAAGAACAAACAATTAACAGAAAACAAGGAAGCGGTAGAAGAAGGATTTCTTTAGAACATCATGATACCGCTTTAGTGAATTTCTTAAGAGAACGTCCATTTTCTTGTGCATTAGATGCTGTTGCAGCAACAAATTTCCCGGGTTCTCGGTCAACAGCCTGCAGAAGAATTCAAATGTCAGACATTAAAAATTGTATTGCAGCCAAAAAAAGTATTTTGTCGGAACGCCATAAACAGGGCAGAATAATCTTTGCACTAAATTATTTGTTCAAAGATATTGAATTCTGAAATAAAGTAATTTTTACTGACGAAAAGACGTTTCAATCGACTTACAATGAACACATTAAAGTGTATAGACCGAGAAATACTAGATATGAAGAATTATACGTACCTAATGCAGGTCAGTCGCAACGTTTCTCTGTTAATGTATGGGCTACTATAACTGCTAATGGACTAGCTATCTGTTTGAGAATTGATGGTAGATTCAATGCTTTGGCATATCTAAATATTTTGGAGAATATAATACCATTATTTCGTGAACATCACCCAAATAATAATTTTATTCTCCATCAAGATAATTGTTCAGTACACACGGCAGGAATAATAACTCAGTGGTTACAAACTAATAACATCGAAACTTTGACTTGGCCCTCCAAATGCCCGGATGTAAACATAATTGAGAATATCTAGGGAATTATTGTTAAAAAAATGTATGAGCGTCATTTTATACCAAATAACAGAGAAGAGCTGTGGAATGCAATAATTGAAGCATGGCAAGAAATAACGGAAAACGAAAATCTTATAAGAAACTTGTATTCGTCTATTCCCTTGCGATTGACCAATATATTAAATGCAGATGGTGCCATGACGAAATATTAGTTTATATATATTATATGGTTTATTTGTAGATTCTTTATAATGTTATGACTGTTAATTTTATTAAAGTTAATTCATTTTATTGAAATTCGTCTCTTTACTTCAACATATAAAAGGAGTTTTACTCATATATTGGCATATAATGCTATAATTCAGGTGACATATGAGTGTACGACTTTTTTTTGGAAATGTGTCAATAGTGGTATAGGTTCACACAACTAAACACTTGTCCTACTTTTTTCTGCACACAACTGTATAATGCTCATCTGCATGATAACACTAACCGGCAAAATATTACTTTCTGTTCTGATTAAGCATATTGTTTCATCTATCTAGTTATGTTAATTCGCGGAATTATAGAACTTGATCGGCTGTCCACTCATTTTTAATCGTACCACCATTGGATCCAGTTATAATTGATATTTGCGTGGTAACGTCACGATAATGATTTATTGCACCAATATTCTTTCAAGAAACAATTAATACCGAAAGATACGAAACCATTATTTTAATGGAATTTATGAATCAGTTAGATAACATAGAATTAACTAATGGCTATTTCCAACAGGATTCTGAGACACCATACGTTCCACATTAAACTATGAACTATTTACAGCAATTTTTCCCAGACCGTTTGGTAAGGGTAGATTTACGGGCAAGTAAATTGACTAACTCGTCTCTGAATTTCGTTTTATACCATTATTTAGTAAACGTAATATTCCATGATATTTTAAGCATTTTTTTAATAATTTTCTTTGTATATAATTCTATTATTTGTAAGATGAGTTCGCATAATTTTGTTCAACTATCGTTTTATATAAATCTCCCTTCTGATATCAGCTAATATTCATGTACTAGTAAATCTAACCATATGCCATCCAAACTAATATTTAAATATTCATTAAAATAAATATAAAGCGAATTACCAGGCAAGCCAGGTTCTCAGGCTTGCCAAATTAAAGAGTTTCTTCAATCATTTATAATCACTCGGTATTTTCATAAGTTATGTCTAATAATTGTATCAATAAAGAAAAAATGTCAGATATACAGTTAATGTTATTATTTTAATATTTAACTTATCAATATTATGTCATTAACATGATTTTAAAAGTTTGAAATTGAATATTAATAATTTAACTATACATTCCTTATATTTTAGTTCATCATAAACCAGCTATTCCATGAAACCGCCTTTGTGTTAGAAACCTCAGTCAAATTTTCGTGATGTCATCATTCAAACTCATTCAAACCATGTAATTTAACTAAATCTAATTAGTAGAATTAAACATTAATATATACGTAAATATGCAAAATGACAAGTATTACTAATAATAATAATAGTACTAATAATCTATTTCTTCCCTACAGATTAACCTAAATAAAGGAAATTATGTAAACCTAAGGTGATGCAGTATTATACATAAAATTATATATTTGTATCAATGAATCCAAATAAATATTGCATGCATATGTGCACTAAAATGCATCATTCGTCTTGAATTCGAACTTGGTACATGAAAGTTTATTTAGCTCAATCAGTGCTATTGTGCATAAAAACTTCACATACCACAAGTTGTATGTCCTTTTCCAGTGTTACCATGTCAAACCTATTTAACAATGTTCCCTAATCCATACCATGTTCTGGATCTCTCTCTGGAAGTCTCATCTTTTAAATACATTTTGAATTTTTTCGTTTGACCGATTGAATCGCATTAATATGCAATACGTAAACAGGACACCACACCAAGAAACCACGTTCCAATTTAGTTCTTACAAAAGCAGCGTATAGCAATTTAAAACTGTGGGTATTAGAATCGCTTCAATTCCTATATATAAAACCATATTTGTTATAGGCATTTGCTATAGTTTGTGCTATATGCTCAGTAAAAGTAAATTTTTTATTAAATATAATACCCAGATTTTTTGTGTATCTCACATCGATAAAGTTCTTTGCCACCAATATGATAATTATATGTTTCTTGGAGTATCTAAGTCATCTAAGCGCATCTAAGTCTTATTGGAATAACAGGCAATTTTCAAATAGTATAAAGTATCTTTAAGTCGTCAGCAAAGAAAAGTTTGTCACAAGACACCACTGAAGTTACATCATTGAAATAAATTAAATGAAATAAAGGCTCCAAGCTTCATTCCTAAGGAATAGCTGAAGCAGGTATAAATATCGAGAACTTTATGTTACGATATTGCACATACTGTATTCTATAAAATAAATATGATTTTAAAAGGAAAGGAGAAAAACCTATCCATTGCAACTTATTCAATAAATAATCAATTTGCCTTCTGAAAGTCCGTATATACAACATCCACCTACCTCTGCTTGTCTAAAACCTCAGATATGTATTTTGAGAAACATATAAAGGTGGTAACGGTTGAACATTGCGTCATAAAATCATATTGAGTCATCGAAATAGAGTTTTTAATAATATAGTATATGTGGTGATACAATACTGACTCGAAACCCCTCGCAAAGTTCAAAGTAATATATTTAGGCCTATAATTACTTATTATTAAAGCGGGGATATTTAGACAGCAAGCATGAGCGGCGACCAAAGCGGGTTCAGATATCACCGGCTAGTTAAGGCCGTCACCAACATTTATCGAGCGCCTTGAAAAATTTATGCGTTTTTGACAACGTAACGCCTGATATACGTCGGTAACAGCGTAGACTGGTGAAGACATCCGTACCAGCTTCGCTCGCCTCTCATGCGAGCTGCTTAAATATCCCGCCTTACTTATTATAAATGAGTCATCTTTTTAAAGATAGGACTTATACTTGGGAGTTTTCCACGTTGTAGGATTTACTTTTTCGGGATAACCTTAAATATATAGTGAAATGATTTCACTAGTACAAACACAGTATCCGGAAAAATAAAGCTAGGAGTTTCACCATCTTCGCTTAAAAGGAAATTCTGCACTTTCTTAATTTTGATCAAATTTCTTGTTGAGAGATCGATCATTCTTTAATACTAGTACAACCATATAAATCTACCTTATATCAGGTACAAAGTCGCTCATACACACTACATACACATTGCTAAACTAATTACTAAATTCATCAGCTATTTCCAGAGATGTATTAAGCTCCTCGCCATTAAAAGTTATTTAAACAAGTATTTTCGTAAATCTTTTTTTATTATTAATTAAAGACCACATTTTCTTTCAGTTCATGTAATATAGAATGCTGGATACTCTGATTGTAGTTTTTATTTATTGTCTTACACTTGCTATTAAACATTTATAACTCTACCTGTTAACACGCATAATTATAAATGTTGGTCACGGTTAATTCTTTCAATGGAGACTGTGGTTAAATAAAAATTTAAAAAAGGTATATAACCCCTTACCACAATTATTAGTCGTATCCTAAATACGTATTTCGGCAACTTAGTTGTCATCATCAGTAGGTAAAAACTACTAATTAAAAGTCGCACATGGGGCACAGTAAAGTAAGAAAACCGCTTCCACACAACTACTATACACTGCATCCCCGTATAGACTAAATTTAACATGCCAATCTAAACTAGGAGACAAACACTTACCTCTTAAGGAAAAGGTCTAAACATGTGTTAAATTGTCGAACAAAGGAACGGCAAACATTCATCTCTAAGGGGGGCGGCACTAACTTCGATTTTTAAAAACTACGATGACCCACTATTAAACTTAAATGAAACACCTTATATTTTCACAAAACAATAGTATATTTAACTATATGTATATTTCATGTGCACTGCACACATCAGTAGTTATTATTTAAACGTATTATTTCGAGTACATGTATAGTAAAAATATCTATTTTGGGTAGAGGTGTAAAAATTTTTTCAATTACAAATGGTTAAAAAGTATGGTCGTATATTGTAAAAACTGAACTCTATTGAAATTCTAAGAAGGACAAAATTGGGAAGGACCGTTACATATGAAAAACAAGACATCTGACTGTGTTGAGTTATATTAAATAACAATCAAGTAACGTGAAAAGGATCTGTGAATTATTAGATATTGTTGGTATATAATTTAAAAGTTAATTATAAATAGGTGACATGTCATTGTTAAGGAGTTTTGCACTTTTAATATAATGTATAGAATTCACGGTTGGCTCTTGGTGTAACATGATTAATAATTTACTAAACAAAACACCTGGTACATTTGTTCCACAAAACGTGAAACATTTTACATTTTGTGAAACAAATACACCAAGTGCTTCATTCAGTAAACCTTTGTTAAGGAGGTAATTTTTGTATTTTTTCATGTGTATGGCTTCCCACATGTCTAAATTTCTGCTGTTACCCCCCCACCCACTTATGGTAATAAAAATGTGAATAGACAGCTGAACGGTATTGGAGATTTATCGCTATTCAAGGAGGTATGTTTATTTTTCGCGATAAATATACTTTCATAAGCATCAAGTTCGTGGGGTTTATTAATTCCTTTGATCAACTTCAAACCTGTAATCGATACATTGTGCAGTGTGCTCAAAGCGTGATTTGCGACATTTGATTTATCCGGTCTATTGTATTTGATATGTGATATGTGTTCTTTAAAACGGGTTATTATAGGTCGTTTAGTTTGGCCTATATATTTCAAATTACAATCCGCGCAACTAATTTCATATATCCCTGATTTCGAATTGGAATTAATTCTATCTTTAGTATTCCCTAGCAGACTTTTGATGGTGTTTTCGGACCGAAAGGCTACCTGGAGACCTCTTTCTTTCACAACTTTATATAATAATAAAGTTGTGAAAGAAAGAGGTCTCCAGGTAGCCTTTCGGTCCGAAAACACCATCAAAAGTCTCATCAAAAGTAGTAGGTTTTAGTTGTCGAAATACGTATTTAGGATACGACTAATAATTGTGGTAAGGGGTTATATACCTTTTTTAAATTTTTAGTCAAGGTTAGTAAAATAACACAAATTGAGTGTTGCAATGTCAAAATAAATACAGCGCAAGAATATAAGAGTCATTATATCTAACTATTTTCCATGAGAAAAACAAGATTCCAAAAGCAAACATAAAAAATTTAAATTGTTAATTAGAATTTAAATATATGCTCAACATGACAAAATTAGGGTCAACATACATATATTTCCAAATATAAACTAATTTTAAAAATTAAGCGTGGTCCTTTAATTTTAATGTTTGTTATACCCCCGTCCAATCATCTACGCAAATAATACGTGTTCGCGAAAGCACCCTTATTTAACTTGCTAATTAGAATTAAGTTGATAAATCTCGTCAGAGTTTCAATATATCTAAAGAGTAATGACAACTATTCCCAAAGTAACGACTGACGTTTTCACCTTTTATGTGCACGGCTTTCTCATATTTTTCATATTTAAATATCCCATTCTGTTCCTGACATATAAAGCCGAATATAAATCAAAGTTTTCCAACAGATATTTCCGTCTGCATTTGATAATTCAATCCGTATCACCCGATGTTCGTATTCAGGTACTGTTCCATATCTATCCTTCTTTCGCAATCGGAATTAAAGATGACGTCACACTTTTGTACCTCGTAACTTTCATTGAAACGTAAGTTTTGATTGTGTTTTCTCTGAACTTTTTATACAGTTATTTTATTTCTTCTTTTTTTAAATTACGAATTTCATTTGAGTTTTTTTTCTTTTTCAAGATACTACAGATAAATCGAAGCAGGAAATATTCAAGTCAATAAGAAATTTAAAGATATATGTACACTTATCAATTATTAATTACAACCTGTTTTCGTAAAAATACTAAGGCAGTTTGGAAGTCTATAAATAATAGTTTAGAAAGAAATGTTAGATAATTTCATAGAATGATTAATAATTTCTTATTTAAGTATCATCGTATTTGTGCGATTTCAATAGAACATAATTTATATATTGTAAAATCGAACTAAAATATGATCGAAACATTATTGAATATTAGAAATTAGTAACAAATTACTACTATTAATAATGAAATCAAATTACACTCCTACGTTTTATCATTTTCACAAATTTCGACTTAGGTCCGGGAATTGGACCTTTTCAGATTTTCATTGATGGCATCAGCTGTCATTGCAATGCCAGCTACTAAGTCATAAAATGATTATATATCTGACTCAGGAAATTTTGGTCGTGCGTCTACAAAAAAAAAGGAGACCAACAAGAATATCTGGTACGACGCAATATAAATCTTTGAAACTAGCTTCTCCATCCTAGATTTTAGACCCTTTCGCTGAATGTTTCGGCAGCGTATATACATCGCTGAGTGTGGTCAGTTGGACTCGGAGAAATTCTCCAACTCTCTTCTTACATTGCCATTAATTCTATTAGTACCGGTATACTGGAGCTTTGAGGCGATCAAAGGATAGTGGTGTTAACGGTGTGACGGACTTTGTTTTGCGTGGCTGAGCAATTGCATTTGTTGAATCACTTCATCATATATATAATTTAGTTTTTCCAGAATTTCCTATGGTGCGGAAAACGTCACGTATTTGCCAGATTTTCAAGAGTGGTGACAATCATAATGTAGAGAATTATCGACAAATATTATCTTGTAGGGATATATCATTAGTCAATAATGTTAAATTAGTATTTTTCAAGGTATCCCCTTCAACTTCATCGCACTTGAAACAACGATGCTAAAATACTATCATGCGAGTTTGAAATCATCTTACTCAAGATCGTAAAAATAGCGCCGTTGTTGCAATAAGTTCCTCCTCCCGGAACACAACCCGAAATCTTAATTCATCCAATTTTTCACGCATGCAACTTGACTGATGAGAAACTGGTGAGTTAATTAAAGAAAACTTTATTATAGGCGACTCCAGATCGCTTTTCATTTCAAAATTGCTTTCGACAATTTGTCTAATCTTTGTGTCAGAATAAGAAGGAGTGTTTAAAATTTCCTGCCAAAAGCTACTTATTTTTCAAGAATTTCATAGGTTCTTCTGCAGCCAAGTTCAACATCGAAAATAATCTAGAAATATCGACCATGTTTATTTACTGTTTTGTATACAAACATAACTTGTCAACGTTCTCTTGCATTTTTCTGTCATTATTATCGTCATCTACCATTATATTAAATCAAATCTGTATTTTTAAATACAAAACAATGTCCGCAATTAAACAGGTCCAAGTATCACATCAGTTTCACCGCCCAGAAAGCATCAACGTTTGAGACATTTACCGCGTGACGAGAAACATACCATCTTGAACATGTATAAAATGTTAACATTCCGATCTTCTAGAATGGAAACAACAGCAATTGTAATCAACATCTTCAAAACATTAAGTAAGGTTTAGGTATTACTTCAACGACAATATATTATAAGGAATGTGTTGTAAAGTTGGCGAAATCAACTGTATTTTGGATCATTAAAGAATACAAACAAGCGGACGAACTCACGCTTCGTAAACAACGTGTAGGACGGCACTCAAAACCCCAAAATTTCAATGAATCTATTAAAAATTGTGTACGACAGATAGTGTATAGTTTCTTTTTTAAAAATGAACTTCCAACTCTTAATAATATCATGGCTAAAATAAGTACCAAAGATGCACCTTATTAATTTCAAGTAAGTGTAAGTGAAAAACTGTGGTTATTATTATATGTAACTTTTATTTTAGATATGTCAAGCGTAATAAGAAAATTTGCTGATAGAGAAGGACGAAATAATCAGATGGAGAAGAAACTATCTGACGACAATAAAACAGAACAGACATGAAGGTAGACCAATATTTAGATGAAACTTGGTTAAACGAAGGACATGCAAAGGTCAGAGTTTGGATCGATGCAAGCATAGTAAATGTACGACAAGCTTTTGTTGAAGGACTACACGTGGGATTAAAGAATCCAAGCGGTGAAGGCAGACGATTAATAATACTGCACATAGGATCCTAATTAGGGTTTGTGAAGGACGGATTATTGTTCTTTGAAAGTAGAAAGACAGCTTACTATTACGATGAAATGAGACCCCACCGTTTTTGAAGATTGGTTTGCGAAGATATTTCCAAAGTTACCAGATAATTCTGTAATAGTGATTAACAATACAACATATTATTCACGTAGAGTTGAGGTACCAACTTTTTCCTGGAGAGAAGCTGCAATTCAAGATTAGTCACATTCCAAAAATATTTAGTTTAATGCAGAAATATTACGTGCTGAATTGTTGCATCTAGTTCATCTCCATAAGGAAAAATATAATGCATATGTCACCGATGAAATAACAACTACTGAAAATAAACTGTATTACGATTACCGCCGTATCATTACTAGCTTAATCATATCGAATTGGTTTGGGCATAAATAAGAGGTGAAGCTGCTTCAAAAAATAAAATTTCAAGGTATCACATGTGCAAGAACCTTTAATGGGAGCACTTACAAATGTTACAGCGAAAAAATTGAAAAATTGTATTGACCATGAAGTTAAATAGAAAGTAACATGTGGGACATAGATGAACTAATGAACGATATCTTGGAACCATTTATTATTGATGTTGGAAACAGTGACAGTGAAAGTGAATCGTTAGAATCCAGCGTAAGTGAAACAGACTAATAATGCATGTTTTACTTTTCACTATTCTTGCTACTTCATTTCATTTTGATAATTTTATAATCTGAAGAGGTATTTTTGAGGTACTTTTGTAATAAATTCGATATGTAGTTTTTGTTTTATTTTAAATTAGCAATATTTTGTAGGAAAATGGCTAACATTATGATATACGAGGAATGTCCGGTTACTAAGGTACATTTGTGAATTACAGACAGACTATTTATAGAAATCAAACATATACTAAGTAAAAGCGTGAACTGTTAGCTACTTTCAACATAATCGCTGCCAATGTTAAGGCACTCATCCCAGCGAGGCACAAGCTTCTGTATGCCCTCTTCGTAAAAGGTGCATCCAAATTTCTAAAATACTGCCGTACTTCATCTTGAAGTTCGTCGTCGTTTTCAAGCGTTGAAAGCTCATTTGTCGGGTAAAACGCAAATGAGCTTTCAACGTCTCAAACAAATCAGGAGCCAGGTCTGGACTATGGGGCGAATGGACAATAACTTCCCAATTGTGTTTCTGATGCCAGGCCTTCGTCTGATTTGAAGTGTGTGGTCTTGCATTGTCATGCAACAACCTTCTTCCGTTCGGCAACCTTCGTCATCGTTTCTGTTGAATGGATTGGTGTAGTTTTTCGAAAGTTTCACAATAAGTATCACTGCCGATTGTCGTTTTCAGTGGTAAAAATTCTATGAGCAAACTGCCTTGCATATCTCAGAACAGAGTTGCCATTGCCCTTTTTTCAAACTGCTGAACTTTGAATTTGAATTTTTTCAGTGTTTGTCGGATGCTCGGATGCTTCCATGTCATCGAGTCTTTTTTTGATTCGGGGGTATGGTGGTATACCCACGTTTCGTCTCCTGTAACATAGATTCTAGAAATCCGTTTTCCTGATGATAGCGTGTTAAAAGTTCCATTGTCGCCGCCATTCGTTGCATTTTGTGTTGGTCGGTCAAAAGTTTTGGTACCCATCTCGCGGACACTTTTCGATAGCATAATTCAGATACGGTTTCATGAACAAAGCTTTTAGGAATGCCGCCCACTAGAGGACTTTCCTGTACTTTCAACCGACGATCTTCTCGAATCAGCGTATCGACCTTTAATTGATTCTCATCCGTTTTCGTTGTTGATGTTTTTTTCGCACACCTTCGGAATCATCGTTCAGAGCTGTGCGTCCACTTTTGAACTATTTACACCAAGCACTAACTTGTTTTCGACTCATAACGCCTTCTTCGTAAGTCATCAGTATTTTTTTATGAATTTCGGTAGATGTTTCATTATTTGCATGCAAAAAGCGAAACACGAATGACCGCTCGCATTTCAAACTTGGAGTATGTTCCGATCGCAAATGACGTTGTGTAGCTGTCACTGCACACTTTGTACTGAACTTAAGGTAATGACAATAACCACCTATGCAGTACATATGCGTATCTAGAATGTGTGCAAGTTTCACTCGGAGCGACATAGGCGGTGTGCCGCGCAAACGTGCCTTTGGAACCAGACATCCCTCGTACATGAAACATTTGTGCTCGTGTTTTTCGGAACGTCAGATATAGGTTACACTAGGTATAACATAAAAATTAATGACATAACAACAAACAATTTCACTCTCAGGTGTGTACACGTGTACGATAGACCAAATTTTAAGCTGTGTGGACCGAGTTTTGGCGGGATATTTGAGACACTTCTTCTTATTCTGAGACACAATATAGCAGAGTGGTAATATGTTAACGTACAGTTAACTGTTTGACCTTTTACAAAATAACCCATGAAAATTATCCCCTTCAAATTCCAAAAAAAAATCTTTACTTTTTATGTGTCAGGATTACCATTATTTATCCACTGTTGAGATTATCGTTTGGATGAAAACATAGGGGTAAAGCCAGGTTTCGTTACCCGTTACAAATTTTTATATAAAAAATGGCTGGCTTCTTCTTAAACAGCTTCAAATTACCGTTTGATTATCGCATTCATTCATGTTTTCAATCACAATTTAATATTTGCAACTCTCACCTTGCTATATATCTAGTCGATATGCTTATGCTAATTCCATAATGACATTTCTTCGACCGATCATTAACGTTTCCAGAATTGCAGTTTCAAATGGTTCTGGTCGTATATTATCTTCAATAAGCACACCCGCACATTTAAATTGTGGAATTCAGCGACGAATTATGGCTTTCGAATGAGCACTGTTCTCAAAAGTTTCTTGCAAATCAACCAAAATTGTATATATTTTCAGTTCTTTAAAAAATAAATGTTGGATTGTACCACGAATTACCAGTTAATCCATTTTAGAATTTTCCATTTAGATGTTTTATTCACACTACTTTAGCTTTAAAATTAAACATCCGAAATTAATCAAATTTCACCTGACACAATAAAAACATGGTAGAGTTGAAGTATAATGCTAAGTTTTTCCAAAATATGGTGGTAGCATTCGAGTTTCTCTTCCCGCTAAATTATCCTCGTACGAGGATTGTTCCGAAACTACGTGGCCTAACACAGAGATGGCGTAAATTTGCAGAAATCTTTTTCACCATTCTGTAGAATCATCCTTTAGTAAGTTAAATATGACACTACAGAGCGATCTGTCGATTATTCTGTTATTGACAGTACGCCAATGTGAACGTCTCGTGTGATTTTGCAATAATGGAAAAAATTGAGTTGGGAGCAATGATAAAGTACTTTCATTTGAAAGTCTTAACGCCAACTGAAATCAAAGCAGAGCTGGATTCAACACTAGTAGAGTCGGCTCTTTCGTTTTCAATTGTTAAAAACTGGGTTGCCGAATTTAAACGGGGTCGTATGAGCACAAATGATGAACACCGTAGTGGACGTCCAGAAACTGTTACTGTTCCGGATATGATGAAAAATTCCACGGTATCGTCTTGGATGACCGCCGAGTAAAAGTGCGCGAGATAGCAGACATTGGTGGTACCTCAAATGACGGTGTGCACAGAATATTAACGGAAGAATTGAAAATGGAAAAATATTCGGCGCATTGGGTGCCGAGGTTAATCACACCGGAGCAAAAACTGAATCGTTTGAGTGTTTCTCGTTTGGCACGTTTTCGCCGCAATCAAAAGAGCTTTGTACGCCGTTTCATTACCGTCAATAAAACCTAGGTCTACACTCCTGAAACCAAAGAACAATCCAAACAATGGACAAAAAAAGGTTGTCCGCCTCCAAAGAAGGCAAAAACGGTTTTGTCCAGTTTTGTACAGTTATGGCAACTGTTTTTTTTGGGGATTCTCATGTGATTATCTTGGTCGACTACTTATAAAAAATAAATGGGGCGTATTATGACAATTTTTTGCAACAATTAAGCGACAAAATCATAGAGAAACGGCCTCATTTGGCAAAGAAGAAAATTCTTTTCCATCAGGATAACGCACCTGCCCACAAGTCTGCTATTGCAATGGTCAAAATTCATGAAAAGGGGTTAGAATTAGTGCCTCATTCGCCCTATTCCCTAGGTTTCGCTCCCAGCGATTATCATCCCTTTCAAAACCCGAAAAAAATACTCAGCGGTAAGAGATTGTCGTCTAATTCCGAGATCAGCTGTAAATAGCTATTTCGAGGACGTGGATTGATCAACCTACAATGAAGGCATTACGAATTTGGAATATTATTGGAATAAGTTGGTTGAGCGAGCAGGAGACTATATTGAAAAATAAAGTATTTCTTTTCAAAAAAACTTTTGTCTTCTTTGTTTAGCCACATAGTTTCCGAACTGCCCTCGTATATCCAGAATATATACGTAATATAAAATGAATCAGTATATAGTTCTAAAGACAATTTCATACAATTTACGCTGATTTTATGTTAATGTAGTACTCTCTCCTTTATAAGAAAAATTCTAGTATTATCAAAGGCAATGTATTGTACCTTTGTGTATAGTTAATGTGATAAAACTCTTTTTTGAGCTTCTGTATTATACAAGTTTCTTAAACATCTTCACGTAATGTATATTTCTGAAAGTAATTCATTGTAGATGTATTGTTCATTTACGTGTATATCACTCATCCATGTAAAAAAGCGTTTACCTTTTGTGTTGTATTTGAAATGAATTTTATTATAAGCAATTATTGTAATGTTTCATATCTGTTTCATAGGTACTATTTGGAAAGAGTCTAATGTTATAAGCGTTTACTCATTTTCGTAAATTCTATAGACAATTATGCATTTTCAATGCGTCCAGAAAATCTCAACTGTATTTATTTAATTGTATATATTATATCTTATGATCTCATTATTGTATTATTAAATATCTATTCTTCGTATGCATAAATTAATATTATTAGTCAGTTTATTATTGCACTAAGCTACTCGATATTATTCAAGCGTTCGTTTATAACATTGGGATTTTGTTTAAAATCACCATAAAATTACAAATAAATAATGTCAAAGAAAAAATTTCGTATCTTGAACGGCATTCAAGAAAAGAATATTTTAATTCAACAATGGGTTGTAAGCCACCAGGAGGATTTGCCATAATTGTTGCTAGATTATATATTTTATTACGTTGTCAATAAACTGATCGACTACTGAACTTTTGAGAAACATAATTGTCAAAGTTTCTTTCTAAACCCTTCAAATCACTTTAGAACCGCCGTCGTGCTTAACTATGCTCTTTCATTATGTGCACTGCCGCAGATTATGTGGAAATATTGTTAAATTACGGAGAATGTGGGCGGAATGCTAGAGAAGCTGCAAGCGTTTATGTCCGACGCTTTGCTAACAGGAGTCTTCCCGATCACAAAGTCATCCTCAGGACTATCGCACGAAAAATCGAGACAGGCCAAATTTTACATAATAAAAAGGAGATAGGTTGTGCGCCCAGGACAGTACGCACTATTGAAAACGAAGGTATTATTTTAGATGCCTTTGAAGAAGGTACTGAAAGCATTAGAGAAGTTACACAAAAATTTAATACTTTGAAAACTTCTGTATATCGAGTGATATAGACTGAATTACACGTATCATTATACGCGTGTGCTATATTTGCATCCAGAAGATTACCCTGCCAGATGGGAATTCCTTACAGGGCTTACAAATCTAGAATAAAACAATCCAATTTTCGGCAGACAAGGATGCTACAATGCGCATAATTGGCACATCTGAGCAGAAGAAAATCCACATGCTTTATATTCAAGAGTATTTCAAAAACAATTTTCCATTTGTGGGCTGATCTATTATGGAATCGTGTGATATGTCTTCAGTAGAAATTTGTTTACATGTCATGTAACTTGTCGATGGCGCACCAGCACAAGACAAGTTGGAGAAATTTTAGATCAAAAGTATCCTGGACAATGGATAGGTCATGGTGGTTGCGGCACTGGACTGCGCTGTCACCCGATTTGAATCCTCTAGATTTCTTTCTTTAGGGACACGTTAAAAATGTTGTTAAAACATCCAATTGTTAAAAATGCTATTGCTACAGAAGAACAACTCAGAGGTCGCGTTCAGGAAGCCTTTGCTAGAGTTAATCCTGAAATGGTTACGAATTCTAAACTGAGTCTTTTGCAGCGGTCACGGTTATGCTTGCCAATGATTGATGGCCACTTTGAGCACTTATTGAATTTATGTTTCGCTACATGATCCCTTTTGCCTATGTTGTTTATGTTCTTATTTATTATTATGTTATACATTTTCTCCTGTATTTTATGATAAATTCACGTATATTATAATAAATAAGGTTCTTTTCAGAACTGTCATTTGTAGTTCTATTTAAACAAAATTAAAGTAGATTAATGCGACAGTGAGTGTAACATCTTGAATAACATCTGCCTTAACCTAACATGTTCGTGTTGACGCTTTGGCAGGCATGCCATTCTGACAGCGTGATAATATAAGCTTAGTAACTGATTTTATTCACATTTCACGAGCAGTGCCCTTTCTGTATATTATTGACCTTTTGGGATCTAGATTATTGTCGGCATTTGTTAGTTTTCTCTGTGGCGCCAGTTCCGGGACAGTCTGTATATTAAAAGTATTTCATTACGACCTAAACTTCCAAATGCTCTGCACAAATTTCAAGTGCGCTAAATTATTGGTTTTATTATTCCTTTTGCTCTTTGTGGTTCATCGATGATTCATACGCATCTGAAAATTTTGCTGTACCTCCCTCAATAATATTTTAGACGTTCCTTGTTCTTTACTCCTTTTTCTGTATTAGTTAATAATTAATTAATAATATTACGGCAAGAGCAGTAAGACGGCATTTCCTTATTATACAGAAATGCTCCTCTTCTGTAAAATAAGTAAGTCGAGCGAGATTTAATATAATCCTTTGACAGAGAAATATAATATATTTTCCGTAAATATTACGAATTTTATTTTTCTATGATACTGTATAATACTGTTACACTTCGTATATATAAGAATACTTAAATTTAATTTTAAATTATATTTTTTCGCAAAAATATTTCGAAAATAAATTTAAACTTTTTAGCAAATTTTCTATGTATTTTCGTTTGCAAATAGAAAGCTTTCCTTTTGTCATCGTACTAGCCGCCTGACCCTTCCAAGAAAGCTACCTGATTGAACATCCATCTCAAGTATCTGCGTTCCTTTCGAATTCTTACAAATATTTTGCATTTCGTTTTTAAAATTAAGTTATTTAATTTATTTATATACTTTTCTTTATAATTATATCATGTCGCATATCATTTGCTTGCCTCACAATGGATATTTTAATATTTGTTCCATCGATATCGCAACTCTTAGCTCGCGCTTTTGATTACTTCTTAATTTAAAACATCGTCAGCTTTATCCCCCTCTCCACTTTGCAAACCTACTCGTTTCCAAACCAGTGTTCTCTTCTACACAAATTATTTCTTCTGTTTTTCAACTCTTGTAAGTGACACACGCTTAAACTTGACTCGTGCTGTTCGAGCACCCAAGCATCGTTCGGCCATGCTTTCCACATGTCCGATCGCGGCATGCTCGCAACTCAAATGTAACTCTGTAGAGATTATTTTATTTTACTTAATTCATATTAATTTACTTAATTAACTTTCTTTCCAGGGCGTAATTTTTATATATAAATATTTAATTACTTATTCAACGTTGCTTGTATATATTACTTTTATTTAATTATTTTAAAATATATCAACGCTCAATTTCTTTCTTAGAAATATTAAATAATAATAAATTGTAATATATTTATTTCAGAATTATTACAAACGTCCTAGACCCTTGATGCAACTTCATCACGCCATTTATTATTTAAACATTTACAGCATTGTTAGGACGCACCAGTTAGCCCAGAAAGAATCAACAGAAGGCACAAGCGTTCATCTTGTATCAACTTGGCGCTCCCACGTACTCTAATACAATACACCTTAACCTCATTTAGATATTTACATAGAACAGATCAAAAAATTGGCATTCAAACTTAGTTTCTTAAATTCTTGTGTGTCCAGAAAAAGTAAGTAAATTCAATGATAATTAGCTTTGTCGGAATGTTCTGCGCAATTTTTGTTTAGAATGTTTACATTTGCGATGATCGCCTCTTGGACCTTGTTCTTTACAACATAGATTCAAGAATCTTGATTTAGCGTGAAACACTCCCATTTGAACCTATTGATCATCCTGCACTTTTGCTCTCCATTCATCACTTGTCTGAAACTAGTCTCCCAAAAAATCCGATCTTGACTGTTACAAAGTTCAACTTTCGCAAAGCGAACTCTAACCAATTGTTTTACTATCTTCTGATTACTGATTTGACCTTTTTAGACTACAAAATTCTATGCAAGTCTAAATATGATTTGTTCCAAATCAGTGTCGTGACTTTCAGAAAGAAAGCTCTTATGGAGCACGGTTTGTTCGAAATTAAAGCTCAAGAACTACTGCAGGTGACATGAAAGTTCACAAAACTAATATGTTACTGTAATGAATTTAAGAGATTAAGGATTGTTTGAAAATTTACTATTTCTTCGATATATAAAAATTACTTGAGGAATATTGAAAAATCAAGCATAACCCACACGAACTATTCACTTTTAGATCCGCTATTGATTGCTAATGCTCTTGAAATTTTCTTTTCGACTATACAAACAGTCAGCAATCCTCCTTCTCTTACGTATAAATTTAGTAATTACTTATAATTCTTACTATTACTTATAACTGAAAACAAGGCAAATAATGTCCACATTTCCTGAAAAGCATGCAGCGACGAAGACAAGCTTCAAAGCTTCCAAATTCGAATGTCAGATTCGCCTTTGCGAAACCTCTTGCATTAATTATAAATTGGTCAATTCATAACGGAATTTTCTTAATCTGTGGAAGCTGACAAGGCTTCATTGCTAAGCAATTATAGACCAATTGCTATTTTGTCAAACTTTGGGACAAATTTCGTACATATCATATATAGTCCATTCTACTTAATGTAAAATCTCCTCCGTGCACTGTTCAGCACGTATTTGTGCTTGAGAGATCCATTGTAAAAAGATTTCTTATGATTATTAAGTATATTAATGGAGCGCTTGATGCTCAAGAACAAGTATTTTTTTTATATCCAGTTTTTAAATGATTCTATATTACAAGTCATGATATTTTACTAAAAAAGCTCAGTTATTTTGGCATGTCACTGATTTCCTGCAGTTAATTGAAAGTTATCTAACAAATAGACCAAATCAAGTTTTCTATAATGTTCATTATTCCGATAAATATTAAATAACATCAGGTGTATCTTATGGTTCAACTTCAGGTCCATTATTATTGGTCTTATATCTATAGAGGCCCTTATTTGATAACCTCAAACCTCCTACACTGGATTATTCTAATGATACGAAAATCTATTATTCGATCTCGTACGACATGGATGTTCAAATTTTAAGAGATAATGTCAATGTTTTGTTTGTTGTGCTAAGAAAATAGCTCGACATCCAACATTAATTAATGTAAGATCGTTACCTGCATTGGCGAATTCAGCTATATTATCTACATATCATATTAATGGACCTTTATCTAAGGTTGATACCTTTAAGAATCTTAGAGTGATTTTATATCGACGCTTAAGTTTTAGAAATCATATCTAATATGTTTCGATGGTAGCATTTAAACGTTTGGGATTTATAATACGTAATTCCAGGCAATTTAATAATTTAATGACTCTGAAGTCTTTATATGTAGAGTTTGTTATGAGCTGCATGAGATATTTTTCTACTGTATGACGCAATATTGCCTGTGCCAACAATTAAGAATCGAAAGGACTCAATAAAAATATTTGAAATATATCTTATATAAAGCTGACGGTCAATATTTCACTAGGGGTTCCGACTATAATTCTTTATTAGAACGACATGGCTTCCAATCCCTTCTTGAACGTAAGCAAAGATAGTCAATATTTTTGTGGAAACCAGTAAATAGGTTTATTGACTGCAGTGATTTACTTTTTAAACTATACATGTTCCTAATAGTACATCTAGATATATTTCATCACTTGTGTTATTGGCACCGATGGCTGTTTTATTATAAACTCATGTATCTACAATTCGTGCAAATTTTTTGACGTTTATTATACGGATATTTTTATAATATTAGACGAGATTGAGAAATGTGTGTACAGTTTGTTGAAAAAATTATGTCTCACTCCCGTCAGTTCAATACCAATTTCCGTGGCTTCCTTGTGAATTATTTTTGTATTACGAGAAGACAATTACCTTCACGTTAGTAATGTATACATATATGAAACTGGGAATCTACCGATCCATCTTAGAAGGTAGTATCCATGTGTCAGCTTGAGTCAGCTTCAGTTTAGATTTATAGTTGAATATATAATTCATATAATCACCGTTTACCATTGCGCAATAAATATTATTATTACCGCCAATTTTTCTCGCACTTCCTCAGCATATCGCTGGGAAATATTTTACTCAACCCATATATTGCTGTGTACTTTGATTTTCAAAATGGGCGACAATTATTAAATACGAATCGTCAATTATTAAACATGAATCATCATGTACACATATTTTTAGTTAGACTCTTAAAATTGCTCTCAGGGTTTTTGTTTTACAAAAAGGGTTCCTTGCAACTAGGCCTAGCATATAATGTAATAAGGAGATAAATATGGAGATAAAAAATAGCATGCTAACTTTAATAGATTTATTATTCACACTTGCAAAAATATACAAAATATTCACTAGAAGTTTTATGATGGTTTGGTTGACCGTATTTTTATAATTGTTTAAGAAATGTTAAGACTATTCTTATTACGCTCCTGTTTTTTATAGTGTCTATTTTCTGCATTTCGATATATTTCTATGCTTTTTATGATCTTGGGCAATAATTAATAATGAAAATACTTTGTTGATAAAGGATATTTTTATTTATTTACATCGGGTGGAGTTATGTAGTCACTTTTTATAATTCTTTACTGAAATTAATTTTAATGGTCCCTATTTTTATAGTTTGAGGGTAGCAACGATATAGATCAATGTTCATTTGTTGAGTCTACTTTATTTGTTGTCTATTTGTCTGCTTTTTGGTTCCCGTCTTAATGGTTTGATTGCTTATCACGTCGACAACATTATTAACAGTTGGAGAATTTTTCTGATATTCGATATCGCCAATTTTCCAGAAATGTTTTTATACATTCTCTGTTTGATACATTCTCATGATTAAAGACGGCAGACTATGTGCCCACACTGTCAAATAATAATACATAATAATAATACACGGTTAAATTTTTTAAAAATAAATATATCGAATCCCTATACAAAACGTTAAGAAAAAACATAAATAACTTACCCAACATGTTTACATTGTTGCAAAAAAATGCGGATGTGCGCGATGAAAAAACTGCACCATAATATATGTTTCTGTATTAGTCTCGGAAAGGTTCGTACGTAGCGACGTATATATATGTTTATATACTGAGAAGGATTGTTCGACGTTGAGAGATGTTATATTTGCATAGTTAAAGTGCTCTTTGTATCTGTACAATGGATCTTCAGTATTGGTAAAAAGTTGCCCTAATTTTGTAAAATCTACATTTTTATCTAATACACCTTATGTGTATTATTAAATTTAACAGTGTGGGGCACATAGTCTGCCGTCTTTACATGATGGTTCCATATCCTAACGATAATCTACAGTAATAAAACTAAAGACACACCAAAGAGAATTCAATTATTATTATTTCCTAGGAAATAAGCATCAAGCGCAGGTCGTTAAAATATGTTTTTAACAAATTCTTGTTATTGGGTTAAAATAACCTTCGCCTATATGCTGTCATATACAAAATTTATAATTCAGTCATCAATCTGTGCAGTGTTTGCAAATAAGAAAGGACCGAAATTATACGACAATGATTAGAACAAAATCCATATTCATGGCATTTGAATGTATTGCATTCGACAATTCTGTAACGTTTTCAATTTTGTTTATTAAACTGATTCATTACAATAGTCACATAAAATAGAGCGCATATACAGGCTTATTCGTTATAAATTACCCACCCTTTATTGTCGTTATTATTGCATATATCAAAAAATGTTTCAAATGCCATCGAAAATAAAAAATACAGTGGCTTGCAAATTCAATGATATACAAAGAAAAATATTTTTTTATAATGTATTTTTCTTCTGATTTAAAAAATATATCATAATATGATATATCTTAACCCGTTTTCCAGTTATCAAATGTCGAATATCTTAATTAGCGTAATTATGGGACGTTATCATTATTAAAATAAGCTATGAAAATGACAAGCTATTATGTTTGATAAGTGACATTTTCTTAATAAAATAGTCAAAATGGTTTACAGTGAGGATAAAAAAGTAAATATTTACGTGTTTTACACAAAATAAAGGTTTATTTAAGCAATTTAAATACAAATAGTTAATTCATTGTAAAAGATGTTCAATGTGTTCACCATTATTTTTAATGTATAATTGATAACGTCTTCTTAGATTTATGAATGTATTGGAAATGGTTTCATTATCAACATTTAGATTATTTATTTCAAATTGAATCCTTTCTTTAATGACTTGAATGCTATGTTTATTATTATCGACATTACCTTTCAAAAATAAAAAAAGGATCCATAGGGATCAAGTCAGTACTACTAGGTGGCCATTTAATAGTTTAGTTATTCCATATCCATACCCGAAATACATTATTCTAATGATCTCGAAGTTGTAAGGCACTATGTGGGCTTCTTCGATCTTACATCCATATGACATCATTAAGTTGGGCCTTCGAAAAATTATGTATAAGAATATTTTCTGCCTCCTGGGATAATTCTTTCCAGATAGGTGGCTATATTTAGTAATCATAAAATATAGGCCCAACAATTTGTATCAGATACAGTAATTCCGGCAAATTCCAACCAATCGTGGAATATAAAAGTGACAGCTTTTCACAGTTTCATACACAGACTGATTAATTTCCCTCTAAATAATAAGAACTTTGAAAAAGAAGTATATACCATAAAAACTATAGCTAGAAATAACGGGTACAAAACAGAATTCTTAGACAAAATGATTTACAGAAAACAACGCGCTTTCCTTATGAATAATTTATACTCCGGACATACATACATAAAAACTAACAAAGTGTTTCATACCCTAAACTATATACCTGGGGTTAGCAATAAAGTTTCTAATAAACTAAATAAATTAGGTTTAAATGTCATCCTAGTAAATAAATGCAATTTAGGAAATATTCTAGTTAACAATAAACGAAAAACAGAATTGCGTGATAAGTCAGGGGTGTATGAATTAACTTGCAGTGATTGTGACGCGGTATACATTGGCCAATCAGGACGCTCTATAAAAGAACGTATCAAAGAGCACAGAAGTTCTATTCTACATGGCAATATGACCACGGGATTCGCGGAACACTGTATTCAAAATTCTCATCTGTTTAACGCTAATAATTTCAAACTTTTACACTCTTGTAATAAGGGTAAAAGGCTTGACTTCTTAGAAATTTTATAAATAAAAAAAAACCATAAATCTCAACAGACAGGTCACAAACACGCAATTGGATTTTTCAAATACCCCCACTATCGATGCTGTAATAAAACTTTTAAAAAATAAGCCATAAATAGTGGTAGGAGTATTCTTTTCACTTAGTTTACATGACTCTTTGAGAATGACTGTATAAGTCGTAAACATATGTCAGATATATTTTAAATACATTTTGTGAAACAAATATACCAAGTGTTTTATTTAGTAAATTATTAATCATGTTTCACCAAGAGCCAACCGTAAATTCTATACATTATAAATGTCAAGTAATTAAGTTGCTATTATTATATTTATATATACATATATATATATATATATATATATATATATATATATATATGTGTGTGTGTATATTGTAAAAATTATTTAACGGATGAGCGGTCTCTCAAATAAAAAAATTCATTTATTTCACTCCATATATTGCATAACGAATTTGTTACTTCTTCAGAAGTGCAATTGAGAGTTAAAATCTAGCAAAGACATGTTAAAATATAGCACATCAAGATGATGTGTCTATATATATATATATATATATATATATATATACTTACATGTATTATCTCTGGTTACGGCTAGGTGTCGGTGAGCATGAATATTATGGCAAAGTTGACCGTCTACAGGCTCCTCGTCGATATGTTTCCCCCAAGTGTATGGTAGTGAAATGTTTAACAAAATAACTTAGTTCTGATCAGCTAAACATAGATAAATAAAAGATTTGATTTAAATAAATGTATATAAAAGTTTATTATAAATAAGTTTTCTGTACACAATAACATGTAACGTACCTAACGACAAATAATAGTTTATAATTGCGTACACGTGTGAATCAAGAAGTTAAATAGGGTTATGTTTTAATTGTTATAATGTTATTAAGTGAGTTACGTTATGAATTAAATAATAACTATATCTAGGTAAGTACTACAGTTTTTTATCCAATCAAAGTTCTTTCACAATAATCAATAATATTGAAATGTAATTTTCAAGTAAGTAAGATCATGAGGATTTCTATTTGGTTTAAAGAAAAATATTTTAAATGTAAATTGTTTTCAAAGAGTCTTTATTCGAAATATTTTTTATTAATAAGACCTGTATTTTATCGCCTAAAGCAGGAATCTTGATAGTATGGATGAAGATTGGTCGATTCGTCGTGCTCTCAGAGTGCGGAGATTTCAAGTTTCCTTGACCGGCTATGAGCGTACTGCTACGGCGTTGGATCTCTCCTCGGACCTGTGTTCAATCGAAAGATGCTAAGTTCGATTTCTAACTGTACTTCGCTGGTATCGCCTTCAAATATATCACAAAAGTAGCCCCAAATTATTGTTTAACTTTTGTGGTCACTTATAAATTTTTAACTCAGGTATTTCTTCTTTAATTTTAATTTTAAATTTGGAGTCACACTTTTTTAATCACTTCTAATCAAAATTTTATAACCGACGCTCGATGGCAATTATTTCATACAAAGCCTATTTTACTTTTGTGAAAGAGCCTCGAAGTTTACTGCAAATTACATATTATAATAATATAAATATAAATAATGTATTGTTTCCAACTTATGAACAAAATTAAAATAATAATTTTCAAATGGTTGATATTTAAATGTAGGGTTATGTGTTCTGTGTGACAAGAAAATAACCGTTTCGCGGGGTAGTTTACATTTGAAATGTGGGCGTGTCTAACTAGTATCCATACAAATTTTTAATGTAGATAAATTAGATATCTGTAATTTCGCTCTAATGATTTAAATTATAAAAATGGCAATTAAATAAATATTAAGAAGTAAATTTTGAAATAAATGTAAATTGATTTGAAATATACAAAGTCATCGTAATATTAATTTATTTACATTTCGATACTAATTTTACAAACTATTTTCGCCAATTTTAACCATTCTATTATATGTTATTTCTGCCTTTCCTTTCGCAGTTAGCTGGAATGAAGGAGTAATTCAAATAATGTAATAGTGCAATGGTAGAAATCTAAAGAATGATGTACAAGATAATAATATAATTTAATATTGTAATAAGATTTTTTTTTACTTTTTCAAATATCGATCTAAACAAACGGTCAAAATAACTTAATAAAATAGATAATTATTACTAATTAAATATAAACGTATGTCGATAATAATATGCTGTTACATTTAAATCGATGTGTCAAGTGCAATATCAACAATACGCTCAATAAACAGATCGATACTATATTCAAGCAAATTAAAAAAAATTTCTTCCGAAACTCGGCTTGTTTTAGAGATAGAGAATTTTATCTTTCCCATAGATAGGTCCTTTATAATTTAATTTTCGTTTAAGCAGGTAAATATCCTTTTAATGACATAAACTTAACTATTGACTAAATTAAATTCAAAGATGTAATACTTCAATAATATGTATTTATTTTCTACAAGAAATTAAATTTGATATAGTTTTAAAAAAGGTATATAACCCCTTACCACAATTATTAATCGTATCCTAAATACGTATTTCGACAACTAAGTTGTTATCATCAGTAGGTAAAACCACTATTCAAGGTGTCGCACAAGGGGCACAGTAGAGCTAGCACAACTGATCACGCAACAACTTTACAGGGCGTCCACGTATACACGTCCACGTCTAGACAGTGTATACGTTCTTTCTTCTAAACCAAAACGTCGAGGAATGGTAGCTGATTGTTTGATTCTACTTCCATTGTGAATTTTATTTTTGGGTGGATACTATTCAGATGTTCCAGGAAGCTCTTAAGGTGATCTTCTCCATGTGTCCAAATCACGAACGTGTCGTCAACATATCGTAGCCAAAGTTTGTGTTTATGGGTGGCCGTCCTTAATGTTGTTTTCTCTAAGTCTTCCATGAAGAGGATCGATATTACTGGTGACAGTGCGCCTTCTATTTGTTTGTACCGTTGATCGCCGTAGATAATGTAGGTGTTTGCCAAGCAGTGTTTCACCAGGTTCATTATATATGGTGGAAGTTAGTATTTTCTTTCGATGGTCCCTAGACCTTCGGGTACTGGTATATTGGTAAACAGTGACACTACATCGAAGCTTACCAATAGCCAATCTGTTTCAACTTTCTCTTTCTTCAATATCTCGATGAAGTGGCTTGCGTTCTTGACGTAAGACTCGGCTTCTTCGGCATGTGGTTGTAGTTTTTGGGCTAGGAATCTTGCCAACTGTTGAAGAGGTGACCAATTGGAACTGACTATGGGTCTTAATGGTGCACCTTCCTTGTAGACTTTTGGTAAGCCGTAGAATTTGGGACATCTCGATGACTTCTCCCTTGGAATGAGTCGTCTTTAGATTTCCTTGTCGATGGAACTCTCCTTGATTTTAATTTTAGTAGTTTTCTCTAGGTATGTTATTGGATCCGTAGTGATTAGTTGGTATGCCGGATCTTCTAAGAGAGCTTTTATTTTGGTGTCGCAGTCGGTTGTGTTCATTACCATCGTAGCATTTCCTTTGTCCGCTGGTAGTATAATAATGTCTTCGTTGTTCCTTTATTGTTTAAGTGCCAGTAATTCTTCGTGCGATAAGTTCTTCGTTGGTGGTTTGGCTGTCCGTAGTATTTCCGATACATTTTGGCGAATTGCTTCGGCCATATTCTTGTCAATCCCAGATATAGTTGCCTCTACCCCACAAATGATCTCTTCTACTGGTATACGGGCCGGAGCTAATGCGTAGTTAAACCCCTTCGCCAATACCTTTTTTTGATGCTCCATCCAATGTTTGTGTGGATAGGTTGTGTACAACTTTGAGTGGTTTCTTCTCCTCTCTGGTGTTTGTGGGTTTCTGTTCTGCTTGCAGGCGGTTGAACTTCTTTATTTGTTTCGCTGTTGTCAGGCTGGTGTTTGTATCTGAACGGAATTCACTGAGCTGGTCCAGTACTCTCCAAATTATCGGATGGATGGTGTTACATAGGTTCAGATGTAGTTGGAGTAATTGTTTATTGATATTATCCAACATTTTTCTGACATCGTGGATAGATTCCCTCAGTAGAGCCAGGCTTGCCTTCTTCAGAATGTTCTTGGTTTGTCTGGTGTTTTTATTGAACTTCAGTTTCAATGTTTGCGGAATGATGTCCTCCTCTCGCAACGTTGTAGAAATACCAGGTCGCAAAGCAGTTTGCTTCTTCTTGTTCTGAGTTTCTCGAAGGTCTTGGTTTGGTGCAAGGTCTTCTCCCCGTAAAGACGTAATATGTTTTCTTTTAGGTTTCCGCGGGTAGTAGTATGTGTTTTAACTGGATTCCGGGTTTTCTTCCGCGTTTCCACTGTTTGGTCTTCGTAAAGAGCGGTGCTGGTTTCTGAACGACGTTTGGGCAAAATCACATTAGCCATCTTCAGGTCTGCGATAACTGTCTGCTTCTGCTTCTGGTTACTCATAAACTGAGAAAGTAAGTTGACTGAATTTAACCAGCAAAGCAATATTAGGTACCGATAACAAAAACCCTACAGAAGTTATTGGATGCATTGAAACTAGCGCAACATCTAGATTGAGGCACAAAAATGTCAGGAAAAAAATTAGCAGGAAAAACACTCACATATAGATGTTTGAATTAAATCACCAGCAACAGTATCTGTAGGCGATGGGCTGTAATTCCATATGAAACGCTGTATCTAATTTACTAAGCTAGTCCTTATGAGATTAGCATACACTTATTATATTATTATTATTAAGAACGGTGGTAAAATTAGTCATAAGCATCTTCTAATCCACATTATTTAACACCATAACATGGGGTTATTTAACCCTACACATTATGTTTCTTCTACCCCATATCAATATGTATATATATATATATATATATATATATATATATATATATATATATATATCAAACTATTCAATTTAATATAGATCTATTTTAACGTGTTTAGTGACGTCCAATGCTAATTTTTAACTCTGTTTTTAGTCGCCTGAAGAAGTAGCAAATTGCTACGAAATATAAAGATTAAAATAAATGAGTTTTTTAGTTGACAGACCGCTTACCCGATTAATTAATTATTCATTATATATATCAGGCGCGGCTCGTGATGACGTATTTGGGAGTGCAAGTACAATGATGTGAGTGCTTCGTGTATTCTCGTGTACTAACTGTAACGTTTTCTTAGTAAACACCGAAAACACACGAGGCACTCGCATCATTGTACTTGCATTCCCAAATACGTTATCACGAGCCGCGCCTGATATATATACACATATTGCAGTGAATTTTTCCCCGAAGAAAAAATTAAAAGAATCTATAAAAGACTATATATTTATGTGTATTTTATTCCAGAAAAATATTTGAAAATATTTTATATTTTATGTAAATTTTATTATAATATGTATTTTTGTCCACGACTGTATATTGTTCGATGACAGATTGATGTTTGCAGTTCCCGCCACTTTGGAAGTGATAGCTGTTGTTGCTCTTTTGATTTTTATGTTAGATATGCTGATATTTTTCATTTCCGGAGGGAAGAAGGACAGAGATTTACCAGCTATCAAAGAGATAGGTCCAAGTTCTTATCGCTGAATAGAAACTTCTTTTTTATTCAGATATTTAAGTTAAATTCGGTTTGCGTTGTTAGCTTTGTGATATTTGTTGTGTTAAAATTAATTTGCGATAAGTACGAGTCTGTAAACTTGTAATTTTGATTTATGGGACCTATCTGAAACCTCTAAATTTTTTGTGAAGTAACGTATACATTAATTAATGTGTGTATATTTTTGCAATTATATTTATGTATTTAGCAATAATTTAGTAAGATAGTTGAGCTCAATAAAGTCAATAATTTTTAGTTCATAAAATATTTTGTAATCAGAGGAATATTAAAGAAAATTTTCAGATTTCTTTTGAAGTTTTTTTTTATGAGTAAAATATTCTAGAAGGTCAGGTATAGGTGGGAAAAATCTTATTTGTATCATGTTCAATGTGCGCATGAATAAAAATTTTGTTGCGTGCGCTTACAGATAGTTTTGCTGTTTGACGTTAAAAATTGGAATAACGTAATTTGATAAGTCTGAAAGTTTTTCTAAATATTTATTTAATAATTTGTTCGGGGTTCATTAGTGAGGTTTTTCATCTTGAATCAGTCATATTTATCCAAGTTTTCCTCACAATTGAGGCACATTAGGTGTTTCAACACTACCTTATACTTGATAAGGTAGAATTTTCTTTTTTTTTTTTTGAAAGTACATGTTTGTGGTGTTAATGCTAGTTTTATTTCTTTTCTAATACCTTTTGTTTTATTATTGTGCTACGTACCCTGTGAGGGTAACCTTGAAGATATAAGAGCTCCTGGAAGGCGAACCCGATTTGAGCTAGTCCGGCCAAGCTACTGTGTATTGTGAGCCAATTAAAATAAGCAATTAACATCACAATTCACTGCACATTATATATATTATTATATATATTATTCATTATATATATCAGGCGCGGCTCTTGATGACGTATTTGGGAGTGCAAGTACAATAATGCGAGTGCTTCGTGTATTCTCGTGTAGTAACTGTAACGTTTTCTTAGTAAACACCGAAAACACACGAGGCACTCGCATCATTGTACTTGCACTCCCAAATACGTCATCACGAGCCGCGCCTGATATATGTAACCTATCTAAATTTTTAGTTTTGCTTTTTTGGAAAATCTTCATAGTCTTCTCTTTTATAACTAATTAACTTCGGTATTGTCATTATTTTTGTCAATTATTCAGTCCACTATTGAAATACAATCTGTGTTGGTAGTTACTTAAGTTTAGTTTGTTTTTTTCATGTTCAAATTATAAAACATATTTTATATAAGGTAAAACTTTACAGCTAAATTTAATCAAAATTTTAATAAACTACATTATATTCAATAGCTACTATTAGTTTTTCATAACAATTAAATACAAAAGCTAAATTGAAATTAACCTAATATTTTATATCGATCATGTAAAGAGAAATGACGAATTTACGAATACATTTTAATGAGCAATGATTATTACTTTATAACACTACATCAATTTCCTAACATTGTGCAATAGAGTGAATATGAATACGACTGAGTGAACGTTATGGATCATTAACATTAAAGATAATAATACCTTTGACAGGAATTCCGGCGCTTTAATATTATTTTGTATAGACTCTATAATACATTATACTGTATATTCTAAGTACCTTTCTTATTTTCGCAATAATTGAAGTTGATTGGAAGGATAGTTTCTTGTTTCAAAGAAACAATATATTTGTTTTACAAATTCATATACAAGCCTTGAGCTAAAAGAGTACATCCACTCACTGAAATGTTGGCGCTTCCTTTATGCAATTCCTTTTTTGCAAATAAATTGTAAATAACTTATAAGTTATAACTATAGTGGACCAATTCGGAGCGAAAGCAGAGGCGTGACTAACTAATTGGTTCCCGCATGCGAAACATTATTAATATCTAGAGATATACTATCACGAACGGTGCTGTTATTATGTTAGATACAAAAAAAATGTAAGACGGTTTTTCTAGATTATGAAACGTTCTCGATGATACGTATAAAAAATAAAATCTAAAATCTATGTAATTAGATGATTAAAAAAAACTTACCGTGTTATGCGTTTTCCGTGATTTGAAAATCTGGAGAAGCGCGATGAAATATTGTTAACATAAGGTGCGTCTCCAAAGTTATTTCTCGAAAACGCGTCCGCCGTGAGGAAAATATGTGCTTGTATAAAGAAAACGATCGCTCCACATCTAGTGATGTGATGTTTGCATAATTAAAATAATCTTTGAAACAACTTAACACATCTGTAGACGAACCTTCACAAATTTGTCTAAGTCTGGCAAAATCTAAATCATTATCTAAAACACTTTCAAACTTACTTAGAATACACTCATTTCTTGCGTCTTCTATCGAACATAGCTGTGCGTGTGTATCTTTCACAACTAGCACTGATTCCTGTAACGATAGCGAAGAATTTTGTAGGTTTTCTAATGCTTGCACTATTCCAAAGTAGTTGCTGTGAATAGCTTGTACATCATTTTTAACCTGACTATTTTGAAATGTTTTCCGACTTTCTTCGATAGCGGCACTATCTTTCGGATTTAATAATAAAACCACTTTTTTTATATCCTCAAAATATTTATGATAGTAAAATGCCGCTCGTAGCCATGTTCCCCATCGTGTCAGAATCGGCTGTGGTGGCTCAGGGGTATGGGGTCACAATTCGTGAAATTTCCGGATACGTTTTGGAGATTTCAGGAATACTGCCTTTGTACTCGATATTAACGCATCTACATTTGGGTAACATTTACGGATCAGTTCTGCTACAAGATGTAGGGTATGGATTTTACATGTAATATGTAAAAAGGTACCACACTGTTCCTTAAGAGACCGACCTACAGAAAGCATGGTTGCGGCACCATCTGTCACAAACATTAGGATTTGATCTCTGGAAATTTCAAATTTTTCCAATGTACTTAACACCACTTTTGAAATTACTCACGCAGTACATTCTTCTATTTGTCTGCTAGCTAATAAAATTGAGGATGGCGTTTGATTTGGTTCCATTTTACGCACCATAACATTAACTACAGATCTTTTTTTGCTATCAGTTGTTTCATCCACACTCAACCACACTTTTTTATTTTTCAGATCAGCCTTAATTTTATTTTCTAAATGTACACGAACAGATTTTAAATAACGTCGTAAGTGGGTGCAGCTCGGTAATTATACATTGCCATATTTTTCAAGAAATGAAATAAACGAATCATTGCGTAACAAAGTAAACGGCAAATTACACACAACCATCATTGTACAAAAATCAAATAAGAACACTTCCTATTTTGTTTCGGCACCAGTGTTTCTATCTTTATGTCTTGCGCTATGCACGTGGCGTTGCAAATTTGATTTTGTTAAATGGTTTATATATATGTATATTGCATACTAAAATTTTACATTTACCCCATTGCAAGATAAACTAGGTTGGTTCTCAATAAACCTATTGACTAACTTTAATGATAGCGGTTTTTTTAATGTACGCTCCTTCAACATTATTAAATACACAGAATACACTTTCCTGCTGCTATTATACATGTACACAAGATGACCGTGAACAACTTACTAAGTAATCGTATGTGCGATGGGGCACGCGGGAACCAATTCGTTAGTCACGCCTCTGCTTTTGCTCCGGATTGGTCCACTCTAGTTATAACTCATAACTCATTGTAAATAAATCACAAAAGAAACCCCAACAAGAACTTACCTCAAATAATAAAAACGTGGAATATAAATAATTGAGCAAATGAACAATAAACATAGTAATCTTTGTCTGTAGATTATTATTGTTTGACAAGCCTTTTTTTTCATTTTGTTCTGCCTCACTTCTTTTAGGCAATGTACCTACTTACGAGTTGATAGTATTTAGAAGTTAAACTTCAAAATATATAAATGGCTTATCTAAAAAAGTAAATCTTAGAAAAGAACATTTACCAAATACCACCTATAGGAAAGAAAGAAGCTCAGCGACTACTAGAAAGACTCGAGAAGGAGGCACATTAAAAGCCGTATTAACAGCGATAACTTATCATACGCGTACCTGCCAACTCATGTAAGGAAATTAATATGTCTTTGTTCCTCTAATACACAGTCCGCTTATCTTAAACATGTAACATCACTTGATTTTTTGAACGCGCTATTTCGATACTTCTATGTAGCTGACTATTATAATTTATCTACAATACAATGGGCAAACGATCCAAACAGTTCATCCAAGTAGTGTTGCAGTGATATCTGATATATGCGATGTCTTCATCAATGTAATTTTTGTAATTAACTCTAATAATCTCACCTTAGATCTTATTTTTGCATTAGCTACAGAGGCTTATGTAACAAAATATAAACATACTTTAACCAATATCCACTACAATATAATATCAAATGGCGACAGCTGGAAGTACAATTTAAAGAGGGCATCCTATGAAGCTATAAACGAGCTTTTTAACGAGTTTTATTTGAATTTTATTGTGTCCAGTTATTTATAGTGATTATGCATTAATTGAATTTTATTACATTGTAAATAACTTTTTGAATCGTTTCTACCAAAATATTTAAATTTAATAATTTTCCGTGTTGTTTTACCAAACACACTAAACATCTTATCAACCTAAAAAAAATAACGCTTTCAAAAAGTATAGAAAATATTGCCAATAAATATACTTATAGCAAATTAAGAACAGAATCAAAGATAGGTCTTGATAACAACTATAAAAAGCTTGTACCAATCACAGAAAATAATATTATGTAATCAAAATTCAAAACCCTTCTGAAATTTCAATCCATCATAGTAAGGAAATCTTGGTATATCTAAGTTCATGTTCAATAAAAACGTCTCTGCCTACAATTCGAGGTCCATTTGTAAAGTTTGCTTATCTTTTTTTCAAACTGTCTATAAACACATATTTATACATGGTTACTACACTATAGTCATTACGATAACGTCCACTCCTTGTACTATATCCTTGTATATACCATTGAGGGTTAGTAATTTTTTTTCTGAATCTGATGGAATACTATCGCAATTTTTAAAATAATGTAGATCATCATTATTTTGGCCTATATACATATTATATTAGAGTTTCTTCAACAATGGAACTTTTCCTGTGCGGTGGATAACTTCATTTATTTAATCTTGATTTATATTAGGAACTAGATCTGACATTTCCAACCGTCAACCAGTTTGCGCCCTCCTAGTAAAGTAATTGGTAAAGTCTTTGATTCCCTTGTTCCTAACAATATACAGTCTACTACATATTTTTCAATTATTATACCAGAATATCATGGGTTTATAACAGGCCGTAGTACAGAAGCATACCTTTTGCAATGTCACCATTTTATATGCGAATCTTTGGATAATTTATTTCGAGTGGATTCCATATATATTTACTTCAGCAAAGCTTTCGGTGGCGTAAATCGTAATCTATTACTTCCTATTGCACCAATCATATAGAGAGAGGGTCAAAATAAACACAAATCACACATCTAAGAATGTAAATGTTACGTCGGCTACTCCACAGTTAGTCACATAAGACCTATTATATTTTATCTCTTCATCAATCAAATATTTTAAATTTATGTTGTCTACAGATGGCCTTCAATTTTTTTTTAATAATTGATTGCACGGGATGTTACTTTTTGAAACTCTATATTAAAATTCAACAATTAAGTAAAAGAGTTGTACTGTAACATGCACTGCCATGTTCTGCCAAGCAGTACCGTAGATGGCACTCAAACATCGAGAAATACACAACTCTAGCTGTGTCCTCACCCAAGCTACGCCGTACCACCCCTATCGCATAACACGCAGACCATAGTCCCCCCAAGAGGCGGCGAACATGCTCAGTCGAGCCATGGTCAGGCTCCACGACCATACCAAGGAATTTAACAAAATTCGCAAGTGTTGGAATAGTATCAGTAACCTCAATACTAATATCTAAAGAATTGTGCTTGTGTATTAAAAGCTGAATCTTACTTATTAAGTTCATGGTAACTCCGTTAGCATTAAACCAATTTTAAAGAGGTTTTCCAGGGATCGCGGATCCGCAGCATACCAAGTTAACGATGCGTCATCAGCAAACCATGCAATACGAGCTCTGGTCTAGTCATGGAGAAATTTTGGGCTACAGGATCTGTGTTAAAAGGCAAAAGTTCTGGTAGACCACGTACACAGCAAAATATTGTTGAACACGTAGAAAACCATGTTGCAGAAAACCTACATACATCAGTTCGTCGTTTATCGGTTCAAACAAACGTATCTTCTAGTACCATTCATACAATTTTGAAGCGTCGTTTGCATATGTATCCATACAAAATATCGATTATTCAACAGATCTTACCTAGAGATCACGCTAGTAGGCTTAATTATTGCGACTTCTTTCAAGAAAATGTAAATAATGACGAAATTCTTGTTTTGACTGATGGCGCATGGTTTCATTAAGCGGGTTTGTCAATAAACAAAATTACAGAACATTGTTTATAAATAATCCAAACAATCACACCGAAGTTCCTTCACATCCTGTTAAGGTTGGAGTATGGCTAGCTGTATCTCGTCGTAGAAAAACAGTACGAATATTTTTTCACAATAACATTAATAGCCAACAATACCGAGAACAGTTATTAACAACTTTTTTAACTCAAGTGGAACGAGACAAATTCAATGGGGTCACTTCCAGCAAGATTCCAGCAAGAAATTACAGAACATTGTTTATAAATAATCCAAACAATCACACCGAAGTTCCTTCACATCCTGTTAAGGTTGGAGTATGGTTAGCCGTATCTCGTCGTATAAAAGCAGTACGAATATTTTTTGATAATAACATTAATAGCCAACAATACCGAGAACAGTTATTAACACCTTTTTTAACTCAAGTGGAATGAGACAAATTCAATGGGGTCACTTCCAGCAAGATGGGACTACTGCACATATAACTCGTGAAAATTTAGCACTTTTAGAATATTACTTCCCTCATCGAGTTATAAGCATGGGTGTTTTGCCAGCAAGGTCACCAGATCTTACTCTGTTAGATTTTCCTATTTTCGAATTGCTGAAAATTAAGTAGATAACACAAAAAATAATATCTTAAATGACTTGATAATTAAATCTAATAAAATAACACCAAATGCATTGCAGAATATTTTTGACAACATGAAATGTCGTATTGCATTCAACATTCAACAGAATGGTGACCATTTTCAACACTTGTTATAAATTATAATAATTATAATTTCTACTAATTAGTTATTACTTACCTTGGTTGTTTTATTAATATCCAATCTTTAAAGTTTTCTTATTAAATAAATTAATAATCTAATTGTACTTGTTATTAATTTCATCACCATATCTCTCGATGGTAAATTTTGACAGTGACAGGTAGATAACCTTTATACCATTTAAACTATATCTGGATTTGAAGAATGCAGAACATCATAATTTATAGGAGAAATTAATGGACAACTAGATATAATTCTTTTTGAAACAAGTTGTATATACACTAACAAAGATTTTGCTAAACAATTGGATATAAATTCGCTTTACACGTGATCTAATCGAGATAATATGGAGACAAACATAAAAAACATAAGTATATAGATAGCTTTTTCTGAAAAAGGAGCTCTTTGAAATTTGGTTTGCACATTAATCATAATATTGTTCAATCAAACAAAATGTGTGGGTTCATAAAAAGACAAACAAGTGATTTTTTCAACGTAATTTGTATAATAAAATTGTATTATACCCTAATACATTCGTTGCTTGAATACCACTGTACTGTTTGGAATCTAATTACCGTCACCTATGGTAGGAGACTTAGAAACGCGGAGAAAAATGTAACAAATTATATTCTTTTTAAACTAAATATTAACAAGCATGATTATACGTACACGGAACGTTGTGCATTGTTAGGTGTAGAAACATTATATACATGAATGTACGTTGGAATATATGTACGTTAAATTGGGGGTGAAGTTACTTGAAAGTAAACTGAACTGTTCAGAATTATTATTATCATTGTTAGATTTTAGAATACCTAATATGCTAGGAAGATATAAAGGCGTTTTCAATATTAGATAACGTGGTACCGAATACAGTAGAAACTTGCCACTGAATATCATAGTCATTCAGTTAAATGCTTTATCCGAATTTAATATTGAATAAAGTTATACGATGAATTAATTTTGTAGAATTTGATAGAGCCATTATATAAAAATTATATTTTTAACTTAATGTAATTAAATTAACGTCATAGGGTAGTTATAGCTTTAGTTTATACTATTATGCCTGTATTGAGATCTTTTGGGCATATCTTATTATCTCATATAACAATAAATAATTGAATAAATAAACAGGCCAATATATCTCTTAAATTAGCTTTGAATTCACTCACACTTTTATAAGGTGCTCCCCTTAAAAAATGTTTCATTTCAGCCTACAAAACCTTATCGGCGATAAGTCTGAACTATTAAGAATAACATAATCTCGTTTCCGGGCGTAACATGGTTTTGGTTTTTTCCACGATTTAATTCTTTATTTGGATAGGTAACATTATATACCATCCTATTGGTAGATATGTTCATATGTTCCTTGAATACCCTAAATTCAACGATGAATATATCTGTCCTCTGAAGTGTTAATTGCGCTGACATATAGACGCATATCTTCAAATGGCCAAATTCCACCGACTAGTATTTATGGTGTTCTCTTATTTACTTTAAGCGATTTTGAATTTCATTAACAGCGGCGTTTCTTTGACCTATAAGTACATGTATTATAATTCAAACGAAAAATGTAACACAAAATAATATATAAATTGCCATATAGTTGTCTTGAATCGATTCTGCCTTTACTTGATGTAAATCCATATCAAATGATAAAAACACACAATGTTGTATTAGATTTACACTTTATTTTACACTTTATAAAGTGTAAATCTAATACAACATTGTGTGTTTTTATTATTTTATATAGTTGTCTTATAAACTTTGTATTCCATAGAGTGCACAACTTTTCTACATATTATAGCATCCAATTTTTTCCTATTCCTTTCCACGATATTTCATTTCTCTCATTAAATGTTGATCATTTATTCTTTTTAATGATTCACTTCAACATACGATGGTCCTAGGGTTTAGAAAACCGATGCCAGACCACTGTCGTGTAGAAAGGCGGTGATATTCTGATAATACTTAATAAGAACATATTACGCAGATACCTAAGAGAGGAGAAACAGATAGGGAACAGATTAGTCTGTTCATACCTGTCATGGTACTCAGCTGTTTCATCATAGCTCAAATAACCTTGAATTGCAAAATGAAACTCCATAAGAAAATACGAGGGATTTTACGCCAGAAACCCCATTACTTATCTGCTAACGTGATATTAGCCACTTTACAAAAGTTCGCACTTTTCACAACCCAAATGTTGTGTGTGACTAATAGAAGATCAACTTTGTTTCGTGTTCGCCACTTGTTTGAACCTACTTCTCCTAATTTGTTACGTGTTACGTTTATGGGTTATATTTCATAGCCGAAACCATTCGTCACTGCTATCCAGATGTAAATAAACCAATAACACAGACTAACAATCAGTATTTGCCAAATTTCCAAAACGAATTCGACAATTCCATGAACAGTGTCCTAATATTCTAGAACCGTAGCCAGCTTTGACAAGATAGAAAATGCGGTTGGAAGGTGTGTTATATTATTTCCAACATTTTCACCCACTCTGGTCCCTATTGGTTACAACTTGATACAAAAGAAGCTGCTGCTATCAAAGCAAGTCAATTAGAGTTTCAAGACTATCAACTTGAAATTGATTTACAAATTGTTTTCAATAACTACAAAATAATAACAAACACTACCACAGCATTACAAAAGTCATCATTACCGATAGTCGTATCATTACAAATAGTAGATAACGTACAAAGAATGCTAGAAATCTTAGTTACGAAAAATGTTTCTGTGCCAGAGTAAAACTGAATAGTGTACTACAAAAAAATACAGATTTGGTAAAATGAAGGCAGGTTTATAATGACAGTGGTACTACATGTATGTTTACTTGTTTAAAAAACCATTACAATTATGGAGTTAGATGACGAACGTTTGTTATACAAAAATATTTTTTCACAATTGCCAATAAAGTTCAAGGAAACGACAGTGGAAATGTACGCCATGATCAGGCTATTCAGTCGAACATTCGGAATTTTAATAATTACTAGGTAAGCGTAATGTGTACGAGGGAATTATACGGAATATTACATTTCAGGTAATCAGAATTCGATGTAAATGGAAAGAATGATATCTTTTACAAAAACAAGGTTTTCGGCCCGAAATGAAGTTATCAAATACAAACAAAAATGTGTACGATTTAGCAAAAATAATCTTTTTATTTGATGAGGTAAACCAAAAATATCAGTACGTATTGAAAGTAAAGCTAGCATTTCAGAAAACAATGCCCTCGTTGAATATAGTTTCTCTTTACAGAAGAACAATAAATCCCACACAGTTAAATGCTAAGACCTAATCGAGTCGCAATACAGATATTCAAAAATATCTAAGAAGGATGTAATTAAGATTTAGAGAAAAAAACAATTATCAACGTGCAGAAGTTCTAACAATCTATAGGGTCATTCAAAAATAGGGTACTGAGCGGACTAAAATGCAGGTAAGTAAAAACAACTCGTTACAATACATTCTTACCTGTTTGTTTTGGACGAAATATTTTTACTAATATGGTCTATCAGAAAATTTACTATAGCTTTCAATAATCTAAATCCTTGGATAAATTCGCGCAGTCTCTCCATTTTTCTTTGATTTGGTTGTTCTCTATATAATTGAGGTCTTCTAAGGTGTTCAATAATTTCTAACAATTCCAAAAAATCTTCGTCATCAATCGAATAGTCCATTTTTTTATAATTTTGTCAATCAAATGTTTTCTCAATACTAAAATAATAGGTTATGTAGGTGACTTATTTTCTTAAGATTACGTTAAACCCAGAACATTGGGGGCTTAGCTAAACCAAAGAAATATTCGAGCTTAAACTCTAAACCTTGTATGTACAACGCACAACTGTCACTAAACTGATGCAAAGGGACGCTGGACCTTATTCAGCTAAATATCATCAAAAAAAGTTAGTAATTTATTTATTGCGGCAAATTCAAATGTATCAAGATTTTAGAGTTACTACTAAGAATGCTACTAGGAGATTAATGAATATTAATCATTTTAATAAACGCATGTAATTCAAAAAATCATAAAACAAGTTACAATTAAAAATGATTTATGTGTGCCTTAATAGCAAATAGAAAAATATGAAATAGAAACAAGGTTATTTAAGTACGTCTACGCAGAAAATTATTAAAAATAACAATAGAAAAACATTTTACTATTCGTAAATTGTCGGCATTGCTCATATTCGTATATATGCTCTTTATCTGTCGGTATTGTTTGTTATTGATCGTTGTGTTGTATTTTTGTTGCTCTTTCATCTGTATATTCTTGGGCTCTGATCTGTATTTACAAACCCTACGTTTATTATTATGGCCCATTTTTTTTTATTGCGAAATACAAAACGAACATGGGATATTAACTAATCCCTGCGATCGTGTCTGTAACATTTTGATATTATAGAATATATTCGGAATAGCATATAAATTAACCCATCCAAATCTTTGCCCAAATAGATACGATATGAGACCTATAAGTATGGTTTAGCAGTGTGTTTGATTTCTTTTTTGTCTCTTATGGTGGTATTCGGACTGCATTGAAAAATAGATTGCACATGCATCCGTATCTATCTTAAATCGCTTCACGATACTTTAAAATGGATCTAACATTCCTCTAATGAAGTGTGGTTTCACTTATAAGGTTATGCCAACCCACAGAACTACCACACTTTGTTTACAGACAACCTTCGTACATTTATCGAAGCACACCTTCATATTATAAAAAGAGGTATTTGAATTTCAATTAAATGAAGACGAATTATAAAATTATTTTCTTTTATGAAACGATAAAAGTTCATTACATCTAAATGATTTTAGAATGGTTTATCAATCAGGAGCATAAACTTGAAATAATAATGGATTTTTCCAACAAGACGAAGCTTCACCACATACTGCTATATAAGCTACTATTAATTATTTGAAACAATATTATGAGAAGAAGTTTATAAATACTGATTTATAACTGACCATTTCACCCGACTTAATATTTTTGAATTTTTACCTACTTGTAAATGTAAAGAAAACTGTATTTCAAAACCGATTTCATAATTTAGAAGAATCGGAACCTGCAATTAAAGAAGCCGTAAATAATATATCTGCAGAGATGTTCGGGAATATTTTTTAGAGATATGAGAAGTCGTATAAATATCTGTCTTGAGTGAATAGAGGTTATTTTAAGCGTATTTTAGAATGCATAATCTTAGGTGTGCAATACGCTTATTTTTTAAATCTTTGTGTCAAGTAAGCTGTAATAATTATTTTTTTCTATTTTGCGTTCGAAATGAACTCATTATGAAAGCCAAAACAGTATCGAAATGAGCTTCATTTCGATACGCTTTTTTTCATTTTTCAATGTTGCGTTGTTCGAATAAAGAAATAAATATCATCGCTGTCATTTGATTTTAAGAATTTATGTACATTTGACAGATATGATATATGTCCGTATTTTACACAAACAACGTATGTTGTATACAATTGACAACAACATATATATGTTTCTATGTCACTCATGTTTATATTTTTAAATGAAATATCAAGTAATGTTAACGAAAATTAATAAATAATATGTAATCTAATATACTTCGCGGATAGCAAGATTTAAATTTGAAAATGTTAAGTATCAATGTGACCAACTGCATGCTTTATATAAAAATTAAACTCTGAACTTTGAAATTAAATAATTCCAATTTAAGAAATTTATTAATGTAAAAAACGCAAAATAGAAAAAATAGTATAAAAAACTCGTTTCATAAGGCCTTTTGCCGCACTCGCTCGTGCGGCAAAATGGTGCCTTATGAAACTTGTTTTTTAATATACTATTTCGATGATTGTCATTAAAAACAGAGACGTTGAACGTCATATTGATTACAGAAAATGGCCATTCGCCGCTAAGTGCGCTTTTGTGTCACTTTGCCTCTTTAACCCTTAACAAACCGGTATGCAATTGCAACGTAACTTACCAGTAGTGTCCGTTAGACACATCATTGCAGTTTTGTAATTTTTTTTTTTAATGGAATATTTTATATATTATGAACAAATGTCATTTTGTAATTACACATTTTTACGACAAATTGACAATATATATTTATTTACGTGAACATTTAATACATACATTTTTTTTAGTAGAATGTTCAGAACACACATTAAGTTTACAAATATCACAACACTGTTTTGAATTTCTTGATATTTTTGACGGGCAAATATGACGTGTTTTTCTCTTGACAGATTCGGTGGATTGAATTTCATTTGTTTGTTGACTAGTTCCTGCAACGTCTTGTATGGCAACAAGGTGGTACTTTGTTAGTCCTTTTTTTCCTCGTCTTAGTACATGAGGCTTCACCAACTGAGTTGCAATTTCCCTCAAAAAAATTTTTCTTTGCGAATTATGATTGCGTTGTTTCCAAGTAGGATTCAAATTTTTTCATATAATTAGTGATGCAATCCCAACAACGTCTAAAATGTTTTGAAAAAAAGCAACTGGCCATCTATTTGTTTTGCGTCGAACCGTGTATTCATGAACCATTTGATCTAGTGTATCTACACCACCTTTTGTAGCATTGTAGTATAGATTTATTTCAGATTTGTTTTTGTTTTCAACATCTACTTTATTAGAATGGTGCATAGTAGACAGAAAAATAACAGCACGGTTTTTTTTGGCACATACGAAACTAATGTCCTTTTTTTTACAAAATCCGAAGATATTAGTTTCAACGTCGCGTGATCTGTTCGGCTGAAAATCTTTAGGTATGCAACCCATGTTTTTTCTTATAGTACCAACTATTGTCAACCCGTTTTGAAGCAAAGATTTTGCAACTTCTAGGCTTGTAAAATAGTTATCAAATGTTATATTTCTATTTGTTCCGTAATAAGGTTCAGACAACTTGGTTACAACAATTTGAGCTAAATTTTCTGCTCTTGTTCGATCTTTTCCAAGTTATGGTATTCCAGATAAAGGATAACTTGTTCTGCTGTCATAAATCCACCACATCTTCATTCCGTACTTATCAGGTTTACTGGGCATATACTGTTTGAAAGATACTCGTCCACGAAAAGGAATCAGCTGTTCGTCGATTGTCAGATTTTCTCCTGGTAGGTAATATTTTCGGAGGTTATTGTTTATGTCTTCCCAAAGCTCTCTAATAGGAGCCAGTTTGTCTTTTGACTTTCTCAGTGATCTAGTAGTCTTATCGTCAAATCGTAAAAAGCGTTGGATTGCTGCAAATCTATTTTTACCCATCGTAGCGCGAAATATTGGATTGTCAAATACTGGGTCCCAGTACTCTCTAAAATCTACTTTACTCTGTTTATTTACACCTGCAGTTATCAATAGACCTAAGAAGGCTTGTAACTCTATTGTGTCAATTGCTTTCCATTTATTATTTATTGCTCTTGTAGCTTCGGCATTGGTATGTTTTACAATAAAATCTAGTACATATCGATTGAAAAATAAATTGAAACAATCAATAGGGTCATCAATTATTTGTCCTGGAGGAAGAATCACCTTATGAATACCACCACGAATTAAATTATGCTGTGGAGTTCTACCGGCTTTATCCGGCTGTGCTTTCCAAATAGTTCCATCTTTAGCCACGTATTCATTGTCTAAATTATTTGGATTTGTTCTTTCCTCTTCTTGAATTGTTTCTTCCTCCTCGTTGTATGATTGTTCATCATCGATCTCAGACGCAGTTTCTGTCAAATCATCTTCACTTTCAGAAGCGCTGTCTACAACGAATTCTTCACCTTCATTGTCATTAGTTTCTCTGAATACATAGTTTTCATCGTCACTATCTTCTAAAGCACGCCGAATTCCTTCATCAGTCAAAGCTTTACATTTAGCCATTTTACAATATCTAAGAAAAATTTAGTTGAAAAGCTACAATAAAAACTAAAAATTTTGATAATTACCTTGCATTTGATTGTTCAATTACACACAACACCAAGTACGAGACGCTGCACGCTTACAAACGCATATACCACAAACGAAATAAACTGCGACGCAAAACATCTGTTACATTCCAGATTTGACCGGTTCAAACCGGCAAATCTGTGTTACTATCTTATGAGTGTCTAACAGACATAACTGAATTGATACGTTACTTTTTTGAAAAATTGTTAAAAACAAATGAACAACTTATTTTTAGAGAATGTAGATGACTGAATCTAAATCACAGAGAAAAGAGGATAAAATACATGAAACCATTTTGTGATAAAGTATATACTTTAGATACAGTACGTTAATTAATTTAAAAATGTGTCCGACAGACACTTCTGGGTTGTTTAGCGTTTTGATGTACTTAGCCACTCGTCAAACCTTTTATGTTTACTTTCAGGGACAACAATAATACATGTAAAATTAAAATTTTATTCAGATTAATATTTAACAATAATTAGATTAATCTGTGAAATAATATAGACAATATTACATTCATATTAATCTCAATATTCTATTGCCAACTACGGACATTTGACATTTCTCGCCCCATATGTCAAAATTGCATTTCTCTAGTAACATGTTAGACACAATGTTTCCAGTGGACGTCTGAAACATTATTTAGAACTTTTTGTAGAAGATTTCTTGTTTGTGGTAACGCAAAAGATGTTTATACATATTTAATAAGTACTGATTGTCTGTCGTAGACACAGTTGTCCCTATTTTCACTTCTTTAGTGGAGTTAGTCACAACATACATAGTTCACTGGTATTCGGAATAGTAGAATTCACAATAAAATCTTGTAAAATTCACAATACAGGAACTTTAAATGTCACATCAGTTTTTTTAGTTTTTCGCTATGGGTATGTATAATTCAACATCATATGGTTTTGAAATAGTAAGAAAACATAAATAATAAATACGTTGTCAAATATAAATAAAAAATAAAATTGAACAGTTGTTATACATACCTACGAAAAGGTGTCAACAAAAAATCAATTAGTATAATACTGTATGTCATTTTTGACGGAGGGCTCGATCGAAAGCATATAATTTATTCAATTTGTCCAATGGTCAATAAAATTTCTGAGAAATTAGACCATTATTATTTAATTTATTCACATATATTGGTATGTGTATGTAATATAAAATATTGAAGATAAGCAAAATATAGGTTCAAACAATTAACTATTAATGTATTTTTTGTCAAGCTAGATGGACGAATATTTTTCACGGTATAACATGCACTAAATAAATTATAACTTGAAATCTTATACATAAAAGTATATGATTGTATCGTCCACATAATTTATTAGTATTTGCTTTATTAGGCAAATTAGTGATTATATTTTCAGAGTTAATCTTTATATTAAAGAGTTCATAACACGCGAAGAAAGCATTTTATTGGATCATTTTTTTCTCTAGAAGAACGACTTAATCAACTATGTGTATTAACTAACAGGCGAAGTAATAAATAATCGTGCAGTTGTAACTTGCTCGCTAACTAAGACAATGAACTACTACAACTTCAAATATAGAGTTAGTAACTTATAATCCGTATGCATATGTATCTTACTATTAATATTTTGTGTATTATAGTTATTTATATTCTTATTTACTCGTGTACAATTTTAAGAATATCTTTTAACCATGTTTTTTATTTATTCTATCATTTATGTTTTTTATAATCTATCTAGTGAAAATAATTTCTGGTTTAAAATTTATTTTCGTAACTACATTTTGATATTCTCTAATACAGCAGTTGTTAATTCTGAAATATTACTTTTCTTTTCTGTTCTGGTATTATCAATATTCTGTTTTAATAACATTAAATTTTACTTTGCGATTAAATAATAAATTTTAAATTGTCGACCATCGTGGCATTCGCGCCATATCAGATGTTTTTAATTTCAATTTAAATTTTAAATATCAATTGTTTTTAACAGCGCGCGCTTATCTCTTTAGGTTGTATGCGGTCTGGCGATATCCTGCTGGAAAAGTACAGGAATTCTGTTGACGCAATGCGGGATATCTTTCTGTTAAAATTGTATACATATGATCCAGTTGCTTACAGTACAGTTCAGCGTTTATCGTTCTACCTCCAAGTGCCAACTCAAAATTCGACCAAACACATAGCATTCGTTTCAAAGCTTTTACGTTTTACAGCAGGTTCTAGAGATTAATCTGTGCTTAACCACTAATTTGTTAGAATTACGAAGATAGACCCATTTTTATCGGGTGTTACATTTCTATGTAAGACACGTTCATTTTGTAGATTCGTAAGCAGTTGATTGTATATGCGCATAAACTGCTGTGTGTGCTTTGTCATTAAGTCGTTCAGTATTTCACTGCGCAGTCTATTTACCTTCCTTAACTTTTGAAAACGATGACCTATCATGAAGGTCTAGGCTCTTGCAATAATTACCGCGTATTTGTAGTTGAAGTCCCTCCAACACTTTGACGAAAAACGAGGTTACTTCTGAAGGTTAATCTGTCTATTTCTATCATTTTGTACCAGTTATGCATGGCACGATTTGAAGCATTTCCCCTTAGTTTCTGATAATGGGGTAATATTCCCGAAATCTCTACACTTGATATCTTTATTCGCGAATAATGTAAATGACAGATATTTGAATTTTTGTAACTCAATAGTGACAGTTATACCTTTTGTTGACATGGAATTTGAGTTTGTATTGCCTTGGTGTCAGAAAGAATATATTCACTTAGCTAGGGATATACTATGGATGCGATAATGAACAACATTGTGTCTTCAAATTAGTGAATTTAGTACTATTACTTCACTTAGATGTATGACATAATGATAAATATCTGAATTTTCTCGACCCAATAATTGCAATTACACTTTTGTTGACATGAAGTATGAGTTTGCATTGTTTGACATCAGATAAAAGATATTTACTTGGCTAGTAGACTTTGCTATGGATATAAAGTATGTCAAAATTTGAGGTTGTTTTTTAAATTTTTAATAATACACAGAAATTGTATGGAATGTTAAAGTATTTTTATTGGTGTAAAAGTAGACACATGGAGGTTATTAAATAGGGAAAATAATATCCGTCAAGTAACCCCTACGGGATGCCCGACAAATTCTTCTTGATATTGGAAATAACACTTTCACTCACAACACACACAACTCATCGATAAGTCATTTTCAAGATATGTAATTTTGGATTGTTTGTATATACTTTCTTTTTCAAGTACCTCCACAAAAAGAAGTCTAGCGGTGTTATTGCAGAGCTTGTATGGCACGTAGCACCCTCTAGTTGAAACCAGATGTTGTCTACATTCATGCCGTCCAATTCTGGCCATAAAAAATTGTTATCGTATAGCGATAACGGTTTCTATTGACGGTGACGGCATTATCAGCCTCATTTCTGAAGAAATACGGCACAATCACACCACCCGACCAAAAACGACACCTAAGAGTAACTTTTTAATAGTGAATTAGTTGTTGCAGTACCAGTCAAGGATTTTCCTCACCCCAACTGCGGCAATTCTGCTTGTTTACCAAGCTGGAAATGTGCTTTATCGCCGAAGATAACAGAATAGAAAAAATCATTGGTGTGATTCAACTTGGTGTAAACGCGACATAAGTTATGATCAGTTGGCTTCAATTCTTGCACTAGCTGCACTTTGTATGCCTCTAAATGTAAATTCTTACGTAAAATTTATGCAGTGTCTGCCAATAAATTCCCAATTCCTACCTTCACTAACAAATGATCTTGAACACTACCGCTTTTTTGAGATTTCTTAATAATTTTTCGATTTGCCTCGTTTGAAGGACCTTTTCTCACACTATACGATATTTACAACAACACTTCGGTATAACTTTCGCCAAATGTGAAATATTTTTCACAATAAGACCACTTTGCTCAATCGTATACTTCTCCATTTTAATAACCTTAATGTTTCTACTTGCCATCTGTCAAAAAATATTTCACTTGGTGGTACAACAACATTAAATAGCGGCAATTTCAAAAATCAATCTCAAATTTTGGTGGATTCTATAATGAACAACCTTGTGTCTTCAAATTTGTGAATTTAGTAATAATTATTATTTTACCGCGATTAATTAAAAAGTAATTAATGAAGAAAACACAAAGCTTTTTCAATCCATTCTCCTTGAAGCTCATTAGTTTATTAAATTGAATTCACCGTTCTTTCATCTTCAGAAAAGTAACCTCTATGAAACTGTTTGAAATATGTGTTAGTTTCGGGGATTATCTTCTAATTCGACCAAAATCTCTTGCCACCGGTCCAAGTTTATAGAATGAGAATAAATGGAAAGTTTGAAGCGGCCAAATCTGACGAATAAGCTGGATTCGGAAGCAGTTCCAAACGCAGTTCAATAATTTTTGTCATTGAAAAAGTGAAGAGAGAAACACGTGCGTTTTCCTGAAGAAAAAAACTCACTTCTTCTTTAACCAGGGCCTTTTGCGTTGTACCGTATAATAGAGTTGATCTAAAAGTGATACATACTATTCGCAAGCCATCGTTGTACCTTTTTGCAGATAATCAATATGAAGAATTCCAGTGCAGTCCGAAAAGATAGTAGCTTGGCCATAGCCGGCCAAGTATATAGTTTTTGCCCTCTCGAAGCACTTATACGAGAGCGAATCAAATATAAACCGGAATTCTTTTTTAAAACTTTATTGAAACACGATAAAAATACAAAGGCTTAAAATTATTTTTCTACCTAATTTCCTGATATCGTGACAAATTTTTCCCAACGGGTGGGTAATCTCCAACTGCAACATCATCATGAAAACGTTGTCCACTAAGAGCTTCTTTCATCGGTCCAAACAAGTGGTAGTCGCAGTGCAATAAGTACAGAATGTTATCTGTAAACAAGGTCTTATCATGGGAAATCCTCTTTCTCCTTTACTTGCGGAAATTTATATGGATTACCTTGAAAATACGATTTTTCATAATGACAGATACGTGAAGAACATTTTGTTTTGGTACAGATACGTTGATGATATATTGATAGGATATATAGGTACAGATAGGCAGTTGAACAACACCCTTTATGAATTTATCAATTCCATTGATCCTAATATCACGTTTACGATAGAAAAGGAGCTTAATAATAGTATAAACTTTCTGGATCTCACTTTAAAACGTGTAAACAATAGGGTCCATTTTTCTATTTACCACAAAGTAGCTCATACAGATACCACGATACATAATAAATCTAACCACCCGGTCCAACACAAGGTAGCGGCTTTTCACAGCATGACACATAGACTTGTTAACATCCCGATGTCCAATGAAGACTATAATAAAGAACTTAATATTATAAAACAAATCGCTCACAACAACGGATATGACCCAAATCTAATAGATAAATTAATTGTTAAAAAATCAGTCAATAAATTATTAAGGGAGGTGTACCCGATCATTAAAGTGGAGCCAGACAAGCAGTTTAAAACATTTACTTACATAGGTCAACAGCAACTTAAATTATCAAAATTCCTTAAAAAAGAAAACATTAATATTGCTTATAAAACTAATAATAATCTAGCCAAATATATTAAAAATAATAAAGAAAAAACTACCAAAGACAATAAATCAGGAGTCTATAAGTTATCATGCGGATCATGTACCAAAACATATATTGGACAGACAGGTAGAACGTTTAAAAAACGAATCCAAGACCACTATCATTCTTATATCAATAAGAAAACTGACTCAACCTACTCTAATCATTTAAAAGAGAATGAGCACGAATTTAATTTATAATTCGAAACCATACATGTAGAAAATAAAGGTAGAAAACTAAACTGTTTAGAATCTTTAGAAATTAATAAACTTAAAAACTCAGAAATGTTACTAAACGATAAATTAGACTTGAATTCATCCCCACTGTTAAATCTGTTCACCCATTGAAATATTGTTTCTTAGTTGCTTATACTATAATTTTATACTTAAATCTCACACAAGTAGCACATGGTATAGTTTTCAAAAAGCAAAATATAAATGTAATAGTTCCTAGAATTTTAACTTGGGTCAACTACCTGATTAACGCTGTATCTTGTATGTATCTTTAGTCTTAAGTTGAATTTGAAGAAGCTACTGTGTTAGCGAAACAGCTGTCGTTATTTTATTAATAAAGTGTAAATCTAAAACATCTTATGTGTGTTTTATTTATTAGTACAGAATGTAGCGGTTCAAATGCCGTTGACACACTTCCATACGATTCCGTTTTTGATTTTCGATGAGAAGACGAGGTAGACACTTTGCGGACACTTTTCGAAACCCGAGGTCGTTAGTAATGATAGTCTGAGTACAAAGTTGATTTCCATCTCAGAAGCAATTTGAGCTACTGTTAATTGTCGGTCGTCCTCTGTAAGGCAGCTAAGAATACGGATGTTCTCCTCTGTCACGCTGGTTCTTGGCCGACGCTGGTGACCTTCATTTTCGATTGCTTCTCGCCCTTCTAAAAATCGTTTGTGCCATGAATATACTTGTGTCTTTTTAAGTGTATTATCCCCAAACTGTGCCTGAAGTCTTCTGAAAATATCTAATGGTTTTACGCCATCTTTCTTAAGATATTTACAGAACACGTAGTAGTTTGACGCTCTATCTCTTTTATTGAGGAGTCATCTAGCACCATAGCTAGTACATGCAATACCGTTATATCGTTACTGCGTTTCGTACTAATGTTCAGTACTGCATAAGCAAGATTACAGATGTGAATTTCACAGTATTAAAAACGAGCCACGAAGGGGAATCTCCGTCACCAACTGTCTCACATTAGTAGGTAAATACCCTTAGTAATTCACAGTGCGTTCGGCGAATTCCTATCACCGAGTACTACACTTGTTGCAGTCATTACGTCTCGCTCACACTAGTTGTGATCCAGAGCTCAGTTCATTAATCTTCAATTCTTCATTAATTTTCTACGTTAAATTAACGGAGTTTGAGAAAACTTTTTGCCGTTTTGCGTAAAGTATAGAGCAATATAGGTAGTTATTAGTAATATATTTACATATTGAGTTCTGCTTGCGTATCAAACCACTACGTATAACGACTTTAAAAGTTGTAATATAGAGTGGAAACACTTTTTACGATCTGAAGACCGTCAATCAGCGAACTATGTCCAATTGTTATTAAAACTGTGGAAAATCAACAAGCGGATTATATACGAATTTACGAACTAAGCAAAGAATTGTCACTAAAACTATTGTTTCCGACAAGTTACCTACTTCGAACGACGGCTGTAGTGCCATAAGAGCCACAACTAGTCGCAGCCAATGCACTGAAGTAGCAGCTATGACCTCAACTTCAATCGACCACGATGATCACGTAAAAGAACTATCCCAGACTTCGACAAAAAAAACAAGATAATGCAATATTTTAATAAAGAGTCTCTGTCTAAGAAAGTATCACGTATGGTGGCTGAAGATGGATTGCCATTTAAAGTTTTCGTCATTTCATAAGATATACGGTCATTGTTTGGAAAGTCTGTTGCCTAATGTTGCCTAAATCCCCTCATACCGTCAAGGAAACGGTAATTAAATGTAGCTCTGAAGTCAAAAACAATTAATTCAACAATTTTTATTGTTTAAAATACAAAATAATCAGAAATTTAGTACATCTTTCGATGAATGGACGTCCACTCGAAACAGACGATATTTAAATTTAAATGTGGATGCATTTATTAGTGTAAAACCGGTATTTTTGAACATTGGGCTAATTTGTATACAAATATATATTCCTTTTTTGGAAGTTTACCGGCTGAATTATGTATAAAAATTGAAAAGAAAAATTACGAGAATTTGGTCTAGATTTACAAGTTGACAGTTCCAATAACGACTGACGGTGCTAGCGTAATGCAAAAAATTGGGGGATTGATTGACCCTGCTTAACAACTTTAAAACGCTCATGTAGTTGGCTATATTACACGTTATTTATTCAAGAATTAAACAATACCAGAAGCACAGCTAGAGGTCGATGATAAATGACACAAAAGGCTGTGATAGTGAAGATAAGGTGGACAAATTTAATATAACTACGGGTATGGATGTAATTGAAATTTCATCATAAGGTTATAAAAACGAGATTAAAAATGTGTGCAAAATTGTAGTTATGTTCAAAATATCCCCAACTAAAAATACTTCGCTACACAATTATGTAAAGCAAGAGTTCGGTAAAGAACTAAATCTTCTTTTAGACTGAAAAACTTGTTGGAGTAGCTTAGCTATAATGATAATGAATATTTATTCAATTAAGACCATGTATCTCTAAAGTTTTGATTGATTTAGAATTAGAATATGATTACTGGATCACAGAAGACGAATACACAATTATAAGTGATATCAACCAAACAAGTTGGCAGTAGAAGTGTTAGGTCGGCAAGATGCTAATCTGCTTACGGCTGAAATAACCCTCCGTTTAAAACAGGAAAATTAAAAATCCAAGAAACAGTGTTACCTGCAAAGTTATTAACTTCATTAAAAAAACAGAATTAAGCAACGACGCACACACCTTACAAACTTATTTTTATACCGTCAGCATCCCTCAAAGTATCTCGATGATTTGAGCATTGTTGATTGTTGAGCATATACATTATTAAAAAAGAAGTTATAAGCTTGCTAGGATTGGATCTGAACCCACTTCCAGAACTAGCGAGGCATAAGTTTCCCTCGGACATGTTCGGCTCAATGATATCAAGATCAAGATTTTAGGCCATGATGAACCGTTATCAAAGCCTGTGTCATGAACCGAAGAAAATTAACCTACAGCATCGACATCAACTTTATCTCTCAAAGATGAACTCAATCAAAAACTCAAATCAGAATTAAAGACTCCTGAGAGAAACGTTAATTCCAAGTTTAAGTATGATTTGATACTTAAAAATGAGATGGCCTTATATGAAATTGGAGGAATAAGAAGTTAATATCTGGAGACCGCTTATAAGTATCTGCTAACCATTCCACCAACAAACATAGAAACTGAAAGGGCGTTCGCAGCAGCTGGTTATGCATGCAATAAAAATAGAAGTTGTTTGAATTATAATACTCTAGATATTTTGTGCTTTTTACATCAACATTTCTATTAAAAAATAAAATTTAACATTGTGCATTGCATTAAGCACCTATTTTTAGTCTTTTACTTTGATCCTCATAAATTAGCGAATATCGCAAATTTCGCGGATCAGTAGTACCGATACTTCGGTACTGCGGTATTACGAATATGGTGCGGTATTGCATAAACTAATCATAGCTTGTGCTTTTTTAATCATACACACGACTTTTAGGTATCCACTGCGTTATACATCAAGCACACACCCAAGCCACGTCTAAACTCAATTCTTCATTGTTTTATGGTTGGAATCATGGAGATTGTTCCTTGTAAATAGACTCCAACTCAACTTTGATTACATACATTGTTTTGGTCTTCAAAAACAAAAACTAATAACTGATCGGTACTTCACTGTTTTCATGTTTTAAAGGAAGTTAAAAACAGTTTAATGTCTACTTAAGAAACATTCTTACGATCCAAATGAAACCAAATTTGGACATTTATATTTTCAAGGATTGAAAACTTGAAACTGAACACCTATAGAAAATATTTTAGAGTACAGAGATAAATATTGGTGCAGCCCAGCCGATTAGTGACACGTTTGATATGACGAAACTTTAAACAGATTTTTTTCGTTTGACTGTAAATTACTAACGTCAACTTGGCTGGTAAATATTGTAATATAACAATTACATAATTAGTTGTGTATTATAATGTGTGTATATACAATATTAGTAAAAAGTATGGAACCCCCTAAGTATCTCTGCAACGGTTCGTTCTTTTTAAAAAAATTGGGTATACCTTTGTAAAAAGATTCAAGGATTCTAAAAATAATATCACATTTGCTGTGTCACTTTGTTATTTCATATATATATTTTTACATTTTTGAATGCCTTGTTAAATTTCGGATACAGAAAACCACATTGCTATTGAGATCAAAAACATTACTTCCTGGAAATCAGTTTTCTTTAGTAACATCATAAGCTATGAATGGATTGGTAAAATAGCTAATTTCCTAAAACAAGTCCTTTAAACTCGAGATTTTAACAATTTATTTATTTTAACAAAGAAAAAACAATGATTTGCTGACTAGATTAAAGTTTCTTATGCGTTCCTCCAACTGTAAATTAGCAAATCTACTTCCATATGCCTTATTTTTGAGATAGCTCCACAAGAAAAATCGAGAGGCGTTTGATCAAGACTACGAGGTGGCCATTCCTTGGCACACCTTCCCCTTCCATCGACTAGGAAAAACTTGATCCAAATACTGCTGCACAATTTTAGAATAATGCGCAGGCGTCTTGCTGACACCATACTTTCTCAGTAGGAATTAGTGGATTGTTTGGATCAGGATAAAACCTAACAATAGCGGGTACAATATTATTTCTTAATAAATCCAAATACCGACATCCATTAAGAGTACTTTCATTGAAGAAAAGCCCAGAGTTTAGACTTTCGCCGATAATGAGGGCAGTTATTTGAATGTAATTAGTTATTATATTATATCTTAAATTACCCCCTTTTCCATTTGCATGAAAATTTGTTAGTAACGTTATCCCCTCTCTATTTTGTAGTTACATACATCTATTTATACTTTAGAAAATTGATTCTTATGTTAATTGAAAATGGACTGCAGAGTCCGAAACAATTGTCTTATTTTATGTAAATAAAATTTAGTGAAACAGATAACCAAGTGTTCTTTTTTCATCGTGAATTTATCAAGATGTTTCACCAAGTGCCAAGCGAGAGTTCAATCAATTTAATAAAAATTATACTGTAAAATAGCAGATTACCAGACAAGTTATTTGTTTGACAATTAAAAATGGCCTTGTGGTTTGATAGTTCGCCCATGGCTAACTTAGTATAAAACGTAAAATTCTCCATTATTCAATAAAAGTATGAATGTGAGAGTTTGAACATATAACATAATCAGCAAATCATTGCTTTTGTTTGTTAAAATAAATTGCTAAAATGCCGTGTTTGAAGGACTTTGTTTAAAGGTTTTTGGAAAATAGCTATTTTACCAACTCATTCATGGTTTATGATGTTACTAATGAAAACTGATATCCAGGAAGTATTGATTTTAATCTCAATAGCAATGTCTTACTGTATCTAGAATTTAACAAGGCATTCAAAAATGTAAAAATATACAGGGTGTTCCTTAAAAAGAAAATAGCAAATTGTATGTATATTTCCGGTATAACCGGAAGTAACACAGAAAATCTGATATTATTTTTAGAATCCCTGAATCTTTTTACAAAAGCGTACTCAATTTTATTTAAAATTAATGAATCGTTGCAGAGATACTTAGGGTGTTCCATACTTTCTAGAAACACTGTATAAACGAAAATCATTGAAAAATTCCATCTCGAAAATTATTTTGATATTTATAGAACGCTAGGTACAAGTCGATATAAAAATCCAAATACTCTGTCCATATTTCTAAACAAATGACTTTGTCGAATAGTGCCTCGTATCTTGTGTAATACGCAATATTTATTAGCACATACTCGTGCTATAAGAAAAGCTCTCTTAGAACTATTTATTTTCTCATAAAGAGAAATATCGTGTAGATGTTCTCTGTGTATAATATTTTCGTAAATTCAATTTTATATCATATTTAGGAAACGGCAGCATATTTTCTTATACAAACCTACATTTCACAGTAAACATGAGTAATACACGGAAATAATTCCGGCTATATTTTTTACAAAAGAAACGATTTTAATCTAGTACAATAATACACCAGGGTTGGGAAATCTTGAAAATTAAACAAACTTTAGTTAATCTATTTCTGTTTACTCCAGTTCCATTCATTTTGTAAACACGAGTACGTATATACATATATATTTCCTAGTAATCACATGCATGTTTAATATAGTGTATGTAAATAAACTCATGTTCAAAATTAACGCACCACTCAATGTTTCTGATATAGTTTCTATAGTATTTTAAAAAAAATGATATTATCTAAACCTAATCTAGTAGAATTAAGAAATACTGAAAAAACAAGTCAATCAACGGGAGGAAACGTACAGACGGCGTTTCGTTCTGGTTGGAACTTTTCAATGCACGGTATTCCTCGAAGACGGACATTGCTTTTTCATTTCTATACTTTCTGTATATATAGTTAACATTTGGAACTTACTGCAAGTGAGAACTAATGAATATTAAATCACATTCTTACATGTAAATGTCGACTTATATGATACAGAATACATCCTTTCGCAACAACGAACTTCCTGGTAATTAGGTTAATTAAGAATTAAGAAATACTGAAAAAAACAAGTCAATCAACGGGAGGAAACGTACAGACGGCGTTTCATTGCCGTGCATTGAAAAGTTCCAACTAGAACGAAACGCCGTCTGTACGTTTCCTCCCGTTGATTGACTTGTTTTTTCAGTATTTCTTAATTCTTAATTAACCTAATTACCAGGAAGTTCGTTGTCGCGAAAGGGTGTGTTCTGCATACTGGTACAAACTTAGTTTGTCGGATTGTAGTTACGAACGCATCATATAAGTCGACATTTACATGTAAGAATGTTATTTAATATTCATTAATTCTCACTTGCAGTAAGTTCCAAATGTTAACTAATCTAGTAGCTTTATCTCACTGCAAAGTAATTTTGACATTTCTGGTTATTTCTGTTTTTTTTTTAAGTTTTATTAAAGAGACTTTCTTGAGTCATTGAAGTTACTGTTAACCAATGATAAATGTGTAAGAGCTTCAACTTTGGTAGAAGAAGGACGTACAATGTGTTATGTAGCTAATTTGCTGGTTGTTAATCATTTGACAGTCAGTCGAATGGTTAGAAGATCTAGCGTAACCGGATCGCAATCGAGAAGATATGATCAAGGTAGAAAAAGACTCACAAGTGCGAGTGGTTATCGTTTTCTGCAGTTGTAGCTTTTAAAAAATAGGCGAATAACAAGCACAGAACTCAGTAATCAGCTTGAAGCGGTCAGAAATGTCAGAATTTCTGCTTTAACTGTAAGGAGAAGGTTCAGGGAAATAAGATTGAATTGTAGGAGGCCTACAGTTAGACCATTACTCACCGCAGCACACAGAGTACAGCTTTTAAAATTTGCCAGAAATCATGCAGATTAGACAGTTGAAAATTTGAAGCGAGTTTTGTTTTCCGACGAGGCTATAGTAAGTTTAAAATTACCAGATGGTCGCGAGAGAGTATGGCGAAGAAGTGTAGAAAGATAGCCTGACCGCACAATCTCTCAAAGGGAGCCTTTTGATGGTGGATCAAGAATGTTCTGGGGATTTGGTTTGACGCCTGCACAGAGTTAATCCCGATTCGCCAAAAGGTCAATGAATGCTGAATACTACCCCGAGAACATTACTTAGGATCATGTAATGCCTTTTGCACAATTTATAGGGGACAATTTCATTTTCATGCAGCATAATGCGATGCCCCACATCGCTAGACAAGTTTTAAATTACTCACAAGAGGTCAACATTCAAATCATGGACTTGCCACCACGAAGTCCAGATTTAAATCTAATAGAGCACGTAAGGGGGATACTCTAAAAAGATCAGTCAGGTGACATTTATTAGCTCCTATTAATCTCCAGCAATTGGAACAAGCCATTCTTTTCGAGTGAGTTCATAGTCTCCCAAAGATAATTCAAAATTTGATAGTGAACTTACCACTGCAAATACAAATACTTATCAGAGTTAGGGGAGGTGTCACGCGTTACTAGCTTTTATACTTTGGATTTTATAATTTTTTTTGTATATTTTAAGATTTCCAAAAATATTGTTTTGTTTCTGAATTTGTAATTGAATGTAATTTATCATTTTTCCATAAGTTTCCATTAAAAAAAATGTATAATTATCTCCGGTTCAATTAATTTTTGATGATTTCACCAATAAAACAATTTTGCAAAAATTATAGGGAACTATTTGAATGTCGCGTTAATTTTGAACATGAGTTTCGAACAAAATTGTTTATGGCACAATATAAAAGTTATTTAAACATCTACACCTCTGATTAAAACATTATATATTATAATTGTTTTTGTATATTTGAGGTAAGCACGCTTTTCGCGTCAAGTTTGGATACGGTCAATGAAAAATAATAGGACAAATTAAAATAAAAACCTGTATTGGGAAGAAAAAGCAAAAATAAAAATTTATCAACTGGTTGGAAAAATATAGGCATAAAACTTACTAGACATAAAACAAAATATATGGGATACTCTTGAAGCGGAAGTTGGCAATATATGTCGCAAAATCTTTAGGGTGATAGATCAAATCTTGTTAATGAAACAGATCATAAGAGAATATTATGAATATGATACGCTAACTTTACTATTTTTTATAAACTATAAATCATACGATAGTGAAAGCAGGATAAAATAAATAAAATTTTTGATAGGATTAGAATACCCGACAATGTTATAAGTAATAAAAATAACTTTCCAGAAAACAGTGCACTCACTGTTTTCTGGTAAGGATTAAAGTTAAAGCAAGTCAAAGCATCAGGGTTCAAACATGTTAAAAATAACATGATATCCTATCGACGGCTCTGTTGTGTCTGCTTTGAGGGAATGTCGTAAGAAATAGTAAGATGTATAGAAAAGTAATATTATTTAACAAAAATTATTCAATAACGAGGTAATGATTGGAAGGAGCAAATGAGAGTTAGAGGAAGACGCTACAAAGCTAATATTTGCCACAGCAGAAATAGGACTAATTTAATATAAATGTTGAGGGTATTTAATATCCTTTCGCAATATTTTAATTTCAAACATTTTTTATTGTTAAGTATAAGTAAATCTAGGATATAGAATTCAAACATAAAGCATTTCCAACATATAAAATATTTAAAGTATCATTCAGAGTCTCATACCAGCAACAAGAGACTCAACAGTATGAACTCGAACACGGTATTAACATCAACAACAAGACGCACAGTCTTACTTTAAACAAAAACATAATAATCATTTTTTAACAATAGACACCAGTCTCAAAATCAGTTTTATATTAGTATAAGTATAAATAAATATATTTAGATAAAAATACATTTACTCATTTAACAAAGAGTCACCGAAGATTTAAAAATTAATGTGTATACAGCCTCAGAACCTGTGCACGGTGAAACAACATAGGGGTCGTGATTCTAGTAACTGACGTTGAGGTATCATCGCCAGAGCCACGAGCCAACATCAACCATAACATTAGTACATCACTCCCAACAATACAATCAACAAAACCCACTATGTAACTGAATAATAGCCATTGAAACAAAACGCAAAATCTAAATGGAGAAATATATAATTCGTGGAATAGTATCATAACTGCAAAACAGTAGAATCGGAAAATTTCATTAGGTAATGAAAGCAACAAAGCAAAGTCCTTAAAAAAGGATGTTAATAATACGTGTCCTTTATAACCGGTACCTAGCCATAAGCTTATTTCATACACAAACATTCACACATTTATACATTTACACATATATATTTTTCACAGACTCTGTTTATCTTCTTATCTCAGGATGTTTATTGGGTACTCGATACATGGCCTAGCATCGAATGAGGTACATTGTGGTCAGAGAAATAAAACAAAAATTAGTATATAAATTGAAATTTGTTGTAAATATTTCTTGGTATAGAGTTTTATTTAAAATTTTACCCTCACCTAGCGTTAATTGTCGAGTAAAGCAATTTTCAGTACACTTTGCTTTAATTTGATACTTTTTCCCTGATCAGAGCCTGAAGTTTACAAGCAATTAATTAAATTGAATTATGGCAATACACAAAGGACACCAATTGTCTCCGGGAATATTATTTCACCCTCCTAAAGCAATTAAATGATTCTGTGCGGTCATTCTTTTTTTTGAATAAAAATTGTTGATAATTTCCTTATTGCATTGGAGACATATGCAGGTCACAGATCGTTCTCCATAATATCTTTTCATCCTAAGAAAATGCGATCTGCTATTTTCATTTGCAAAAGCTAACTAATAGTCATGAAATTTATTTTAAATATTTGTATAACCAAGATGTATGCAGGAAGAAGGAACAACCCGGAAGGCTCCTTCATGTCCAGAATACGGTGTTTGACTTTAGTTTTGGGGATTAAAACACCAGTAGCAACTTGCTTGCCCTATTATATAGGAAGAGGCAAAAAATATAAGAATAATGAAATACTCGAACTAATTAATGGAGCCAAATCTCATCGAAATAACAATAAAATCTACCAGATATTCTCGAACAGAATACCAGTTTTAGCAAAGTCTAACTTTTAAGATGATTCTTTACCATAACCATGGAACAACCACTTAGGCTTTATAACAAGAGCACAATAAATGAGATCGAAGCCCACTCCATGTCCAGTTTTATATGAACCTGGAAAAAACATATTCGAAAGAGTATTCCAATTATACCACATTTAATTAATTTTAGGAAAGAAATCGACCATAAAGGAAGGTTAATAGTCAACTTCCACTTATGAAGTCGCTAAGCATTAATTAGCTCGTACAAAGCCACAAATAAATACTAATGAAAGGTCGTTGTATGTCTATCGAACATTAGTACTAGATCACCAATAAATAAATAACACATATGACTCTGTAGGCCCACATATCGTATTTTAACTAAATTAAATGCCTAATCATTTTTAATGAAAATATCTTCTGAAATTCGACAAAACAAATACCGAGATCCTACACTCCCAATATTTTATAATAGACACTAATAAAAATATATTGCTGAACAATGACTAGCATAATTACTATATCCAGATAAAACCTAAAAGTGCATGTGTAAAAGTTTGACAGTACTAAGAATTCTTAACCTGATCGCTTGTAAGCAACATCGGAAAATGAACCTAAATAAACTCAAAGGTATATATAGAATGATATAATATTAACCCTTTAATGTGACATAACTTACGGCACAGAGACTCCATAAATTAACTAGATAATTAACAATTTAAATGATGTACGATTAAAACAAACGTCAATGGAAACTAAACCAACTGCCTTATGATATTTAAAGGAGAAATATAAGTTACAATGGTAACAAATAACTGACAGTAGTACCTATATAAACAAATTAGATAGTAATGAATCAAAGCAGTACAATAAATATAATTAAATTTTAGGTATAGTACAGCCGAAGAGTAGTTATAATTATAGCAGACTTTGTATAATATACAGTGTTATCCAAAAATAACGAACGAACAAATTGCAGAATAAGGTAAACTAATTTTTAAGCAACTAAAGTAGTACGATAATTAGTAAATTACCCGATATCCACAAAAATTAAATGTATGGGCTGGTATTTTAAATAATTCAATTGTCGGTTCTTTCTATAGGGACATATCAGTAATGTCCGCCAAGAATTTTATTATAGGTTGGCATACTGCCAAGAACAATGTGGGGATTACTTGAACCTTTAGTTTAGAATATTTATTTTTTATTATTATCGAAGAAGAGTTAATTTATTTTCTTTTCATAAGAGTTACATTTATTTATTTCTTACATAATTTAGAATTAATATTTAATTTCTTTTACATTCGGAAAATATAAGCTTTGTTGTTCATCCTCATAAAGTAATACACCATGAAATAAATATTTTTCTGTAAATATTCGTGGCGAATTTTAAACGTATTTCTAAGATGCGTTCTACAACCCTCTGAAGCAATAGACTTACTGACTAGCTATAATCTGATTGAACCTTATCGTACCTCACTTAAGCTACTTGCATACATTCATTAGCAACCTCGATATGTGTCTTTCTTTACTTTTTGCTGTCGCGCTCTTTTCTCGTCTTCTACTTTCGTACCAGAAATTAAAATTTGTCCATTACGGTATATGGACGGATGGCCAAACATAATAAACAAACGAACTACTTATTCGTAAACTAATTATAGTACTTATAACATAAAATCAAATACAGAATTATTAAATGCATATCTATATACACTGGTGTTCCAAAAGTTGGAATTTTACCTTTAATTAGTGTACAGATTTATTTCACTTTGTCGCACTGTGGATAATAAACAATTATATAGAAAATACTTTATAAACAAAATAATTTTTTATAAATCATTTAAGTCATCTATATGATTTGGATTCGAAGTTATAACAAAGATAAATGTGCATTTTGTCGCATTCGCTTATATACTAATAAACTTATTTCATTGATGGAGAATTTTACAGCAATATGAATGTAATACGTGAATATAAATACTCACAAATACAAGAAAATAAAACAAAAATTAATTAAGCGAAATGAAGATAATGATAATAGATAATTTCCTTGAGCAATATTCGCATCACTTTTAGGTATTTGTGCTTATGTGCATAAACAAATGATATTTTACATAGTAGGAATAAACATAAAAATACACATTTATATTTTTTGTAATAATGCTTAATTAAATATATTTTTTCTATTTTGCGTCCGAAATGAACTCATTATGAAACCCAAAACCGTATCGAAATGAGCTACATTTCGATACGCTTTTTTTCATTTTTCAATGTTGGCGTTGTTCGAATTCAGAAATAAATATCATTGCTGTCATTTGATTTTAAGAATTTATGTACATTTGACAGATATGATATATGTCCGTATTTTACACAAACAACGTATGTTGTATACAATTGACAACAACATATATATGTTTCTATGTCACTCATGTTTATATTTTTAAATGAAATATCAAGTAATGTTAACGAAAATTAATAAATAATATGTAATATAATATACTTGGCGGATAGCAAGATTTAAATTTGAAAATGTCAATTATCAATGTGACCAACTGCATGCTTTATATAAAAATTAAACTCTCAACTTTCAAATTAAATAATTTCAATTTAAGCAATTTATTAATGTAAAAAACGCAAAATAGAAAAAATAGTATAAAGAATTCGTTTCATAAGGCCTTTTTCCGCACTCGCTCTTTAGAAAACTCGCCGCTATCGCCGCTCGTTTTCTAAACTGATCTCGTGCGGCAAAATGGTGCCTTATGAAACTTGTTTTTTAATATACTATTTTTATTATATTCCAAAATATTCTTTTTTTTTATATGGAATTAGGAAGCGAAATAGTCATGCCAGAAGGGAGATCTGGTCATAACTGGAAAGAGGACATGAAAAGAAATGTAAGTTGACGGGTGGTCAATTTCATACTAAGACGCAGTTACAAGAGGTCTCAGATGGCCTACTTAGAAGTAACGGAAAAGATTGAGATCATCATCGGCTTAGTAACCGTACACTGCCATTTCAGCGAGTATCTGTATAATATGTATATGACTAATAAACATTGGTATAGGAAATGTGAAATACAGGATGAAAATAGTCTACCTGTAAGACGAACATGCGAGAGAAACTTATAGGTCTTAAAGAGATGCATTTCGGCAAGGATTTATTGAGGTGGCTTTTATAAAAACAGAAGTGAGAAGTTTATTGAGGGTGATACACGCAGTATTATGATCAAGTACCGCTACTTTTTTAATTACAAAGTCATGTACAAATTCGTCTTTGAAACTTTTTAATTTTTATTTTACTTCTTCATGTAGTTTCTTAGCTTTTAAATTTTCCTTTACGATTAAATTTTTGGTATCTTCATTATTTTTTTTTGAGGCGCTATTTTAGTTCTCCAAATTGTTGAATCATAAGCTGATTATTCTTGTTTAATTATTGTTTTAATTTTTAGGTATTATCCCTTAACTCTTCTTTTAATTTTTGATTATTATCACGAAATTCGTGTTTTAGTTCTTGATTATTCTTTTTCATTGCTTCTGGCATTTCTAACAAACGTTGATATAGAGTCTATTTTTCTTTGTTATTTATCCCTGGGATGCTGATATCTTGAAGTACTTTTTCTAAAATCTTCAGCAGACCGTCTAGTCCCTTTATTCGTTTTTATTATTGTTTTAAATCAATTATTGTACAAAAATTAAGAAATGATAGTCATACAAATAAACGACAAAAATATGTAATTCTAACCTTATAGCTAGAAATAAAACTCCTTTTGTTTGCTTTATTTTCTAAATTATATAAAATAAGTAACTAAATAAATATTTTAGATATTTAAGCGATGATATCTATTGATGAGTATTAATAATAATTTACGTATATCTAAGCCTATCTCTTTATCAGAAGGAGTAGGTTCTGTACGTATACATTAGATGTAACTTATATGATTGTTTATCGATTATGTAATATGGTTAAAACTTTTCAAATTACAAGTTGATATCTAAATAATAATATCTTATATATGTGCAGCAATGTCACTCAAATTACTTTATTTTATAATAATAAGTTTATAATGGAGAGGCACTAATTATTAATATAAATAATGTTTTATTTATGCATATTTTGGGGTCAAAATTACAAACATGAATCGGTTTATTTATTTTAATACACATAGGAATCGGAAATAAATAGCAGTGCAGAAATTGTTGTTTATTATATTTGTTCCTTTACTGTAGTATACCCAATGAGATTACTAATAAGATAATGTATTTCATAAGAAAATCAAACAAAAATATTGAAGGAATTAAGAAGTTGGAAATCTAATATTCTTTTATAAGTATGTACTTACATTAGAAATAAAATTTTAATTAGAATTATTTTTGAGTAATATTGTAGAAATTTAAGTTCTTTGAAAACGTATTTCGTTGTCAATTTTTCTCTGTTTAAACAAACAGAGAAAAATATCTGTACTAACTTTAATGTTTTGGTACAAGCCTTTTTACATAAATTACCTGAATTCCTAGCAGATGGTAAATACTGGTTGTGGCCCCAAAACAGTTAGTTTAGGATTAACAACGACCAACGCAATAATGTAAAGGCGAGATATAGCAGAATAGATACAATAAGAGGTAATCTTGACCCCTTTTCTAAATACTTTTTAATTCTATTCAATAATGTATTTTCAGTTAGTTGTTATTGGATCATAGGAAACCAAACCCATCTGTAGAAATTTCATTATTTCTTGAATGCAAGTACAGAAGTAAAAACAATGAATAGAAAAGGAATCTTCATGCAGGTTTTCTTGAAATAAATTTCGATATATGTATTTAAAATGAATTTGTGTCATAAATATTCAATCTTTATTAATATTCATTCCATTTATTTTATAGATTATTCTTCTTTATAGTAATGATCTAAATTCAATATTTTAATCGGTTTTAACAAAGCTAAATATAATACAAAGGTATTTTTAATAATATAAAATATTATTAAAAACCTGGTGTGAAGAACACAAATACAGGTTCACTATTAATATTTTTGTGAACGTGTCCGAAAATATCTCTCCTCAGAGACGTAGATACGTATTTCACCTTTCTACAGGCTCATCGGTACGCCCCTGCTGGAGAAAGAATATTTCAAGACACATTCACAAAAAAGAACCACATCACCACATCACCGTAATTATCCAGACTGGGCGTAGAAGTAAATTCAGCGCTGCCTGTTGTCAGACAACAGAAGTACCTCGCCCCGTCCACATAACCAATGTGAAGTAACGACGCCTTTCCAAAGGTGGCACAGTCATCCCTCTAGAAACTGCATTTTGTTTGTGTCTTCACTCATACTACGGACTAACCGCATGTGTAATGTATCATAATAATTGAAACATACATGAGTAGGTAAACCCCACCAGTTTTGTATAATACGAAGGTATTTTTAATAATATAAAATATTATTAAAAACCTGCTGTGAAGAACACAAATTCAGGTTTACTATTAATTCAATAATTACACGTTCACAAAAATATTAATAGTGAACCTGTGTTTGTGTTCTTCACACCAGGTTTTTAATAATATTTTATATTATTAAAAATACCTTTGTATTATACAAAACTGGTGGAGTTTACCTACTCATGTATGTTTATTATTCTGGTAAAGCTAAATATTTTTAATTGCTTTATATAACGTCAAGATTTGTATTAAACATGATATAAATCTTACTTATAAGTCTAAGTAGTTTTTCCAGTAAAATTTATTTATTTATACATAAATAAACATTTCTTCAATACTGCAGGCATCATTAAGCCATGTTTCGGTGAGAATATAACATTTCACAATCAACAGTATAAAAACAATATGTGTTTGAGTAGATACTTCGTGTATTTTGGTAATATAAATCTATCGTAAAAAGTGATATGTTGGGCTGTTCTAGATTTCCTAAAATACAATTTTGGTACAATGCCGTTCGAGTATTTTATCTTTAAGTTGACTTCACCATTTGCGAGACGCTGATTCAGTTTCAGTTTCGCATTCCCATGTATCTGTAGTTGCATAGGAATTCGATCATGGTATAGTGATATATTAGTATATTTTTAAATCACCTTAATTTTGTTAAAAATTTTCAAGGTACTATTATTATTGAACGACATCTATTTTGATTAATGGCATCAAATTTGTCCAGCCTAATCGGTCTAAACTTTTCCTCTTTTATTCCCATCGCAGAAAACAAAACAGCATCCTTCTATCATTATATTTACGTTACTCATGCTCAGAGACTTCCTGTACAATTTTTTCCATGTCTAAAACCGGCTTTGATGTTCCGAAATATAACCAAATATACGTGCAAGATATCGAATGCACGTTCAGTAGAGATGTCTACAACCTGAGCTATTTCACGCACATTAAATTTGCATTCTTTCGACATCATCATGTCACAAATTATAGAAGTATTGTCTTCTATAATAATCCCACCACGGCATTGGTAATGTCGAGAGAATCTTGACTTTAGAAATAAAACGCTTCCTTTTACAAGTTCTATCAAGTTCATGTTCATTTAATCCAGAGTAGAGAAACTGCGAGAAGTTTGAGTAATGTAGAACCACTTCTCGTCAATGTAAATATGATCCGCCATATCGTAAGAGTAGCGATACGGAAGGACATGGTCAAACTTTTACCTGTTTATTTTCTTTGATATAATGATGCCTTATTGAGAAAGAAATGCTATTAAAAGTTTATCTTCATTCAATTCACGATGTGTAATACTTTTCGATATATTAAGTGTATGAAACAAACTTCTAATGTTACTTCGTTGATTTAGGAGAACTTCATATGTTTGTGCTATCTGGTAAAATATTTAAATACAGTGGATATAATTTTGAAAACGTCGCTTTTGGGTTGCCCTTTAAGCGTTACATTTAAAAACCACCCGCATCATTTGAATAATATTATACATCAAGTTACTGCCTAACTTGTTGATAAAGTACATAAACATGCATGTTTGTAACTACCGCCAATAAGTACAGACAAAGGACAAATATAACCATTACTTTGGGACGGAAGTATCCTAAAATACTTCTTAATCTAAAACAAAAATATTTTTTTATTTCATAGATGTTATATAAGTGTACGTAATAAACATCGACTTATAAATTGCTAGTCATAATTCTAAAAATGAAATATTACTGTACTTCAATGGCGGTTGGTATAATTTCTAACACTGCTAAAACTCGACTTCAAGCTTTTTTAACAGAACGCACAAATTAAGGCAATAAAGAAACGCGTCGAAAAAACAATAAAATTCGTTATTCACTACGCTAGTCTGTTTTATAGTGGCGGGATAAAGCGGTGCATTTATGGTTTTTTCGTTAAGCAATCCGAAAACATGTCAACGTTACTGACATCAAAATGCCGGTATTCTAAAAATGAAGTATGCATCTGACAACTTATAATTTACAGTCTTATTGTGCTATACAATTTGCCAAATTGTGTAGTAACAAATTTCTTTTAAAATTTTATAATCTTATAATTAGAATATTATTTTGATGATTAGTTATTGTTATTAATAATAAAATGACATAATAGGTAATGATATACACAGTAAATACTATCGCATTGATTTCAACCAATTATATTAACAAAATATTCAATACAACCAAAGAAAATTATATAAAATTAATTTGGTAAAGATACTAGGCGTGCTTTATAAGTAAGTACCGATCTTAAATATGGCTGCTACCGCGTTGCGCCATTTCGTGTACCTATACACGCTGAGCACCTGCATCTGTTGTCTAAACACAAACGCGATTGCAAAAGAATGTATAAAATCCCTTAAACGTGAGACGTGAAGGCGGTTGATATTCATCGGTAGATTAATCAAATGTATGGACAAAACTCTATGAGCAATGGAATGTTAAGAAAGTAGGTTAGATCATTTAAATATGGCCTTTCAAATGTACACAATATGAGACGAAGTGGATGAGCATTCGTTATTAATGATGACGTGATGAATAAATTTGATGGAAAGTTCAAGGCAGCAGACACTTAACAATTTCGTCATTATCTAATGAGTTTCCCCAAGTTTCAATGCTGTCTATTAAATTGTAGTAAAGCACCTAAATTATCATGCTGATCAGTTCTGATCACACTGAATACCAAAAATGTTAACAGACTTATAGAAAACCAACTGCTTAGGCAGTGCATCGACATTTCTCAAAAGATACAGTGTCGAAGCGCACATGTTTTTTCAACAATTGCCATGATGACGAAATATGTATTACTCATGCTTGACTACCACCAAATGTTGAATGTCTGGAAAGGAGAGGTTAAACATCATTCAGGAAAGTGAAGCTCGAACAAACAATTTTCTTCCGAAAAGTTATGTGCACTGTACTTCGGATAGGCTTGGAATAGACAGCAAATACTAAGATATATTGTGAGATCTTAAATAAACTGTGTCGTGAAATCTACGAGGGATGTTTCCAAAGTTCTGGGAATTTAGCTATATTTTTTTAATTTTGTCAATTTTCATCAATATTACAATGTAGTTTTTCAATATAATCGCCATTTAATTGAATATATTTATTCCAACTATAAATTATTTTTTTAAGCCGTCCTTAAAGAACTCTTTCGGTGTCTCCTCAATCCACCTATTTATGGCACGTTTTACCTCAGTTAAACTCTCAAAACGAAAATAAAGGTTTCTTCAAATCTAGGAACAGATGAAAATCACTTGGTGTGAGATCCGGTGAATTAGGTAAATGCGCAATGAATTCCCATCGTAAATCGCTTAAAACATCCTTTGTTTTTCTTGCAGTGTGCGGTCTTGCATTATCCTGGTCCAATAACGGACGCTTATGCAACGTCCCAGGCCGTTTTCTGATAAGTGCCTGCTGCAATGGTACGGATAATAAGTTCAAATAATATTCTGCGTTAATTGTAGAATCTTTCGCCAGATAATCCATAGAAATAATAATGTAATAGAAATAATGGAGGCCCTTCTTCTGGTCAATGGCAATTCTTTGGATTGACTTTTGGTCTTAGGACTGAAATAAGGAATCCACGTTCGTCGGTGGTTATTATCCGTTGCCACAATTCAACACCGTAATGGGCTAACAGTTCTTGAAGTTGACGACAAGTGTCAGACCTATTGAGTTTCTGTTCCGGTCCCAACAGCTTTGGCACCCAGCGGGCTGAAACCTTACTTAAGCCCAAACAATCATGTAAGATCTCATGAGCTTGTTGTATAGGCGTACACTAATTTTAGAAATAATCATTCTGTCCTCTTTCAGTAGGACTTCCACGGCAGTAATATTTCTTTCATTTACCAACGTGCTCGGGTGACCATTGGGTTGATCGTCTCTAATGATGTTCTACCACTTTTAAAACAATCGATCCATCGATATACAGTACTTTTAGATTCTGCAGACTCAACAAAACTCCTTGCAGACGTTAAATAATTTCTGAAGTTTTCACACCCTCTTTCCACAAAAAGAAAATTATCGTAGCTTGAGACTTAGCCGCGTCTTCAATGGTTACACACACAGTGCTTCGAAAATACGTCTATATCGGTCGAACACCTAAACCAGACTGAACTATATTGCACTGGATAGCTGCATAAACATGTCAAGACTTGTCTATCATCAATGGCATTGCCTAGAAGTTCTGCATAATTTAATTGGAGCGCAATTCCCAGAACTTTGGAAACATCCCTCGTAAAGCTACATTCATGCTCAGTAGAGTAATGATTTTGTTTCACGATAATGCTCGTCCACGAGTGATCCATCTAACTGAAGACTTCATCATATCATATGGTTAAGCACAATTTAATCACTCCCTGTATAGGCCTGACCTAGCACCCAGTAATTACCATTTGTTCTTGCACTTAAGAAAGCACTTTGACAGTCAGCGCTACAGCGACGATAATGACGTCAAAACGGCCGGGCTATAGTGGTTAGTAAATCAGAAGGTAGATTTTTATGACGGGATTCAGAAGGTTGCCGAAGGATATCATAAATGCCATAATATATGTGGATATTATGTTGAAAAGTAAATTAAGCTCCACGTTTTCATGTAAAAACAGAATTGTAAAAAAATGGCTTTGTGTTTTTACTATTGAAATGATACTTAAAGAACATACCTCGTATACTAAGCTGTGAATGTATTTAATCTCGAAATTAAAAGTTTAGTTTTTTTCACAACGAGAATCTAATTAGGAAATATTGATTTTGTTAAGTTTGCATACGAATTTTATACTAGCAGTTTCTAATTAAATAATTGGCATTAAAACCCTAGAATTTATTGTAATGTTTTCAGTACTTCGATTGAAATGTAATAATCTCAAACTACCTCTGGTAAAGTTCTTTCCACAGAAAACATTATTTCCTTATTAAATGAAATACGGCCGAAGTTTTGCCAAATTGCTACAGTTGGCTTTTTTCGCATAATAAGTAGTGAATGAGGCGAATACCAAAAGGGCGACATTTAGTAGCTGTATAAATTATATATAATTCCTCCGTTAATGCTAATAACAGCGGGTGGAAGAACTTGCAATGCTCGTTTTAAATCACCAGTTAATTGGGAATAGCATACTACGAACGTTAAAGAATGCGAGATATTCTATAGAGGGGTCATAGATACCCAGTGAAGATGATAGAGGCTGTTCATATTTTCGGATATGTAATAATGTAAACTATGTGAGCACAGAAAATAAAGGTGTAATATTCCATACAAAGCTTTATGGTACGCTTTTCATTCAAAGTCTACAGCTAAAAGGAAGCGTAAAAACTTATAATAGTATATTGTAGTAGCCGCTTGTGTATGTAGAGTTCATGTATAAGCTTCGAATGAAATGTTTGTATACAGGCTGGTCCTTAATTTCTTCGAGAAATTTTAGGGTGCGATTCCTTGGGTAATCTCGAGAGAAATAGTTCCTATAAACATTTGTCCTAAAGTTTTCCGTTGTAGAGATACAGGCTGATTAATTTTTAACAAAAAAAATTTTTATTTCAAAAATTTAGAAATCGATTTAGGGAACTGTTGTGTTGGTTGTCATGTTTACAGCATTTATTTGTACTTACGTAACTGTCATAAGTATTGTCAAACAATAATTAATTTGAAAATTCGTACCTACAAATCTTTTTTTGTAATTATGGTGAATTATACAAATGCTGAAATGGCAGATATGCATTTTGCGTACGGTCTAGCTAATGGAATAGTTACGAAGCAAGGCGTATTTACCAACAAAAATATCCTCGACGACTTGTACCTTGTGCGGAAACCTTCAGTAATATTCACCGTCGTCTAGCAGAAATTGGTACATTTGAGAGAAACAAAAATACTCCGGGAAGACCTCAAACTAAAAGAACACCCGATTTAGAGGAAGCTGTTCTGCAGATAATCGATGAACATCCAGAAACCAGTACAAGAAAGATTGGTGTAACGGTAAACGCAAGCCTTCAAACCATCTTAAGGATATTACACGATCAACAATTATATCCTTTCCATATTCAGAGAGTACAGGCTCTTCTTCCGCGTGACTTTCCGCAACGCTTAGTCCTTTGTGATTGGTTCCGACAAAAAATTGCCCAAAATGCAATTTCTAACCTACATTCTATTTACTGGCGAGGCGAACTTCTCCAGAAATGGTATTAGGAATTTCCACAACAACCATTTATGGTCAGATGAAAATCCGCATGCCATAAGGGAGATGCACTTTCAAGAGCAATTTTCCTTAAATGAATGGGCGGGGATAATTAATAATTATTTAATTGGTCCCTTTTTCCTTCCTATACGACTTAATGGTGCATCATATCGGCTATTTCTTGAAAACGAGTTGCCTGGCCTTTTAGAAGATATTCCACTTTTGATCCGAAATGAACTTTGGTTTATGCATGACGGCGCTCCAGCACACTTTAGTTTACAAGCTAGGCAATTTTTAAATAGGACATATCAGAATAGATGGATAGGTCGAGGAGTGGAAGTTCCGAATCAGCCGTGGCCTCCAAGGTCACCTGATTTGAACCCTCTAGACTTTTTTCTGTGGGGACATTTAAAATCCCTTGTTTATACTTCGCCAATTCAAGATCTCGATGACCTAAGAAATCGCATAATTGTTGGATGCGAAACAATTCGAAACACTCCCGAACTTCTTCAGCGTGTGAGTATGCAATTGAATAGGAGGATAGAAGCCTGCATATTAGCTGTTGGTGGTCATTTTCAACAGTACCTTTAGGGTTTATTGTAACCGTTTCTTAAATTTTTGAAATAAAATTTTTTTTTTTAAAAATTAAAAAGCCTGTATCTCTACAACGGAAAACTTTAGGACAAATGTTTATAGGAACTATTTCTCTCGAGATAACCCAAGGAATCGCACCCTAAAATTTCTCGACGAACTTAAGGACCACCCTGTATATCGGATGTTTCAAAATTGCGTGGAACGAATATAAAAGCACTACTATGACAAAACACAAACAGATAATTTTAATAAACTTACGCTCTAAGGTAACTAAAAGCTAATTTTGATGTGAGCTTTATATATCTATGTTCGAAGTGTATTATTGTATATTATAAAACAAGTTTCATATGACACGTTTTAAAGAACAAATTAAAGTAAAAAAGAGTTTTTTAATGAATGAGTGTTTTAATGTCATTAAACGTGTTTTCTATGCAATTTTTTGCAATTAGCTTTCGTTAATGTATTTTTTAAATACATTAACAAATGAGAAATTAGATAATTTAGGGAAATTTGATGGTAGTTGGTAAGGTCCACATATGTTTAGAGTAAAATTCCAATTTTTAAATTTAGTTGCGGGTGGTTGACTTAATTTAACTTAACATTTCATTCTTCAAAACAAAATATTTGATATTGTATTGTAAATATAATTACCGTATAATAAAATGTTTATTAATTGTCAGTTTAATCATAATCTTAAATTATCACTATTACTACTGACTTATAGACGTAGGGTGATCAACTTAAAACTAAATCCGCTAAATGTTCCATACATTAAAGATTTATTAAAGCACTCATTTTGAATGTTTTAATAGTTCTCTTAGCAACGATAATTGCAAAAAACTTATGTCGTCACTGGAACTGACAGTTACGTTTTAGGTTTGTAATATTTCGCGTTAAGGGTGATGCTATCGATTTGTTTAGTATGGCAGGATCAACCAATGAAGATCTAGTTTTTGGTGTCGTTAACAAAAATTCGGCTATTGCCAAAATTGAAAAACATTTGTATATACGAAGAGAAGGCTGTATGTTTTATAATTGGTGAACCTATTCATGCTTTTAAAAAACTATACCTAACCTAAACCCCAAGGTAGCCTCCCATCAACACTACATTCAACAATTCAAAAATGATTAGAGGTTGTGTCAATATTTAGTACAAGAACACGAATTATTTAATGTTCAACCTAAAATTTTACATACGAACTGCCTTGATCGCTCTGTATAACTAAGCGTGTATACTTTGCGCGAATGTTGTATTTTGCTTGAAATTTTTTTAAATTACGTTCTGCCTAAAATTAATCGATAATCAATATTTTCAATCAGAAAAAGTATTAGAAATTAATTTACGTAGTGTCATTGTAAAAAAATATAGGGGAGAACTATGTGTTTTTCACTAATATAATCAACCTTCAATCAATCTTTATCCTTTATCAGCTATCAATCTAGATGATAGCGTATATTTTTTTTCCAAGTTCTAATTTATACCTTGAAGTTGATGTTCTGAACGAAATAAAAAATCCAAAATTCAAAACTATCAAGCCGTATTAATGATTTCTTTAAAGTGTTGTATAAAAATATTATTAATTTTGATCATATTATATTGTCACAAATACACATTTTATCACCAAAAAATTCAATTATTATTTCTATTATATTCAACTTTGCCAAACTTTGTGAGAAGGTATTCTTCTTTAAAACACCGCATGGTGTTATTATGGGTAGATCCACTCTCACCAATCTGGCTTCGATTACCTAATACGTCGGTAAAATTTTGAAAAATCGAGATCAAGTCGATATAATTTGTACCGACCTGTTTATTGGTAGTGTTAATAAACTAAACAAAAAAAGAGAAGAAAAAAACAAGATTTCGGGCGACTTTAACAGCCCCACCTACCCGCTCCTGCCAACGTCTATCGGCCCACCCGGTTACTAAGACAGCCTCAGCTCAGGGGAGGGAGACCCACAGGTATAAAAAAGAAAGGTGGAAAAGGGCACCACCGAATTTGGTACCGCTAGACGCCGCAAATTCTAGCAATTCTAGCAAAATCTAGGCAAGTCAAGCGGCGGTCATGGCGCAACCAAGTCGTCCAAAACGCTAACAACAAAAAAAGAAAAGTTCGGACTCCCAGCCAACTACACAATCTTTATTGCAATTAGGTGGACTGGTTACTTAACAAAACAAAAAAAAAGGAAAAGCGAAAGTACTACACCTACAGTGGTTGAATAATTATTGAACAATTAAGAAAAAACTGAATAACCTCTGCACGTAAACTCCCTGACAAAATACGTATTTATCTGGTTCACACGTCTAAATACAAAATTGTACGCCGAATCTATTGGGCAGACCCTGTATACGTTTAGAGGCTTTTAATATTTTAAATAAACTAAAGTTAAAATCTACAAACTCGAATTTAGGCATAAATTGAACAAGACAACGTTTGAAACAGGTTCGATAATATTTTAAAAATAAATGAATTAGTAATTTAATTAAAACAAAACCAAGAGAAAATATATATATATATATATATATATATATATATATATATATAATTCAAACGAAATTATCGACCGTAATATATTGAATAAAATAAATTAAAACGGGCAAGCGGTCTGTCAATTAATAAACTCAATTATTAGTTATAATTTTATTGTTCTTGTACGTCACTTTTATTATTTTTTTCAACTCTACATTTTTATCTCCGGAAGAAGCAACAAAGTTGTTGCGAAATATAGGGATAACTAATAAATGAGTTTTTTAATTGACAGACTGCTTGCCCGCTTTTAATTTATTTTATTCTATATATATATATATATATATATATATATAAGGTGAACTTAATAAGTCGGCGATTAAGGGTCTGGTTTACTTCAAAGTATATATATTTAAAACAACCCTACATGTTTCGGCAATACGCCTTTGTCAAGGGAATACAAAATATAATATAAATATAAATATAAACCAGACCTTTAATCGCCGACTTATTAAGTTTACCTTATCATACCAAGGTCACGAAGATATTATATTTATATATATATATATATATATATATATATATATATATATATATAAGCCGAAAAACTCCAATAATTTATCAATTGTTATATTTAATAAACGGCTAAGAAATTATCTAAACACATATATATATATATATATATATATATATATATATATATATATATAATGGAAACGCGGAAGAAAACCCGGAATCCAGTTACAACATATACTGCTACCCGCGGAAACCTGAAAGAAAACATATTACGTCTTTACGAGAAAAAGATGTTGCACCAAACCAAGACCTTCGAGAAACTAAGAACAAGAAGAAGCAAATTGCTTTGCGACCTGGCATTTCTACAACGTTGCCGAGAGGAGGATATCATTCCACAAACACTGAAACTGAAGTTCAACAAAAACACCAGACAAACCAAGAACATTCGGAAGAAAGCAAGCCTGGCTCTACTGAGGGAATCTATCCACGATGTCAGAAAAATGTTGGATGATACCAATAAACAATTACTCCCACTACACCTGAACCTAAGTAACACCATCCACCCGATAATTTGGAGAGTACTGGACCAGCTCAGTGAATTCCGTTCGGATACAAACACCAGCCTGACAATAGCAAAACAAATAAAGAAGTTCAACCGCCTACAAGCAGAACAGAAGCCCATAAACACCAGAGAGGAGAAGTAACAACTCAAAGTTCTATACAACCTATCCACCCACACATTGTATGCAGTATCACAAAAGGTATTGGGGAAGGGGTTTAACTACGCAATAGCTCCTGCCCGTATACCAGTAGAAGAGATCATTTGTGGGGTAGAGGCAATTATATCTGGGATTGATAAGGATATGGCCGAAGCAATCCGCCAAGATGTATCGCAAATACTACGGACAGCCAAACCACCAACGAAGATCTTATCGCACGAAGAATTACCGGCACTTCAACAATTAAGGAGCAACGAAGATATTATTATACTACCGGCGGACAAAGGAAATCCTTCGGTGGTTATGAACACACCCGATTACGACACTAAGATAAAGATAAAGATGCAACAACTTACCTGGAACTAAAATCAAGGAGAGTTCCATCGACAAGGAAATCCAAAAACAACTCATTTCAAGGGAGAAGTCATTGAGATGTCAAAAATTCTACGGCTTACCAAAAGTACACAAGGAAGGCGCACCATTAAGACCCATAGTCAGCTCCATTGGGTAACCTCTTCAACAGTTGACAATATACCTAGCCCAACAACTACAACCACATGCCGAAGAAGCCGAGTCTTACGTCAAGAACGCAAGCCACTTCATCGAGATATTGAAGAAAGAGAAAGTGGAAACAGATTGGCCATTAGTAAGCTTCGACGTAGTGTCACTGTTTACCAATATACCAGTAACCGAAGCTCTAGGGACCATCGAAAGAAAATACCAACCTCGACCATACATAATGAACCTGGTGAAACACTGCCTGGCAAACACCTACTTTATCTATGGCGATCAACGTTACAAACAAATAGAAGGGGCACCGATGGGCTCCCCACTATCACGAGTAATAGCGAACCTCTTCATGGAAGACTTAGAGAAAACAGCACTAAGGACGGCCACCCATAAACCCAAACTTTGGCTACGATATGTTGACGACACGTTCGTGATTTGGACACATGGAGAAGATCACCTTAAGAGCTTTCTGGAGCATCTGAATAATATCCATCCAAAAATAAAATTCACAATGGAAGTAGAATCAAACAACCAACTACCATTCCTCGACGTTTTGGTTAAGAAGAAGGAAAATGGAGAATTAAGCCATACAGTGTACCGGGAACCCACACATACAGACCGGTACCTCAACGTATAGTCTCACCACCACCCAGCTCAGTTGCAAGCAGTAATGAAGAGCATAGTAACAAGATCACAGAGATTAGCAAATGAAGATAACGTCATTCAAGAAATGCATAAACTCCACAATGCACTCCAGCAGAATGGCTTTAGCAAACGGACAATCAACAAAGCATTAAAATCTAAACGAGCCACACCACAAGAGGAAAAAGAGGAATCAATAGCCAAAACCTACTTACCCTATGTCAAAGGTACCACCGACAGAATATCCAGAGTCCTACGAAGACACGACATTGAAACCACATTCAAGGCAGACAGAAAAATAAGCACAGTCCTTCGGAATTCAAAAACAAGAATACCTTTAGAAAACCAGGGAGAATATGAAATGCCATGCCTTAATTGTGAGAAGACGTACATCGGCCAAACAAACAGAAGGGTAAACGTAAGAAGTGACGAACACCAAAACTCCGTAAGAAAAGACGAGAAAACTTCATCTTTGGCTCAGCATGTAAAAGAAACGTCCCACACGATAGACTTCAGCAATACCAAATTATTGGCGAACATAGAACATATGAAAACCAGAATTATCAGGGAAGCTATCGAAATTGAGAAACGTCCAGACAATTTGAATTCGCGAGATGATACCCAGAGGCTACCAACAGCATGGAAACCAGTATTAAGCAAAGAATTTGTCAACAAGAAACAACAAACAAAAACACCTACACCGCAACCCAGCCAGCACACTCCAGCTACAGACCCAACGACACGGATTCGAGCACACACTCAACCAAGTGTAACCAACCAGAACGCTAAGCGGGTATATAACCACTATCCTAAACTCGACTAAGTCAGTTTACGAGTAACCAGAAGCAGAAGCAGACAGTTATCGCAGACCTGACGATGGCAAATGTAATTTTTTCGAAACGTGGTCCAGAAACCAGCACCGATCTTTACAAAGACCAAAAATGGAAACGCGGAAGAAAACACCACCTTCTACACCATAGTATATCTCTGGCCACGAAAAGGGAGAATATTTGTGGAAAAATTATATGTAAACTTGTTACAAAACAATATCTACTGTCCCTTCATACTTGAACGGATGTCGTTTCTGGTTCCTCGTTTGAACTCCAGGTATGGCTCTACATTCATGGTTTTCTTTACAAAGCCGAACATGTTGGAACATATACTCTGTCCAAAGTAGCCAATAAAATGCTGGATGATGTGTTTGCGTTCGAAATAGTCCGTTAGGTGGTCGATAGATGCGTCCATATTATGATATATTTTGTTAATGTATATTCATGTTTTTTTTTATGTAATGAACCCTGTTTTTGGGCTTAGTTAGACCGAACCGATCGGCTGAAGAGGATTCTAGTAATAGTTCTAGGCACTGCTATGAAGAATGGACAAAACTGTATCAAACGCTGTGCAGTTTTCCAAGGTAACTACTACAAACTACTACAAAGCGGAATTGTAATTTTAATTAATAGAAAAATTATAAAAAATCTCGTTACTTTATTTATACACTTCGTATTGTATCTATCTTTTGGAATGTCGTTTGCTAAACATATTGGGTAAGCTGTTGTTAATTTTTGGTTGTATTCGTCTAATTTCTTTCTACATTTTCTTCAGTTCTTTTAAATTATTTATCGTTTATAAATAAATACGGAATCTTAAATAACTTTATAGAAATTGAGGAAACTGAGATCTTAGAGTCGATATTGTTATTCTATCTCGTCTCTATTATTATTCGCCGATAAGAAAACATCTAGATAATTCCCTATTCCACTTCGTAACAAAAAGCACTCCTTACAGTATATTTTTTGTATTTCTAAATCTTTTTCATATGGAAATATTACGCAAAGACTGACCGAAAAAAAAACTTCTTAAAGTAAAGGAATAGAGCTTTAGAATATCTTTCCGGGCATTTAATTCTAATAGATATTGTATTTGTGTTTCAGATAAAGCCCTAATTTATTAAATTTTAAAAGGCGGAATGTTACATAAGATCTCCAACTCTATAAAATAAGAATAAGAAAAGACAAAATAATGAAACTAGTCTTCAAACTAAATAAATTTATTGTATTGCCAATGTACATAATTATTTTTTCGCGTAAACACCATTAAGTGCAAAAATTTCCAGTTGCAAACAGCAGCCTAAACTTCAGTCTTTTATGAAACATATAGACCTTTCAATACCTGTTTCAACTTTTGGCACAACCAAAAAACTTAAGCTGTCAAATCAGAACTATACAGAAGGTACAAAACAACCGCGAATTTTTGGCTCGTTATTGTCTTCATCGTTTTATTGCTGTAATGTGGTCTGGCGTTGACGTAGTGCAAAAAAGAATTAGTCCTTTCTGACCTTTCTCTACGGATACGACGGTTTAGTGATGGTACAGTTTCTCCTTCATGTCAGCACTGGTTAAGAAGTTCTTGACAAATGTTTTCCTTTGTTCTACCATGACATCCGTTAATTGTAGCGGGACTCATTTGGCGCAACTTTTCTGCAATTCAGCATTTGCACAATGTATTGGACTCCTTCTTGACAAATGCCCAATTTCCGGGCAATTTGTTTTTACATTATACGGCGATTTTCTTGAATCAGTGCATTCACTTCTCTTTGATTCTTCTCATGCGTCAATGATACTGGTTGACCTTATACATTTTTTTTAAGCACCTTCAGTTCGCCTCTGCGACAGAGTTTTACAATTTGAACTCACTAGTGAATATCCTTCACATCCATATAATCGTTGCCAGCTTTCAAATGCCTGTAAACTTCGATTGGCGCAACTTTCCAGTGTTAAAAATTCTATTACGGATCGTTGCTTGGTGTATGCATGTTAGATATCGAACTCATTATAAATGACGCTGTTACCCAACGATAGTACACCGGAAAATGAAACTGTGCATACTAAGACGAGATACTCTAAATTATCGTTTACAGGTTAGAGTTTGTTTCGATCCTCGCTACTCACGCAATGGTTTTGGAGATCTTATATATCAATCTGCCCTCGTATATTTGTTTATGTTATAAAATGTTACTTTCTGAGAAAATGAAACATGTAACGCTTCGGATTTGCTATTACATCTATTCATTACACTAGGGCAATTAATAAATTATTACTTAACAATTTCTTTACAAATTTCTTAATATTCATATTATTGACAGATTGTCTTTGAATTTTTCAAATACATTACTTTATTTATTAGGATAGTTAATATTATGATTTCAATTCATTAAGTTTGTTCCAACTAGCGATTTCGTTACGGTACTCGTATCGTTTGGTGATCATTTTGTGCGCAAGCGACAGTTTTGCACTGCTTTTGGACAGTGACAATTATGATGATGTTGGAACGTATTTGTGATCGTTTGGTTCTCAATCTAGTTTGAAGTACTACCAACAGTAATAAATGAAATAATCAACTTTGTTCTGTCCTATGATATTGTGTGATATTGTTATTGCCAACTATAGTTCAACAGGATCAAGTTATGTAATGCGCATGTCAGTCTAAGCAGTACATGCTTCGGTCTGTGTACTGGTTTGACCATCCCGTGACTGGTTTCTGTACGGTCAAAATTTAGATGGAACACTTTTGGTATCGTTCAATATACGGTCAAAAATTAAATTGGAACGCTTTTTCTGGAGTGTGGAATGTACTGGACCGTCACTGTACGGTTTTCTTACCGAGTTGGGATCAACCTATTATTTTAGTAATCAAGTTATTATAATATTAACATTTAAAACATTAACATATTGTTATGAAATCTTAATGATAAAAAGGAAAATAACTTTGGTTTAATCTTGAATTGTCTTATATGAAAACTTAAAATAATGTGTATAGGTTAGATGTAAATGTCAAGAAGGTGCTATTTTTAAAGAAATTATGATAGACAAATGTTAAATTTGAAAGGCGAAAATATTAATGATATTGATATTTTAAACTCCGCCTGGGGCGGCTTGTGGGTGGATTGAGTAGCTCACAGCCGCCACTGCCGGTCCCAAGCCCGGATAAAGGAGGAGGGTTCTTAGGTAAGGTTAGCAACCTGCCTAGGGGAAAAACAATTACATGCTCAAAGCACCGGTAGCATAGCCTCGGAACATGGACGGATTACACGGAGCACGACCCACGCGCGAATAAGGAACAAACTCTATATGAAGAAACAGCAAATGAGAATTGCATGCTGGAACATAAAGACTCTGTATTCAAAAGATCATGAACTAATTCCCGAACTCAATGAACATAAGATAGACATATGTGCACTCTCTGAAACGAAAAAGAAAGGTAGAGGAACAACAAGACTTAGCAACTACATCTTACTGTACTCAGGAGTAGCAAAAGACCAAAGAGCTACATCAGGGGTTGGTATGGCAGTAAACGAGAAATATGAAAAGAATATAGAAAGCATAGAGTATGTTAACGACAGAATTCTAAGAGTAAAAATGATGTTCAATCATCCCCTGCACATTATATCAGTATATGCACCTGACATTGGCAAACCCGAAGAAATGTCAATAGATTTCTACGAAATCCTACAATCAGAACTGGACAAAATCCCAAAAAACGAAAAGATAATCCTATTAGGAGACCTAAATGCTAGAATAGGAAATGAAGCAGTAGATGGAGTAAAACAAAAATACAACGAAGAAGTAACTAACAGAAATGGCGAAATGTTGACAGAATTTTGTGCACAGAATGAATTACGAATAAACAACACATACTTCCCTCATAAAGACCAACACAAATACACCTTTTACGACAATAGACAAAATAAATCCATAATCGATTACATCATCACAAACAGAATGTTCATGCCCCAACAAATAGTAGATATAAGAGTCCTGTCCTCAGCCAACATTGGAACAGACCACAAATTAGTGCTAGGAAAACTACGAATAGCAATGTCACTGAGGAAACAAACGCCAACAACAAGAGCTGAAAAATTCAACATAGAATTGCTCAACCAGGAAAATACGAAACAACTATACGCAGACCGATGCAAACAATACATTACTCTTAACCCAATAATACAACCCGACACTCCCCAAACAGCATGGGATAAACTGAAACAAAACATCTATAAAGCCGCCGAAGAAACCCTAGGCACACGCACGGTATCGCAGAACAGTAGACCGAACAATAAACCTTGGTTTACAACGGAAGTCAAGGATATCACAAGGGAAAAGAAGAAAAATTATTTGCAATACAGGGAATCTCCAACTCAAGAAAACCGAAATAAGTATATTGAAACTAGGAACAAGGTCAATAATAGGGTTAGAGAGATCAAGGAAGAATACTGGCAGGAATTCAGTAACGAAATGGAAGCAGACATGTATGGAGCACAAAAACGAATTTGGAAACTACTAAGAGGCATGAAACGGGAAACGAATGAAACAATACAACTCAGAACAATTACCGAAGAAACTTGGGAGAAGTATTTCAGAAATCTTTACGCAGATATAGAGAACCCTGTAGAAACACAAGAAGAAGACATACAAAACGACCCACCAGAAGAGTGCACGCAAATCACCGAAGAGCAAGTAAGAGAGACAACGAGGAAACTTAAGAACAGGAAAACTCCAAACCAAGACAAAATACCAAATGAGCTAATAAAAAATGGAGGAACTGCCACCATAAAAGAATACACAAAACTGTTTAATATCATACTACAACATAGAAGAATACCTGAAGAATGGAAGAACAGCGTAACAATACCCATCTTCAAAAAAGGAGACAAAACCGATCCAGCAAACTACCGCGGGATAACATTGTTGAGCACCTCGCTAAAACTCCTAACTAAGATCATTGCGGACAAAATAACCCCAACAATGCCAATAAGCGAAGAACAACAAGGATTTCGAAGAAGTCGATCCACCACTGACGCTCTATTCATACTCAGACAACTGATAGAAAAATCATTAGAGTACAACACCCCTGCCTATCTTTGCTTTGTAGATCTAACTAAGGCCTTCGACAGAGTACAACTAAAAGACGTCATCACGATCCTGGAAAACAATAATACGAAGAAAGAATACGTAAAACTCATTAAGGACCTAAACACGAACACAAGAACGCAAATACGCACAAACCTCACCCTAACGCAACACCTACGAACCACAACAGGCATCCGTCAAGGCGATAGTCTCAGTCCTTTATTATTCAACGCAATCATGGATGAGCTGGTGAAAGCTGTAAAGAACACCGGATTAGGATATCGGATGGGCATACACAACATAAATATAATATGCTATGCTGATGACGCAGTACTTATTGCGGAATCAGAGGACGACCTACAAAGAATGTTACATGCTTTCAACAAACAGGCAGGAAAACACAACATGGAAATTTCCATAGACAAGACCAAATGTATGACCATAGCAAAAGAACCTGTACGCTGCAAATTGGTAACAGAAAATAAGACCGTCGACCAAACCATGTCAATCGAATACCTTGGGTGCAAAATTACAAGCGCAGGGTTTTTGGGTGATGAGGTGAGGAAACAAGTAAACAAAGCAGCAGCAATATCGGGACATCTTAGGTATCCAATCTGGAGAAACAAACACCTAAGTACGGAATGCAAATCAAGGATATACAAAACATGCGTACGACCGGTGATGACATATGGTGCGGAGACGAGAGCGGAAACAACGATAACAAAGAGGATACTAAGAACAACCGAAATGAAGACTCTAAGAACGATAACAGGATACACATTACATGATAGGCAAAGAAATACAGATATAAGGGAGAAGTGTCAAACGGATGACGTAGTCAGATGGATACGGAAAAGAAGAAGAGAATGGAACCACCATGTCAGCCGAATGACTCCCGACAGAATGGCCAGAATAGTACGAAACAACATACCTCACGGAAGAAGACCCATAGGACGACCACCAAAACGCTGGCGAGACAGCTGGCAATCAAATTCACAAGAACTGCCGCCACAAAGAAACCGGAACTAAACAGGCGATACGCCTATTGAAAGAAGAAGAAGAAGAAGAAGATATTTTAAAAAGAATTAAACAAATAACTGGGTTTTTGAAAGAAAAAAAAGGCGATTATTGATTTTAAAGACGTTCGAACATAGGCCGACGTTGTCGACACGCAATCACTGAACGTCAAAGGAGATCAAACTGCATTGATCGAAACGGTTAGATGAAAATAAACGTGGTAGAGTCAGAACTTCTCAAAGGCGGGCAGATGAATCGGCAGATCAACGGGAAGAAAGAAGTCTTACAAGTTGCTACGACGCTGAACGTCGAGCTTATTAAACTATTAGAAAATATACCAGGTACAAAAACAAAAAGAAAACAAATGGAGCAGACCCGGTCTCGGGTGACTGAAACCGCCCACCCTCCCGTTTCTGCCAACCTCCAACGGCCCACCCGGCTTCTGAGGCTGCCTCAGCCCAGGGGGTGGGGAGACCCAGAGGTAATAACAACGAAATACTATATAGGTGGTCAAGGGCGCCACCGAATTTTATGCCTCTGGACGTCGCAAATTCGGAAAAAAATGGTATTGACAAATTCAATTTTCAGAAAAAGAAAAAGGAAAAACGGCAAGTCGCGAACGGGCCGACGGGCCAATCCCGCCGACCGCAACCAGTTCCACTCCTGAGGATCGAAAAACAAACTTCGTGGCTTCAAAGATACCCTATTTTATTGATATGAATAAAAAGAGTGAAAAAAAAATTACAAACAGTACTTCAAAAAATTTTGCGAAATGTAATTAAGAGCGGACAAATGAAAATGAATTACAAAAAAGGTGGCAGATGGCCTTATCAGTAACAATTAAAAAGAACACTGGAACAGTGTGCTTAAAATGATTATTCACCCTGTAAAAAAATAAATACGTATCATTTTTCTTAACGGTTCACAAGTTTAAATTGAATACTATAATTCGCTGACTTAATCTACCTTAATTAAGAAATTTTAAATGAGTAAATTCTCTCAAAATTACACTCGTAAGATTTTAATATATGCAACGCATAAAAATAGTTTAAATAAAAATACGTAAAAAAAAATATACTAACATTAAATTACAGTAAACACTTCGTGTTGCGATCCAAAAACAAAAAAAAAAGGAAAGAAAAACTAGACGAACAAAACAGGTTATTTCTTAAGGAAACACACCTGTGCGAATGTTAAGGCTGACCAAAAGCTAATTAGGAATAAATGTGCGGCAATGAAACAAATAAAAATATCGGTTTGATAATTAATAACTAGATACGCTCATCTGTTTGGGTCCGACGACTTCTGGTGCGTTTCCTGTGATTGAGCGTAACACTCGGGAAAGTACTGGATGGTATTGTTTGCCCACAGATAGGACCACCTAAATTAGGAAATTAAACAACAAAATAAACAAAAGAACATGAAGAGAAACTCAAATACGCACCGAACGAGACTTTAGATGGAATTTGCAAAATTCTAATAGTTAATTGTCAACGTGTACTCCTATAACATCACTCAAATCCTCCCAAAGAGATATCGCTTAAGCGATTAATTATGGTGTTTATAAATTAAATCCAGCATGGGGCCGTAATTACTAAATAAACTTTACTTAAACCATATTTATAGACACCGGTAATTGAGGAATCGTGACACCTGCCCAAGATCGGCAATAACTTACGTCTGCGTACGGGGAGAGAGTATCGTACTTCCAAACAACAAGAACCGGAGTACGAGAAAAAAAAGAAAAAATACTTGAAAGAAACGAAATATATTATACAAATAAACGACGATCGATACATATACAGGTAGGTTCGCTGGAAACGGAGCAAAATATAATAAAGAGAATGCTAATTTACAACAAAATAAGCTTTACGATGCGATGAGCGTTACGGACACGTAACAAAGTTGAAGCGAGAAGAAGAAGAGCACAATCTTTTCAACAATGCCAAGAACAATTAGATCAATAGCGAAGACGTATACAGTTGCAATATCTGAATGATCAAGCTTCATACCACCGAATTGCTTTTTCATACGAATCGTATGTTCAATACAATACCTCATGTAATTTCGTTCAAATCATAAAAATTGACAAAGTATAAAGCACACGATTAGTAGTTAAAAAATTGATAAACAATCTAATTCAAGTAACAATTCTGATTGGACTTCATAAAGGTGAAGACGTACTACTTCCACGAATATCACTCATTTCAATCGACATGGCGTAATATTTCAAACGACTTCAATTTCCCATACGCCTAACGTTCGTTATGACTAGACTGCGGAACAGACGTTATCCTCTAATGAGTCATGCAGGCGCAAAGACAGCGTCGGTTTCGCTTAAATAATAAGATTGATCCAATATTTGCTCGTAACACTGATTTTAATGTTCTGAAGGCTTTTGTAGTAATGTTCAAAATACGGAAATCGGTAGATATATTAAATTTAAAGATTATTATTTCTATACGCCACTCACTAGCTCTGATGCGGAACGAAGTTTTTCTATATTTAAAGACATCCTCTCCGATATTAGAACGCACTTTACAAAACAAAGTTTAGAATATATTGTAATAGTAAATGTGAATAAAAAAATGTTTACTGTGGTGTGACAAAGCATTCACTTTAATAATAGATGATATAATTAATTTCAAGTTTATACTTTTTTCAATATTTTGAGTTTTTTCACTGTGTAAAGTAAATGTATTTTGTATATATATATATATATATATATATATATATATATATATATATATATATATTTAGTATTAATAAGAATTCAAAATTTATTTCTTATTTATTTTATTGGCCGTGTCATAATATTAAAATAATAGACTTTTTCTTGGTTTAGGTTTAACATCAGTGTTTTATTTATTTTCGTAAAAATAAATTTCCGTATATATATTTCGTTGCCTTTATTACGAGGCTGGCGAAATATTCAAAACTCTGTCTGTTTGCATTAAAATACGTACAAATAGACAACTTTTATCAATACCATTACGCTATAACATTCATATATATATATATATATATATATATATATATGTTAAGTTGGTCGATTGTACATTGTCGGCACCGATGAATCACACCCGACACGGGATAGCACCGGTTCCGCAGTCTAGTTATGACTAAGACCGGATTATATGCAAACAAAAATTGAAGTATGTGCGCATATGTATTGCTGTATACTTTCATTTTCATAATGGTCGCCAAATATTTAAATATGAATCGTTAATTAATAAACATGAATCATCATACACACATATATTTATTTTAGACTCTTAAAATTGTTCTCAGGGTTTTTGTTTTACAAAAAGGGTTCCTTGCAACTCGGCCTAGCATCTAATGTAATAAGGAGAGAAATAATACGATAGCATGTTAAGTTTAATACATTTATTATTCACACTTTTTTAAATTGTACATTAATTCTTATATGTTTAAAATGTTATCACATTTTAATAAAATATAGTATGCAAATCTGTTAATTAGATTATATTCACATTTATGTAATATATAAATAAATAAAACTTTGAAGATCTTGTTAGATTCCAATATTAATCTTTCAAAACACAGCCTAAAACATACCCTATAAGATTCTAAAGTTGGACACAGTTTTTTTTTAATTTTTAATAAATTGTAAAATTTGTGGATTTAAAAGTAGTATAGATTCATAATACTCCAAAAAAATAATTTGTTATTTCATATTTACGTGGCGAGATTTTACCCTGCTACATAATATAGTCAATAACACACGATGCATATTAATTAGTATCTCATATATTTAACGAGAGTTTCAAATTTCGAGTTCTAAACTAAGATATCTTTAAATGTTCGTGAGATTTGTTTTTCCTACTTATAAGTTACAGATAGCTGTATTCTATTTTCTGTTTAAAAATTGAAATTGTACACGCTCAAATAAAATGTACACATAAAACAAATAAACTTATAAATTTAATTTTAGTACTTCAAAGTCTTGAGTGTCTTTGTTACATAGTTTACCTGTCGAATTCATTATTGTACATCTGATCAAATTCCGCGAAATATTGATCCATTCTTAGCTTTCTTACAAAAATAAAATAAATGACGGATATATTATTATTATCTATTAATACATTGAAATTAAATGTAACTATTTTCTTCTATAACTAAATATATCAAAATTATAAAGATTTAGTCAAAAGCAAAATTTTCATTTTTAAGACTACCGCTTTTAAACGATTTTGCGATAAGTGTCCCCTCTTCTTGAGAAAATTCTCTCTCTCTCCCTCTATATATATATATATATATATATATATATATATATATATATATATATATATGTATATATATATATATATATATATATATATATATATCTTGTGATGTCAATTCTTTTCCAAGTACATCTTGAGTTAAAATACTCTTCTAAATACACTGATGGAAAAAAGTGACGAGCACCCGCTGTATAATCTGAACGTGTCAAGATAAATTCGTAGATTTAGCGGAGCATTAAGGTCTCCTCTAGACGAGTTTGAGTAGCGAGTTTTGACTTTTTCTATTGCTGCATTTTTTACTGAGTGCCTCCGACAGCTGCAATATATTGTCTCCATGGAGACCGATGCGGGGAGGGAGAAACCGGTTATTGTTAGTGTGGGGTGGAAGCGGGTAGTTGTAGTCGTACTTTGTGCATGATGGAAGGCTGTTCGCGTTATCTGAGTAAGTTTTAGCGAGGAATGGTTGTGGGGATGCACATGAAAGAAGTATCCTTCTGTGATATCGCGCGCCGTCTGAGCGGTCATTATCGGCAGTACAGCGGGCATGGCGAAAATGGATGGAGCAAGGACGTACGCGCCTTCCGAAGCGAGCGGGACGGCCCCGCGCGAGCACAGCACGCGAGGATCGCGCCTTTGTGCACAGCGCTTTAGCGTCGCGTACGTCTTCCTCAAGGCAACTTGGAGCCGTTTTGCCAGTACGCGAACTGTACGAAGGCGTTTGCTAGAAAGTGGACTGTGAGCGCGCTTGTCGTTGCAGCGAATTCCACTGACTCGCGAGCACCGCCGTACACGGTGCCAGTGGGTGGAGGCTAGACATCAGTGGGTTGTCGAGTGAAGGCACATTTTGTTTCCGACGAATCAAGATTCGAATTGAGCACCGGTGACGCGCGAATTCTGGTTCATCGTAGACGAGGTGAGCGTTACCTTGAGGAGTGCATCCAACCACGCTCTACCCACCGCCAGCAGGGCATTACGGTATGGGGTGCTATTACACATAGTGGACGTACACGTCTGCTGCGTATACAGCATACGATGACGGCTCGCCGCTACGTTCGACGGCGTCCACGTCTTCTATACATGCACGACAGCGCCCGACCGCACACTGCACGTGTTGCCCAGACCTTTGCGGAAGAGAACCATATACGGATGCTTCCATGGCCGGCACGTTCTCCGGATCTCAATCCGATCGAACATGTCTGGGATATGATCGGTCGGGGACTTTAACGTTATCCGGCTCCCCCAGGTAACGTTGAGGAGCTATGGAGGCGAGTTAAAGCAGCGTGGTTGGAGATCCCTCCCGCTACCGTACAATGACTTATTGACTCCATGCCTCATCGTGTAGCGATGGTACGCGCCGCTCGCGAGGGATACTCCCGCTATTAATGCATCCCTTTTCATTGCGTTAGAACCACTTCTTCAGATTATACATGGTGTGCTCGTCACTTTTTTCCAACAGTGTAATATCCCATAAAACTTTCGTTTTTACATTAATTTACGTTTTGTTAATACAATTTCTTTCTGACAGTGTTTTATGTTTCAAATGTGTTCTTGGTCATCTTCCGACCACATATCGTCTGTCTTTCTTCTCATTTGTGCTGTCCTTCTCTACCGTCCGATGTCTCTCGTCTTCCGATGCCCGATACCGTCTTCTTTACGATTAAAAACATATCTAACCTGTAGTATTGAACTAAATTATTCTCAACACATATACAAACATATTAATTTCTAATGAATGAACAAATAGTATATTGGACTCAATCTTGTATATCCTAAACCCTCTGAATTGTTTCAATATATTAATAATACACATTTTTAAACGAATGGAATGCTTATCCTTATAAATAAATATTATAAAATGTAGATTCTAATCTGTGATGTATATCAAATAATAATATATATGATACTTTAGAAACTTTAATAGATTGCGTGAAATTTCACATGTATCTTAACAGATACAATAGACAATGTTTACGTATCTAAAGAAATTTACAAAATTCAGGTATTGATTATGAAGCTTACTATTTTATAAATTGGTATATATAGCATGATTAAATTCTAAATTATTACAATTATAAACCAGAAGGTAAAGAGATATGCTAATTTATATGACATATTACATACAATATAACTTTACTAAATATACACACATGTGTTTTTTCTTAACACGATCTGTATTGCTGCATATGAAAACCTTTACATCAAATGACTATGAGATTTGTTTTATGACGTTGTTCGTACAGGGCGTATTAAAAATTTACAATTTACAAAAAATTTTTCATTATTGTTTCCAACTTTATTTAATTATTCAATTTTAGCTCGGTTAGAAGAGAACACAGCAATATGCATCGATTTTTCAGGAAATATGAATAAATTTCTGCCATATATGCAAAAAAAATTGGAAAAATTTTATCTAAAATAAATAAAAGCAGAAATTTAAACATGAACTTTATTGCACAAAAATTTCATATTTCCATTAACTCCATTAACTCGTCAATTTGGCCAAGTTGGCCAAGTGTCGCTATATACCAAAAGCAAGCTCTCGCATCGATATGTTAGTTTGCTTTTGGTATATGGCGCTACCTGGCAACGAGTTAATGGACTTACAGTAATATTCGTATTTTTTCTCCTTCTGTAATAGCTTAGCTATTCGAAAAAAATCACTATCATCGGCGTAGTCTGTTTTGTCCGCCAGATGTCGCGAGGTTATCTGGTGTCATTTGAGAGGACAAAATTCACTACTTGACCAGAAAGCGAACTTCAATCGCTTCTTCATAAAGCCGCATTCATAAAGTCGTTAGACAGAAACGCATACGTCTGTGGTTGAAGTTAACGCTAGTAAATACGTGTTGTATTCCATGTGTACAGATACAGATTTGTTTTATGCTGATTTGTATTATTTGTAACAACGTTTGATGCGAGCTCTTGCATCGATATGCTAATTTGTTTTTGGTAAAAATCCGTAGTTTAACATACAGGTGCGATTTAAAAAATTATATTTATCGTATAATTTTACATTCACATTCCTTATCACTTCCTTTACTTTTTCGCGGCCTGCATGTACGTCTTGTTAGTCACCGGGGTAGGCCAAAATAAGTCACCTAAATTGATTTACTATTGTCCAACTTGTAGTGGCTTTAAGTTGCAACTTACGACACTCAAAGAACTATCATAGCTTGTTGTCTCATTACAAACAGAAGTTCAGGCTTTCAAAGCCCGTGAGGTCAAGACTTCTACTGCGCCAATCGAATTGATGGATTCTCTTACAACTGATAAGTTGGTGCGGGAAATAAATAAACGTAAGCAATGTAAAAGTCGACCAGATTGTGGACGATACAACTTCGGTAAATTAAGTATTCACCAACTTAAACATTCCCACAAATTAGCTACATCCTACTAGACTCGGTAAAAACGATCCAACGCAACAGTATCGTAAGCGACCTATCAAGCTAACTTTGACGTCTCCAGAATTAGTAATATCAGCCTTGCGTAAAAGTAGTTAATTGAAGAGTACTGCAAAATTTAAGGCAGTTTTTCTTGTGAAAGGTAGAACTCGTCTTCAAAATACTATATACAACAATTTGAAATGCCAACTTAAAATGGGCGAATTGCCGCAGGGGAGACATTAGCTACTTTCGTGGAACGCAATAAACAATAACTGAGAATGCCCAATAGACCGTCTCCGCCACTACGACTCTACTACCAGAATACAGGTAGTCTATAATCCAAAATGAACCAACTTTACTGTGCTACCCTATCTTCAGAGTTTGAGCTTATTTTACTTTCTGAGACGTGGTTTTCATCGTCCTTAAGAGTGATAGAAACCTTAACGCAGTAGGGAAATCGACTGGTGGTGGTGTATTGATAGCGGCCTCGTCTGGTATGCCCATAATTCCATGTGATACGTCACATCTGTCAACCTTGGTTCCTTTGGTTGACACAGTTATTTCCAGATGTAATTTTTTCTCACAAAATATATACTTTATTGTGCTGTATGTCCCACCGAATATTATAAACGAGGATTTTGAATTGTTTTTGAAAATTTGGCCTTGAATTTCATTGATAGGATTGTAATTTGTGGTGATTTTAATTGCACAAAATTCAATGCTTTTAATAACGCGAATGAATTTAGGTTTAAACTTTTTACAAAACTTCATGAATGTATTACAACTGTTTCAGCTGAATACTGTTCTAAATAGAGACAAAAGATAACTGGATTTAGTTTTTGCTAACTTTAGTTCCTCAATTGTTGTCAAACGTCGAACATTCCCTTTTCTCTTTAGTCCTGAGGAAAACAATATTTTATTTCAATCAAATTTTTCATTAAAATTTTTCTTTATTTTAAATTTAATATCCATCGGAGAACTGCCCCCCTTCCTAGGAAGGATACCTTTCATCCAGCTTTAAATTTGAATTTGAATTTACACAGATATGCTATTAAACATTTTCCTTCCATGACTGAGTCCAGATATAACTTTCGTAGAGCCAATCTTCCGGTGTTATATAGTGGCGCGAGAAAGTGGATTGGTCTTATCTGGAGATATGTCCTAACGTCAACCTTGCCGTTACTATTTTCTACACGACAATATTTTCTATCATTGATAAGATGTGCCGAAATACACTATTTCATCGCGTAAATTTCCTACGTGGTATAGTACAATATTAATCAACTTAATTAACAAATTAATATGGAAATAATCTGTCTCGTTAACTCCTAAAAATGATTTTGTTCGAGTGCGCAGGCTAGTTAAATCGGAAACCCACAATGCCTATGAGACATACCTCGCTGGTCTCGAAATGGAGATTCCCAGGAACCCCAAGATATTTTGGCGATTTATTTAACATAAGAAGGGAAACTCAATCCCTACCTTTTTAAAACTTGGTGATTTTGAGCTGACGAATCCAGATGAGATAGTTGAAGCCTTTGCGAATACTTTTTCAGATTTGTACCAACCACTGGCAATTTCATTCTCGCCAACTCTCCAGGAAAGTCCGAACAGCTTTAACAATTGGTGATAGTTGGAGAGGTTTAATTAATCAACAAATGTCCATACAATCTATTTATCGAAAAATTCGATCCTTTAAGCATAGATCGTACCTTCTATCTCCTTGTTTACCTCTAACTTCACGCCATAAAATAGCACGACTAGAGTGGTGTAGCAAAGGGTTGCAACGGAATAAGGAATGGAATCTTGTCGTCTTCAGCAATAAATTTCGATATTGTTTATGGGCTCATGATGATCGTAAAATGATCGGAAGACATCCCGGAGAAAGAAGAAAATGGTGCAGGGGGTTATTTGCCAAGGATGTAGATGTTTGTAAACGCATATTTCTACAGCTGCTAAAGTTTATTTTTCAACAAATGCGCGGTCATATACCAGCTGCATTAAGTATGAAGTTTAAACAAAGTATAAATATTACAACAAAATTATGATGATTTTAATTGAAATTCATGTTAAGAAGAAACATGGAATGTAAATAGCTATAAGGATAAAGGTCATTGAGTTAAACTTGTAATTGCGGGGAAATGAAAAAGAAACAAATGTTGTATTAAAGGTACGTAGGTGATGTCGGAATAACAAAGCAACAAAACACCACCGATTAACCGATTAACCGATAGACCGATTAACAACAGAAAATGTTTTGTAACATCCTACAACGCTAAATGAAGTAGGAACTAATTCTAAGTTAGAAACGGAATCATGCAGTCAAGACTCAGTAATAACAATTACATCATATGATGACTCACAGGCAGATGTAAAAAACAGCATATATTAAGAATCGTAGGAGAAAGTGGAACCAATCAGATTAAAGATGTGTTAGTGGTGACGATTTTTAGTACGTCGTTAACATATTTTATTCGAATATGAATATTAATGGAATGTAGGGATACCTAAAGTCACATGTTTACAATACATGACTGTTCTATACCATAAAGAAGTCATGTCTATGAGAACTCTCTTCAAGAGCTTGAATTAGAATACTGGACGATGATTTTGAGCCTCCAGATTTGTATAGTAAATTAGGTAAACATAACCTAACTTTCATTGATTTGGATAATCTCCAGTATTCGGGGATAACTAAAATATTAGTGATAAGGAGATCTTTTCAGAAAACTTTCAGGCACACCGCCACAGGTTGGATTTAAATGTTTTCTTAAATGTACTAGTTTAAAAAAAAACTACATGAGAATCAATAAAACACCACACAGAAAATTTGTTTTCGAAATCTTTAAAACCACACGTTAACTGATCATTACGATAAGGATTCGCGCTTTCCGATTGATAGATGTCAACATTTCCATTATGTTGGATGACCGGTTTTCATTATAATGGATACTCTGCAATAAACGCTTCATACGCTTCAAATTTACAGTATAACAGAAATAAAACAATCCTATCGTAGTCTTCACTCTAAATTATTTATATTTATCGTAAATTTGTGGAGTAAATATATAAGTAACATGTACTTGTTTTATATAGTTAAACGTCTCGCCAATATATTTCGTAATTTCCGATGTTTGTTACGGGCAATTTACGCTTTAGGAAGTCATGCTGTTACAGAGAAAGGTATCGCTCAGCTAGGTATATAATAATGTTTTATATAAGATAATTAAAGTCTTTTCAGTCAAGATGCTGACTGGTCCTTCCTTAAATAATATTCCTTTCCTTTAATTAAATTTTTAATAAGTTCATTGAACGACGACAGAAAAACACATTTAGGTGCAATAACTTTGCCCACTGAAATATCAACTGTGTTGTAAAATTTCTTATAAAATGCAGATACAGTCAAATTTACGTCACAATATGCTTACGAAAGTGTCTAATCTACAATCTAAATTTATACTTTAGTTATATATCATTTGTTGGTAAAAAGTTAAGACATATAATGAAAGGAAAGTAAAAAGGAAAAAAAACGCTAATAGTGCAAAAATTAAAAAATAATAAAAATAAATGATCCGTGCGCCAAAATAACCATGATAAAAAATATAAAAAGATAAAAAACGAAGTATACATATATTAATATAGCAACAGTACCGTAACATTTTATTTATTCATCCTGAATAAATAAACTCAGGTCTTCTATCATAAATCTTGAAGATTATGTGTACTAGAACAAAATATCGGCTAATATTTGTCACACAGATGCGGGTGAAACAAAATAAGTTTACTGTAGGCATACTGAAATCCCTATAGAATACTTACATTATCAAAAATTTATCAACCTTCTTTAAAAAACTTGAAATGCCGGCAATCTCCAAACAACTTATCTTATAAAGCCACGAACTTTCACATACTTTGTCTCCAAGGTTGTAACCCAGATAGACTTTATTGTTAGTTACAGTGGAAACTTTAATACGTTTCCGAAAAAGGAATTTACAGTTTTGTTTTCGTAACTGATTAAATTACTATTTCTATAACATTTTCGAGTGGTAAACGTCGGTTCTCTAATAGATATATTGTAAGGATAGATTTTGTTCTCTTGAAAATTTCTTGTTCGCAAAAAAGAAGAGGTTTCGACTAACCTATTTAAAACAAAACCTTTAATACTAGAAACTAAAGGTCATATGATCTAGACCTGAAAAAAATTTATAATTTTTATTTTTAAATATAATTTCCAATAATTTTAATACATACATTTATTATTTCAACGATTAATTATTAATTCGATACTCTCCTAAAAATAATTGGATGTTTTTTCTTCAAAACGTCTGTTTGCAATTCAATATTGTCACGAGAATGACGTCTCCTAAGATATTTTTTTTTAAATAAGAAAATAAATAATAGTAAGCTGATAAGAACCTAATCATAATATGAATTCCTTCGAAACCAAGTATATTACAACTTGTAATTCTTCTCTAGAAGACCAAAATCTAAAAATCATACAAAACAGAACAAAAATTTGAATTATCTTGACATACCAATACCAGTCCTTCAGTTCCTGCAGCTTCACAGTTCCTGTTATCAATTGTTATACATGTATTTTATAACTATTGTTAACAGACCTAAGATGCTAAATATTAATCTCCTAAATATATATATACAAGGTGGTCCAAAAAGTTGTTAATATTTGCTTGTGATGTAGAAAATTTTATACGGAAGGTAGAGAGGTGGGGTCGGTCTTAAACGATAGCTCGGCTCTGGGAAACTTAGTCATCATGCAGCGCTACACAGGAGACGAGCGCTCGTTTTGTGTGCGCGAATATTACCGTAACAACAATTCTGCCACCATTGCGCGCCGAAGATATCGACAACACTTCAATTTGCACGATATTCAGCAATGTCCAGCATTCAGCTGATTAAGCAATGGGTTAATAAGATTGAGGAAACTGGTTCAACGTTAAATAAGCGTGTTTTAGGACGTCCAAGGTCGGCGAGAACCGCTGAAAACATCGAGAGAGTGAGTCAGTCTGTGGGCGACCAACCAACCGTATCAACTCGAAAGCGCGCAGCTGCTTTAAATGTGACGAGAACCTCGGTGCTTCGCATTCTTCACAAAGATTTAGGCATGCATCCGTATAAGGTTCAAATAGTGCAAGAACTCAAGGCTACAGATCCCGCTAGTAGAGTTTTATTCGCTAACGAAATAAGGAACCGAATTCCAGCAGCAGTCGACATCTTATTCTCCGATGAGTCCCATTTCCACCTAAATGGCCACGTCAATACTCAAAATTGTCGCTACTGGAGTAGTGAAAACCCTAAACGGAAACATGAAAGGCCTTTGCATAGTCCGAAAGTCACAGTATGGGCTGCAATGTCGGCATCCGGAATAATTGGCCCTTTTTTTTTCGAAGACCAACAAGGTCGCACAGTCACTGTAAATTCTCGGCGATATGTAGACATGATTCAAACTTTCCTCACTCCTGCTCTTCAAGAATTTGAAGGATACACTCAGGACACCTGGTTCCAACAGGACGGAGCCACCTGCCACACTTCCAATCTTTCTTTGCCTGTTGTTCAGGGGCTTTTTCCGGGAAGACTGATTTCTCAAAGAGGGGATATTGAGTGGCCCCCGAAGCCCTGACTTGAGTCCCTGTGATTTTTTTTAAGGGGTTATCTCAAAAGTAGAGTGTACAGCAACCGCCCTGCCACTCTGGAGGAACTAAAGAACAATATTCGACAAGAAATCGAAGGCATAACTGCAGACACTTGCCGCCGCGTTATGGAAAATTGGAGAGGTCGTCTTCAAGAGTGCCTGGACACAACTGGGGCACATTTAGATAACGTAATTTTTAAAAAATAAATTTCCCGTTATTTTTGTAAGCCTTAAAAATAAATTTGTTCAAGTAGATCAATTTGTATTGTTTTTAATTCTATTCAAAAAGTTAATATATTTATGGACCACCTTGTATTAATGTGCATATATTTTTGAACAACCTTTCTTTTAGGAAACATACAAAATACTCTATGACTTCATTTATTGCTTTTTAGACTAAAATTGAATATTCAAATTCATAATTATAATATACTTAAAATATAAAAATATCTTTATCACAAGTAAGTCATATATAACAATTTAGTTTTAACAAATGATATTAACGTATATTTATTTTACTACTTTGAATATTCTTTTTATACTGTCGTCAATCTAAAATACTATTACAATATATATATAGAACAACGTAAATAATTAAAAGCGGGCAAGCGGTCTGTCAATTAAAAAATTCATTTATTAATTATTATCATAATAATAATAATAATAATAATTGTCCTTGTACGCCACTTTTATTATTTTTTTCAACTCTACATTTTTATCTCCGGAAGAGGCCACAACGTTGTTGCGAAATATAGGGATAATTAATAAATGAGTTTTTTAATTGATAGACCACTTGCCCGCTTTTAATTTATTTTATTAAAATATATTACGGTCGAGAATTTCGTTTAAATTATATATATACATATATCTTTGTCTCTCTATGCGTGTTCTATAATTATAAAACAATTAGTATGTTAATTAAATTTCTATGTAAAAGATATAATGGTATGTCTACATTGTCTTTACAATTGCTGCGACATACAACAATATACCTGAATTATAATATCTCTGGATTACATGTCATACTTGAAGTATGAGTCCATTTTCCAAAGTGGCGTTACGAAATTGTCTCTTCATAATTTAAACCGAGCAACAACAATTTCAAATAGTCCCATATATAACAGAAGTGTGTTTGTGTTTGCTTCTATGTTAACATTGGTTATATAAATATAGACAAACATATTACTTACGTTCCTGTTTTATTTCAGGTTAGTAATTTTGTTTTATTATCTTGTTATATGATAATTCGATTTCTATTATCGGCATATATTAAATAATTTTGTGAAAGTATTTTTTTAATAAACTACATATATTTAAAATATAACAAACAAGTTACAGGAAAATGTATAATACACAGTAAAACGAATGACAAAGGACATCTATTGTGCAATCTAGCAGAAAGAACTAACCTGATCATTAGTAGTACTAAAAACGAACATAAAAAATGGCATAAGGTAACATGGAATTCACCAGACTCGAAAACACAAACACAAATCGATCACGTATTGGTCAATGAACGGACACAGTCGTCAATATTGAATATAAGAACATATAGAGGAGCTTGTGCGGACTTGGACCATTTTATGGTGACAGCGACGGTGAAACTGAAAATAAAAGCCGGAATGATAATTAAAAAGGTGGATGTAAGAACATATAGAGGAGCTTGTGCGGACTCGAACCATTTTATGATGATAGCGACGGTAAAACTGAAAATAAAAGCGGGAATGACAATGAAAAAGAAGGAAAATAATTGGAACATAGAAGAACTAAATAACGGGAGAACGAATGAAGAATACAGAGAAGAAATAGAGGGCAGTTACAAAGGAGAGTAGTAATAGGGTTGATTTAGAAGCAAGATGGAATACTATTAAGGAATGTACCAATAGAGCAGTAGAAAAATGCATAGAAAGAAAAGGAAAGAACAAACGGAACAAATAGTAAAATGACTTCTGTCAGAAAAGGTTAGTAGCAAAAGTGGAAACAAGAAACAAATGCTTAAGATCAGGAAGAAATGAAGATAGAGAAGAACATGAAAAAATTAGGAAAAATTCCAAAAAAGCTTTACGAAAATGTAAGAAGGAATGGATGGAAAATCAGATGAAAAAAATCGAGGATGAAAATAAAAAAAAGAATATCAAACGATATTATCAAAAAATCAACGAGCATAACAGACCATATAAACACAAAACAAAAGTGAGTGGCATAAAGGACAGGGAAGGCAAAGTAGTTGAAAGCGAGGAACAATATAAAGAAGTATGGGTAAATCATTTCAAAGACCTACTTAACGACAACCAATACGATGAAAAACCACTTGAGGAGGATGACGATGAAATTGTAGTGCAAGAACCAACATAAGAATAAGTGAGAGAAGTTATAATAGCTACTAGAAACGGAAAAACACCCGGAAAAGATGGTATAAATAATGAATTCTTGAAATACGGGGGAGAGGATATGCAAGAATACATATACGTACTGATACGAAAAATATGGACTGAAGAAAAGATGCCAAAGGACTGGGAATCGGGACAAATAGACGCTGCACAAGAAGGGAGACCAACAAAACTGCAAAAACTATAGAGTAATCCCGCTTTTAGCACTACAAACACGATCCTATCATCCATAATACAGAAAAGATTAGCAAATACAGCGGAAAATCGCATTGGACTGTATCAATATGGCTTCAAAAGCGGAAAATCAAACGGATGCGGTGCATAAAATATAGCAAATACTAGAAAGAGTATATGAATATAATATGCAGTTAGAATTCTTATTTATAGACTTTCAGCAAGCATTTGACAATATTAGAAGGGAAAAGCTTATATCAGTAATGAGGGGACTTAAAGTGCCAACGAAACTAAAAAAAGCTTGTAGTAATGACTTTAAAATCAACAAAAGTAAGTCTGAAAACAACGAATTTGAAACAAATAAAGGTATCAGACAGGGTGACTCCTTGCCAGCGACGTTATTCAATCTTGCTGTGGAGCATGTGATAAGGAAAATAAGCAAAGGTACACTAAGAACACGAGGAAGCCAGGTGGTTGCGTAAGCGGACGATGTAGTAGTCATAACAAAAACAAAGAGATAATGGTCGAAATAGTACAAGAAATAATCAAGGAAGGGGAGAAATTAGATCGGAAAATCAATGAAACAAAAAAGTTAATGAGAGTTGGAAAAATGACAAAGAAAACAAAAGTATGTATTAAAATAAAAAAACTTTACATTTGAAGAAGTCGAAAAATTCAAATATCTGGGTATTATGATATCAAACGATAGAAATAGAGACGCTGAAATAACGGAAAAAATTATGGCAATAAACAGAGCCTTTTATGCCAGTAAGAAATTGTTAAAGAACATAAGTATTTCTAAAACGCATAAATTAAAAATGTATAGCACGATAATAAGACCAGTACTAATGAATTTAGCAGAAACGATGACACTGACTAAGGAAGACGAAGAAAATCTAAGAATACTCGAACGGAAAATATTAAGGACCACAATGGGACCAATTAAGCTAACGGACAATGAGTTTAGAATAAGAACAAATGATGAATTGCAACAAGAAATCAAAAATGTAAAAAATGTAAAAAAATAAAACAGCAAAGAATAAAATGTATGTATGCAATTAAATGTTTCGGTTTTACATTTCCGAGGGTTATTTGATAGGAGAGTGACTTTGCAATGAAACACTTGCTTTAGGATAAAAAATATATTTTATTGGTTGTGGGATTCCGGGCAAGAACCTTGTTTTTTGTAACAGCAAACGAAAGCAGTGCCAAGGACGCGTTTCCAGCCTGTAATCTCAAACCATGGATCATGAACAATAACCTCAGAAGCCTACAAGCTAAGTATATTTTATTTTTAAACATAATTATCATCCAATTTTATTCATTTAACCCAATGCCTTTTTTTAAGTTGTCTTTTGAAAACAAACGTCAGTTGCGGTTATCACCTCCAATTTTGTTCCAAATCTCGTTCCACCACGGCATTTTTTCAAACTTACGAACAAGAAAAACACTCGAAGCCAAATCTGGTGAATATTGTAGTTGAGGCAAACCTGTATCCTAATTTATCCTAATATATCCTAAAACAAATTTAGCGGTTGCCACCGCGGAGTAGTGAGAGGGCATGTTATCCTGATGGAACAAAACCAAATAAATTTGGTCTTGTTTCTTCAGTTCTACATGGAAACGTGTCAGTGCATCAGCTTAATATTGACCAGTTATTGTATTTCACTTAATAGTTAATAAAGATTACGCGTTTGGGATTCAAAAATATTAAAATCAGTGAATCAGTGCCCATCGAATGATTTCGATGGGCAGAAGCAGATTGATGGCAATATCCTTTCTTCATTTTCTTTAATGGTTTTTTCAAGAAAGAACCATATATAATTAACACAAAATTATTTTTTCGCCATACTAGTACAAAACCAAGAAACAGTTCACTTTAAACGATTGTAAAAACTTATCTATATGACTGATTGAGGGAAAATTTTGCAGTAGACTTCTAAAGCATATCTGAAGTCAGATTTACGCACTTGGAATCCCAAAAAGTCGTTGAAATAATCTTGTTAGTTGAACAATTGATTTTTGTCTTTTTTGGAGTACGTTCAACAGAAGAAATCCAGTGTTTTGACTGTGTCTTCGCCTCTGGACTACAGTGATGTATTCAGGCTTCATCTATGGTGACGTTAACCAAAAAATTATTTTGGATTTCATTTGAAGTTATTTGTATAGTCACTTGAAATTGCAACACGAGTTTCTCAACAGTAAGCGAACTTGTACCTGTACGGTTGATATTTTTACGACATTAGCTATCTCACACATTTTTATTCGGCGATCGCTCTTTACTTTATTAATAGTTTCTGGTATCATATGACGACTTTTGAAAGCAGTGAAAAACTTACAAATCATTCGATATGCAAGAGCAGATTCATCGTAATATGTATATCTTTTCTTCAATTTCTTTATAAGTTTTTCCACGAAAGAACCATGTATAATTAACACACGAAATCCTTTTTTCTCCATACCAGCACAAAAAAACAAGAAACAGTTTACTTTAAACGATTGCAAAAACTTATCTATATCACAAATTAAATTTTTACAATAGGCTTCTAAAACATACCGATGTGAGCAATATATTCGTCTTGGCAAAAGTGTTGCCGGTTTTTGAAAAATCAATTTCCAGTCGTAGAAGACTATCAGAGAATAAAATAAAGTTTGCTTTCTAAAACTACAATCTATTACCATACGATTCTCCAGTTATTATTCAGTAATGTCCATTCAACGGGTTTTCATCCAAGCTCGAAATAAACAAATTTGTACATTTGTTACAATTAAATATTAGGTGGTAATTAAATACTTCACATTGAGTAATGCTTTTTTATTCAATAAGTTAAAAAGTGGGCAGCAGAGTCTAAACATGGTCGTATGTTGAGCGAACTGGAAAACCAAAATCTACCACAATCGATAATGTCACAGTAGAGTGCTGAATAACCGTCACATTATGCTATGAAAGCTAGTGGAGACTGTACAGATCTCAAACAGAGAGGTGAGATATATTTTATATGGGCACTTATATATAAAAAAGCTCTCAACCAGATTGGTGCTCCGATTGCTAACAATCGACCAAAAGCAGCGAAAAACTGAACATTTTCAAGCAATATTTGTAACTTTCACAACGTATTCCTTCCCTCTGAATTTTTGCGGCACGTCATAACTGTTGACGAGTTCTCTAGATCAACTTGCACACTCAAATCAAAAACATACCACAACTTTTGGCAAACATACAAATCTTCTTGACTTGGCTTCTAGCGAGTTTTTCTTGTTCTTCAATTTGAATAATGTCTGGTTGGCAAAAAAATGGCTCAAGCATCTGTTAGACTAAGACTAAGAGTGTAGAGTTGGAAGGGAGTCATATTGGGAAATAAATCATTACTTTAGATATAAAACTGTGAGGTCGAGAACATTTCACTCCGTCCTAGTTTGTCACTCTACAAACGTTTGCTTTAATAATTAATATTTGATGGTTAAACAAAATTAATACAGCAGTTTTCTATTTGTGTCAGATAGGCAGTGTCCAATACCAAGGTAAATATAATTGAAATAAACTAAAAAAATACAATTAATGATGCCTTTAATAATAAAACACTGTACAAGTATAGAAAATTAAATAAAAACTAAACATAAACATGAATAGGCAAGTATCACAAGTTCAAAGTACATTGCTGCATAAAAGACTACAAAAGCTCAAAACTATGGCAAAATATATTTTAGCAGCGGCAGCTAATGAAAAGTCAAAAACGACAAACAAAAACAACATCAAATATTTAAGCTCCAATACATAAACAACCTACAAGGAACAAAACGACCTCTTTAAGTCGTCGAAATCTAGTTTACGAAACAACACTAATACTAAAAAATTTATAAAAATAAAAATTTATGAGTCAAATAAATGCTATTCCTTTATAAAAATTAAATATAGCTGGGAATGATGTATTTTTTTTTAATGGCAGCAAGCAAACATGACCGAAGATAATATTAGATAAACACAGAAATATACTGCCTTTCGAAGATAAAATCTTCTAATTGAAAGTCTGGTTAATAAATACTATTTATACTCAAGAATTTCAAGAAAGTTCTAAGCGCAGTTATAAGTACTTAATGGAATACAAAAACACTGTATTTTTCAATATAAATATTAGCAAGAATAATAATGTAACAATAAAGCTCTTAAATTTTTCAAGATATATAGATATATACAGCAAGTGTTCAAACAAAAAGTACGTAGTTCACGTTCCGGACAATATATAAAACGTTTGAATGCACGTGTTTTAGACCCATAGCTTCACAATATTCCTTCAGTTCGTCCTTTCTAGAACTACTATTCCCAGTTTTTTATTTTCTTCTCTTGTAAGTCTTCCTCTATTGCTCGTCTCTATTTTTCCTTGGGCGGCTTCTTTTTCTTCTTTCATTAGGTATTTGTCATGCCACTCTTTCACTTTTCGCAGATCTCTCATTCTTTATAAATTTTCAAGCGATTGCATTCATCTTGCCTTAATAAAGTCATTGATAGCTGATAATTTATATACTTCATACAACTTAATACTTGTTCTTCATTCCTAGCCTAAGTAAATTTGCTTCGCACGAAACACCTTCCAGAGCTTCTTCCTTTTATATTTCTAACTTATAGAACCACACCATCTCCATAAGCCAAACATTAGTGACTTTTATTAGACAACACCGCTTTATATTGCCAATACTTATCATAATTATTATGTATAGGAATCGTACCGCTCTGCTATTCTCAAAAATAACTAAGATGAACACGAGGCTAAGCAAACGCATATTAAGACTACAATACTAAAAAAGTGAAGATATTTTGTATCTACAAATGTGGAAAAAATACTTACAATAAGGAAGAAACACGTGCGAATATTATTCGACTGTTTATATGGCACAGTATCAAAGCTTAGGGAAGATAAACTCCCTCACACACATACTGCAAGAACTTCGGACAATATCCAAGCCACCAATAACATAATTTCCGATCGCTAGACATTAAGAAATATATTAAGGTCTGGTATGTGTTGCCAGTTGACAAAAACAGAGCAACATATTGAAAATCTTATTTATTCGAAAATTAATTTAATTCACATCCAAAATATTATTTAAAAAACAAAAAGCGGTCTCTTACATCGAGATGGGAATATATTGTCACAAGTGATGAGATCTTGTAACTAGGCCTTTTCAGTGTCTAGTGGATTAGTGACAAGGAATCTCAGAACTTTTGTCTTTTGTCCTGTTCCCAGTAGTTCTTTTATGTTTATTGGAGAAGAATGCCACGAAACCTATTTTCTGTACAGTGAATAAATAACTTTTAGATTTAATTGAGGATAAAAAGCCTTTCTTTGGAGACTGTGGTTAAGTAAAAACTTAAAAAAAGGGTATATAACCTCTTATCACAATTATTAATCGTATCCTGCGTCCACGTATACACAACAGTGTATACATGGGCGCCGTGTAAAGTTGTTGCGTGATCAGTTGTGCTAGCTTTACTGTGCCCCATGTGCGACACCTTGATTAGTGGTTCTATCTACTGATGACGACAACTTAGTTATCGAAATACTTATTTAGGATACTATTCATAATTGTGGTAAGAGGTTACATACCTTTTTTAAGTTTTTAATGGAGGATAACAAAATCACTAAAATTTCTGTTTGCAGATGAGCTGGCTTTATGCCCCAAATCATGAATTTAGAGGATGGAGAATTACAGCTTGAGGAAGATCTGCAAGCCTTAGACGAAAAAGAAATGACGCTTACAAACAAACGCTTCAAAATGTGAATCACGTGCCTTACATTCGTACAGCAAGAAATCCAACAGAGAGCTGAATGCTGAATTTGGTGGTAGTCAGATCAACCACAACCCCCACTCTAAACATCTGGGCGTAACGCAAGACCGGTCTTTGACTTTCAGGCAGCACCTCTATAAAACTAGTCAAAAGGTGAAGACCCTCAATAATATATTACATAAATTTGCCAGCAATTTATGGGGAGCGAATGGGGCGCCCTTACGAACGGCAGCCATTGCACTGGCTTACTATTCTACTCAATACTGTGCTTGAAGCTCTCACACCAAGCTAATCCATTTTGATTACCCCGCCGGATATTTAACGTCTCACTACAGTGCAGAATTAATCGGTTAACTTTACCAACAACATTAATCTTCCCATACACGATGATTTGGAGGGCGTTCTCAGAACCTGATTCAAATCTAGGAGATGGATTTGGCTGGATATGGAAGTTCAGCACCATATCAATGTGAGTGATTTAATTTCTAATCTTTCAGAACCTCTGCCGGTTGTAACCCTACCAAGTAGGCAATCGTCTCAATTAAATAGGTTCCTCACAGGCTACTGAAGGTGTAACTCAATGCTGCATAAATGGAAACTAGCAAACGAGTGCGTAAATATGAAACAAACTATGACCCACATAGTAAACGGCTGCCCCAGAAGAACATCGCTTCTCATATATATATAATCCAAAAATCCCTATTACCATAACAATGGTGTAGGGCGTTTATCTTCTTCTAGCTTTTTATAAACGTTTTCCATTCATTTCTATTTCTTGTCATGTTCTTCGCTTCTGTCCATGTTTTACCTTTCCTTCCCAGTATTTCTGCTATGACATCATTCCATGTTGTCCTTAGCCTTCCTCTTCTTTTATTTTTCATTATACTTGCTTCCCATATCCTTGTTGTTTGTCTTGTATTTTCCATTCTATATAAATGTCCCCACCATCCTAGCTGTCTTTGTTCAATGTATTCCAGCACTGACTGCATTTTCAAATCCTTTCGTATGTCCAAGTTTCTTATTCTGTTCATCCTTGTAACTCCTCTAACTCTTCTTAAATACTTCATTTCTACTGCCTGTAATTTATTCTTTTGTCTTCTATTTAATATCCAGGATTCACAGCCATATGTTAATATCGGTCGGTAAATTGCCTTATATACTTTTAGTTTTGTTTCTCGGGATATCTCTTTTTTGTTAATGAAATTATTCCTCATGCTGTGGTACAGCTTTGTTGTTTTTTCTATTCTTTGATTAATCTCAGCGTCCTGGGTCCCTTTTACATCAATTCGTACTCCCAAGCACTGGAATGTTCTCACTTGTTCTATTTCAGTTCCTTCTATTACGATTTTCGTATCTACCTGTTCATCTCCCACTACCATTACTTTAGTTTTGCTCTTACTCATCGTCATTCCACTGTCTTTTAGTGTCTTATTCCATATTGTTAAGTTACATTTCAGATCTTCCTCATTGTCGGCTATAACTACTATGTCGTCTGCGAAAGCCCCTTCCGAAACTTCGACTGCATTCAAGTTAAGGTGTCCAACCCTGAACTTTTTACTTTTGCATGTACACTGTTTGATAATGTCATCCATATAAACAATGAACAGCATTGGGCTCAGACTTCCTCCTTGGCGCAGTCCCTCGTTTGTTTTAAATATCTCCGATTCTAAATTGTTAGCTATTACAGCATTAGTATTGTGGTTATATATTTTCTGTATTAATCGTCTTATTTTGCCATTGACACCTCTTTCTCTTAATACATTCCACAATCTCTCTCTTGGTACTTTATCGAATGCTTTTTCCAAGTCTATAAATGCTAAGAACACTTTCTTCTGTTCTCTAGAGGCTTTTTGTATTATTTGTTTCACAGAGAATATTTGGTCTTGTGTACTCTTTCCTCTTCTAAACCCACTTTGTGACTCATGTAACGTATTTTCGAGTTTTGTTCTTAGTCTTCTATCTATTATTTGCTCGAGAATCTTCATTGCAGTACTTAGAAGGGATATTCCTCTGTAATTATTGCATTCTTTCTTATTTCCTTTATTCTTGTATATTGGTACTATCAATGACTTCTTCCAATCGTTTGGTATTTCCTCTTCTCTCCATATTCTGTTATATATTTTCAACATTAATTCTCTTCCTCTTTGTCCTATATATTTTATCATTTCTGCTGTTATTTTGTCACAGCCTGGCGCTTTTCCATTTTTCTGTTTTTGTATTGCTTCTTCCAGTTCGTCCATGGTAATTGTTTCTTCTGTCTCTTCTTCTCCTATTATTTGTTGATCACTAGCATTCTCGTTTTCCACACCTCCGCTTAACAATTCCTGAAAGTATTCTTTCCACCTTTCTATAATCTTCATTCTATCGCTTAGGATCTCTCCCTTCTTATTTTGTATATAATGTGTAGATTGTGACCCTTCTTCATTCCTTACTGATTTCAAGACTCTATAAAATAGTTTTTGGTTCTCTTTACTGTTTTTTTCCATCTTTTCCCCAAATTCTTTCCATGTCTCCTTTTTTGCTTGTACTACTAAATGTTTCACTTTTTTTCTTTCTTCCTTATATATATCGTATTTTTCCACTGTTTGTTCTGCTAAGTATGTTTTCCATGCTTTTTTCTTTATCTTAATTTGATGTCTTATTTCATTTGTCCACCATTTTGTTTGTTTTTTCTTTTTATTTTTCTTTACTCCACATATCTCTTTCGTTGTAGTTATTATTATTTCTTTAAACCTATTCCAAATTTCTTCGATAGTTCCATTAATTTCTATATTTTCTACTCTTTCGGCTATCCTTTTCTGGAATTTTTCAGCAATTACTTCACTTCTTAATTTGTATGTTCTAAGTGTTTCTATTTGGTTTTGTTTCTGTGTATATATATATTGCTTTTCCTTGTTTTGAACTTTTTCTTTTATTCTTGATATAACCACAAAGTGATCGCTTCCTATTTCCGGCCCTCTTCTTACTTTCGTGTCGCTCACAATTCTTCTGTTATTTTTGTCAACTAATATGTAGTCAATTATTGACCTCTCCCCCCTACTCTTGACTTCTCTAGTATATCTGTGTATATCTTTGTGTTGGAAAAGAGTGTTAGTTATTACCAAGTTGTGTATAATGCAGAAGTCCAGCATTCTTTTTCCATTGTTATTTCTAACAGTCTCCCCGTTTGTTCCCAATACTTCACTATATTCATCGTCTCTTATGCCAACTCTACTGTTGAAATCTCCTACTACAAACATTATTCCTTTCGCGTCTTCCACCACTAATGTTAGTTCTTCCCAAAATTTATTCTTATTTTCTGATGTATCATCTTCGTTTGGCCCGTAAACCACTATTATTGTTTTCGTTCTGTTTCTTTCCTTCATCTCTATTAGTAATATTCTTTCTGACCAGGCATTCCATTTATAAATTTGGTTTTCTAATTTCTTGTGTATAATGCATCCCACTCCTGCAGCTGCTATTTTTTCTTTTCCTACACGACTATATATCATAATATGACCATTGTCCGTCTTAATAATTCCCTGTGCCTTTTTCTTTGTTTCCGTAATTGCTAATACATCCACACCTAACTCTTCAAACTCCTTTTCTAATTCCTTTTATTTTCCTGTTATGCTCTTTATATTCCAAGTACCAATTTTCCATGTTTCACTTTCTTTATCCTTACTTTTCTCTATTTTTTTAATTTTTTTGTGTATCATCAGTATCATACTGATCATTATTTTGTTTATTTTCCTTTATCATATCCTTTTTCTTGTCCGGGTCATCATCTTTATTTTCACTAGTCTTTACTATTAGTTTTTTGACACTATTTTTGGGATTTTCTTTTCTCTTGCCAATTCTCGTTCCTCCTTATTCCAATTCCCCTTTTCCCTATTCCATCTCCATTGTTCTCCCTCTACTATTAACTTTTGGAATTCTATCTTAACAGTTTTTCCTTTCATTCTCTCTTCTTTGGCCTTTCTTCGTATCTTTTCTTGTATTTCTCTTTCCTCTTTTGTCATGTCATCGATAATGTATATATTTTGTTCCATAAACCCTCTCAATTTGCATTTATTTTTCATTATTTTTATCTTATCATCTATATTCTTCAGTTCTATTAAGCAAGTTTTTGGACCCAGTTGTTTCACCGCTTTAATTTCAATTTGTATTTCCATGTACTTCTTGATAATATCTTCCACCGCTACCTTTAATTGATCTTGATCACTCCCATCTATTATCAAGCCTACCATAACTGCGTTCTTTCTTCTATTCATACCCTCGAGTTTATCTAATCTTCCTTTGGCACTTCTAATTTCTTTTTTCAGTTCTTCGTTTTCTTTTCTAATCTTCTCATTTTCTAATTTGATTTCTTTCATTTCTTCCATATATTTATCTTGTTTTCCCTCTATGTGTTGCACTTGTGTAACTAATCCTCGCATCATTTCCATTAATTTATCTAATTTACTTTCGTCACTGCTTGCTTCTTTGTCTGGTGTTCTTGTCAGCTTTTTACTCTTTTTAAAAATTTCGGCTACGTCTTTTTGATTTCTCTTTCTCTTTCCTTCATCCGTAGCACTCCCATCACTGTCCATCGCAAACAATGTCTATCCAGGCCCCAAACCACTAAGCTAGTTATCTCGTTAATATTTCCTAATATTTTATAAGCCGGATCTGTTCCTTACTGATATATTTAACTATTTATTTAACTAATTGCTATTTAATCAATAGTCAAAAAGCATGTAAGGACAAAATCATGTTTGATTTATGTTTGTATAACTATTTCAAATATTTATTTTAATTTTAAAATTCTCGGATCACATTTATTTGATTTTATTTCACACTAATTCGAAATTCGCTCGCGCGCCACAAATTTATTTATGTCTTACTAGTCCTTGTTTTTATTGTGCCATGTGTTTATATTGTCGGATGCTGGCCTCTTTCGCAAGTAACCGCCCACATCTCTCTCTATCTCTTTTCCGTTGTTATTGCAAACACTAACATATATTATTTATTTTAATTATGTATTTATTTCTTTTACTATTTCACAAATTTATACTTTTGTGTATCACTTCTAATTATTTACTAACAATATTACTTTATTACACTCGCAAAACCTCGTATTCGATCAATTCTTGCGGAGCCAAAATTACACGTCTATTCTCTATAACTACACACACTCCACATCGCTTCTCATACGAAATAAATACCTAAATAAAACTTTCAAAAACATAATAAATTACCAAGAAAAACTAATTCTTACTGTCCATTATTTCATTACGTGTGCAAAATAATGGCAACTACATTACGAGCTACATTTATAAAGAGCACACAAAATAAATACGTGTTTTCTAAGTGTATAAGATAGAATACACAAAAAAACTTTAGAGGTAAATTAAACATATGATCCCATATAAATGTAATAAAAAGTCAGAAGTTCGATAAAATTCCCAATATTGGCCCTGAAAGTTTGATATGAAAGTGCAAGATTTTCGAATTTTCATTTATTTTCAACTCCAATAAATCTGCCGTTAACGATATTTCACAGCGTTACGAAACGAGCCACGGAGATTACGTAGAGAGTATAAACCTAAAATTCGGACTAAATATCAAATATTAGCATTTGGACATACTAAGTGTGTGTGTACCATATAACATTTCAAGATAAAATATCGATTTTGCAGTCTTTCAAAAGGGCTTATAAAAGTTGTGAAATTCCTCGTCATTTGCATCAGAATCCATATAATATTTGATGTTTGAATTCCGCTACTACGAATTAATTACTGCCAGAAGTGTATTTTCAGCACTGTGAAATTTTTAAGCTGAGATAAATGCATATATAACATTCATTTTTTGATACGATATTTCAGTCTGAAAACTAACTTTTAATATAATATAATATGGTATTTATAATATAGATTTTGCTGAATATAATTTTGTTCACTCAGAATAGAGGAACGGTTTCCTTATTATATAAAAAACTTATTTCTTTATACTTTATTTTTACATTACTAATTTTTTTATAAAGCACACAATGTTTTAGAAGATTTTAGTATACACGGCCTCCGCAAAACGTCTTTACCAAAACTTACTACATATTTCTTGCACATAAATAACCCGATTTAAGAAAACTTACCTTAGTACAAAGTTGCTTAGTTTGGGCTCTATACGACGCCGAAATCACAATTCTGAAACTTTTTTTATTACAATTATGAAACGGCTAATGCGCGTTTGCTAAAATTTGGTGCGTTCATATAGTTTTATGAGACAAACAAACACATATCAAAATTCTTAAGCAACGTCCCATAGGTGTAGAACCTGAGTCTTTTTCTAGGGTTTAAGTATAAAATTTTGTGACTTATTTACAACAAAAAACGTATTCTTTGTAAGACTCGATTACTGTCATGGTTTCTATGAAATGTTTATTTTAATAATTCCCAGTATTAAAAAATAATAAAGTTACTAAAAGGTAAAAAAGTCTTTCTTTGGAGACTGTGGTTAAGTAAAACTCAAAAAAGGTAGAAAACCCCTTGCCACAATTAATAATCGTATCCTAAATACGTATTTCGACAACTAAGTTGTCATCTGTATGTAAAACCACTAATCAAAGTGCTGCACATTTGGCACAGTAAAGCTAAAACAGAATCGCACACAATTTTACACGGCGTCCACGTATACACTGACTTTAAAGTGAATAACACAAACTAAAATTATGTCAACTTACTCTTCTTAAGAAAACAGCAACACCATGTGTTTATTCACAGCGCCCTCAGCCTTTTCTACCTCATTTTTAAGAATGAAAAAAAAAACAACTGTGTGGGATAGAACCGTTGTCTGATTTAAACATATTAAATTTATTTTTAACGATATGGATGCTTTCGTATGCATCAAGATCTCTGGGGTTGTTGATGTTTTTGACAAGTCTTAACCCTTTAACCGAAACGTTGTGGTCCGTGGTCAATGAGTAGTTTGCGACGTTCGATTTTTCTGGTTTATTAAATTTAATATGTGATATGTGTTCTTTAAAACGGGTTACCATTGAGCGTTTCGTTTGACATATATATTTCAAATTACAATCGTTGCAATTAATTTCGTATATACCTGATTTCAAATTCAAATTAACTTTATCTTTGGTATTACCTAGGAGACTTTTGATGATGTTTTCGGACCGCAAAGTAACTTGGAGACCTTCATCAACTCTATTAATGTTTTTCGTGATTGAATAGTATGGTAGAACATGTACTTTTTCTCCTGGTTACGCTGAAATATCAAGCTTACTACAACAAACAAATACTTAGTGCAACAAATAAATATACTCTTGAAAAATTCCCACAATTTCCCAACTTTCTTAACACAAGGTGTACCATACATCAAACCCAAAACCAATGGCACATAAAATCCAGCTAAATATCGTCCAATTACATACCAACGTTATATAAAATAATTACTGCATTTATAATAAATAAGATCGTGCAACATATCACTACGAACCACATCCCAACAGAAGAACAAAAAGGTTGTAGAAAACACAGTAAAGAATTGAAAGAAAAACTCATAATAACACAGTGATTATGAAGCAAGTATAAAAACATAAAATAAATCTAGACATGTATAACATAGATTGCAAGAAGGCTTTTTTAACACTGTTGTCCGCTCATGGTTACGAAAAATATTACAAATATGTAAAATAAACAGAAACGTTAAAAAAAATTTCTTTCGGTAATACTGCAACCATGGAAAACCCATGAGTGACTCGCTTAGTGCACTTAAGTTAGCTTAAATCTTATGCTTATGCTTAAATCCATTATCATACATGCTAAACGACACATAATAAGGTTTCAATATCAAATAAAATAAAACAACACTACACAAAACAAATAATTTAGAGGATTACTGAGGATAATGAGAGGATTACTGAAAATTACAGAAGAAATAACCTCTGATATTAAGATAGAACTTGGCAAAAGCAAATGCAAAATACTACAAATTGAAAAAGGAAAATAGAAGCAGCCTGTTACAAAATAAACACTAAATAAACAAGACACTTACAAGTACCTTGGCTTCCATCAAAATAAAAACGTAAATCAAACATATATAAAGACAGAGTTAAAACAACAGTACACCCGTAGATTAATCGCTATTCTCAAATCATATCTAAATTCTAAAAATTTAACAATAGCAATTAAAACTTTCGAAATATCCGCTTTAACATACTCATTTGGAATAATTAGATGGGCACAGGCGGGCCTTAATAATATTAATTTCACAACACACGCACTCATGCAAAATTAGGGGGTAGAGTGATGTGACCTTAGACAATACTATCAGGACAAACACGATAACCTACACATCGCAATAACAAAAGCAGGCCAAAATTATACGCCGTTAAACCTAGCACTAAAACAGACACACGACTCATGTAACGATTTAACGTACATTCGGATGAAGAAAATGATATGGGAAGAGAAAAAACTCTATGGAAAACATTACTCCCATATGGCAAGAGAAAACAGTTACAAATTGTTAGAAAGTGGACAGATTTTTCCAGAAACAAAAGGTTTCAACTCAGCAATACAAGATCAAGTAATATGTACAATAAACTATAGGAAATACATCATTAATAAGCAAATATTCAGAAAGATAGCTGAAGGCGATGCAATTTACACCCTAAAACCATAGACCATATTATTCTAGGATGTAATACACTAGCAAAAACAGACATAATAAGGCAGCTAAAATACTACACCAAGCAATACCACAAAAATACAACCTCATTATTGATACAACCTACAACCCTACTATAACTACTATAACCCTACTATAACTCTATTGGCATACAGACAAACAAATTTCAGAAAATAGACCCAGTTATCGTACTTCAAGTGTAAGATATCGCATACTTAATGTATATCCAGCGTGATCCATAACTTTACGACAAGCGCAGGAATCCTATTTTGAACAAATAAGTTCCTATGTGCATGTGGCAAATCTTTAATAGTTTGCGATATACTGACTATCTAAATTAACCGTGCACAAACTCTCAATACTGCATATTTAATTGCATAAAATGCACTCCACGAGTTAGAATGCACGCAGTACAGTATCATTCGAGGTAAGCACCATACTTGGTGTCCTAGCAACAAATTAATGTTATCTATTTTTCTGCAAACGTTTAAAAACCTCTAAACATGGCATCTTTTACTTCACCTCAATATATCGATATGATTTTTGTTTATGGTTTTTGTGACGGTTTACAAATAGAAGACAACCAGGACGAGAAGTATTTTTATGAAAGTTTCAAAAAACACGAGAAACTGGTTGCGTATTTCCAAAACAAATCGAATGACCGCATGTGTTGCATAACGTAGAATCAATTGTCGATATTGTAATTAATAATCCTCGCATCAGTACTCGACAAATAGCACGGGATGTAAATTCTAGTCAAAGTTCAGTATGGAGAGTTTTACGCCGCCAAGTGTTTCATTCCTATCATTTTCAAACAGTTCAAACTTTACTAAATAGAGATTACGGTGGCAGACTACAATTTTGTCAATGGCTATTAGATCAAATAACAGAACATACAGCATTCTTACCTAATGTATTGTGGACGGATAAAGCAATCCGTTCATAATATGGTCATTAGGAAATCCACATGCTATTCGACAGCGAAGAAATCAGCGACGTTTTAGTATTAATGTTGGAGGGGAATCCTTAATTCAAAAATTTTGGGAATTTAAATTTTAGAACATTGTTTAAATGGTAATAATTACTGAAATTTTTTGAAAAATCGTTTGAATGAGAAATTAAAAGATGTATTATTACTTAATAGAGAGTATATGTGGTTAAAACATGATGGGCCACCACTACATTCCGCTGGACCGGTAACAATGTGGTTGAATAGAAATTATTCGGAATGATGAATTTGACAACGTGGTCCGGTGAAATAGTTACCACGCTCGCCAAACCTAAACCCAGTAGGCTTATGCACGGACAGTTTAGAAACCTAGTATATTGCAAACTATGTATTAAAGGTTTACCACATGTACATAGGAACTTCTTTGTTCAAAATAGCATTCTTTATCACCCATTTACGTTTGTCGTCTAAGTTATGAATCGCTCTATATAATATCCTTCATTATATCAGTTAGTACAATTACACTCCATCAGTTCTCGAAAGATCTCTAATCATTAGAACTACCATCCAAAATCCACGAATTAATGCAGTGATCAATGGTACTCAATACATGTAGTACTGTCCATAAATTTTTACGAATAGAATAAATTCGTATCGCTTACTAAACAAACACCCTTCTATAATCTAAAGAATTGTTAAATGATACAAAAATACCAATAACAATAAATTGCATCATAAAGCTTGTAGTAAATATCGTTCTATCATATATACTAACACCGCAGCATCTACTGTATACCACCGAGCTTATACCCTCAGACATGTGGGTAGAGTATAATCTTTCCTGGCTACAGGCTAGGAAGTGCGAGAGAACTTCCATAATAATAAATTTAAATTAATAAACACCCGTGATTAGCTCAAGAAATTAAAACAATATGAAAGAAAAATAAAGTAATTATAACACCATTTCCTTAATGCATATAATACCTGCTGGCGTACTGTAATAGCTATTAATATAACGAGAACATTAAGCGATTTATAATACGAGGACGTTGCCTCGTAACATCCGAGAGGGTTTAAATCGCTGATGTTCGAGTTTATATTCAAAGCTTTATCGTATCATCAACGATATCAAGATTAAAACAAAATCAACAAATTGTCTGTCATACAAAATACTTACGTCAAAGCTTGCACGTTTTTGAAATAAATTAATAAATCATGGAAGAATTTGATGTTCCCGCAAATATTGTAGAGGCTGCAAATAGTGCAAAATTAGATTTGTTGCCAGCGAAGTCAAAACTGCATTACGAAAACGAATATCGTCTGTTTTGTAAATGGCGAGATGAATAACATGTTCAAGGTGCTGGGGAAACAGTCTTGCTCGCTTATTTCGTGAGACTGTCAAAATTGAGAACTGTCAAAATATTGAAATTCATGTTCACAAATAATGTACTATTTGACGTATTATGGTTTTGTATCTAACGTATTATGGTGCTGTATCTAACGTGTTATTAGTTCTTAGTTATTAGGTATTAGTTATTAGTTACTAACGTATTATGAGTAACTAAAGTATTATTAAGATATTGTAATATTATGTTGCTAATAATTATCAATAAATGTTTCACATAAAGATGGCATAATAGTTGATGATACGATAAAAGTGCTTAATATGTCAACGCCATAATATTAATAATAATAATAATACTGATAATAGTAGCTTAAAGTTTATTCTAAAATACATTAAAATAATAATAAGAATACACATTGAATAATGAGCCGCCATATCAAAGTAAATTGAATAATAATTGCTTTGTAAAATAAAATTTATAAATTTTAGTGACTGGTGAAATTAACTATTCAATTTTTAATTATTTTTTGTCCTATATCTATATCTACACATATTCCCAGTCACATTTCATTCCTTTCTCCTCTATAGCTTTCAGGGTTCTTTCCATTATTTTTCTTTGTTTGGTTATCATGCGCATATGCAATATTCGGTGCACCCTTTTGTTCGTCAGGTATCTCTACATATCTTAGTATATAATGTAAAAAAGCAGCTGAGTAGCAGACCGAACATTCAAATGTCCCACACTTTTTTTATGGGAATTCTGTCATCTGTGTTATAAATTTTGTGTTTCTTAATTCTTTTTAAATTACCACAAACTGACATCTTTTTATTGAATCCAGCGTTTTGTTAAAGGTACTCTTTGCTATTTGCTAATTGTGTAACTGTATATTTCCCTTATACTGTTAACTTTCTCTAAACAAACCATACCGATAATTTGCTTAAATACAATTCTTCCTAAATTATCCATATAGTTTCAAAATATTTTTGTACTCGTTTAATTTCTCTGTGATTCTTGCATTACGTATTGTGATAGTATATTTCTAAATTTGGTAGTTCATATTCTTTTAAGGAATTTGGATATTATTGAATGAGTTTTATCTCCTCTATATTTTACTAGCTTAATATTTATAATATTTTCCCTAATAGTTTCCCCGTTTTAATTATTTTTGGTTATTTGGTTTCTTTCTTTGAATGTTGATTCTTTTATATACTTGCCAATTGATTCTAGTTGTTCATTGTTCCTCTTGGCAATTCTCTGAAATAATCCACCTAATTTAACTTACAAAAATTATCGCATTTATTTTTTTTTAATATTTTTTATTTAAATAACGTCCCTGGATATAGTTAGTTTTTTTAGTTATTTATTTAATCAGTTCTTGTTGATTCTTGTGTAATATTATTAATAAACAGCACTTTGCATGTTCGAAAGTAATTTATTTTACATATAGCTACTGTACAATATGAAACAAACATGTAAATAATTTACATATCTGTAACTATGTACATGGACAATACACCTCGTATTTTCAGCAATTACTTCTGCTTAATACATATGTTTCTGCCAATATAGGCGTCCTCAGCTAAGCTAGTGAAGCAATTTATACAAATTAATACAAACCTGTTATAAACAACTGGTTTGTATCTGTATTTAAATTTACTGAAATAGCCCGCAAAGATCAAGCAAGTTCCGTCCTATAAGAAGACAACTATTTAATAATTGACATCTTACGGGCGAAAGATACATTGTCCGGAGGGCTACCTATCGTTCGAACAGCTATGCTGCTACGGGAAACGATAAAATACGTATGTAGATGTAGTCCATTAACAACCTGCCAGATGGCGGTATATACGAAAAGGTTTTGTTTAAGTATAACAATACGTTAAGCACGTATAAAGCGTTTGTACAATATGAAACAAACATGTAAATAATTTACATATCTGTAACTATGTACATGGACAATACACCTCGTATTTTCAGAAGTACAGAAGTAATTGCTGAAAATACGAGGTGTATTGTCCATGTACATAGTTACAGATATGTAAATTATTTACATGTTTGTTTCATATTGTACAAACGCTTTATACGTGCTTAACGTATTGTTATACTTAAACAAAACCTTTTCGTATATAGCTACTGTCAGCTTGTCCTTGTTAGTTTCTGATACATAGTATAAGCTCTTTCAAATATCTTGGAGTCAAAATCGATAGCTAGGCAAAAACAGGAACAGATGTAGAAGCTAGACTAGAACCATCTGTTAAGCTGTATCATGCTCTTACCAGACCATTTGAAAGAGATTTCAGGAAGAACTAAAATGACGATTTATCAAACGATATTTAGCCGACATTAATATTTGGAAGTGAAGGTTAGGCGATGTCGAAAACAATGAAAACTAGAGAACAGACTGTTGAAGTGATATAGTGAATGGATTATGATTAAGTTCTTATGCATATATGTAAATACTTGCAAAGCGGGACTTCGTACAATAATTACGCGAAATAAAAACTAAATTAATTTTGTATCTACTGCATACGAGGTGTGGCTATAAAATACTCAGACAAGTGCTACTACAGACGAACTACGCATGCGCCAAAGTCGTATGCCGATAGCTGTATAGCTTGAACCCTTCTCTTTCGACTGGCGCCCTTCCCGTGTCTGTAGACATAATAGCCTGGCCGCGGCCTTTGTTTGTAAAGAACTATTTTTTTGTTTTGCCATAAAAATAGTAAGTGTTTTAATAAAACAACTAATTGTCGTGAAATTTTGTATGACGCTTGAAAAAATCACTACTGAAAATTATCTTTTATTAAAACAAGTGTATTGCAATAAATGTTTATCACGTGCGCGGATATTTGTAAGGTTTAAGCGTTTTGAAGATGGCCGAAAAGACGTTGAATCCAATCTAACATTCGGTTAACTATACGTGTGATTTATGAAACTGTGGGAATTGACAAAGAATGCGTAAAGCAAATTTTTACATAAGAATTTGGACATGCAAAAAGTGTATGCGAAAGTGATGCCGAAAATTCTCACAATCGAGCAAAAAGAAGCTCATGAAGATATTTGTACTGACACTTTAAGTGCCATTGAAAATGACTCTTACATCTTAAAAAGAGTAATAAAATGTAATGAATCTTTTTTTTCTCATATGATTGAGAAACTAAGCGTTAACCAATGCATTGGTAGAGCCCAACTTCACCGAGAGCTAAAAAGCGCGAATAAGCAAATCAAAATTCAGAGGTATGATAATTATCTTTTCAATATCCATGGGATCGCGTACCTTAAATAGGCTCCTGAAGGTTAAACTGTTAATCAGCAATACTACACCTTGAAGTTCTTACTCAACTCCGTGAGAAAATCAGAAAACAAGATAAGAATTGTGGAAAATGGCTTCTTTATCGGGACAACACACCAGCGCACACTACATTGTCTATCAAAACGTTTGCAGATGTTTTCCATCCCCTTTATTCGCCAAACCTGGCACCGTGTTACTTTTACCTGTTTCCTCAAGGTCAAATCCGCATTAAAAGGAACAGGATTTCAGATCATTGAAGACCATAGAAGAAGACTTCTAGCACTGCACAATGGAAAATTCCAATGGAGTGATGCAGGGATAGAAGAAGGGTGTATATTGAAGGGAATAATAACCAAATTTGTATAAGTTTAAAATAAAAAGTTTTACATCATCGGTCTCGTTATTTTATAGCCACATCTCGTACTCTATATATGCTTAAGTTACTATTATCAATATTTTTCTTCTTTTTGGCAAAACCTAAAAAATATATGTACTGTAGATATAGTAGTTTATTATTCTTAAGGCACTTTCATATATAAAATGTTTTAAAAATAACTATTTTAAAATGACTATTGAAGATAATAGAATCGGATACATTATAACATAAATAGGCGGAAATCATAGCTGTACCAAAACCAGACAAGGTTCATGCATAACCTCTTATAGACCAATTAGGAAAGTTTGGTATACTGGACCCTTATGCAAAGGTGAAATTCTACTTTCCACATAACTACTGTCATATACTAAGTCCATATCTTAAAGAAAGATTATACGTTATAAGATACCGGTCGTTATACTGAACCCACTGAGAAGCTCTACAAAGTATTTTTGGTCAACTATATACACCGCCGAAATACTCATCATCCATTCTATACTTTCGGCAACATTTGCAGACAATACTACGCTTTGATCATCACATATAGTGTTAGAGATAGTCTCAAGAAGCATACAAGTCCATTTAAATAAATTAGAAAATTGGTTCAAACTATGGCGCATTAAAATCAACGTGCAAAAGTCAGTCAACATATTGTAGTGGAATTTACTTTGAAATTGCTTATTAATCGCCGGCTATTCAATCTAGTAGAATCCACGAACTGCCATCTCATGAATCGTTCCTTGCGGATCAGGGTTAAATTTCGTTTTCCAGAATAAAACCATAAACACAAATAAAACACAAATCAGTCCCTTTTGTTAGTGTATTTAAAAAATAAAAAAAAAATCCCTCTACAAAGTGTATAGGGTGCTAAAGCATCATCAAACAGTAGCAATGAGGAAACACTCTTTGTGAATAATGACTCGCACAAAGAGAAAAACCTCTTGTGAATCTCGATCAAACATAAAACTAATAAATACTAGTGAAATCTGTCAAGTTTAACCTCTACTGTGACCCCTTCAAACAAATATCAAAAACAAATAAGTTTTCAAAACTCACGAAAATTGAAATTTTGTCATGCGCCAAAATAACACAACAAGGTCAAACCCCACTAAAGAAAACTCCAACCTTGAATTCAAAAATGTTCTCGAAAATAATTTTTAAGAAAAAACTTCCCTTACAAAAAACATGACAACTTTCTCTAATACCCATATGCTATTTTCAAATATAAATTATTACAAGAAATACATGGAATTACAATAATGAAAATAATTGTGATATCAAATATATAAACAAAATATTTTTATCAACTTACATAGATCTATGCACGATTTTATAAAATACACGAGAGATATCTTTTTCACAAAATTTCAATAAACATAAAAAAACACTCGCATAAATCGAATTAAGATTTACTTGCACCTTACAATAAATGCAAAAACAAAATACAACCCGATTTTTATAAAACAAAGAATAAAACTGAGAATTTTATTCTTTCATAAACCGATCACTTTAACAGTCAAGATATCTCTAAATCAAAATGAAATTTCAATATCCGCTTGTCCATCCCCACCATCTATAAAAATCAAAATATATACAGACAACACATTTTAACAAATACAATATCCGGAAAAGCGGCAAGTTCAATCCTTTGGTCAACCTATATATACGAGGGCTAATCATAATTTCATACATTATAAAATTTATTTTACTTATAAAATAATATATATATATAACGATCCCCGTCTGAAATAAATAAACATACAACTGAAATAGCTAAGTTTTTTTAAAATGTCCCTAACTATGGAGTCCACAAATTGTTCAATCTTTTTTCCTTTCTTGTTCAAGGAAAAATCTATAGCAATATGTACATTTCACTATAAAAAAAAAACTCACCTTCTGTCATTTACGATCAACAAATCCCTCAATCCAATCATACAGAATATCTGAGTACACACTTATATCAACCGTTAACAGGAATACCTCATATACTAGTCAAATACAAACAGTTAAAGGTAAAATATTCCTAGCTTTCCCAAATATCTATCCTTCTGCCACCTATAGCGATCAATAAATTCCTCCATCCAATTATACAAAATATCTTGATATGCACTTAGATCAACCCTTAACAGAAATACCTTATACTGGCCAAATGTAAACAGCTAATGTTAAAACATTCCCAGATTTATTGGTTACTGGAATCCAAGTCGCAATTATCCTTATAAATTATCCTTACAAAATAAAACATATAGCCATACGACATTCAGCTTTGGGGTGCTGCTGGCATTTCGTATATCATCATAATACAGAGATTTCAAACATAGTAATTCACAGACGGTTAAAAGTTCCAATGGTTCAACAAGAAATATCACTTCTGAGTGTCAAATAGCAAGATATTAGATACCATTCAAACGCCTATGTGCCAGACCTGTCGTTAGCCGAAAGTGATGCGGTTAAAAAATGTAATCCACTAGACTTGCCAATCAGATTTATGTAATTACAATATCACTAATATATTATTAATCAGCTAACAATGTATTTTGTTAACTACTTAATAAAATGAGTCAGCAGATAAACTCCTCTCCATATTATGTAATGTTAATCATATTTATCAAACCACAATACTAAAAAGGATAGATAAAGTTCAATAAAAAAAAATAATATAAATAGAAAAGTAAAAATTATAATCCTATAAGTGTTATATTCTAATAGTGCTAAATTGAGCGAAGCTTTTTTGTTTTCTAAAGAAAATATACGATGTTGGATTCATATTTATGTTAAATAGTTTTAATGTTAGAGAATAGCCAAAAAATAAAAGATATTACTAAACATTATTTACATATATTTAATAAAAAAAACTTCATAATTGGGACATTTTTGAAGCGCTCTATATCATATATTCAATTTATTACCTCATATACATCAAATTTTCGAACCATTACAGGAAATAACATGAAAGTTTCTATAAATTTATCGAAACGATGCAGGAAATAAAGGAAGCTGGGAACAAAAGAGAAATATTTTATTCATAAACTCAGCTTACACGTCTGTATATTACGAAAAGAAAACAAAATAAATGAGATTTACTGTTAGACAGTTATCATATATATGCGGAGAGAAGGGGTAAAACGTTACCTTAATGGAGTGCCTCCTGAAAGACGTTTTTCAAAAACTCTATAAACTCTAAATTTATTCTGATCTATGGCAATAATGAATTAAGTTGAAAATGTTCTTAACCACTATTTTACATTTTTTAACTAAACATAAGTTCCTTATTGATATAACTTGCTTTAGTTACTTCATTATCTATTCTAGAATATATAGAATAAAAGAAATACGGCATAGTGATTAAAATATTTATACTAAAACGAGGGCTTGCCCTTAAAAAATATATGCTTTACTTTCAAACAACATTTCAAACATTTTTCATTTATTTGTAATTATTAAATATTTAACATAGTAACAATTTGTGTGATAAGATAACAGTACCTATAAATAGTTAAATTAACAAATTTCAATACTTCCAGAAAAGTAGGTATGTTAACAAATTCCATTTTGTCGATTTTCTTAAGTGTTTGCATACAAATTTCAAACACATGTTCTAATTGAAACTAACTGTTTTTTGGGAAGTACATTTCTATTAATTTGAAAAATTTAATTATTTATTACATAAAAAATATTATTAAATTAGCAAGTAGGACCCGGTGTAAAACACAATATCGGTCAAATGAGTGATTTATTGACTATTAATAGCGTTATTTATTGGTGGAAGATTGATTTATGAAGTGTCAACGTTCTTAAATAAGGTTCTTAAAAAATTTCTCTCAATAAATTTAAATGACAGTATGCGTCGGTTGAACAGTTAATAAAGAATAAAAAAACAACATTAATTCTGTTAAAAACAACATCTGCTCGACGAATACAATCGAGCAAACAAATAGTGGGGCTGTTATAACATGCATACTATACATGATACCGCCACAACGTTTTATCGGGGCAATAGGTCATTCAATCGCTTCAGTCCGCTCTCTGATCATTAACTTTTCTCTTCAAAATCTGTTTGTCTAATTTTGATATCCTAAACACATCTAAAAATTCTTTAGAATTTAATTTTGTTTATAGAATCAATTTGTGATTGGCATCTAATAGTTACATGTTCATTGCGCACGCGCAAACAAAGTTTACTATAGAACTAGTTTAACCCTTTAGCTTAACAAACATCCATTCCATTCTAATTTTTATTCAAATAGTTTGATGTAAATCAAATGAATCATCAATTAATTCGTTCAATATATTTCAAATGAATTCAAGTTATGTCTAGTTTCAACTGAGGGATTTAAATTAGCTCTTCTCTTAGTTTTCAACGTACATATTTATTTTCTACTATTTTAGTTTTATTTTAAAATAGAAGGATTTATCATTCCATTTTAATTACTTACCTAAACATTTATATATAATATTTTCATGAATAAATTATGTCAATTTAACATCTCTACAAATCAAAAATTCTAACAATTCACCCTTGAATATTTATCATTTATTAGAAAAAATACAGGTTTTAATTTGATTCATATTAGAATAATATTATGACATATCGGAAAACTGGTGAATTCTACCTTATCTAAAATATGTACATACATTGCATTTGTAGGAAATATTATAAAGTCTGTTGCAAGAACATGTAGGAGATTTTTCAAGGAAAACGTATCCTAAAATATTTTGTTATATCATTAACAAGCATTTTTAAAGTATTAATCGCTATCACCTAATATGTAGTCCAGTCGCAGTTGCTACTGTCTACTGCTGAGAAAGTCTTACCATACTCGCAATAAGATTTTCTGCTTAATCTGTGCTACGAAAGTAACAACAAAAATTTGTGCTGCTGAAATTCATAAAAATCTACATTAGGATTCATGAAAATGTAATACCCAAAGCAATAGTTCATCGTATTTTAACCGAAAAACTTGGTCTTCAGAAGCTAAATTCAAAGTTCATTCCACATCCAATCTCATGCTCATTGCTTTTTACAATTTCAAAGGAATTATTCACAAGGAATTCTTTCCAAATGAGACAAAGGTTTAATACGCCGCAATCATCGTGCTCTCCTAAAAATCGAGAACCAGGCAGTAAGTGATCGTTTCACAACGATGTATTTTTTCAACATTCCCTTCAATTGTTTAATTAACTCTTACTAAATTTCTTGATCTAAAATAATTTTTTTGCTACCGTATTCAGCCAATTTGGCTCGACGCGATTATTTTTTATTTTTTAAGCTACATTTAGCGATTAAAGAAAATCGTTTTGCAACAACTGAAGTCATTCAACGGTTATCGACTAACAATGTCAACATAATTGCCATCACGACATGAAAACATCATTTTGTGTACTTCTTTAACGTGCATATCTTGGTATTAATGCTTAAAGAAAATATTTCGAATAAATGAAATATTTTTTGTCAAGATTAGTTAACTATTTGAGATTTGTTAGCCGTTTGGGTTATTTTTGTGACAGAAGCTATATGATTTAAATCATGACAGATTTTACGACAACATAAATTCTTAAATTATTAATTGCAAAAAAGTGTTATTTTCGAAACCAGGATTTTGTTATTACAAATTGTTGATATATTATTGAATACCAAACTCATGTGATACACAATTTAATCCTTCAAGTGCATTCGTAAAAATACATAGCCACTGTTAGAGCTAAGCTACTACGCTTCAAAAAATTTCATTAAATTGGAAATCATCTTAAATGCGAGTATGTAACTATAAATCTTAAATCAAATTTAATGTTTATTTAGCTGGTAAAATTTATTTACAGTCGATTATGTACTGACTAAGTTGGAGTTGGGCTACTTCCTTGGGGAAGTTAAGTTGAATTGAAGTTGAGTTGAATCGGGTTGGGTTCTTTTAATAACTCTTAGTCTTTTCAATTAAAATAAATGCCATTTAAAATTTGTTTTGTGTCTAATTTATCGTTTTTTTAGGTTTAACTTGTTCCTTTTATTCAAATTATATTTCACTGATTAAGTTGGGTTGGTTTCAGTTGGGCTTTCTTTTTCCTGGGTGGAGGGCTAAGTCTGCTTGGTTTCGACTTGGTTAGGCTGGATTGAGTTCGATCGAATCGGGTTAGGTTCCTTGAATAATTAATAATATTTTTTATTAAAGTAAATGCTATTTAAATTATATTTTGTGGCTAAGTTATATTCTTTTTTAGGTTTAACTTATTGCGTTTTTTCAAATAAGTTTTCATAACAAATTTTAAAGATGATATATTTTATAAGAATCTATTTTACATTCTAATTTTGTTTTGTTTGCTCTTCTTGGGCATGTTTATTAATTTTAAATTTTATTTGAAAATTTTATACATGTTTAAAAAGACTAACATAGCGGGTTCTTTTTTTATCGTTACACATACATTGTCCTATATGTAAAGCTAGGCAAGAAAAGGCAATGTATAGGTGACATAGTAGGCTACCAGTTATACTTATACACCAGTGACTTAAATCTCAAATTAAATACATTTTATTGAAAAATAGATATTTTAATTATCCTAACGGAGGTAAGCCTTGTGCGAAGACAATTTTAAATATTTAAATAAGATGGTTGTTTTCTAAATTTCAAAACAGAGAACATTAAGCTTAATATTATGTGTTATGTAGGATCGCTTTTAGATGTAGTCATGCCATTTTGGATTATCGTAGAGTTCGGTGTTCAAAACGCTGAAAGAATTCAAATATAAGCCATACAAGATATCAAACCATCAAAAGATTTTTGAGGAAGTTAAAATAAAACGAACTGATTTTTGTGATATAATACTTAATTTGATAAATGACATCGAAGAAATTTTAAGTAAAATAATTTTTACTGATAAAGCAAACAGTTCCATAATAGATTTAAAGAGCTTCATGTACATTCTGTATGACAATCTAAATAATTTTCCTTTGAATGCTTAAACATTAATATCTTTAATAGGTAGAAAGCATAGTAAGACGAAACTCAGTGAGTTATTTCTTTAGCTAATAGGAAAAGGTTGGGTGGAATTTTAATAAAATAAATACTTAGGTTACTTATTAATATTTTTAAAATTTTTATTTAGGCACACTATCATATAATATTTTTCGGTTTTAGTCTTGCACAGGTTTGTTCTATTATTAAACGAGCTGTACTAAACACTCTCTCACTTTCTGCTGAACGCGCTGGAATGCAGAAGTATTTCTTAGTACATTATTCTTAAGGGTTTCATCTCCATTCCTAGTACCTAAAAGAAAGTCCAAATAAAAAAATGCAATTACCCTTTTTTTTTTAAACTTACCTTCCAAAATAAAAGAGGATCTACGTCATGATTTGAGTTTGGCCTTTTGAAGTATTGCCTTTTAGTTATTATTACATCAGCTGTAATTGATTTGACTTTCTCTTATTTTTTCTTGCAAAAATCCAAATTATTAAAGTGACTTTTGATGTGGACTAATGCCTGTTTAGATTATAGGCATTTGTTCTTTATTTTCAGGGCCTATTTTCTTCGTAATATTAAACATTTCTTGTTCCATAAAAGAAGTAGCCCCGGTAGCGTTTTCAGTACTACCAAAACCTTCTCAAGGTTCTAAAACTGTTCCTATTCTAGTATCTGAAAAAGTCTTGCTTTAATAGATTCTAAAAGTTTGCTGCATAATGTCTAGCCTTCCTCAATCCTCAATTCCAGTAGTGATGCTGCCAGATAATTGTACAGTCCAAAAGTTATTGTGATTATTAAAGAAATAGTAACATATTGCTATGAATTGTGATTTTGAAATTTGCTTATTCACAATTCTCGACAAATCTATCCAGCTAGGATACTCAGTCGGTTTACTTTCAAAATGGTACTGCTTTCCTCCCAAGGTTCCAATCGGAAATGTGGACAAAAGATTAATTTAGTTGAGCGCCACTCAAAATTTATTTGAGAAAAAATATAGTAATATCTTTAAGTTACTTGTTTTCTTGAAATAAGGTTAAATAATAATAAACACAATAAAATTTAAATGAAACTTTAATACAAAAATCAAAAAAAAGGAAAAAGAAATTTATCTTTATAAAGTATACTTTTTTTTTTTATACTAGAAATTTTAAAAAACCTTCTTTGTCATTTATATCAAATAACTAAGATTAAATTTCAAAACGATAATAATAATACAGTAGAAAATTACAATATTCAATTCGTTCAATATAAAAATAAGATATCTTTTATAAAATATATTACTTACGTAAAAAATATATTCATATACTCGAGACACATGAGTAAGAAAGTGTTACAATCAAATACGAGATCCACAAACTCGTAAATAAATCGGTAATGATATAAGCAAACACAAAAGCACAATTAAATCAAAAGACAAAAACCGAAATTACTAAAACAAAGATAAAGATTTATCTTTCAATAAATACACCTTTCTTACTTCACTGAACAGTTGTGTCTGGATACAGCTAGTACGCAGGCTACGCTTAAAAAAATATACAGTTTTACAATGGTCCACAGCAGATCAAACGGCATTCTCAAACTGCGCAAGTCAAATCTACAAATATTCAAAATAATAATGCACTCATAAATAGTTAAACATTTTCAAAATATTAGTGGGGAAAAGTTCATAGCAATATGTATTAGCTACAAGAACTTTCCACTACTGCTTTTTAAGATAAGTTTCTCCATTTTATAAAACCACTTTTTCATAAGATACCACGAGGTGTTATTTGTTTTTATCGTGTTATTGAAGTGCCCCCAATACGTTGGTTACGTTCGGTAATTCAATTAGAAGTAATGTGAGAACGTTCTCCAATCTCATAAGTCTATTTGTACTTTTTTGTTATCAACGCATTCATATTTTCTACCTTTTTGGATACACTAATCTTACTATCTTAGATATATTTCATCCTTAAAGAAATACTATCCATCTTTAAATTTTTTAAAGATATTTAAAATTGTCTTCGCACAAGGTATACGCCTGCTAGAATAATTAACTGTTTTAAATAAATTATCTATTTTTCAATAAAATGTGTTTAATTTAAGATTTAAGTATGAATGAAAAATCAGAAATATTTGAAATTTAGAAAATTAGGTCACTGATGTATAAGTATAGCAGGTTGCCTACTATGCCAGCAATCCATTGACTTTTCTTTTTTTAGCTTTACATAGAGCTATGTATGTGTAATGATAAAAAAGGACCCGGTATACGTTGCGTTTTATTTTATATATTTTAGATGTTTTCTAAGTATTTCATTTAATTTTCTTATAGAATACTACAAATTCTAATTTACATATTCTTTTTTACTAACAGTGTATTCAGACATACACAATAATAAATAATAATACGTACAAAAAAAAGGAAGAGAAAAAGAGAAACAAACCAAGCAATTCAAAATGACAATATATGACATGTATTCTGTTCTCTTAGGCTTTATTGAACATAAACACCCATTGACATGTTGAACACATAAGATACACAGACCACTACCGATATTTATACATGGAGATTTAGGTTAAAAAAATGATTGTTGAAGTCTTAAAGTTTGCTGAAATGTACAATTTAATACAAAAACAATGACAAGCATAAATGCTAAAAACTCGCGATGCATATAGAAAACTAAGATTTATAAGGGATTCTAAACTAATAATCACGTATATAGACCAAGAAGGATAAAGCTAACAAAATTCTCATTCCATACCATAGTTATTGATTAAATAATAGAATTGCTTAAGGAGAAAGGGTTTAAAGCGTAGATTCCCAATGTGGTCTATATTAACACCCAGCGGTTGGTGAAGATATTACAACTTATTATTGTAATATCTCTACCTGAGGAAGCTACTTTGTAACGAAACAGTTGTTGTGGTTTTTTAAATATAGTGTAAATCTTAATACATTAATGGTTTGTTTCATTTCAAGATGAAAATCGATTTACATCAAGTAAAGACCGAGTCAATCCAAAAGCCGAGAGAGTCCGGATTATATGCAAAATATGCTTTTTTAATTGCCTTATTTCATTAAAAAACATTAAATAAACCCAGAAAACACATTATTTTGTTGTTAAAAGGTATATCAACAAAATTATGAGTGTTCTGGGTTCATTTAATGTTTTTTTAATCAAATAAGGCAATTAATAAAAGTATATTTTGTATATAATCCGGACACTACTCATAACTTAATACATTTTTGATAAATTTCTTCATAAAATATTCGCATGTGAATTGCTTGTGTTGCTAATGTATTTATTTAAATTTTTATTCACACCAATGTTTAATAGTGAGGTTTGGGTTTCATAATAAATTATTCTTTTTTACTTTATAAGTTTTTATTTACTTAAGTTAAAAAATTACAAATTCAATTAAAAACGAATTATGATTAATTATTAAAGTTCGGATTTTATATAAAAAACATATTTTTTATTATTAGGTACATCATCCTAAAATTTTTTACATTTCTAACATATATTCGCATATTTTGATCCATTCATTAGTTTCGAACGTAAAAAAATAATTAAGAAACGAGTCCATGTACATAAAGAAAAATTGCCGAATATTCCTCTCCATCCTGAACCGGTATCGATGGGGAACGTGGTTAGGCGCACCCATATTTCGCGCGAATAACTATAATCATATAAAAACATTGCAATAGATTTTTCTGATTCAGCTGAATCAGTTATAATATCCAAAAGTTTATTCGAAAAACGCGAGATTCCAGATCAGTTGACGTATATTAAAGCCCATTATAATTTTTTTAAGCCAAATATATTTAAGTAAGTATCTTAGAGTAAATTTCTATTGTAAAACATTGGTATAGTTATAGGTACTAGATAAATTCTATAGTGTTGCAACAAGTAATGATGGTTTTCAAAAGTTACTTTCGTTATTTTACTATTCTTCCTTGATTTCCAGTAAGCGAAATACATCAACAATAAAGTGCATAAAAACCCATAAATGGTAAAAATGAAGCATATATTTGACATATTTTTGGGATGAACGCGAAATACAAACTTTATTAATTATAGTTTCTGGCGCATTAGGTGAATTCTAAATTATAAATGTCCATGCATAAAAGAATCTCCCATAAGAAGTTGATAACAAGAAAAAATAAAATGGAGTATTGTAAGTAACTTGGAGATTATTATTGAACCATTTTTTTTTAATTCTAAGGTTTATTTATTATTATTCACTAAAAATTTCGATCGTATCAAAATATTAATAAATATTATATACTAAGATAAGAAATAAGAAATGTTTTCTAGTAAAATACCGTTTTATATCCTCTTTATTGGCGAAGTAAAAATTTAGCAGACATCTTGAGCACCCCAATTACATCGAACATAACTTAAAAGAGGCTTCGATGGTGAAAAATGTTGAAGTAGACCCTTTGGAAATAAGATCATATTAATAATAACCTTTCTTATTCGAAACCATATATCTTAAGCTAAACTTAATTTGGCCCATCATAGTATATATTTCAACTTAATAGGATAACGGGTATGTATACTGAAGACCTCTTTCGTATTTGATTGATAGCCGCAAATAAAGTTAAGTGAATCGATCTTTCCACTTTGATTTCTCAACAAGTCCCATCACGCTCTATTCATTTTTGATACAACGCAAACCAAGCTTCATAGTATTTTTTATCCCACAATGAGGCATTTAATTATGATTGATCGGTATAATTTAGTAATTTACAATTAATTATCAATTAATGGTGTGATATTGACTGCGAATACGCAGACTAAAACGAACAGAATAATACGAAAAGTTGTTTATCTGTCACGCATAATTAATTAATTCAATTCCCTTCCATATTCGATTGCTTAGTTATGGAAATTGTGATCGAATCAGAATGTTGGACTCCATTCTTGCGATTCATGGGAGAGAGATAAAAATAATGTATGTGTTGCGATCCGGGCAGACTATGTTAGCGTAATTTATGAAGTTCTCGAAGTTCCCTTTAGTGCTTTATGGTAATAAAAATAAAAATTTGATTTCAAAATAATAGTGTAAGTTTGCAAAATATGATATAGGTTGTAAAAATAAATAAAATACAAAATCTATTGCCTGTTTGGTATTAAAGTATATATATATATATATATATATATATAAATATAATATATATCCGTACTATATATATATATATATATCTAATCTGTTAAGAAAAGGTTGGTGGCTATATTACCCAATTATAGTACTGGTGGACGCAGAAACAAATGAATAATTATTAGTCAACATGGGTCCGGAACTCAACTGTTTACGACGCATAACAAATTTACTGTTTTAAAGTCAAGAATTCAATTTTTTGGGTTTTTAGAGTGGTCGCCTTTGTGAAACAACTTATTAGGAAACTAGTTCTGTCAGACATCTGTAACCACATTATTTCTGTTCTCAAATGATACATAGTACGCAAATACAGAAATGGCCATACGGTCGTATAAACCTAGATGCTGTTGAAGCACGGCGTATGTTTGACAAAGTATTTCCGAATTGGTTGATAAAATTTTCTCAATACTTCATAACCAACTGTTCGAAACAAGTTCATTTAAAATTAATATAAATTCTGATAGAACTAGATCAGTTTCTACTTCCGCAGTAGAAGTAAAAATTTTGAGATGAGTAGAAGACATCCCAAATATTAGCACACAAAGGTCTGTCATAGAACTGAATGAATGTTATATTCTTATTTAGAAAATGCTGCGCTAACAGCAGCTTCCTACCATATTCAACATGTACAGTAAGTACTTACTGCACTCAACTATGATGAACGTAGGGATTTTCGTCAATCGATTTTACAAGAATTGGCAGAAAGCCCTACTTTTGCTACTCAGATTTTATCTATAACGAGACTGAGTTCATGAGAGATGGGATATTCAATTTCAATCGCATGAGGCCAGGTCAAACTCCCCATGCTGTTGTTGAACTGCATGATAAATACCGTTTTTTGGCAAATGTTTGGCTTACCATTTTTGGAGAATGTTTAATTGGTCCTGTATTCGTCCTAATGCTTTAACAGGGCAAGTATACCTAGATTTGTTTATGAAATGAATTACCCGTTTTGTTGGAAGACGTGGCACTTTTTAATAGATTAACCATCTGGTTTACGTATGATGAAGCTCCTGCACAATTTTCCTTACAGTTTAACTCAAGATTACAACCACAGATTGTAATCTAGACCACCACTCCGTACTAGGTTCAATTGTCCCCTGACCTGACACCTCCCGACTTCTATGTTTGGGGATATCGAAAACAATTAGTGTACGCACGATCTGTAAACAATTTTGAAGAATTCAGGCAATGAATAGTAAATTGTTGTGGCAAAATTTTGGAGGACTCTAGAAATTTTCGAAAGGATACCTTGCCCTTCTATAAGGAGACTTAGTAATGAACGCTCGACGTGTAGAGCAATTTCTTTAATTTTTCTTTAAATTATCCTGTTTTATGTATATTGTCATCAGGATTTCTTTGTATTTTTATCCTAATAAAACAATATTAAATCGACTATAGGTCAGAAACAGTTGAGTTGCGGACTCATGTTAACTAAGATTTTTTTGTTTATTTCTACCAGTACTACAATATTGGGAAAAATATTGTGTATCATCGTTACGTAGATTCTGATTAGTTTGTATATCTCACCACGTAGAAGCGCCAAACTGTTAAATTATAGACACTTATAGAATGCTTTCAGTTTGTTGTAGCGCCCTAAAAATAATGGAAATGATTTAAAATAAAGTGATTATGAGCATTAAAAGTCTAAGACATATGTAATATGTTGAAAGAAAGTTTTTAAATAATAACAACCAGAAACACAACGTTGTCCTTAAAGTTTCATTTAATATTTACATAAAAGAAATTAAGCTTTGAAGTTAAGAAATAGATCAAAATAACTAAATGAAAGCTATATGTGTAGCTAACGACAAAGAAGCATTTGAAAAAATAAATTGATAACTTTATAAATGTGATTAAAATAATATGTGTGTCGATCAATATATACTATATCCGCTTTGAATAGTGTCGCGAACGGACACGTCATAAAAAAAACAAAAAACTCCAACCAGCGCTTTACTGTGTATGTTCGAATAAGCAATTGTGGGTGGAGATGTTTATCCCTTAAAGCCCAGGGACTGAAAGAACTTGTCTAGAGAAACCCCGCTGTAGAAAGTGTCGTTTTTATGATCCAGTTCAAAAAGAGCATCATATTACAAATAGCTATGTTTAAAGAATTTAGAGTACATTAAAGACGCGAGCTAAAGGTTAGTGATGTGAACCAAATTAATATCATTAAAAGATTCCTTGAAAAAAATACTTTAAAATGATATATCGCACGATATGGTTTAGATAGCTTTTGCACTCGAATGAAATTCCGCTCTAAAAGTATGTCAATTTGAATATCCGATTGGTATAATTTTGACATGTAGAAAAAATAGCTCAATTTTATTATTCCTTCATATTTCATGGATGATTTTCCGCAAAAAAAATGTGGTCTGAAAATCAGAGTTCATAATTCCTAGATCCTTTAAAGTTATGGTTGCCATATTTCCAGTAAATTCAGAAGCAACGAACGATCATTTGCATCGTAGCACTACATGAACGAACAACTTTGGTATAGATTTCGACTCGCTTTGAAAAACCCAAACGATAAATTGTTCTTTTCAGGATCTTACGAATAAATCCAAGTTTCCTCCTTTCAGTGACGATGTTGCCTTAATTTGAATGATGGTTGAATTCTTTTAGTATTTCTTTACAACCTTTGAAATGGGTTTGTTTTAACATTCTGTCAAATTGTACGTAATCCAATGGCTGCAAAGATTCCATACTTTTAAGTGTTCATGCAAAATCGTGTGTATAGCTTTTATGCCAATGTTCAAAGATTAAACTTTATTTGAAATCATAAAAAAGACTTTAAATTTTCACGCGAAAGTTGACTTTTATACAACCATTATTTATTGTGTGTAAACAAAACTAGTTCACTTAAATACAGACTGTTAACAGAATTATTGATTTGAAATAGATTTTTTGAATATGACAATTGAAAAACGCGGGCATGGCTTAACCTATTAATTAATTCCATAAATTCCCCCAGATACCTTGGTATTTTACAAAAATTATATTTTTTACAAAAATAAAATTAAATCACATGTGTAAAGGTTTAGCTGAGTCATTTGTTTACATTCGTTAAAGTAATCTCTGTATGAAATTCGACTAGAAAAAAATAACATACAGCGTAACATCTTTTTTGCACAGATAGTATTAATCGCAAATCTCTATGTCAATAATCCATACTTAAAACATGTCTGGACAATGGCGAAATAGAAAGTTTTAATCCTGATAAATGTACCCAATTACAACGATGATATATATGTAGCGCAGATAGAAGAGTTTAGTTTCTTTATTAGCGAATCGATGTGATCACCCCATATAAGAAACCTATCGAAAAATACGACTCAAAGCTTAATTTCTTATAACTGTGGAATTGACTTATTGTTATAGCGAACATGCAACGATCTTTTATTGTTACGACATAAAAGTAAATTAAATTTATTAATATTTACACAATTTGTATTACAATTGTTGTTTTATAGAAAACCTATCATGTGAGGCTCCTTGAAACTATAAAGAATGTATCAGCAACATATTAAAATAGAAAATGATTTTCTGTAGAGAGATGTTATGAGGTATGCCTTTTATATTTCGGGAATAGAGACCAGAAACTAAAATAAATTATCGTATATGGCTTTATTGTTTTCAAAATATTCTCCATTAAGATCAACACACTTTTGCATGCGCTTGAATCAATTTTCGAAGAACTTTTTCGACACCGATTGAGGTACCTCCAAAACAACATCATCCGCTTCTTCAGGCGTCAAAAACGTTGACCTCGTAATTTATTTCTGATTTGCGGGAATAGAAAGAAGTCTTTGGCTGCCAAATCGGGGCGCACGGCGAATGACCAAGCAATTGCAGTTTTTCAGTTGTCAAAAACTCTCTTGTTTGAGCCGATATGTGAGAGCTCGCATTGTCCTGGTGGAGAATGATCCGTCTTCGGCGGTTGGTTTCCCTTATTTTTCCGAATACTTCTGGCAAGCAAATGCTTGTGTACCATTCAGAATTGACATTCCGATGTTACACTAATGACACAGTTGCCACATGTCCGATTTTTCCGAAGAAACAAGCGATCATTTGCTTCGAAGTGCTTCGTGCGCGAACAACTTTTGTTGGATTTGATCTGTAAAGACCCATACAGTCGACTGTTCTTTACTTTCAAGCTAGTAGGCGTATAGCCATGATACCCCACCTGTTACGATGTCATAGACGTGTTTTGAAGCACTTTGATAACTTTTTTAGCATTTCTTATTAATTTCGACCAATCGACACGGGCCTTTTTTGAGCGATTCTCAAATTATGTGGGATCCAACGCGAACAAATATTTTTGACGGCCAAATGTTCATACAATTGAATGTATGCTGGTCCCACTAATGCCCAAGGAAACCTTTATCACACGATAAGTCACATGCCGATCTTGCAATGTCAGTTCACGTACAGCAGCAACAATGTTTTTTGGAACAACAACCGATTTTGCACGACCTTCACGAAATACGTCAGTGAGCAAAGCACGGCCACGAGTGAATTCAGTATGCCACCGATATATGCAGGTTTTTGTTGGTAATTAATCGCTAAAAGTCGGACTAAGTTCATCGATGCACTCTTGTTGTGATAGTCCACGTCGAAAGTTCTCAAAAATAATCACACGTAAATGTTCAGGAGTTAATTTACTTTTTTCATTCCATTTTAGGCTGAGATGAAGTTACTGTAAACAACGCAAATAGCACCTGTATGTCAAAGCGTTCCCTGTAAGTATTCTGTCAAAGATATTGAACTTAACGATAGAGACATAGGTGGCAGTACCAGGATCGTCTGAAATTCGAATTCTCGAAATGCAAAAGGCATCCTTCGTAATTATCAAAAAATGGTTCCTAAGGAATTCCATGCACAATATTAACGTATTCACTGCAACCTTTCGTAACTATTTATCGTTAAAGTAGCCTATATGTGCAATCATAGTGTACTGTTTTCGTCCTTTCGGATTCTTAAATAAAACTAACGTAGACACACACTATATTACTAATAATAACAAATAACAATTTAAAAACTAATTACTAACAATAAGCACATTTATGTATTTGTATTTATGTAAGTTCACACGGCGATGATTTGGTATCGAATGAATCTCTCCTTCTATTTCCAGTTTTCTTATAGTCAATAGACCTTCGAGAATATCCCCGAAGTTCCTCGGTCTTTATAGAGACGGTGGTATGGTCGCACATGTGAGTCATCGTTGACTGTTCGCGAATATTGTGGATAACTCACATCACAATAGACATATAGTTTGAACACGTATCTATATCTAAAAAATACTTTATATTTGTTTTCTTCTGGAAAAAATAACCAATGAATTATTCCCATTCTTCTAAATTGAAAAGTAAGGCTATACGCATTCTTAAAACAACACCTGCACTTGATACGCATAATACGAGGGTTGTCTCTTATATTTTGCATATAGAGATAGAATAAAGCAGTAGAGAGCATTAAAGACTTTATTGTTATTGGAAGTATTTTACACAAAATTAATGCCCTTTGACATGCGCTTGAATCAACTCTGGAAGCAGATATTTCACTCGTTTATTGGTACAGTCAAAATTGCGTGTTTGAAGACATCGATTGCTCCTTCTGACGGCTGGAACCTTTGACCACGCAGACCGTCGTTGATTTTCGTAAAGATAAAGAAATCGCTGGGACTTAGGTCGGGACTTAGGTCGGGACTTAGGTCGGGACTTAGGTCGGGACTTAGGTCGGGACTTAGGTCCGAGGATGGTCTAATAATTCGACGTTTTGTTGCGTTAAAAATTCAATTATCTTGCAAGCTGTGTGCGAACTTCCATTGTCTTGGTGGAGGTCGTCGTTGTAGGTTGGTTTCTTGGAGCTCAGCCATGACTTGTGGCAAACAAATGGTTGTATACCAATCGGCAGTAACAGTTCTTTGATCTTGTAGAGAAACTCTTAATACATGACCTGCTTTCGAGACAAATGTCGCAATCATCTTTTTGGAGACACTTCGAGAACAGATGAGTTTTGTCGGCTTTTTTTTCACCTCGGCGTTTATTTTCCGGCTCCTATGTGTAAATCCGAGGTTCATCACCACTCACGATGTTGTACACGCTTTTAGAGTTTCCTGCGTTGAAGCAGTATAGAGTTTTTTGACACCAATTCTAGTTGTTTTCTCTTTTTTGGTCAACAGATGCGGTATCCAACGGCTAATTTTTTTACACACAATTCTTCATGTAAATTTTTTTGAATTGAGGTCTATGAAATCCCCAATGATGCCTCAATTTCGCGATATGTCACATATCGATCTTCGTTGATGAGCTTGCGCACAGCATCGATGCTTTCCTGACTGACTGATTTTGGTGCACCTGTTCTTGGATTGTCGCTAAGACTAATTCGTCCATGTTTGAATTCTCCATACCAACGACAAATTGTTGACTGATGTGGTGCTTTATTATCGAAAACAGAAACCAACTCGGCGAGGCATTCTTGTAGATATAATTGTCTTAATTAAATTATGTATCTTAAATTATTGCGCGAAAATTTTCACGGTTAATTCCATTTTTCGACTAACTTGTCAACTTTGACAGTTCTTTGTCACTACAACACTACACATATCGGATTGAAGCTTTAGATTTAGGTTAACTAAAGGAGGTTAATTTTTAGTATTGACATTTGATTAGTAGCGTCCTCTATGTCCCGGTGTGCAAAACATAAATAAAGGACATCCCTCGTAAATAAGAAAGTGCAATAAAGTAAAAATGTGGCTTGTAGGCTTTCGTGGTTCTTGTCCAATCAAAGGCCCTTGCAACAGTGGACGAAACGTTGGCCGTACAGAAAGCAGTTGAGGGGGCAGTCCCACCACGGAATCCCAGAAGCAAACAAAGTAAAAATTATTTATTTGCAGTGTAAGTGTTATGCAACCAAGTATAACATATCCGTTTGAAGTCTATCTCAAATAGATCAACAAATAGATCAAATATATTTCATTAGATTAGTAGCGTCCTCTATGTCCCGGTGTGCAAAACATAAATAAAGGACATCCCTCGTAAATAAGAAAGTGCAATAAAGTAAAAATGTGGCTTGTAGGCTTTCGTGGTTCTTGTCCAATCAAAGGCCCTTGCAACAGTGGACGAAACGTTGGCCGTACAGAAAGCAGTTGAGGGGGCAGTCCCACCACGGAATCCCAGAAGCAAACAAAGTAAAAATTATTTATTTGCAGTGTAAGTGTTATGCAACCAAGTATAACATATCCGTTTGAAGTCTATCTCAAATAGATCAACAAATAGATCAAATATATTTCAAGTGACCAGCGAACATGAAAAATAACATCACGGATAGATAACCGCACTAGAATAGTTGCAAAGCGAAACCCTAACACTAACGGCAGTTGCAATTTATTGTAATCACTTTAATGTTAGGATCTCAGAGATATCTGCAGGAATAATTTGAAGACGACTCAATGAAAAAGAGCTGCATGCACGATTATCTACGAAAAAGCCTTTGGTACAATCGAATGAAACAACTTAACTTTTTAAATGCTTATTGGACCGTAGTTCAAAAATTTTCTGTAATGGAAAAATTATAATATGATGTAGGAAACAATAAACATTTATTCCAGAACACGCTCTAGGAACACTAAAATACAGAAGTGAAAATATATTAATTTATTTATTTATATCGTATGAAAAGCGAAACCAAATTTAAATATTAGTGTATAAATCACTATTATGACAAAAGAAGCTCATACAACTAATTTATACACTAATATCTAAATTTTTAACCAGTCCAGAACTGCAGAATTTCTTCTAGGGCAATCGTTTACTATGTGGGCCATAGTTTGTTCAACATATCCGCAGTCGCAGAAGCTAGTATCTGTTAGTTTCCATTTATACAACATTGAGTTACGTGACCTGTGCGGAACCTATTTAATTGAGACCATGTCTACGTGGGAGTGTTACGTCCGGTAGTGGTTCTAAAAGATTAAACATTGGATCTCTATTCCTCAATTTAGGGTTTTGTTCGAGGAGGGCTATCCAACAATCATTTACATTGATGGTTTGCTGTACTTTCGTGCCCAGCCAAATTGGTCTCCTGGATTTTAACCGGGTCCTGGGGATGCTTTCCAAATAATCGTCTATGGGAAGATAAATGTTATTGGAAATTTTCGCCCATTCAATCAGTGCTACAGCGAGTCGTCTGCTATCCGACGGGGCAATGTTAAAAAGCATGAGTAACCAGAAACTGGGAGTGGATCCAACAGTACCAGTGACGATCCTCATTGTATTATTAAGTTGAATATCTACTAGCTTGGTACGAGAACTTTGATACCAGACAGCAGCACAGTATTTAGTAGGAGAATAAGCCAGTGACGAATGGCTGCCCTTCGCAAAGTTTCCCCAATCGCTCCCCATGAATTGCTGACAAGTTTATATAATATAATATTACGGGTCTTGAACGTCAGAGACCGACCTAACATTATGCCCAGATATTTAGGGTGGGGGTTGTGGTTGATCCGACTGCCACTAAATTCAACATTTTGTTGGCTTCCACAAATGAAAGGCGCATGATTCGGATTTTGAAGGGTTCAGTTGTAAGCGCCGTTTCTTATAATATTCATTTAAAGCTTGCAGATCTTCAGCGAGTTGTAATTCTCTATAATATTCATTTAACGCTTGCAGATCGTCAGCGAGTTGTAATTCTCTATCCTTCAAATTCTTGGTTTGGATGCACAAACCCAGGTCATCTGCATATAGAAATTTTCGTGATTTCGTGGGTGGAAGATCATTGATAAACATGTTGAACATTGGAGGAGTCAGAACCGAGCCTTGAGAAAGGCCATTTTTCAAATTTTGCCGCTACAAGTACGATTGTTTAGCCAGGCTGCGATTCTGCGATTGCTCAGAATATTCCTTGATTTAACACATGGAAGAAACATTTTTCCATTCTTCCCGACTGTGTCACAGGCACTAAATAGATCAACAAAAGCAGCAAATGATTTCATGCCCTTTTGAACTTGTTTCAAGATGTGTTGTTAAGGCCAAAACTTGATAAATGTAGTTTCTTGCTCCTTCTTAAAAAAAAATAGGATTATTATTAAATAGGAGTGTTATTAAATTGTTCTCAGACTTCGTTATTTGTTCTAGCATGATCTCCTTATCTTTTCATCATCAAAATTTCAATTCTTTGCCCTTCGCCATAAAGCACCATTTTATCAACACAAAGCTACTGCCTATTTATGTAGTATATAAAAGTAAATAAATTTACCAATGTATGAAGCTGCTTTATTTTTTAATATTATGATAGAACTGTCAGAATTGACATATGCAATTGTAGATCTTAAGTCACGTCGTCATACTTTTGTTGTTCGTGATAAAATTATTTTATAAATTTTTTTGTTTGACATTAAATATCCTGAAAAGCTTTTTCTTTAATGTGTTACTTATTTTACGCCATTGTGTAAGGAAAAATATACTCTCTCAAATCCCTTAGACAAAAATAGGGGTTACAATTAAAAAATAAAAAATTACGTCATAGCGCAAAAATGTCGAGCAATTGAAAATTTTAAAATTGCAAAAAAATTGCGTCTTTGAATTACAAAATCGACCTGTTCAAGCATTTATTTGAACTAGATGCAGGTAAAAAGTTATTACCGATGTGCGTTACTTTAAACCTCACTGTATAGATAGATGGGCTCTATATAGCTATTACATAATCTGATATGTACCTATAATATTTAGACCAGTGATTTTCGTTTAGATTGCCGCAGCGTACTCTTCTAGGCGTGAGAAGATCTTGCGTATGGCCAAAATATTTAAATTAATTTTACGAGATCATATTGTTATAATGAACTTATAGACAATATAGTAAAAAACGGACGCAGTAGCAAAATATATGCGCACAACACCAGTTTATCTCTAAAGTTAGTGGCTGTAGTCTCCTAAAATGAGGTTTCGCGACATCCCCATGGTTGACGCGATTTGATAAGGATTTGCCGATGAATACCGACGTATGTTATTACCCGAAATGAATGAACTGTGTCGTATTTTGACTCAGTAATTCGTCGGGTCTAAAATAGTAAATTGGTGAAGCTCGTACTGAAGGTGTCGTATAGTTATGTCTAGATTTTAATTAGTGAGGTAGTTAGACACAATTATTTTGCAAATCCTAGTTTTAAAAATTTTCCAAGTGAATTTAATTAACATCTGTATTTCCTTTAAAAAAGCATTTGTTTACTTATTTTTAGTATTTTTAGTTTTATAGTTTTTAAATTTTAAAGGACATCGAATACTACTTCATCTAATACATCAGTAACTAAATTAAAAATCAATAGTCACTGTAATGAAGATTTCGATATCATAAGTAGTAAAAGCAATCCACTACGCCCCAATTATGCCATTTGCGGCGAAACAATAAAGAAGCAATGTTTTCGAGCAAATTAAAGATACATTTATAATCCAGGCGCATGTTTGGAAAACTAAATGTGCAAAACTATTATCCAACATTTGGTGATGATGTTTGGTGTAATATAGTTGAACTATTTGTAGATTTATTTCAGTGTTACAGTACTCTTAGTACCAATCTAAAATGAAAATATTTTTGCACGTACAGATAAAATTAATTCTTGCAAAGAAATTTACTGCTCTGGAAGGAAGGGTTAATTAAAATGGAAAATGCAGTAGAAATATTTAAAGTATTGAAAAGGCGGAAAGTTGTTGTATACAAATTATCAATAAATATTTTTCACACCTGCACTTGTTATAACGTTTCTGGATTGAGGGACTAAGTGCTTGTATTTCAGAAAATTTAACTGGTACAGAAAAAGGAGAGTTAACAAAAATAAACTAGAGTTGCGCCGATTTAATTAAAAAGATAGATATTTGAATCGATTCAAGATCGAACTGAAAAATATCGATGCATAAAAAATCGAAAAATAAAATCGATTCTTGGAAAATCGAAGATCGATTCAGTTTACAATAAGAAAGTGTTTAAAAATCGAGCGCTTTAATGCATAAGTTGTAATATAAAAATCGAATGCCAAGCATGATAGCAATCAAATCGTAAGATTTTGTTTTTAAAAATTTTACTTGATATAACATGTTTTATGTTCTGACAAAATCAAAACTTATACTTTTTAACTTACAAGAGGCACCTTTATTAGCAAAAAAATGTTATATCTAGTGTATTATTTAAACATGAAACAAAATTTTGTGACTGCATTTTTTAAATATTGTAATAAATCGAATGCGATGTTATCGAAAACGTCAATGAAAATGGCGATGCTCATTTCATGAAACGATTCATGCGCATCCCTACGCGAAGATCGCAAAGCTGTTTTCATTTCGATCTTCTATCCAGATACGAGTGCAAAAAATTTATGTTACAGCCCAATTTATTTTAACTTCGAAGAAATCCATTAACAAGTGCTTTATAATTGTCAGATTTTCTTTTTTTTCCTAAAAAAGTGTGAATCACATTTTTAAAAGCATTCCAAGCAACACGGAAATACCGAGACCCCATGACTTGTGTTGATGTTCAATGATTAAGCTAGAATAGTGAAAATATAACTTTTTTATTAAAGGTGTAATATTCCACTTATGCTGGTGGGTAGTGAATTCTCCACATACATAACAGAAACTGTTTGGATTATTTATAGACATACAAGACATTATGAAATAAAAATACGCTCAGCTATCACAAACCGAATTACATTAAATTGAAAGAGGCGTGTGTAGCTCTTTATATACCCGCATAACCAGATATCTAGCAATTCTTAATTTGATTGGTTCCAAAACAAGAATGGGCCTGGTTTAAGTGCTCTGACGAAGGAATCATAGAAGGACATGTTCAGGCATGCCCACTCAATGTTCGAAAATGTGTTGACCAGTGTAATTTTCGTGGTTTAAAAGTCCGTATATCTTGCAGAGGTTATTCTAAAAAAAAATCTCAAGCCCAGATATTCTAAAAAAAATCTCAAGCCCAGATATTATATATTAAATGTTAAATTAGAATTACTAATAAATAAAAAAATACATAACTTAGTTATTCCTTTTTATGATAATTGACTAGAATTTTTAACTGTAGTTTTAAGTCTTCAACATTTCTGAATGTCTGAAAAATATACCAATTTTCAAACCTGGTGATCCATACAATGTAATGAACTATTAAAGTTTTTCAATTAGTTTATATAATAATATCTATCCTATAGTGAAAAAGTATATATCGCCTTATCAACACGGTTATATGGAGAAGTGAATATTTGTAACCAACTTAGCAATTCTATCTCAATACGTTTCGGATGTTTAACAAACGAGGGGTCAAGTATACGTTATATACAGAGACTTTTCTAAAGCTTTCGAGCGTGTAGATCATGTCTTTCTTCTTAGTAAATTGCGTGGTTTTGGTATCAGTACATCTTCAATACATTTCATCGTTTTATACTTAAGAGCCCGATCACAATATATATTTTTCAATGGCCACTCTTCTAAATCTTTAGTTGTCTACTGTGAAGTCCTCCAGGAATCAAATTTAAGATCACTTCTATTCATCCTACTCGAAATGAAAAGCTCCTCTTTGCAGCAACTTAGAAATCTTTTGTTCGATAAATGATGCTAAAGACTGCGATCTATTTCAGTCGGATTTACTTAATATATCCGCATTATGTAAACTTTATACTAAGCCCTGATAAGTACAAAAGTGTAGGTTTCTGTACAAGATCTAATGTTATAAATTATAATTACAAATTTAACAGTACCTCAATTATTCCCACTTATAGTATCAAAGATATAGGTGTATTATTCGATTACAAGCTGTCTTTCAGCGGAAAAATTAAAAGTATTGTTGTTAGTGTTAAACAAACCCATTCATTGTGCGAAGCTGCGTATAGCTCGGTTAACTCTGATGGCACTTACATCGATGACAATTTTAATACAAAAAAGAAGAACGAAATATGAAGGGTCTAGCTCCCGGTTTCATAATACTCGCTTAAAAATTCCTTTAACTAAAGTAACTTTATATTTTTAAAAATAATTTAAAGCAATTGCAACTTTAGCAAAAATGCAGTTTATTCATTTTAAATGAAAGTTGATAACACAAAATCTTAGAGAGAAATTAGCTGCATTTAAAAAATACAAGTAACAAATTTCAAAATACAAAACATTTTTTATTTTAACTAGTGAGGAGCATAATCGAGTAATTTTAATAATCGTGTAACTGGAACTTGGATGTTTTTATTAATCGGATGATCACTCGAATACTTGAAACTCGGATTCTCTTACAGCGAGTTTTTAGATTGATGCATAATACTACATTCCAATACATAGATGCAAAAATATTTATTTCAAATGTATATAGAATATCTCAGGGTGTAATCAATGTTGATGTTATAGTATGATTAATTTAATAAATTACACAAACAAAAAACAAATTTATATTATAGTAATATTGAGCTCCTTTTATTTTCAACGGCGTTATGTTTTCTATATTTAAGTGTACCATAATTATTTTTAATTTTAGTACCTACTCATAGTTATTGTTATTACTATTGTTATTATTTATATAGAAATTTAAAATTGTGATATTTTGTGGAAAGTATTTTATTGTTATAAATATGTATATCTACATATTGTCGTGAATTTTCCTAAAGAAAGAAACTATAGAAGATATGAAAATTATTGTATTTATGTATATTTTTATTCCAGAAAAATAACTATAAAAATTTAGAATTTTATATAACAATTTATTATAATGTGTGTTTTGGTCCATGAGGTGTAGGGGCCAGTGAGATGTTCGGAGTTCGCGCCAAGCTGGAAGTTGTAATAATATATAGATATATACCTTGTCGCTATTTTGATTTTATTTTGTGTTAGGTAGGGGTAGCTTGCTGTTTCCTGCTTGATCATGCCTGAGAGACTGGGTAGTTTTTATGCAGATAGGTTGTGTTTTTTGAAATTTTGATAAAACTTAATTTTATTCAAGTTTAAAATTTTGGATAATTACGGTGTGTGTTTTTGATAGTGTTTTGATGTAATTAAAATTCATTTACGTGTTTTTACGAGTATTTTAAACTTGTAATTTGAATTAAATGACCTATCTGGAGTTTCTCTTATAATAGTTTTTGTGACGTGACGTATACAAAAATGAATGTATGTATATCTTAATATTATATTTATGTCTTTAGCGATAATTCTATTGCAACTAGAAGCTTCTTAAATTCATAATTTTAGTTTGTAATATTTTTTTGTAATCAGAAAATATCTAGAAAACTTATCAGATGTTTTTTTTTTGGTTTTGGTTAAATAAAATGTTCTAGAACGATAGAAGGTGGGGGTGATAAATTTTGTTTATATTTACATTTAAATCTTTATTCGGGATTCATTTAAGAGGTTTTTTATCTCATGTACAAGTCATATCTTACACGAGTTTTCCTCTAAGTTTGCGGCGTAATAAAGTCACAAGCCTGCCTTATATTTGATAAGGTGGAATTTTTCTTTTTTTTTTTTTGAATATTATATGTATGTGGCGTTAATGTTAGTTTTATTTATTGAATTAACACCTATTATTTTTCTCCATACCACATATTCGTGAGAATAAGCCCTGAAGATTAAGGAGCTCAAAGATGGTGCCCAACTGAGTCTAGTCCGGAAAAGCTACCGTGGATTGTGAACTCAATATAAATTAATAAGCAATCAACAGCACAATTCATAGCAATATGTATATAAATATAAATAACAAAAAAAGAGAAATGAACGATTTCTAGTACTTGAGTGATTTCATCTGAGCATGTAGGTACTCGAGTAGTACTCGTGTCAAGCGTAGAGAATCTGATGAGGACGTAGTATGTGGCAGGTAAGTGGTACAGGTAATTTGTAATATAACAAAATTAAAGGTTATGTGCGAATATATTCATGTCAATACGTTTTAAAGTTTCATTAAAGCGATATTATATATTTTATGTTTAAAGTATTTTTAAAGTTGATTATGAAACCGGCCCTAGGACCGATTTAAAAACTTAGTCCATATTAAATTTAGATGCGCTTTGTCTGCTGTAGTGTATGTTGTTTGATGTTAATAGAGTATCTGAGCAGATTCTAACACCTCCTCATTGAACTTGATCGCATATATATTGGCGATCAAGGTCAATGAGGAGGTGTTAGAATCGGCTGAGGATAATCGACCTTCGTATATAGGGCGAGGGGAAGTACGTGGTGTATATGCGGTGAAGGTCAATTAGGAGGTTCCAGAATAATATTATTTATCAAGGTCAATGGGGAGGTTTTAGAATTGGTTGAGGGTAATCAAGGTCATTTGAAGATTAAAGAATAAAGAAGAATGTTAGGGTAGGGACAATGTTAGGGTATATAAAGTTTGCTTGTGTTAAATAGATGCTAGTATTAGAGAATTTGTTGTGCAGCGGAAGTTTTGTGAAGTACCACAGAGTTCTTTATGTTCTTTAATAGTGGAAGAAAGTGAATTGGAAAAAGATAATAGTGGTCCCTTGGTAGTGGAAGAAAGTGAATTGGTAAAAGATAATAGTATTGATAGAGGTTTACAAGTGGTTGGAGATATTGAGGTAGACTTGGGTATTGAAGAATTTTTTACTAAAATGTTTGAATCAAATAAATTTTGGGAACATGTAGATGCAGCTGCAGAGAATTTTGCACGAAAGGCATCAAGTGGTGAAAGATTTGTTGAAAAGTATATTAGAGAACCAATTTGGGAGTTACCATTAGTAGGAGAAAAAAAAATTTTTCGGAATAAAAGTCATTCAAAATGGATATGTATTGGTTTATTACCACATCAAGATTTTGACCCAAGGTTAAAAATTGTTTGTGTAAAAAAACAATGTATATGCTTTCATTCAAAGAAATGGAAGTGAGTAATGGTAGAGACTGCAAAGTTAAGGCAATATTTAGATTACAATAATGGTATATTTCCATGTTTTAGAGGTATGAATATTCGAATATCACCTGAATCATTTGATGGAGTGAGTAAAATTGTGAAGATAGAAAAAGGTGGCGAGTATGTGTATTTAGCGTTTGAAAGTTTATCGGAGTTATGGCGGTTGAAGGAAACATTGGATTGTCGATTAGCGGTTTTAGAAGATATGAAATATAATGTACTTTTTAATGATATGGTCCGATGTGTAGCTGAAAGTGGTGGAGAAGTGGATGTAGAAATCGACCGAATGTATAATGGTGTAATATCCGAATGTGTTTGTATAATGAAGGAGTTAGTTATGTATTGGCCTCAGAAAATTAGAAATGATGTAAATTATTTGAGGAAAAATTATATATGATTATGAAATATAATACTAAAATAAATTTAATGTGTTTTATTTTTGAAATTTGTAAGGAATTAATCCCGCACGACAAATTTCAAGGGTTTTTAGGATTAAGTGAAATCGACTAATAAGTATTTGTATATATGGTAATTGTAGATGCGGTTTTTATCATTCAGATTGTTGATGTTGACAGAGATAGTTTAATATAGGATATAAGATTGTGATGGTATTCAGAAGTGGTAGTTTGAATAAGGCACGCAGAAGGAAAGGTGGATTGTTAAATACTGTGATAAATAAGCTCCCAGTTAAAATTGCACATACCGGGTTATAGATTTTGTGGTCCAGGAACGAGGTTAGAAGAACGATTGAAAAGAGGTGATAAGGGGGTGAATATTTTGGATGAGGTTTGTAAAGAGCACAATATATAATATTCTCAATCAAGTGAATTGTTAAAAAGGCACGAAGCGGATGAGAAATTGTATCAAAAGGCTGTAGGACGAATGAAGGGTAGAGACGCAGGTATAGGAGAAAGGTTAGCTGCAACTGTGGTTTCAGCTGTTATGAAAGCTAAAACAAAATCAGGTCTGTGTTAGAGTAGACAACGGATAGAAATGAGTAAAAGTGGAAGGAAGGGTAGTAGAAGAAGTTACAGGAGCAGCAGGCAGTGGTATCGATTAGGTGGTGCTATTTGATTTTTGCAAGCAATGAAGAAAGCACAGAATGCAATAAGACGGACTGATAAGAAGAAGGGTGTTTAGAGAATGCTAGAGTTGCATATCAAAGTTTAATAAAATCGGGAAGAAGAATAAAATATCCGCGATCCAGGGTAATTGCAATACCAAAAAAGATGGATTTTTTACCGTTAATCCCATTATATGCAGCATTAGGTGCTTTAGGATCATTAGGTGGTGGCGCAGCAGCAATTACCAAAGCAGTAACTTCTGCAAAAGCTGGAGGGGATCAATTAGATGAAGCAAAGCGACATAATGTTGCTATGGAATCAAAATCTGGGAGTGGTATATATATATATATATATATATGAAACCATATAAGTTTGGGTGTGGTGTATCTCTTGGAAGTGGATTATATGTAAAACAGTATAAATCTGGTTGTGGGGTTTATATATATATATATGTATATATATATATATATATATATATATATATATATATATATACATATATAAGGAAGCGTGTTTGAAAGCTTATAAAATTTATAAGTAGATATGAGAAATAAATAATTTGAATTAGTTTAAATTTTTAATAATTATAATGTAAAGTATAAGAATTCCTACCTTATCATATTGCTTAGTTTGACTGAAGTTTATAAGATGTCGCTCTAACAAATATATATATATATTGGCAGATATAGATTAAATACATATTTTTTTTTAATTATTCTTTGAGAAATATTGGCGCCAGTTCATTTAATGATTTTTTTTTATTAAATGAACAAAATTATATGATATACGGTTACTTAGCTGTAGAGCAAGATCTCATTCTCAGGAGCTGATTCTGATTCTTCTTTTTAAAAATCAAATCTTATTTTGCCTCAATAAACAACCTCGAGCATTTACACTTATTATAGGTTTAAAATGTAATATCACAAGCATATGACATTAAGTCAGGTAAACGATAAATAAAAATATTGTGCGTAGTTTGTGGAAATTTAAGTTTAATCGTTATTTTTTAAGATATTTGGTTCAAATTAATAACATATCTCAATCAGCTGATGATTGTGCGTAAATCACACACATAATAGGATTACAAGTCGTAAAAATTAAAATAATAATAATGATAATAATAATAATAATAATGATTTATTTTGCCCAACATATTAATCCAAAATAGGATAACAAAACTTTGGCTATGTGACAATACAACAATACATAAATAAGATAATTAATTCCATAAGAACATAGAAACATCGTTAAATAAATTATTCGCGTTTCTCGACGAATGCACCAATGACGCCCCACACAATATATTGGTCCTTGGTGTTGAAAATACAAAAGATGGGGAATGTATAATAGACATATGGTGTAATAAATGTGAATAATATTACTTAAAATAGGGAAAATATAATTTGAAAGAGACCATTCAGTTTGAGGTAAGTTTAGAATAATTAATGTTTCTATCTTTAAATTATATTATTATAGTACAAATAATAAGGTTATGTTGTTATGATATGCAAATATGGATAAAAAGTAAAGATTTTTATTTGTAATTACATGTAGTCCGACGTCTATTATAAGGATTTTCTTGGTGATATAAGATTCAATTGGGAACAGACGGAAATTTGATGTAGGTATGTTTGAGGCAACCAGGTACTGGGATGACGCCAACAGTTTTTCGGAGGATTGGTCAGTATATTTCAGAAATGCTGTACCATTTTATTGTTCGAACGATGTATGTATACTGTCTTCTTATATTGTGAACATTTTCGGGTTAGTATATAACAATTTTAATATTTTAAATGATATTTTAAGTTTTACAATAATTTTTTTAACGTAGTTTTTTCTTACAACCGCCCAAGCGCCGCTCTTACCTATTGTTTTTTCGTCGGCCTGCATATGATTTATTTTTACTCTATACAAGTATTTAATTTTGCATTTATTCTAATCGACTTATTTTATATCTCATATTAATTGACATTACTTATAATAAAGTTATAATAAAAAATAATAATTATAAAATAGTAATAAATTCTTTTAAATGTCAATTAATGTCATATATATGCAAGTAAAATCGAAGATTTCCGCGGTGAATTAGTTCAAATGAAATAATATCACGGTCGATAAAATAGATTTCCATATGATATTAATATTAATCAATCAAATTAATTATTTTCGAAATTGCAAATAAATTAATGAATTTTGATAATGAAAAGTGATCTACATAAATAATAAAAATTATACCAAATTTAATTTTCTAATTAAATCTGCGGTATTAACTTTAATATCTTACACTGTAAGTGTATGGTCTTCTTTCATAATACTTAATCTAACGCGTATTTCTAACATGTATGTTGTTTTCCCTTCCAGTTTCTGGTAACAAGAAGAACTATAACATATATATATATATATATATATATATATATATATATATATATATAATTGAAGCGAAATTATCGACCGTGATATATTATAAAAAATTAATTTAAATTCGGGTAAGCGGTCAATTAAGAAAAAAAACTCCTTTATTAAATAACCCTATATTTCGCAACAGACTTTGTCGCTTCTTTTGGGGTAAAAAATGTAGAGTTGAAAAATAATAAAATTGACGTACAAAATATAAAAATGATTACTCATGATTAATGATTAATCATTTTTATATTTTGTACGTCAATTTTATTATTTTTCAACTCTACATTTTTTACCCCAGAAGAAGCGACAAAGTCTGTTGCGAAATATAGGGTTATTTAATAAAGGAGTTTTTTTCTTAATTGACCGCTTACCCGAATTTAAATTAATTTTTTATTATATATACATATATATATATATATATATATATATATATATATATATATATATATATATATATATATGGTAAACCTAATCAGTAGGCGATTAAAGGTCTGTATATTACTTCAAAATATATGTATTTAAAAAACTCTACATGTTTCGGCTGTGTACGCCTTTATCAAGAGAATACAAAATATGAATGAAATTTTAAATACATATATTTTGAAGTAATATACAGACCTTTAGTCGCCTACTGATTAGGTTTACCATATCATACCAAGGTCACGAAGTTATTATATATATATATATATATATATATATATATATATATATATAAATCAAAAACATTTCATTTGTTCCGTAAAGTCTCACAAACTATATAACCGATTTTGATCAAATTTGGATGTATGTTCCCTATATTGTGTGGAAGGATGTTTTTATATTTTTTCCACAAATTTAATCGGCAAATATTAAATAATTAGCAATATGTGAAACATGAATTTCTATAGAATTACAAAAATCTATTTTCAAAACCTAAATACTAATTTTGAAGTAAAGTTTTATATTCCGATATTTGAAATGATATTTTTGGAATTTAAGTGAAGCACTGTAGTTTTATTAATCTTTTTTTTTTAAATAAGCCAATAATTAGTTTGAGTAGCGTTTAAAAAAAGTTTACACCGCTTAAAATGTTTTTTTATTTAAGTGTTTGAGTTTTCAAAGGCCGCAACTGCACGTATGCATATGTTTTCAAGTTGCCTTTTAGCAATTGTCTCGACAGAATGGCAACCACCTCGACATTAACGTGAGCATTGCATTTTTGTCTGGGAGCACAGTTTTCGAATTGCTATGTGTAATTACAAGTGCTAGAAATTTCCAAACCTCATGTGCAAATGTAGCATGTTCGCAAATTGAGAAACCGTCTGCTTTGTTTGTTTATGCACCAGATGGAATAACCAAGAATATTGTGTACCCAATGGCATTGGATTGAGAGAATGATTATAATAAAATATCTTTGATTCGTTGTTTAGCTAGAGAATAAACAAAAGTTTTATATCGGTAAATTACAGTTAATACAAAGAAAGTTTTAATTTTTTTATAGAATGTGGCTGAGCAAAGCCGGGTTGCGGCCAGGTAGTCTCCGATATGCAATATGTGTACCAATTAAAATAAGATCTTACAATATTTGGATATTACTTTTAATACTCCAACGAGTATTGAGGACGAACATTATAATAAATGTGGTTTGTAGTTTAATGTTCTTATATGTATGTATAGCAAGCGCCAAATAAGTTGGCGAGGGGAGGAGTAAGTTAGCGCAGGATTATAAGTATTGGGGAGATTTGTATTTAGTTTTACATCAATTTGCAAGATACCATAGGTGGCGTAAACGACACATCTATCACTTAATAAATTAATAATTAGAGCAAAATATATAACGTGGACGTTTATAAAAACGGCTTCTGCGCATCGCCTCCTCTCGCCATCTTATTTGGCCCTTGCTATACATTTATATTATATGCATTTCGATTTATCTACTAATAAACTGTATCTCGTTTTAATTAATTTTCGTAAATGTTTTGAATTTTGTCCTGTAAACGGAAGTGTTCCTTTGGACAATAAATGCTATTAATATTAACATTATTATTATTATTATTATTATTACTATGGCGTCGAGCTGTTTCGCACTTCCCCAGCCTTTAGCCGGGAAACATTTTACTCTACACATATATCTGCGGATATATGTTCGGTGGTACGTAGCTGTTACGGCATTGATATATACCGGGTTTTTCTTTTGTAATTACTAGAGACCGGACACATCGGGCTGAAATGACGTCATTACGACGGACGATATAAATAGTTACAACATCTGTAAGTACATCACGCAGTTATTGAATAGCACTATTCATTCGGTTAACCGCACACAAAAAATAGATGTGCAGTTAACCGAATGAATAGTGCTATTCAACAACTGCGTGATGTACTTACAGATGACTATTTATATTCTCCGTCGTAATGACGTCTATTTCAGCCCGATGTGTCTGGTCTCTAGTCAATACACATAGGTATAATGCATTAACTGACTTATTTTCATTTCCAATTACACATAAAATAAATATATGTTGGCGCAGGCAACCAATTATACACCAGTCACATCACATTTTCAAACTGTCAAAAATTTATGTTTTTCGTTCATACTTAAATCTTAAATTAAATACATTTTATTGAAAAATACATAATTTAAAACAGCTAAATTATCCCAACAGGCGTATAACATGTGCGAAGACAATTTTAAATATTTTAAACAAATTCAAAGAAGATGGATAGTATTTCTTTAAGGTTGAAATACCTATATCTAAGATAGTAAAGTTAGTGTATCCAAAAAGGTAGAAAATACAACAAAAATTCTTGTAGGTAATAAATATGTTGCTATTTATTTAATAATCACAATAACATTTGGACTGTACAATTATTTGACAGCATCACTACTGGAATTAAAGATTGAAGGAGGAAAGCAAGGCTATTTTCATATGAAGGAGGATCAGTTACTAGAGTAGCAACTGTTTGAGTACCTCGATTTAAAGAGAAAGTTTTCGTAGTGCTGAAACTGCTACCGGAGTTACTTCTTTTCTAGATCAAGAAATGTTTAATATTATGAAGAAAGTAGATCCTGAAAATAAAGAACAAATGACTGTAATCGAAACAGACATTAGTCCCATTAAAAGTCACTTTCATTATTTGGATTTTTGCAAGAAGGAATAAGAAAGTAAAATCAGTTACAGCCGATGTAATAATAACTCTAAGGCAATACCTCGAAAGGCCAAATTCAAATGAGGACATAGATCCTCTTTTATTTTGAAAGGAACGTTTTAAGAAAAAATGGTAAATACATTTTTTATTTTGATTTTCTTTTAGGTAACAGGAATGCAGCTGAAACCCTTAAAACAATGTGCTAGGAAATACTTCTGTATTCGAGCGATTTCAGCAGAAAGTGAGAGTGTAGTACAACTCGCTTAATAATAGAACAAAGCTGTGCCTGTGCAAGACTAAAACCGAAAAATGTTAATATAATATCGTTCCTAAATAAAAATATTAATAGGTAAACTAAATATTTATTTTATTAAAATTGCACCCAACCTTTTCCTATTATCTAAAGATATAACTCAATCAGTTTCATCTTACCATACTTTCTAACTATTAAAGATATGAATGTTTAAGCAATCAAAGGGAAATTATTTAGATTGCCATACAGAATGTACATGAAACTCTTTAAATCTATTTCGAAACTTAAAATTTATTGCGAAAGTATTCTAGAATCTAGTTTGGCAATAATACTTATACTGTCAACAATGGGTAATACTAAAGAAAATAAAGCCACAAAGAATTAGGTTATGTTTTTAGAAAAGAAAGAAAATCTCAGATTGAATGAAAAAATTAATTTATTCTAACGATTAATTAAGATAAACAAAACAACATAACAAAAGCGTTTATAGCAAATTTTTAAAATGTCCTCCTTGTCTTTCAAGGCAATAAGCAAGGCGATTTTTAAAGCAACGCAGGGTATTCAAAATTAATTCTGGATTTATTCCATCACATGCAGTAAATATACGTTCTTTCAATTCATCCAAGTTATGAATTTGCAAGTTATTATAAATTTTGCTTTTTAGATAGCCCCAAAGAAATAAATCATTTGGAGATAAATCAGCTGATCTTGAGAACCATGGTATGGGACCAAATCTGCCAATCCACCGTTTTTGAAATGTATTACTTAAAAAATTCCTGGCGGCGTGAGTAGAATGTGCCAGCGCCCCATCCATTTGGAACAAAAGTTGATCAACATTTAGTATCTCAATTGTTGAAATGATGTGGTTTCGTAAGATGTTTAAATATTTTTTGCAGTGAGGTTACCGTCAATAAAAAATGAGCCAATAAGTCTATCGATTATTATTCCAATCCAGACATTGACTTTTTGAGGATACTGTGTTCGGGTTAGGTTTTGGGCATGAGGATTTGTATGGGACCAATACCTAATGGATTAATGGAAAGGAAATTTAGTATGTTTCAATGGATAAATGTAGGATACAAACCAGAAATTCTGAGAGTTGACTTCACCATTTATGGTAAATGTAGCTTCATCAACGAAAATTATTTTATTTAAAATTGCTTCGTTTCCATTTAACATATCAAACATTTTTTCACAAAAATCAGTTCGTTTTACTTTATCTTCCTCGAAAGGCTCCTGATGGTTTGATACCTTGTACGGCTTATATTTAAATTCTTTCAGGGTTCTGTGCACCCAACTGTACAATACTCCAAAATGCCTGGCTACATCTAAAAGCGATCCTACAGACCGTTCTCCTACATAACAGAGGATATTCAGCTTCATGTCTTCTGTTAACACATGATTGATTTTATTATTTTTTTGTGTGAATTTAGACAACCATCTTCTTTGAATCTATTATAAATATTTAAAATTGTCTTTGCACAAGGTATAGGCCTGTTAGGATAATTAACGGCAAACATGTCTCTGACCGTCCTTAAACTGTTATTTTTCTGATACCACATTACCATTGAAACTTTTTCGTCGTTGCTATAGGTATCCATGATTTAAATAAATTCTCTATTTTTCAATAAAATATATTTAATTTAAGATTTTTGTAATGAATAAAAATTAAGAAATATGTGACATTAAAAAAATTTTATTTACTCTCCATGGCAATCTATTTAAGAATTAATGTATTGTTTGTACGTAGATTTTGGTGTATAACTGGTTGCTTACGCCACGATATATTTATTCCTAACTGTAATTGAAAATGGAAATAAGTCAGTCAATGCATTATACCTATGTGTAATGACAAAATAAAAACCCGATATACATCATAGAATGGTATTTACTATAAATTATATAACGTAATTTATTGTTATTTTTTCTTTTCTTGTTTTTATGATATAAAATATCGTAAACATAAAATTGATATCGATCAACAAACAAGGGAAATACAAATACCTAGAAAACTATTAAACGAACTACAAAATAATACGGATAATTAGTTACAGCAATAGAAATTCTAAAAATATAATCAATCTAAGAAAAGAAACGTACCACAAGACAATAGAACTATTATTTGCGAAATAAAATATAACCCTATGACATAATAAATTTCATAAACAGTAATAATTTTATTGCAAAATTAAGAAATACATATTTTCATAGACTCAGATAATGTCTTAAGATACACACAGTACTGTTCTAAATATTCTTTCAGTAATAAATAATGTGCATATATGGTTTTCACCATCTATTATACATGTACATTCAAAGTACAAGTGATAAACGGTTTGTGGAACAATTGTATTAATGCTAATCGACCTGCAACAATACAAACTGTAAATACGGTTTTGTCATGTTGAATAAAAAAGAGCACCCAATTTTGCAGCACATCCGGGGAATTTTTGGTATTTGTATATAAAATAAACTCAACAACGGTTTGTGAAAGTACGACAGAAAACAAATCAGGAAAGAGCCATGACGAAATTTATCAAACAATACACAAACGGATACGAAACAAAGAGTTTCAATGTAAACATATATTTTGTGATGGATGCAAAATGTATAAAAACGTACAGATTGTGCGTTTTTCTTTAACCATGCGTCATCGTTTTATCTTACTATCTCGGACACCAAGTTTAAATTATATGTATACCAGATACATCAAGTTCCATCAGTTCCATGTATTAAAAATTAAGACGTACGTCATTTGGTTCATAGATATATGTCTATGATTATTCCACATAACAATTACAAAATAAAATTATATTGACTTTTTGATTTGTTCATACTATTTTAAGCAAAAAGAAAATACTTGTTTATATTTGCAAGTTGTATTTAGCACACGTTAAAGAAACATAAAACATAAAAATTACTACATTTTCTAATGTACTATAAAACATTTAAAGCTATGTTATGCCTATTATTTTATGTATTTTCGGTAACAAAACAAGTGGAGGTCGCCCCTGCGAAATGAAAGAAACTACAAGAAAACTAATTACATTGTCGTTTAGTACGTTCGAAACAATTGAAAAGTTGTCTTAACCTTTTCTCCTATTATTATACTTTTAGTACTATTACTGCAAATACCGAGGCACGCTTTTACATTGCAACCACTGCGTAAATTCAACAAGTTTCATTTAGTTACCTGCAAATCAATTGCTTTTTCGCGAAGTAATGTAATGAATTAAATGCTTTCTACATTTTACGACGCTAATTATTAATTTTTTTTACCGAAAAAATTCGAATAATTAGCATCGTAAAATGTAGAAAGCATTTAATTCATTATATTACTTCGTGAAAAAGCAATTGATTTGCTCTGTTTGCCCTGTTGGGTTAATAAGTGGACTATTATTTTTATAATTAAAACTGTTTTACAATAATTTATTCATTTCAATATGTTTACATATTCTAGCTTAGTTCTAAATAAACATAAATTATAAGTACTAAGAATAACTTATTTTCTATAACCTGAAAAGCCAGAAAAAGAATATATTTTTATTAATAGCAAAATCTCACATCTTACAAAACTTACAAGAAAAATAAAATATTTACTACTTACTGACATAGACAAATAAAAGATATGTTTTTCCCTCCTTCCAAGAAGAACAGATTGTAGAATGAATTGAACTCGCAGCTACAGGCAGATTTAAATACGCACGCCGTGGCGAAACTGCCTCTCGTTAATAACTTTTTATAGCCTTAACCGTATATATTAGTTTCCGGAAAGTTTATTAAACTTGCTCGGAAAAACGTGCGTTAAATATATGTGCCACGAGTTAAACACATAAGTAATAAAAGTAACAGATACAAGGTGTTGAATAGAGGTTATTTATAAAATTTATCTCTGATATTGAAGTAAATTATTCTCAGTTGTCTCGTATCTGACTATATACTACTACTATATACTTACTACAAGTCAGAAAGGGTCTGCATATTATAGTGCAGAAATGCTAAAGAGACCTCTTGACTACCACTTTTGTGTTATGTTATTCCGTTTTATGTTCAACGAGCAATCTGACCCACATAGCATCCTTGACAAAACCCGTACGGGATTTAGTAAAAAACCGAATGCAAGTATTGTCTCTAAATTAGCTGCAGAGAATATTAAAAGATAACATACTAATGATTAAGTCTAAGGGAACACTATATTGTAGAATATCTCTAATATTGTTAACGGTTATAGTATTAATGTATGATAATTTTAAATAAACTCTTTATATATTAAGATTATTTTCAGTTGATGAGTATAATTGTTCTAAATAAATATTATTTATAAATATATCCATATATCACGAGTGATCATTAAAATTTTCGCTCAAGTAAGCCATGTACACAAAAAGTATGTCCTAACTTAAGTTATTAGAGGAGATCTGTCATTATAATTTCAAACGTCTTGATTGTTAAAAAATAATTTGAAATGCTGACTCTTATATTAAATATATTTATAATTTTTATACAAAGTAATAGAATATTATAAAAAATGTGTAAAATGTTGACCATTCTCCACCAAGCATAATCGCACTCTATTTCGTAGAGCATTGAAAACATTGATCAGTATTTGCGGTGAGTTATTGATGTGTTCACATTTTTCTATGATTTTATGTCTTAACTCTTGTAGATTATTAATTGGTGTTTCATAAATAATATTCTTTATATATGGCCACACAAAAAAATCCATGACTGTTAAATCACACGATCGTGGTGGATATGGAATCGCTGTATTTCTACTTATTATCCTACCGCCATAAAATTGTTGCAAAAACTGAATATTTTCAAGTGTAACGTGAGATGTAGCCCCATCCTGTTGAAAATATCCGACCTGGAGTTCATCATTAGTCAATTGATTAGTAAAAACACTGAGAATTGCGTTACGATATTTCTCCGATGTTATCGTTCCCTCAAAGAATATTGGTCCTATTAATCGGTGACGACTCATACCTACCCATACGCCTATTTTTTCTGGATGTAGAGGAACTTCTCTGTAGAAATGAGGATTTTCACTGGACCACATACGCATTCTAGAAATAGGTACTATGTTATTGGTACCATTTTAACGGCAATTTTACAAGGAATTTGCTGACTAATAAAAAAATTATAGGTTCAATTTAAAAAAAAAGAGAAAATAGCCTTTAAACTTCGATAACTTTTGCACGACATATTTAACACTCTGTATATGTTGTCACGTTGTTCACCCTCAAAACATATAACGTGTTAGTCCATAAATTGGTAACAAAAAAGTTACGTGAGGCACTGCACCCATTTTCAGGCTAAGACTTAAAATGTTAGACGCTGCAACTGTCAAGATTTTAACAAAATTTGCAATAAAACCAAAACTAACAGTTGTAAGTGCACATTGTCATATATCATTGCAAAGATAATTTGGGTGGCTATCATCATAATAACAAGAAAGTATAGCAATCTATTTAAAAAAAAAATTGAAAGTGGTTGCGGAAATTTGGAACATCCTGTAAATATATAAATAAAATTAGAAAATGCACTATAGCATACGACATGTGTACGTAAAATTTCATTGTTACAACTTTATTAGTTTTCATGCTAAGCTCCGCCGACACACTATTGCCGCACCCGGTATATTTCCTCCAATTAATTAAAAATTTTTTTATTGGTAATGTGGACCGCTCTGTTTTTCATCGTCAGAAATATAGTTTTCGTTAAATTACTCAGAAAAATAACCGTTATACCTGTTTATGATTTCAGTCCATTATTCTATTATCGGCGACAGTTCCAATAAATTTGGTATTTGGAGTAGATATGTTACTGAAGCTTTGAATCTCGAAGGCAAATTAAATATGATTATTAAAAGAATAAACCCCATCTAAAGTATAATAAACCATTGCACGCGAAATATATACATATAAGAAGTCAAGTAAAGTAGCTCAATTACTTTATCTAATGGTTACATTTTACATAAGAGGGTGAATCAAATTTAAACAGGACTTTTGTTTTCATACCATAACAGGCTTCTTGTAGCCGAGAAAATAGGGATGGGATTGACGTGGTTCCGGGCACCTACCGGCATTTAGGCTCACCTGCGCAGTCGTGTCTGAGCAAAAGGTTACACCGGCGGTTGTGCAACGTATGATTATCAAGTTTCTGACGAACGAGGGTTCCAAGTCTAGCAAAATTCTTACTAGACTGAGAACACAGATTAATGACACACTTTGTCACGTACTCAAGTGTATGACTGGGTTAAAAAATTCAAGAATGGCTGCAAAACTGTATAAAATGAGAGGCAGATAGCCGTCCCAGGACAGCTGTGACTGACGACAACATTTGAGCGATTTACGACCTCATTGACAGTAGTCGGCACTTTACGGTTTAATAAATCACTAGTGAAGTACAAATAAGTCACAGTAGTGCGTATTCCATTATTACTGAGCATCTGGATTTCCACAAAATTTATTCAAGATGGGTTCCAAGGCTTTTGACAAATGATCAAAAACATTTACACAAAATTTAGTCAAGATGGGTTCCAAGGCTTTTGACAAATGATCAAAAATAATAAATCCCAAGAGACATTTGCCAAAGGATCCTGAATCGATTTCAACGAGAATTAAACATTTTTCTGCATAGAATAGTGACACGTGATGAAATATGAGTTCATCACTATACACTAGAATCCAAAATGGCGAGGTTGGAGTGGCGAAGGTGTGGAGAGCCTCGCCCTATGAAAGCAAAAACACGTTTATCAGCTATGCAAGTTCTTGTAACTGTTTTTTTCGATTAGAAAAGTGTTTTGCTAATTGATTTCTTACATGAACGTCGGACTGTGAACACTGGCTCGTACTGCAAGCTCGAGAGGGCAAAATGCGCCTGCAGAAAGAAAAGACGCAACCGACCAATAAGAAATGTGATTTTGCCGCATGACCACGCAAGACCTCACACGGCCGCACTGACTCGAGCTAAAATGAACTAAATTCACTGGAAAATACTAGAACATCCTCTCTACAGCCCAGATCTATCCCCATGCGACTTTCATTTGTTTGAGATACTGAAGTAAGCTCTAGGCCGACACCATTTTCAGAGCGGTCAAGTAGAGGAGTTTGTACGCAATTGCCTGCCGTGTCATACATTTTATGAAGACGGGATCCACAAGCTCCACAAAAGCTGGGAAAATGTGGGAACGTTGAATGAGACCATGTACAAAAACAATAAATTTGTTTTGCAATTTTATTTTGACGAAATAAATTATTAAATGCAAAGTCCGGTTTAAATTTGACTGACCCTCGTATGTATTAGAATTCCTTCATCACGTTTTTAAATATTTTATTTCACGTAAATCGTTCAAAATGCTGCCTACCTGCCATTAAAAACACTTGAAACGTTTTCTAGAACATTCATTTAGTTGCTTTTTAATTTACTTCGTTCCTAATTTCGATTACATTTTAAACTTTAATTTATATGAAAATCAACACAAAATATACCTGTCGTGCATATTGCCAAGAATCACCTGCCATTTTACCTGCCAATTATAATGGTTATATAAAGCAAGTCATATGATATATTATTTTAAAGAACTTTTCGCGAATAATCGATTATTGATGAGTATCGTATCATTAATACTACATGTATTGACGGCCTTTTTTGTATTCTTTTTAGAAGTTCGTAGTTATATTATAGTGATAAATTGTGTAATATAGTTTATGCTACCAGTGTCTATATTTCTTATTATTCGAAGTTAACAATTGTGTTTTAATATCAATTTTTTCATGCGTTCTCACAGACTTTGTCTTTTTTTGATTGTGAATACATACAGTTTATCCTTTAATTTTGAATAATTCAAATTCGTTGGATTTCTATCTATATTTCTATATTTTGTGTTTACCGTCTACTCTTGTACTTATTAAAGTCGTCTACGGACCCCGTTGGCAGGAAAATGTGTTCCTGTATTCCTTTTTCTGTTCCTATTTTGAATATTATCTGTGCTCGTTATTGTAAGTTGATTTTGGATGAGACCTACGTTACATGCAAACTTGTAAAATATTTTTAAAATTACTCAAGTTGAATTACCAAGAACACAGACAAAAAAAAATTAATAGTGAATGTAGCGCCTTTTTGACAATTTAAAAGTTTCTAGTTTATAGAATTGAAATCTGCAATTGCTTCTCCCCAAGAAGAAACTAAATCTTTAGAATCTGTCTGTCTTATGTTAGTCCTGCATCCATGGCATCCATGGTAAAAACAAGAAATTATTCCTTAGGTCCATAAAGGAGATCGTCACAAGGATAATGGTATCATTCATGGCCCTGTTGAAACTGATTGTAATTTGAGAGCTTAACGGAATTTATTAGATAAAACATTAATTTGAGATGCTTTCCTAGTGCTTGGCATAGAAACCGTTGACATTTGGCAATGGAAATTGGGCAAATATGACCCTACTAAATCAGAAAATAAAAATTTAATTTTGACAATCATTAAACTATCAGGTTATATACCTTTTATCACAACGCATATCAATGACAGTACCAACTGACCAATACACCGTTTCAAAATAGACACACTAATTCCATGGAGGCGTACTCACAGTGCTTCCGATTAATTAGTGTTACGATTTAATTGACACTATCATGTTTAAATCTGGAATATCTTTGATTGATAAACCTGTTTGTAAAGTATATTTAGGCAGTATTTCACGTCTTTTGTAATTTTGTACATTCTGATATTAGTGATAGTTTTTTGGCGCAATTTTTGGAGATATTGGAAATGCTTCTTTTGAATAAGCTTGTTCTAATTATGACGGTTTTAATATTGCTTCTCTTAATGCTATGCTTGAAAATAAGTCTAATCTCTTTTTATTGTGTATATTTATCCTTTTATTATTTTATTATATATATATATATATATATATATATATATATATATATATATATATATCTCTATTTATTTTTTATTGAATCTTAACCTATTATAATATAGGTACCTAATATAAAGGCAAATGCGAACAATAGAACCCTGGATTTGGTATTGTCAAATTTTATAACCAACGGTAATTATTATCTACTACTTTTGTCAGAGAATTATCATGATCTACCTCTCTTCATTGAATTGCTTTTTCATGTTCCATCTGGCCCGACCACATTTCCTACTGATAATAGTAAACATTATAATTTCGAAACGGCTAACTAACACACACTTTACTTTAAAGTTATTGATGTCGATTAGTTCTTCTTAGATAATTTTTCCAAAACGTAGATATGTTCTGTTACAAAATTTACTTTATTTTGGATTATTTTGGATACATCTGCTCCTTATACCTCTCGGTATTTATATACTCTCTACTATACTACTATAAAAAGGCCGTTGAAGTGAAAACCATATCATCACCGCAAATAAAGATTATCCAGAAGCAATTAGTTCAAGCTTCGATTTCAACATATTTATCGGTGCCCTAAGATTGAAGACTTATCAAATTTATGTTGGAAGCATTCAGTATGCCTTATATATTATCCTATATCGTTGTCATTCAATAAAATACTAACGTAACCGCCACCAGATTCCAGAAAAAGCTTATGACGGTGATGCAGATTTTTGTAAATTTCAACTAATTTTTTATGCTTTGTTATGCGCGCCTTTCCTAGTATCTTAAAACCCTAACGACTTACCAACATACCACACACGAAAGCTCCGGATATCTTAAGTTGAGACAGTAGCCAGTTTAGAGGCGAACAAGTAATAGGTCCTTGTTATATAAATAGGTATAAATAGGCACCATCGTGTTTATAGTGTCAACCTGCACAGCTAACACAGAAGCTGCCGAAGGCAATCAAAATAAGGTCGAAAGAACCAAGCAAATAACAAACTAGCAAAAAAATAAAACTTAAAGTTCAATAATAATAACAAACGTGGATTATTATATCATAAACATATCCAATATTCTAATATCCAGGTATTAAGCACATTAAAAAAAAAAATAATATTCGTGCATAGAAGGAAAACAATAAAAGAAATTATTGGGATTAACAGATGGCTCTCATGCCGCAATTAATAATATACAAATAATGTAAAAGCGACAAACTTGCTTAAAATCACAAGATAAAAATAATAGCTACGTTACGAAAAATTGACACCGGGTTCTGGATCATCCGGTATATCAGATTATTAAAAAATTATTTAACAATATTACAAAAGAAAGACAGTTTATACTGAATCAATTTGAAAATTCCAAAATCAGATAAATTAAAGTATTCTGCTAAATGATCAAAATTATGCTAATTAATTAGTTAATCAATATTTTGACATGCCTTAACTTAAGATCGAAAATTGGAGCTCGACCGCAGATCTATCGTTGAGCTTTACATAAGTATTACATACAGTATATTACATAAATAATAATGAAATTTAATAGAAATTATAGTTTAAAGTTATCGTAAAAACAATACATTGTAAAATATAAAATACTATTTCAATTAATTGGCCTGAATTAGCAACATACAGTATATATGAAAATTTAAATTTGGAATACAATAGCAATCAAGTTTAAAAAAAAATGTACATGACAGTAGGCCAATTTTTAGAAAATTCGATCACCCTGTAACATGCAAAGCAGAGAATATCAATAGAATTTAAATTATAATTAAATGAACTTTACAATTAATTTGTTTATGAAATAAAAGTTCTGAGCATTAAAAATTCATATGAGATGGTTTATTTCGGGTATCTACTCTTCCTAAAAGAAGAGAAAAGATGTTCTCCTACCTTGCGTTGTTAAAAACTTAGTAAACGGGAGAAAATCCTGAGTACAAAGCCGAAATTCCAGGTTGGTTGTCTCCTGCGCAGAGATTTATCAGTAAATCCTCTTCAAAGATGTATATATTTTCCAAAATCAGGTTTTAAGTGGTTTTTCCCAAATGAAAACCAGTTTGAAAAATAAAAAACGGTAGAGACTTATCACTCCTTACAAAGACCCATAAAAAGAATAACGAAAAAACGCAATGTTGCAAAATTCTAGCTAAATGTACAACATGAGTATAGATGAACAAAGACTCACCTTTCAAAGGCAGCAATCTGACTTAACCAACGAACAGGAAGACACGTGCTCGACAATATCTTAATATCCGAATACACGATAAGTAGCAATCTGGTTGCTCAAAAAAAAAACAATTCTACCACCTAATTAGTAAGATTATGGCCATAAATCCAGATAACCGCAGTACTGAAGCACTTTTAATAAAGGCCATAAAAATTCTACAATAATGCAACACGTGTTCGGCACTTGTTGCTTCTTCGACAGTTCAAACCAGAAGAGCTTGTTCTCAACCAAGAATCAACTAAAAAGCCCAGCTAATTAGCGCTGACGTCTAAAAATGAGAAGTAGACATAAGAAATATTACCAGCTAGACAACAATAAAATTGACTAATTAAGAAGAATAATTAATAAAAGAAATGTTAATTACGTCCTACTTCAATATTCCTAATTAATTTTGTCTAATTGAAAATTATATTCAAGACAATAGTCTGAACATAGGCACAATTGTGACATTTAAAATGCAATTCAAAAGATGGAAAATGAATATTCAGAAAATTTAAGTTCATTAGTTAATTAAAGTGCAAGTCTATTAGGCACTAAATCTAGCTATGGATCCAATAGAAACACACTCACACATGCGAATATGTAGATATCACTTGACATATCAACATGGGAAATAAACCTAACCTCCACAAGAAAATAATAACCGTTATACTGACAGTTATAAATACTGGAAAAAGGCCAGCATACAATGATAAAGCGATGCAGAGATAATGATTATAAAATGTCAAATCTAAGAATTAATCCTTGATTACATTCCCGGTAACCCCCAAGCGATTTAGTCAGAGTGAACGTAAATAAAGAAATCTTTTTACAAACGCAAGGTCTAGCACAGAAATGAAGTGTTGCAAGTACAAAGAAATGTGTATGATATTACTTATATTCAAGCACACAAAATAAATGCCATGGCCTAATCGATCCCCAAAAATAGATATCCAAGGGAGATCAAACAGTGATGCAATTAAAGGAATAGGAAAAACAATTAATATATTATACGGAAGTTCTATCTATCTATCTGGCCATTCAAAAATAATGCACGTGACCTAAAATTGCAGCTAGGAAAAACAAGCCGTTACAACCTCAACATCTGTTTTTACTTGTAGTTTCCTTGCAAAAGATGACGACTTTATTTTCTCGATAAGCATACTGCGCATATAGTTACATGTTCAAAGCATCCAAGGAAAATAAAGATCATATATAATTGTTTCAGCCTTTACTTGATGCAATTCCATTATAACTATTATCAGGATAAAATAAAACAAATTTTAATGATTTTCACTTTTTAATTAACGCTGTAACGGTCGTTTCGCTCCAACCTGAACTTCATCAGACATATAACTAACTTATTTACAATTTTTTTTAACACAAGTATACGGTAACAAACACATGTTTTATTTTAAATAGTTGAAGGAATGGGTACTTTTTATTACTAAAATGAAAGTTTTGTGCATAGACATTTTAGTAATAAAAAGTACCCATTCCTTCAACTATTTAAAATAAATCATGTGTTTGTTACCGTATACTTGTGTTAAAAAAAAATTGTAAATAAGTTAGTTATATGTCTGATGAAGCTCAGGTTGCAGCGAAACGACCGTTACAGTGTTAATTAAAAAGTGAAATTCATTAAAATTTGTTTTATTTTATCCTGATAATAGTTAAAATAAAGAACTATAGCACTTCTGGACATGATCGTATCCAAATTGTATCTCAATATTTACAAAGCCATTGCGTAAATTAACTTAGCTTACTAACTACTAACTTAACTAACATAGTACAAAGGTATTTTTAATAATAATAATCCAGATAACCGCAGTACTCAAGCACTATTAATAAAGGCCATAAAAATTCTACAATACTGCAACACGTGTTCGGCACTTGCTGCTTCTTCGATCACTGTCTCAATAACAAGCTCAAAACTAAGCCAGCTGCTTGTCCAATAAAAAGTGGAGACATGTTCATACAGCTTCTGCATTGTTGTGGTTGTATCCGTCAGATGAAAGCACCTGACTTAGTTTTGAACTTGTTATTGAGAAAGTGATGGCTGTTTTGGCGTTCGTCAATAAGCAGCGCTGAATGTTCTTTTTCTATGCTCTTAACTTCTGTAATATAGCAAGGTTGTTGTTTTTTTGTGAACGTATTGGTAATACACTGACGATCCTGTAGTAAGATGAAACACACGTCTGCATCTCTGTAGAGATACTTTCACAAATATATTAATTTGTACTGTGTTCTCCACACCAGATTTTTAATATTTTATATTATTAAAAATGTTTTTCTTTCAATGGAGACTGTGGTTAAATAATAATTTAAAAAGGTATATAACCCCTTACCACAATTATTAGTCGTATCCTAAATACGTATTTCGACAACTAAGTTGTCATCATCAGTATGTAAAAACTACTAATTAAAAGTCACACATGGGGCACAGTAAAGTAAAATAAACGCTTCCGCACAACTACTATACACTGCAACCCTGTAAAGACTAAATTTAACATGCCAATCTCAAACTACGAGACAAAACACTTGCCTCTTAAGGAAAAGGTTTTAAACATGTGTTAAAAGATCGAACGAAGGAACGGCAGAAATTCTTCTCTAAAGAAGGCGCCTACTAAAAACGATTTTTAAAGCTACGGTGACCTACTATTAAACTAAATGAAACACCTTATATTTTCACAAAACACTCGTATATTTAACTATATGAATATTTCATGTGCATTGTCCACATTAGTAGTTATTATTTAAACGTATTATTTCGAGTACAAGTGTAGTGACAAAATTTATATTGGGTAGGGGTGTAAAAATTTTCCATTACAAATGGTTAAAAAGTATGGTCGTATATTGTAAAAGCCGAACTCTCATTGCAAATTCTGAGAAAGACAAAATTAAGAAGGGGCGTTACATGTGAAAAACCAGACATCCGACTGTGTTGTGTTATATTAAATGAGAATCAATTCACGTGAAAAGCCTTTCGGTCCGAAAACACCATCAAAAGTCTGCTAGGGAATACTAAAGATAGAATTAATTCCAATTCGAAATCAGGGATCTATGAAATTAGTTGCGCGGATTGTAATTTGAAATATATAGGCCAAACTAAACGACCTATAATAACACGTTTTAAAGAACACATAGCACATATCAAATACAATAGACCGGATAAATCAAATGTCGCGAATCACGCTTTGAGCACACTGCACAATGTACCGATTACAGGTTTGAAATTGATAAAAGGAATTAATAAACCCCATGAACTTGATGCTTACGAAAGTATATTTATCGCGAAAAATAAACATACCTCCTTGAATAGCGATAAATCTCCAATACCGTTCAGCTGTCTATTCACACTTTTATAAGTGGGTGGGGGAGGTAACAGCAGAAATATAGACATGTGGGAATCCATACACGTGAAAGAATGCAAAAAAATTTCCTCCTTAACAATGGTTTGTTGAATGAAGCACTCGGTGTGTTTGTTTCACGAAATGTAAAATGTTTCGCGTTTTGTGAGACCGGGTGTTCTGTTTATTAAATTATTTATCATGTTTCACCTAGAGCCTACCGTGAATTCTATACATTATATTAAATTGCTTAACTCCTTAACTAGGACATGTCACCTATTTATAATTAACTTTTAAATTATATACCTACAATATCAAATTATTCATAGCCCCTTTTCACGTGAATTGATTCTCATTTAATATAACACAACACAGTCGGATGTCTGGTTTTTCACATGTAACGCCCCTTCTTAATTTTGTCTTTCTCAGAATTTGCAATGAGAATTCGGCTTTTACAATATACGACCATACTTTTTAATCATTTGTAATGGAAAATTTTTACACCCCTACCCAATATAGATTTTGTCACTACACTTGTACTCGAAATAATACGTTTAAATAATAACTACTAATGTGGACAATGCACATGAAATATTCATATAGTTAAATATACGAGTGTTTTGTGAAAATATAAGGTGTTTCATTTAGTTTAAAAGTAGGTCACCGTAGCTTTAAAAATCGTTTTTAGTAGGCGCCTTCTTTAGAGAAGAATTTCTGCCGTTCCTTCGTTCGATCTTTTAACACATGTTTAAAACCTTTTCCTTAAGAGGCAAGTGTTTTGTCTCGTAGTTTGAGATTGGCATGTTAAATTTAGTCTTTACAGGGTTGCAGTGTATAGTAGTTGTGCGGAAGCGTTTATTTTACTTTACTGTGCCCCATGTGTGACTTTTAATTAGTAGTTTTTACCTACTGATGATGACAACTTAGTTGTCGAAATACGTATTTAGGATACGACTAATAATTGTGGTAAGGGGTTATATACCTTTTTAAATTAAAAATATTTTTCTTTTATATAAAATTTCGTGAGGTTTTACCCAGTCAAATATGTTTCAAATTACTTTGAAATAATACTTATTAATATTTAATTTATTCAAAGCTTTAATTTCTTTGACTCAATTTAGTTAAATAAAACTTTAGAAACAATTCCGTCGTTTTTCTTTTATTAATATTTTCTTTCAGCTTTCTACATGTTCTGGAGCCTTTGACGTTCACCATAAATTAATTCATTTTTTTTTCATTATGACGCTATTGCTAGCGAGGATTCCCACTAAATAAATTTACTTTTCACACAAAGCGCCTTCAACACGTAGCGTTATTAACAATTTGACGTTACAACATGGAGCCAATTTAACACACACATAGCGTCTAGTAGCATAATAAATAGTCCAGGTTCAAATTATAACCCCGTTGGAGCACTAAAGGTTTGTAAATAGAGGGTATTGTTAAATGGAACAGTTCTTAAACATTAAATTAATGGTAATAATATTTTCTACTGTTATTATTTTACATTCAATTGCCTTCAATATAGAATCATTTGTTTATAATGATATTCGTATTAATAAATTAGTCAACCAAAATTTCACTATAAAATTTCTGAAAGTTAACGATACCTGGCTACATTAATCTAATAATATGGTCGAGGGAAGATAAATATCAATGCACGTAACTGATCGTTAATGACGTAATATATTGCGCGTTTGCCAAGGTAATTTGACAATCATCTATGGTGTGTCCTTAATAAATGAACATTAGGTTATGTTTAGCGCCTTTCACAATAATTTGATAATTACACATGATTTGTCTTTGTCAGTGAATAGATGAACATTAGGTTATGTTTAGCAAAGTTTTCGATACGAATACGGTATTTTGACGTTTTAAAAAAGTCAAAACTGACATAGACTGATTTACATTATTAAAATATTGCGAAATGTATCCTAAAGAGTTGTACGCGTTTTTTAATGCCGCAATTGTACATATATGTATATGCTATGACATTATGGACTAAACATATCCACGTATCTATCTTTTAAACAAAATTTAAATTTTCTATAATACCGAACATGTTTTTCTAATGTAATATTTATTTTTATTTTATTGTAAAGACACTGACTTTCCTATTTCATTTATAATTGTTTATTCACTCATATCACTGTCACTTGAGTCACTTTCTCCGAGGTGTATGATTATTGGGCTGATATCTTCTTTATCAAATCCTACCTCCTTTGTGATGGTGCTGGTCGATGATTATCTTTGCTCCTACGAAAACCTATTTCTTTTAAAATAGTCCCTAGAGAAGACACTTCCATGAAATATGTCCCTATCCCTCAAAATTTGTAACACACTATGCCGGGTAATGTGTTGTTCTAAAATATACAAAAGTAAAAGTAAACTTAGATCGATAGCATCGAATGTGGGACTGAAGTCCGTATAAGTAACATCCAATTGACTAGCACCTTCCAAAGTTTCAAATATATCTTCGATTATGCAGTTGGTTAGAATATAGCGATTTTTCAAAAATACGTGCTGTGAAGAAGAAATAAAGAATGAACGAGATAATTTTATGAAGGACGGATTCAAAGATTTTCTCGGAATTAAAGATGTCAGTGTTATCGCCCTTTTTAGATACAGGACAAATTCTAGCGATTCTCCAAGCTCGTGGAAATGAGGATATTTGTATAGATAAATTAAAGAGTTTGGAAGGTAGATAAATAAAAACATTAGCGCAGTCATTAACCAAGTATGTAGCAATGTTATCGTCTCCAGCAGTACGATTGTTTCTCAGTTTCCCAATGGCCGCAATAATATCCTATGTAATAGAAGAAAGGACGATAAGCGGAAAACTACTAATAGTATGGTACTCAAGTGACGCATTACCGGAATTTTTAGGAAGATAAATTTGTACGAATGCAGGTGTGAAAGCGTCAATAATAGTATGTGTTCCAAATATTCCTGATTACTAGAATGTAATTTACTTGGAATTCTAGAAAAGTTGCCATCTGAATTACAGAAAAAAGAAATGAAGAAATCTTAAAATAAAAAAGAAATTGGAAAAGAACTAATAAGATAATAATACAACTATACAATAAACCAATTATTACATAAGCAATTAAGGCACAAACTGTGAGCTGGGAAGGACATGTTTAAACAAGATATAACAAAATTCCAAGTAAGTCCAAAAAACAAGTATTTGGATGCAGTAACGGCGGATTAAGGGAAAACATAAATAACTTTAAACGTACACCAGCAGGCAAAAGAAAGTGAAAAGACCATATTAACAGTAAAGAAATTATCGAGGAAGTGTAAGTTTAAAGGCCCTGGGCATGTAAAGCGGGTACCGCTGCTGTAAGTCGGCTAAATTTAATGTTTTTAGCAAAATGCAAATTTTCATTAAAAAACATTACTATTTTGTTCTATTTTCACCCACCGCTCGCAGCTCCCTATAAGCTTTATTTAAATAATTTTGTGGCAGCTATATTTAAACTTGGGTATGTTTTCAGAATATTATTTTTTAAATGTTATAAATGCTAACAACAGTATATTTTATCCTTTTTTTGGCATCATTTTTTATTAAGATATTTGGGGGGTCTGGAATTCACAACCTTTACAAGCGTGACACCTTGTTGTCCACCACCATATCACTTACTTGCTTTAAAGACAAACACATGAAGTATATTTACCTTTTTTCTATCTCATCGGGGCATTTTGCAATAAACTTGTTGACTATATAGTTTACCCTTTATCACATTTGTAATTTTGTATCAGTGATAATAATCATAACGATCTTGTTCAAAAATGAACGTACTATTTGCAAAACAACAAAGGGCATTTTCCAATAAATTACTTGACAACTTTTTTTCAGGAACACATTGCACTTTGACAAAGAAATGAAGAAATATTACTAGTTTGAAAGCTATCTTAAATTCATGCAGACTTATGGTTGGGGACGGGTACACCCAAAACCTTTTTTGGATTGAATTTGTGGGTTTTACAGGTTTCGAATAAATTGATAATTACAACTGCTTAATTAATTTTTATCTAACGAAAAGTTAATGGGAGAGCAAAATGAAACTAAAATTAAAAATCTCTGATTCACTTTACATAATAAAACATGAAAACAAATTTAAAAAAAGGTATATAACCCCTTACCACAATTATTAGTCGTATCCTAAATACGTATTTCGACAACTAAGTTGTCATCATCAGTAGGTAAAAACTACTAATTAAAAGTCGCACATGGGGCACAGTTAAACAAGAGAAACGCTTCCGCACAACTATTATACACTGCAACCCTGTATAGACTCATTCAGTCTATACAGGGTTGCAGTGTATAATAGTTGTGCGGAAGCCTTTCTCTTGTTTAACTGTGCCCCATGTGCGACTTTTAATTAGTAGTTTTTACCTACTGATGATGACAACTTAGTTGTCGAAATACGTATTTAGGATACGACTAATAATTGTGGTAAGGGGTTATATACCTTTTTTTAAATTTTTATTTAACCACAGTGTCCATTGAAAGAATGAAAACAAATAATTAAAAATGGTTCAATGGCTTGCACTCGGATCATGTACCATAGACCATGTATCATAGACCGCGCATAATTTTTCTAGTGGTAATTCCTGAAAATTGTTAGTAGCAGCTCAGCTTCTAAAGATTTTTAAAAGCGGAAAAAATATTATGTGCAGCACATAATGTAGATAGCTTACACAAATTTTCAGCCATTTATTTATAATAGCCAGCATTCTTCACTAAGGTGAAATTCACTATCCAAATTAGAGTACGCACTATCCAATATTAGACACTACATAACGATAAGTAAAATAGATTCTCATTGTCCTATACGTCATCTTCTGATAAATTGTTTGCTAAACTTACCAATCTATTGTGATGGACTATATTTATTTCGATATTTTTAAGTAGCTTCAAGCTAAAAATCCAATTGAAATATATATAACCAAAAAAATAAATAAACACTAGTTCAAGCGGCTTTAAATTAGGAATGAGTCAAGTCGCTTAGACTTTACGTGATAAACAGCTTGACCAAATTAATTGCATGTTACTAACACTACTACTAACTACTACAAAATAAAGTTAAAATTCGAAATCTCTGACTTACTTTACATAATAAAATATGATAACAAAAAATTAAAAAAATTCGCGGCTCAATGGGCTTGAACTCGGCCGTGATAATCACTAGACCTTCTCCAATTTGAAAATTTTTCTGGCGGTGTCCTCGAAAATTGTTAATAGCAGTAAATGATTTTAAAAAAGTCTCATCTGCAACACATAATGTAAATTGCTTTCATAAATTTTCAGCCATTCATTTAGAATGGCAAGGATTCTAAATTCGGGTTAACTTTACCTTCTAAATTTGCATATTTCTCTTTACACGCATGCTTTTTAAATACAAAAAAAATATGTCCATCGCTTTCGACCATGGAGATTCTGAAAGTCGGGGAACAAAAGTCCATAACAATATATATATATATATATATATATATATATATATATATATATATACACTGCTAAAAATCGTACAGGGATATTTACATAATTAAAAGAAAAAAGAGTATTACTTATATATTGTTAACCAACTTTATTGACCAGATTTGTATATTTATAACGCAATTCAACTAAAAAAGTCCAAAATTGAAAGTAAATTCAAAAAATTCTAATTAACTTAAGTTTGCAAATACGAATTTTGTTAACAACGATATAATCTTAAAGATGTTTAAATCTGAAAAGCAATTCTAAACATATCATCAAAGGCAACTTCTAGTAATCAGTATGACCTCCACGATTGTTTATTATTGCCCTAATACAGTTACGTGTTGCTAAAATTAAATTGTCAATCTCTTCTTGTGGTATCGCTCTCAATTCTCTTTGAGGAACTCTAAAAAGGTCTCGGAGATCATTAGTGTGATCATTTGAATTTGTAACCCTCCGTTGTAACTATCCCACAGATGCTCTAACGGATTCATATCCGGAGACTGAGCTGGCCACGCTAACAACGAATTGTGTTTCTGTTCTAGCACATTCATTACAATTCGAGCTACATGTGATCGTCCATTATCTTGTACGAAATTCAAATTTTCTTCTACTGCTCCTGCATATGGCATAACGATAGGCAAAACGACATGTTCCACATAAACTTGAGCTGTCATATCGCGTTCAATCAAAACGAGATCTGTTCTTTCAACAATACTTATGCCGGCCCATACTATGATTGTACCACCTCTGAAAGAATGGACTTATTGGACTGCTTTCAAATGATTTACGCGTCCTGGCTGCCTCCAAACTCGATTTCTTCTTGAATCAATGTACATGCCAAATCTAAACTCATCAGAGAATATTACATATGACCATTGTTCGTTTGTCCAATTTCGGTGATCCTGTGCCCATGAAAGACGTACTCCGCGATTATCTCTTGTTAGAGGTTAGAGGAACTATTAAGGGTCGTCTACATCTTAAATGTACCTTATGTAACTTATTGCGAATAGTTTGGTCGCTAATAAGTACGCCATATGTTGGGTTAAACTGATTTTGTATCTGCCGAACAGTGCAGGTTTGATTACGTCGGGCAATAATTTGGACGTAACGGTCTTGTGTTGCCGTTATAATCCGACTGTTACCACGATGTTGATTACGTACTTCACCAGTATCCCTATAGCGGTGTCATAAGCGACTTATAACGCTTTGTGTAATTTGAAATTCGGATGCAACTTCAGCTTGACGCAGCACAGCTTGTAACATGCCAATAGCACGTAACATTTTTACGCGCGGTAAATGACACGTTTCCATTGATAAAACTACTCAAATTATACACAATATTTAATGTTTTTAAACTCTGCAGCAAGAAATGAGGCTACAATGTAGTTAAACGTAAAGTGACAAATAACGCCATTAGGACAACTAATAAATAAATGTTGCAAACAAAACACAATCGCTCCATTGTTAGCAAGATAATATGATAAAACCTTTGCGCATATTATTTTTGCTCAAAATATTTATATACAACACGATATTCTGTTTTTTCATCTTAATTTTAAAAATATCCCTGTACGATTTTGAGCAGTATATATATATATATATATATATATATATATATATATATACCGAGAGAATTGAGAAGTAAGAAATTTAAACGATGACGGGGCCAAGAGGTTTATACCCCCACCGATGCTGCAGTAGACGTTTAGCGTGACAATGACTGTCATTATGACAGATTTATCAGCTCTTGATTTCTTCCTTTGGGGATATATTAAGCCAAATTTAAAACAATAAGAGACCAACAACTTTACTAGAGCTGCAACAATAACTTATTTATTATTTCACGTTAAAACAGTTTTTTACGATAGAATGGGATTTTGTTTGTTGCAATGAGGACAAACCTTTGAACATTTAATTTAATTGAATTGAGAATTTTATTTGATTAAAAAAATGTCTATAGCTCGTTTCAACCTTAGAAAAAAGTACGGGCCATGTGGGAAACACGTGCGCTGTTGCCTATTCATATGCAACTAATTTCATCTTTGTTGTCGCCTTAATAAATTGATGTAAATAAATAGATAATCAAATAACCTTGTTTTAATTTTTAACAAACTTGCCTTTTTAATTTAGTAGATTTAAGTAAAATTTTCATTTAATGGACATAAATAAAATTATTATTCAATTGATTGTATATAGAATAAAGTATTTTGAAGTTTTTATTATTAGAATTAAATAAAGAAAGTAAAGTTTTATTAATCGGAGAAAGAAGTTTGTGAGGAAAATTTTGAAGAACTTAAGTCAGTTAATGATATTATAAATTCCTCGATATCATCTTCTATTTCATCTGTTCTCCACATATCAACTTGTTACGTGTCCGTAACCTTCAACCTTTTATTGCTTCATTTTATGATCGAATTAATTATCTCGTTAATACATTTCGTTGTATTTTCAACGAATCTACCTGTATAGGTATCGTATTTGCAATTTAAATATCGATATTCAACTTCTTTAAGTTTTTTTCCTTTTATTCTCTTGACCTTTAGAGCATGCTTTTTCCTTGTTGCTAAGAATGTACGACTCTTGCACGACACATTTTGATTATTCGCCTTCGATCTTTGTACGACGTTACTCATTGCTTCAAACCTGGGTATTGATCGATGTAACTGTATTGTTGAAAATACAGCCCGGTTGGGATTTTAATCGATCTATAATATCGAAATTTTATTCGCTCTAGGCGATATCTCTCTTTGGGGAGGACTTGAGGTGTTGAAGAAAGTAAGAAAGTAACACACTCTCGCACCTCGATAAATCAATAATCGCTTTTTTTATTTAACCGCCATCAGATGCATAGTTGGTATGTATAGAGCTATTTCCGTAACTTGCGTTTCTCTTATTGCCGTTGTATTCCCTTATTTATTTAGATGGTGTTACCGATAGGCCGACAAAAGAGAAAAACCAAGTCGAACTTCTTAAACCATTGTCGGATAGTTCCCGCTAGCGACGAACGTCTTTTGAAGGGAAAAAGCCGATTTTCGTCGGAAATTCAGATAAGCTTGTCAATCAAATTTTATTTGTTTTATTTTAAAGTATTATTCGTTCATATATCTCAACGTTATTTTAATTTAATTTATCGTCATTCCATAACTCAGGTGTTTTTCGCTTAACCAAGAAAAAACCTGTTTGACCTTCGCTTTTTTTCTTACCTCTGGGTCTCCCCACGCCCTGAGCTGAGGCCGCCTCAGTAGCCGGGTGGGCCGTTGGACGTTGGCAAAAGAACGGGCAGGGGCGGTTTTAGTCGACCGAGACTGGGTCTGCTCCGGGGAGCGTCTTTTATTATTTACATTCCTTTTTCTTCTTTCACTACGACTTGTGATCGTAGCAAACTATAAAAAAAATAACGATCATGAAAAAAAACTGAAATTTATTATTGTATTCCTTTCTTAATATATTCAACATAATAACGCAGATTTTCCTCTGAAATATTATTAAATGCTTCATCTATTAATGGTGTCATGTCACGTATTTTAAATATAGCATCATTTGTTCTAATAAAATGTTTCAATTGAGCCCACACCATTTCAATTAGGTTAAGCGTACAATGGCAAGGTGGCAACCTTAATATATAATGCCCTCTTTTTTCTGCTTCATTATCAAGGTAATAATCATTATATCTATGTTTAATTTGTGCAACCATATGTAGGAGATCTCGTTTTAGCATTCCTTCTGCAGTGTGAAGCCCTTTACCTATTAACCATTCTAAAATATAATTTTTTTTTCAGTTTGTTGTTGGAATTCTCTCTAGTTTTCTGAAGTGATAAGAGGCATTATCTAAGACGATAATTGTGTGAGGTGGTAAAGTAAGGTAGCAGTTGATTTAAAAACCATTCTTCAAAGTTTTCTGCACATATTTCAGTATGTACTATCGTGAGCAATTGAAAGTAAACGCACTATTATAGCTGCGTAAATTTTACCAAATTGTCAAGCTAATGTCATTTATGTTATGATTAAATGCTGACACTGACACTTCAAAAGTACTGTATACATTAGATAAATTTTGAAATTTCGACATAATAAAGTGTTAACTTTCAATTGCTCACGATAGTACATCGGCAGTATTTCTTTTGCACAGTAATGTAAATTTTGCACCAGGTACAAAACCTTTTTCATTCATAGCATTAATTATAGCAAACCTTTGCTCACGACCAGTAGATGGTGTGAGCCCTGTAATACAGCCTTCAATAAATGCCTGCCCACAGGATTTAAAAGTTGTATCTGTCCATTTTGCTTACAAAATGCCCAACATTATACGGTATATACAATATTTCTTCCTTCCAGCTGAAATTGTTTTATTTGTCATAGATAATTATGTCGCCATCTTATAATGTCATCATTTTCATTAAGAACTGTCCTCTTACCAACTTTTTCATAAACAAAAGCAATGTCTTTCAACAATCGGTACAATGTCAGTTTACTAAATGTTGGTAAATCAGAATCACTGTTAAGAACAGCAAAAATTTTGTTTAACGTAATTGGAGTATTATTCAAAAAGAAATTATGCACTTTCGTCGAATAATAAGCTGCACATTTTCATCATATGTCTTTGTTCGAGTGTTTTTCTGTAAACCACTTCTTTTCGGCATTTGTCTACGGGGCTTGTAAATCTCTGTGATTTTCGTACTGTATAGACAATGGTTTTACCACAACCAAGAGCTTTACAAGTTTCATCAACTGCTGCTATACATCTATTGCTTTATTAAAATAGTTAAAGGCATTACGAATCATCTGCCGTTCTATAGATTTATAAACTTCACCTTGCGGTCTCCTTTTAATTGAAAACTCCATAGTAAACTGCAAATACAACACAACTCAGATACAATAAATGCCCATACACCTTATTTTACACCTTACATGTATTAAAAAATATATATTTCTTAATAGTTTCTAAAAAAACCGGTTGTGTAACTACTTGAGAAAGATACAAAATAAATAAAAAAAAGCAAACTAATATACAATATACACAAACAAAGCTAAATGAAAGATTACAGTGCAGTGAAAGATTGAACAAATATTACTATAATTATAATTTTACAACATTGTACGTACTAGAAAAGTATGTATTAATTGCCAAGTATGTAAGATAGCAAAAGAGGGAAATAGTCCATAAAAGCCCGTACTTTTTTCTAAGGTTGAAACGAGTTATAGAATAAATTTTATTTTGTTTTCTATAATTCATCTCTCATTTTTATTTTGACAATAAACAAATTTATTAGGAATATTACAAATTACCTTTTGGTTTAGACATCACAACATATTACAAACAAATAAAAGATGCGTACTTCGTTCGAATTCTCAAGCACAGCTGATATGCGACTGTCTGACAGTAGATGTTTAGCGGTAACAGTCACTGTCACCGCTAAACATCTACTGCAGCATTGGTGGGGGTATAGCCCTCTTCGCCCCGTCATCACTTTTTAGTACTTCTCGAATCTATGGTTCATTTCCAATTACACATAGGAATAAATATATGGCGGCATAGGCAACCAGTTATACACCAGTCACATTTCAAACTGTCAAAAACTTCTGTTTTTCGTTCATACTTAAATCTTAAATTAAATACATTTTATTGAAAAATACATAATTTAAAACAGTTAATTATCCCAACAGACGTATAACTAGTTCGAAGACAATTTTAAATATTTTTAACAATTTCAAAGAAACTAGATAGTATTTCTTTAAGGTTGAAATACTATCTAAGATAGTAAAATTAATGTATCAAGAAAGGTAGAAAATATAAAAGCAGTCGTGGGAAATTGTTGTAGGTAATAAATATGTTACTATTTCTTTAGTAATCACAATAACATTTGACAGCATCACTACTGGAATTAAAGATTGAAGGAGGAAAGCAATGCTATTTTCATGTGAAGCTGGCTCAGTTACTAGAGTAACAACTGTTTGAAAACCTCGATTTAAAGATAAAGTTTTCGTAGTACTAAAAATACCGGGGTTACTTCTTTTCTAGATCAAGAAATGTTTAATATTATGTAGACAGCAGATCCTGAAAATAAAGAACAAATGCCTGTAATCGAAACAGACATTAGTCCCATGAAAAGTCACTTTCATTATTTAGATTTTTGCAAGAAAGAATAAGAGAATGTAAAATCAATTACAGCCGATGTAATAATAACTATAAGGCAATACCTCGAAAGGCCAAATTCAAATCAGGACGTAGATCCTCTTTTATTTTGGAAGGTAAGTTTTAAGAAAAAAGGGTAAATGCATTTGTTATATGGATTTTCTTTTAGGTAACAGGAATGGAGTTGAAACCCTTAAAACAATTTGCTAGAAAGTGCAGTGTGTATAGTACAGCTCGTCTAATAATAGAACAAAGGTGTGCAAAACTAAAAGTAAACTTAGTATTTATTTTATTAAAATTACACCCAACCTTTTCGTATTAGCTAAAGATATAACTCAATAAGTTTCATCTTACTATACTTTCTAACTATTAAAGATATGAATGTTTAAGCAATCAAAGGGAAATTATTTAGATTGCCATACAGAATGTACATGAAACTCTTTAAATCTATTTCGAAACTTAAAATTTATTGCGAAAGTATTCTAGAATCTAGTTTGGCAATAATACTTATACTGTCAACAATGGGTAATACTAAAGAAAATAAAGCCACAAAGAATTAGGTTATGTTTTTAGAAAAGAAAGGAAATCTCAGATTGAATGAAAAAATTAATTTATTCTAACGATTAATTAAGATAAACAAAACAACATAACAAAAGCGTTTATAGCAAATTTTCGAAATGTCCTCCTTGACTTTCAAGGCAATAAGCTAGATGATTATGAAAGCAATGCAGGGTATTCGGAAATTCGGAATAAATTCTGAATTTATTCCATGACATGCAGTAAGTATACGTTCTTTCAATTCATCCAAGTTATGAATTTACAAGTTATTATAAATTTTGCTTTTTAGGTAACCCCAAAGAAAGAAATCATTTGGAGATAAATCAGCTGATCTTAGGGGCCATGGTATGGGGCCAAACCTTCCAATCCACCGTCTTTGAAATGTGTTACTTAAAAAATTCCGACGGCGTGAGTAGAATGTGCCGGAACCCCATCCATTTAGAACCAAAGTTGATCAACATTTATTGTCAATTTTTTGTGAGAGGATTTTAGTGAATATTTTTGAAATGATGCTCAGCAGTGTCATGCCTCTGTAATTTCCAAGGTCACTTTTTAGGCCTTTTCATAGATTGGGATGGTCATACTTGACCTACATTCATCTGTTATTGCTTCGCAGTTTTCGTTTTTTTTGTAGTAATGTCGTTATTTCGTTTTCAATATCTGTGCCTCCGTATTTAGTCAGGTTATTTGGAAAGTTATCGATGCTTGATGATTTTCGTTTCTTGAGCTTGGATATTGTCATTCGTACCTCTTCTTGCGTGATACAGTCATTGTTGGTATCTCCAGCTGTTACTCCTTTTGCTCTTCGTCGTTGGTGCTGATGTTATGGTATAGATCTTCAAAGTGTATTACCGACGTTTCTAGTTTTATAGAATTTACATTTACTTCTTCATTGATGGATTTTTTCTTCCTCTTAACATGTTCCATACTTTTTTCTGATCTGCTTACAGATCATGTTCCATTTATACTGAAAATCTTTCCCAATATGTCTGTTTAATCTGTTTGACTTCATTGCCCACACTATTCCTGATTCCCTTGTACATCTCGTATCCTTCTCTAGTTTGGTTGTTGATGTATGTAATGTACGCGTCCTTCTTCTTCTCTAAATCTCTAACTTCCTGTGTGTAAACCATGGCTTGTTACTTTTTAATGCGTTTTTGTCAATAGTTCTTTCACCTATGACTTCTCTATAGCTATTAATTATATTGTTCTTTACTTTTTCCCATGCTGTCTCTATGTCGTCTGCTTCTGAAGTTTAATGCAATTTTATCGTACTAAGTCTTCTTTGGTAAAGGTTTCTTGTGCTTGCATCGTTTAAAGATTCGATATTCAATTTAGAAACATAATTAGGAGGTTTCTTGTGTTTTATTATTTGAGAGGCACAGTATTTGCATATTACCAGGCTATATTGTGTTCCGACATTTGCGGACGTCAATATGTGTACATCCAGTATACAGGCTGATTCATTTTCGGCCCTCACCATGAAGATCTCTCTTATTATTGGAGATAGAGTATAGGTTTAAATTTTGCAAAGTTTTTAAATTTTGTGTTTGTTATAAATCCGTAAAGAAAATAGACCTGTGACAAATGACCTTCGTTATTTAAAAAAAAAACGCGAAAACCCCATTTTCTTCTTTTACCTGTAGCACCGACATTTAGCCTTGTAGAGAAAAAATAAAAACACATTCTTGTGGTCATTTCTAAACCTCTATCCAGTGGTGTACTCTAAATTTTTATACGACGTTTCGTTTCTTTCTGGCCATCATCAACTATCTAATTTCTTATAGGCGCCATATTGGATTTAGACATATTCAGAAAGAGTTTTTTTTTCTGATTTCAACCATGTACCACATGCTGACTATAGTTTTTGACATTAGGTTTTATTTGAAAGAATAAATTATAAGATTAAATAAGGTAGCCTTTGGAATTTCAATCTGTCAAACATTTCATTTATTGTTCATTAATAATACAAAAATGTCATACACTAACGAAGAGAAACGAGATATGATAAGTATTTTTTATTCTTCGAAACGAAATTCAACAGTAGCGAGTACAAGATAACAAAAACATTAATAAAAATACATAGAAAAGTAAACAATACACAATTACAGTAAATGTTCAATTATCTGGCCATCTTCGGTTATGCACAATTGGGCACGCCTTCTGGCATTTTGTACTGCCCTTTGTATAGTTCTTCTATGAACTGCATCGAAGACATTCTGAAGTCTGCATCGTAATTCCTCAATGTTTTGTGGCGCATCTACTTTATAAATCTTATTTTTAACATATCCCCATAAAAAAAAATCTAGCGGACTTAAATCAGGTGATCTCGCAGGCCATTCAACAACTCCCCTATTTCCAATCCAACGGTTTGCAAACTATTGATTTAAGAAATTTCTAACAACAGCTGCATTCTGTGCTGGTACGCCATCTTGTTGCCACCATAAATATTGTAATTGATTTAATGGGATATTGTCGTCAAGATAGTCAGATACGTATGTACGTAAAATGTTTAAATATCTTTCTCCATTTAAATGTTCTTCATACATAACTGGTCCTAAGAGACGATTTGCCAAAATACCCATCCAAACGTTTATTCCAAAACGATATTGTGGTCTTCTAGCCCTGTTCTGTCGGGGATTTTGTACTGCCCAATAGTGCTCCGTATTTCTGTTGAACATTCCAGAATTTGTAAATTTTGTTTCATCTGACCAGATGATTTTGCTTAAAAGAAGTTCGTCATTTTCTATCCTCCCCATTAACCAATTACAATATTCTAGCCTTCTCAAATTATCTCCAGGCAGTAAAGAGTGACTAACATGGATCCTGTATAGTTTAAACCTACTTTTATGTAAAGTTCTCCAAACTCTGGACTGGCACAAATTTAATTCTGACGCTACTTCGCGTGTAGAAATTGATGGATTATTATTTATCTATAAAAATACAAGATTAACACGAAATTTTAAAACATGCTTTTAATTTACCATTTGTCTTGACCATTACGCGGCTTAGTAAACGATCCATTCTCGACCAAATTTATGTCGAGATCTAGAAAAATGGTACGATGAGGCTGTTGTCGTTCTGGATATAATTGTAGATATCTTGTACTCGCTACTGTTGAATTTCGGTTCGAAGAATAAAAAATACTTATCATATCTCGTTTCTCTTCGTTAGTGTATGACATTTTTGTATTATTAATGAACAATAAATGAAATGTTTGACAGATTAAAATTCCATGGCTACCTTATTTAATCTTATAATTTATACTTTCAAATAAAACCTAATGTCAACAACTTTAGTCAGCATGTGGTACATGGTTGAAATCAGAAAAAAACAAATTTTCTGAGAATGTCTAAATCCAATATGGCGCCTATACGAAATTAGATAGTTGATGATGGCCAGAAAGAAACGAAACGTCGTATAAAAATTTAGAGTACACCACTGGATATAGGCTTAGAAATAGCCGCAAGGATGTGTTTTTACTTTTTCTCTACAAGGTCAAATGTCTGTGCTACAGGTAAAAGAAGAAAATGGGGTTTTCGCGTTTTTTTTTTAAATAACGAAGGTCATTTGTCACAGGTCTATTTTCTTTACGGATTTATAACAAACACAAAATTTAACAACTTTGCCAAATTTAAACCTATACACTATCTCCAATAATAAGCGAGATCCCCATGGTGAGGGCCGAAAATGAATCAGCCTGTATATAGGTAAATTCAAGTTGTTGGCGACTTAAGCTCTGGTTTTACTTCAAAATATGTATATTTAAAACAATCCTATATGTTTCGGCAAATGATGCCTTTTTCAAAGAATATAAAATATAAATCATTTATATTTTATATTCCTTGAAAAAGGCATCATTTTCCGAAGCATGTAGGATTGTTTTAACATTGTTTACATATTTTGAAGTAAAATCAGATCTTAAATCGCCAAGAATTAGAATTTACCATAACATACAAAGGTCACGAAATAATTATCTTTATATATATATATATATATATATATATATATATATATATATGTATATATATATATGTATATATATATATATATATATATATATATATAAACAAAAAGTCCGAAAAATAAAAAACTAAAGTAGAAATGAATATATTACAACGTCGTAATACATGGAATAAAGAACAATGGCTAAGACAACTTTATTATTTGCATAAAGTCTCTAAATTACAAGATTACTTTTTTATTTAATAGTCTTATTTCTCCTGGCTTCTAACAAACTTTTAAGACATATTAGAAGTAATTATAGACATAATTCTCATTTAAATTTAAGCTACTAACGCAAATATCCTCTCTAAATATATTTTTATGTAAATTCGCCTTTTCGGTATTCCGAGAACGGTTAGGTCATAAATGATGCCTTACTTCCCTTAATATACTTGTTGAATTGGTTTCGTATAAGGATCCAATCGCATTACAAAGTAAAGCTTCAACACTATTCGCTTGCAAATTACTAGAAATGTACTTTGATGGCATCGACTAATACCTTTGCTCTTGTTTGAGCAGTAAATTTGAGGGTGTCTGCTATAATGTTCTAGAGACTTGGATTAACAATGTATGAATACTTAAAGAAGTACAATAGAAGCTTGACACCATTAAAACTGTATACTTAATGATTAACAAACACATTTATCATTATTGTCTTCGTTTAATAGTCGATACCGTACATTTCCGAGGCACTTCAATTGATAAAGTATGGAATTATCACAGAAAACGATTATTGAACTAGTCTTATGAATATATTTATGGTCTATTCGAATATTAGCAGAAACATTTCATTAAACGAAGTGAAGTAAATAGTATTGCTTTACGGAAAACTTCCTCCAGTTCTAGAAAACCATCAACAAACATTTTAATGAAAATGTAATTTATATACATTAGTATTTTATTTCATATATTCTTACTAGTGTTATTAGATAATCACACATTTTCGAAAAGATATTTCAACAAAAATAGTATTTGCAGTTATAAGATAGATGTTCTAATATTACACAAATGTATTTATATGTTAACTCATATAAATTCTCATTAGAAATTTCAACGTATCTTTCGGACTTCTCTTGTCCTCATCAATGTACGGCGAAAGTAACCATGCCTAGACTGGGCCGCTTCTTATGTCAAACTTGAACGACAAGTGCTCATGAGAGAAACATATATGTATTATCGCATTTGTACACTTGATGTTAGTAAGCCTTCCGGTAGCTTAGCCACCAGGGAAAACATAACCAATGTGCCTCTTTTTGGCAGCAATTGCAGTGAGATGTTTTCCTCTAGGGCATTTTTCGTACAAGTTTGACATAAACAGCGGGCCAATCTAGGCATGGTTACTTCCGTCATACACTTATAAATACAAGGAAAGTCTCAAATATGTGTCCATACATTGAAATCTCCACGACTCGATGTAGCGTTGTGTGTCCATCTGTAGGCATAGAGAAATGTTTTAACATATATGTACGAGGAGACATTTAAATCTTTCGAAATAGGTATAAAGACAAAAGATAAGAGTATTAATAAGAATTTATCTTTCAATACCTGTCTCGCTTTTAAATACAGACATTACGCCGTTCCAATAACATCTTTAATCCATCGTAAAAATATCATTTTTGTTTCTCTGCAAAATAGTTCTCTATAGCTGCTACAAGTTCGTCGTCGTCTCTAAATTTTGTCTTCTTGAAATTTTTTTTTTGAGATTCAGAAACAAAAAGTAGTTCCTGGATACTAAATCTGGGCTATAAGGTGGGCGTATAATATCTTCAAAGCCACAATCAACAAGAGAAGCTTTTGAAAATCTTATCTAGTGCACTTGCACATTATCGCGGAGTAACAAGACACCTTACGTGAGCTTTCCGTATCTTTTCACTTTAACAGAATTTCTAAGGCGATACATAAAGCTGCATAATGCTCTCCATTTACGCACTACCCTTAGCCAGATAATCAATCGTCTATAGGTATTCAGTGAAAGTCAAGTCACAAAAATCAGTGATCTTAAACTTCGTAGAGTAGCTCTAACATGCCACGGACTCCTGTTTCGATTCTGGATCATAATCATAGATACAGGTTCTATCTCCAGTCACGTCGGTCAATAAATAAATGTGCTTGGTTCCCACAACGCGCTAAGAAATGTTGATATTTCTCTACACTAACACACATTTATAATGGTGAATGCATTCGTGGAATCCACCTTGCACTAACTTCTGTCATTCCAATTCCAAGATTCGGGACTAGGTTGTCCGAGTAGGTTTTCGTGATTTTCCTTCGCGTTCTAAGCGAATGCCGATAGCTGAACGTCTTATGTCGCTCCACGGGCGCAGACATAATAATAACTCATGGCTTGCCAATGTCCCCTATAATTGGCGTCAAGCTGTTGGGGAATGCTAAGGCATGAATTATTATTATTAAACTGGAATGTATTTTTGAATAATGTGATCTTTATTCATGGCAACTTTACATATATAAATAATGTTCATTCATTTGAAAAGTCAATCTAGGTTACTTTGAAATTTTGATAGAATGACACGCAAATATATTAGTATGTGTTTGTTGTCCCGTAAACGTAAATCCAAATGACATTTGATAATGTCATTCACAAATATCAGTTAGTGAATAAAATAATCCTGCGTCGATTCTGGTTTAAATAAATTGCTTCTCAGTTTTAAAATGGCTTGGACTTTAGAACATAAACAACAACATTTTCAACATTTGTTATAGTTTTCATTAAATACCTATTATTTGTTATTTATTTGTATGTATGAAACTGTCAAAATATACGACTTCGTAGGTTAAGTTGTAAATTTTAATTTACGACATACTTCAAAATGTTCTCCGTAAATCACATGCTACTAGATTGACTTTTCAAATGAACACTTGTTACGACATTAACATCTGCCATTTTTAATTTTTAAAAAAAATTGAAAAAAGCATTATGTGCCGAAACATGTAAGATTATTTTAAATATATACATATTAAAGTAAAACAGACCTTGAATCGCCGACTAATTAAATCTAATATATATACCGCCTCATTCCGAGCAAACGCAACCATCCGAATGTATGAATATTTCTCCCGCTCTGAATACAATTCCCCTGAATGCTGTAGGCGCATCAACATCGATGTCATATGTCATACATACTTACATATTATGGAGCCGCGTAAGAAAAATTATCTGATTACCAAATTACTATTAAAGGACTATAAATTGTTTAGTCCTGTGTTATGGTAATGAGTAAATTGCAATACGTTATACTGACGATGGTCACACAAAGCGTAATGATATTATTAATAAGCGATTAAAAAAATTGCAAATAAGGCATAAAGAGATTTAATAAATTAAATTTTAATAATAAAGGTCACAAAAACTATTCATAGTATACTAAATAAATTTCAGAACTAATAAAAACTAAATTAAATTCTAGTAATGTAAAGAAAAATTTACTCTTACAAATAATAAAATAAATTGTTCATAATGAGAAATTATTTATATAATAACGGAAATTCATCCGTTTAAACTCATCGCCGTAAAATAATTGATGATGTTTGGAATATTTATAATTACGAAAACCATTTAATTTTAGTATGCGGTTAACGGAAGAGCAGCATATGCCTAAATCATTGGAAATAGCGCTAAGTGTCAAATTTGAATTTAGTTCTATTGCAGCGCATACTAAAATGGACGTATCATTAGGAACTCTGCGATTTGGGAATAATGGTTTTAAATTTTGTACAGAACCAGTAATGTCTGTCTATTTTCTTTTTAAGTCTACAAATTGTAGCTTTGTTCGGGATGGGCCTGTCGGCATACCTTCCGGCAAATAAGTCACATACTCTTTGATAAGAATTATCAGCGTGATACCATTTCATCATTTCGGCTTTCTCTTCTAGTGTATAACGCGGCATGATCACTATTCAAACGCTTAAGAGACTCCGTATAGGGTGACAGTGGTGACACTAATTTGTGACATTAATTGTCAAATGGTTGCGCGACAGACTGTTTTGTGATTGGCTAAAAGCGTTCAGGGGATTTTTATTCGGAGCGGGAGAAATATTCATACATTCGGATCGTTGCGTTTGCTCAGAATGAGGCGGTATATATATATATATATATATATATATATATATATATATATATATATATAGATAATTATTTCATGACCTTTGTATGTTATTGTAAATTCAATTTGTTGGCGATTTAAGGTCTGATTTTACTTCAAAATGTATATATTTAAAACAATCCTACATATTTCGGCAAATGATGCCTTTTTCAAGGAATATAAAATATAAATGACAGTATATTAATATCACACATTTGTAGTTGCTATGGATAAAATTATTCAAAGATACATTCCAATTTAATAATATAATAAATCATTCCTTACTATTATAAAATAGATAGACAACAAAAAGAGGGAAACACAAGACACGAGTTATTATTATGTATGCACCCGTGGAGCGACTTAAGATGTTAAGCTGTCGGCATTCGCCTTAAACGAGAAGGAAAACCACGAAAACCTACTCGGACAGCCTGACAGGAATCAAAACACGGAACTGTCAGCATGATAAGGAAATGTATAGATATTTAAATAACATAAGATATATAATTATATAACAGCAACATATATTATGATGGTAAATTGCGGATCGTTACATAATTAAGTTATAGTATATACTGCTTAAATTGTTTATATCACTTCTGTTGTTAATTGAATTTTTTTCTTGTTTAATACTAATCATTTCTTTAATTTCCCTTTTCATTGTGTGTTGTTCTTTATCAATTATCTGTGTGTTTTCAAAATCTAAATGGTTATCGCATTGTAGTTTGTGTGTAGATAAAGCAGTTTTGTCTGTTTTAGAGTATTTGTGGGCTTGTATTCTTTTATATAAATATTGTTTAGTTTGGCCTATGTAGTAACATATTTCTTTAAGCTATGACAGACAGGGTACTATTTATACAAAGTGGTATAATAAACCCACAGCTTATTTTCGATATATGAATTACCACTCAAATGCACCTACAGTATTGAATAAAATGATTATAAATAATCTGACTGATAGAGCAGTAAAACTATCACATACTCAATACAGAAAAGATAACATCAAGAAAATTAAAACAATCTTAACAGATAATAATTATCCACCACAACTTAGAGACCAAACAATTAAGAAAAGAATACACCAAATATACAACACTGAAGACACCAATAACAATTTAAACAATGAAACAACATATATCACGATTCCATATGTTCCACAACTATCAGAAAAAACTAAATACACTTTAAAAAAATATGATATAGCTACAACATATAAACTTAGTAATACTAATAAACATCTATTTTCAAAACTTAACCATAAAATAGAAAAAAAATCGAGAAACACATGATATATATAAAATACCATGTCGCGATTGCGATAGTTACTACATAGGCCAAACTAAACAATATTTATACAAAAGAATACAAGCCCACAAATACTCTAAAACAGACAAAACTGCTTTATCTACACACAAACTACAACGCGATCACCATTTCGATTTTGAAAACACACAGATATAATTGATAAGGAACAACACACAATGAAAAGGGAAATTAAAGAAATGATTAGTATTAAACAAGAAAAAAATTCAATTAACAACAGAAGTGATATAAAAAATTTAAGCAGTATGTACTATAACTTAATTATGTAACGATCTGCAATTTACCATCATAATATATGTTGCTGTTATATAACTATATAACTTATGTTATTTAAATATTTATACATTTGCTTATCATGCTGACAGTTCCGTGTTTTGATTCCTGTCTGCCTGTCCGAGTAGGTTTTCGTGGTTTTCCTTCTCGTTTAAGGCGAATGCCGACAGCTTAAGATCTTTAGTCGCTCCACGGGCGCATACTTAATAATAACACATGCCTTGCGTTTCCCTGTTTTTATTGTCTATCTGTTTTATAATACTAAGGCATGATTTATCATTATTAAATTGGAATGTATCTTTGAATAATTTTATCCATAGCAACTACAAATGTATGACATTAATATACTGTCAGTTATATTTTATATTCCTTGAAAAAGGCATTATTTGCCGAAACATGTAGGATTATTTTAAATATATACATTTTGAAGTAAAAGCAGACCTTAAATCACCAACAAATTGAATTTACATATATATATACATATATGTATATATATATATATATATATATAAATATAATTATTTCGTGACCTTGGTATGATATGGTAAATTCAATCTGTTGGCGATTTAAGGCCTGGCTTTACTTTAAAGTATATATATTTAAAACAACCCTACATGTTTCGGCAATGATGCCTTTATCAAGGATATAAAATATAAATGACAGTATACAAATGTCATATAATTGAGTTGATATGGATAAAATTATTCAAAGATACATTCCAATTGAATAATAATAAATCATGCCTTAGTATTCCAAAAATAGATAGACAACAAAAACAGGGAAAAGCAAGACATGAGTTATTATTATGTATGCGCCTGTAGAGCGTCTTAAGATGCAAAGTTGTCGGCATTCACCTTAAACGAGAAGTAAAACCACGAAAACCTACTCGGACAACCAGACAGGAATCAGAACACGGAACAGTCAGCATGATAAGCAAATGTATATGATATTTAAATGTAATTGATAATTAAATAACTTAAGAAAGTAATTATATAACAAAAAAAATATATTATGCTTAAAATGGTAGGGAAATAATTTTTTTGCAAGGATGATTCTTGAGACGGTTGATTTACTTGCTTTAAGATTTTACGCTATTCTGGTCAAGATCTTTCCTTCTTGTTCGACTTTTACAGTTTTTGGTTGTCTGGCAGGCTTTTTCACACAAAACGAACCAGTTTCACCTAACTGATGAATATTCTTTGAAATATTTTTCGATCTGGAATAATTCTGGTTGGGTAGAGTTCTTCATACATTCTAAGTGCAGCACGTGCATTGTAATTTTCTTGGGGATAAACGCAGAACATATCATGTAAATCACTGTTAGAAAACTTATTAAGCCTATGCATTTTTAATTGGAAAGATTGCAGAACCTGGATAATGTAAAAATTTGTTTTTGATGTATCTATGTTAGGAAAAGATAGAAAACATTGAATGGTTTGTCAATACTAAAATCACACTTTGTAAATGAAATATTTTTCACCCATCGGAAAAATGTGCACCAGAACATTCAAATACGAAAATCTGGGGAACTGCTTGAAAATTAACTGCCACTTTCAACATCCTGTATCTTTTTAACCTGAAACATTTTACTTAGGCAAACTATGTTCAAAATAACTATTCTTATGTCTATTATCTTCAAATGTTGTATGGTCCATAAGTTATGGGACAACTTGCATTTGCAAGCCCTTTTGGAACTAAATCTTCAACCAAAACTACAGCTACAATCATTAAATCATTTTCCAAAAGAAACATTTTTTTGTCACTTACGATCGCTTGGCAAGATTCAAAATCTTGGAAAGTGTATAATTCTCTTCTGGCATGTCAAAACCTTTTACCATTTGTAGAAGAAAATGTGATCGGAGATGAAATATTACTATTCTACGTAAATTTGAAAAAGCGACCTCAATGATTAAACAAGAGGCTGCGCAACTATCGTCAAAGGCAAGCTTGCACCCAAGGAAGCAAAGTGCGTATGGTGAAACATTAAAGGAATAATTCATTTTGTATTATTACCAACCAACAAAACCATCACACATGCGCTTTATTATCAACAATCGGATAAACTTCATGAAGTTTGCGGACCAAAGGAATCAGTTAGAACGGGAATGTCTTTCTCATCCTGCACTCACTTACTCTTTCCAACTATCATTTATTTCGTTTCTTACCGAAGTTTCTTACTGGAAAAAGGCTTGATAATGAAAAAATGTCTGAAAAGATTTTGTACAATAGTGGAATGTAAACGCTGATAAAACTAATGAAAAATTTATACGAGACTTAATTTTATTCACTTTACAATCAATAGTTTTGAAAGTATACCCCAAAAACAATGAATATTATTATTATTATCATTTTTATTAAGCAAAAGTCATTACCTGAGTGATAGAAATATATTTGTTCTTTTTCCAAATTGCAAAATAGTCATATATTTTTGAAATACGAATAAAATATGAAATATTGGAAATTATTATTCTTGAATATGAAATGTTTGTGTTCAAAAAAATACAGTAAGATAGGATTTCTTACAAATAAAGAGTAGGTATATTCACGCCCTGCGGTTCTTCTTCTTATTCTTATTAAAAAACATATTATTGTTCTAGCCATATTTAGTTATGTTATTTACCTGTTTCCCTGTTATTGGTTCTGATGTTTTCTTTTCTCCATTATTTTCTAATGACTATACTTTATTGTTCTACGAGATTTTCAAATAATTAAAATACATCGCCGGCACAAAATCCGATCCATGTGCTAATTTGGTTATTTTGTCTTAGTTTTTAAATTTTAGTTGTTTTTTTTTGTTTAAACTAAAGCAAATAATCGTAATGAATTTAAACTAATTTAAAAAAATATATAACTAGAATAACAAAAATAATGTAAAAAATGGAATACTGGTTAAATCAACAAAATGTATTTTTTTTTAATGATAAATGATGAGAATTAATAGCGTGTATTCCTGTACTTGAATTACACTCTCCATTCGTCTTGAAATTCCTCCAATAAGGAATCGAATGTCATTTTGCTCAATGTTCTCCCATTCCTAGACTATTGCCGCCCTTAGCTCTTGTATGTTTCTTAGTGCTGGAATTTAAACTCGAAGTCGCTCCCCGACCATGACCCACACATGTTCGTTCCGATTTAGGTCTGTACTTCTTGCCTGCCAGATCATGGAATGGATATCAACTTCTTCCAAATATTCATCAACAACTCGAGCAACGTGAGGGCGGACATCATCATTCATTAATATAAAATTGTCGCCAATGAATCGAGCAAAAGCACCATATGTGCTTTTAGGATATCCCTGATGTATCTAAATCCGTACGAGCTTCCATATTAGTCCCCTCCAAACCATAACTGACCCACCCCCGTAACTAAGGTTTAGAGCAATATCGCAATGGGAAAACCTTTCACCAGCTCTTCATCATACTCTCTGACGTCCATAAGGAGGGATAAGATTAAATCTCGACTCGTCTCTAAAAAAGGATACGGCTCCATTCCTCATTAACCCAGTTCTGATGTGCATGACCAAAGCGTAACCGCTCTACGCGATGTGCTCAGTCAAGTGTGGGCCGGTGCAAGTCTTCAAGCAGTGAATCCATATTCTTGCAATCTTCTTCTTACTGTTCTTTCATTAACTGCTACACCATGCACCTCTTCTAAATCATTTCTCACACAAACTGCTGTAGAGTCCCTCTTTCTCTTGACTCTTAATGTAAGAAAGCGGTCATCCTGAGCGCTTGCACACATTCTTCTGCCAGAACCGACTCGTCTAGTGTAGCCACCAATTACATGCAACCGCTTTATTGCTCTTTAAACAGAACACAGGACTCGCGCCACGTAATATTGTAATCGCCCATCTTGTATCAAAGTCATAGCTCTGACAATGTCTGTGCAACACTATTGCAACACTAAACGAACTTAGTTGAACACGAATTTAAAAAAAAAGAAAAATTAATGATTAAAAAATAAACCAAATTAAAACAAAACAGTTTTAATTTAACTAACACTAACTAACAACGGAATAAGCACGCTTTTAATGTTAAAAAAGGTTTTAAACAGTTCAAGAACATTTTAACAAAGCGTAGTTGACATAATATTTATGACAGATAATAATAACATTCTAATTTATAGACGAAACAAAAAAAAGTATATGGATCGAATTTTTTGTTGGCGAGTTTAATAATTATCTACATATTCGATTAGTACTAACGAATTAACACAGTTATTCGTGTTTTAAAAATTATGATTTAATTATTTGTTTGAGTAAGAAAAATAGAATCATAAATCTTTTTCGTTGAGAAGTTCAGAAATTTAAATTTGAAAGAGTATTTCCAAATCCTCCTCCTGCTATATTTTACTACAATGCCAACAAGAAACGAAAGCGGGTGCGGTATTGATACTTGAAAACGGTTGGTTAGTGAGAGATATTGCAAGAGAGTTAGATGTTAGACCTACTTGCATTGTTTAAGTTGACGCAAGAGTAGAATATTAAGGAAACGGTGCAAAGATATTTAGAAATTGTAGAATGAAGTGATATGAGACGAGAGGATGAAGAATTGGTTCGTTACGTTCGCGAATATTAAATTTAAATATCAAGGAACTCTCGCCAATAAGACGGGCCGCGAAAAAGAATTATAATCAAGAAGCTGTGATGAGAAATATGTCAGGAAAGCAAATACATAATAAACCTTGATGAGCGATAGTGAATCTAGTCGTAGTATAATAATTAATCAAATAATTTGGTGAATGATCAAGAAGATTATAATTTATAATAGACGTATTAGACGAAAATAGTATATACCAAAGCAGACACGACCAAAAATTGAAATTAAGATATAATTAATGATCCTAAATTCTGCTGTACTATTTTATTTGCCGACTAAAACAAATATATCATATTTATAAGTACCTAACGATAAACAAAAAAAATATTACATTAAATATTTCAATCAATATTTGCTACTGTATACAGTACAACCTTGTTAAACCTAACTAATTAGGAAAAGGAAATGTTAGAATTAGCAAATAATAGCTATTTATGTAACCAGTTATGAAATGGGTTATTTTGTATAACGAAATGGAATGTTTGCAGGACGAGCGAGCGTAGCGAGCGAGATCCTGCAAAATGACATGAGTTACACAAAATAACATTTCATAACGTGTTTCATACAAGATTTTATCCAATTTTGACCAAAACATAGATTTATAATTTTCCAGTTGATCTAACATTAAACGTCATAAGTCATAAGTCGTATTAAATAATTAGTGACAGTTTTCATGCTATTGATAATAATTCATTTGACATGACAGGTGTTTGTTAATTTAAATATAAGTATTTACTTTTATTAGCTAAATATTTCGGTGCATTGTACGAGTAAAAATGTCGGATTCAGATTCAGGTGGACTATCAAGCGATATAGAAGAGGCTGCACAAAGTGAATTATCGACTGTGATTCCACAAAAGTCGAAAGCCCAGTACGATTTGGATTATGAAAAATTTGGGAAGTGGCTTAAAGACAAAAAAATTAAATGTGTTAATGAGAAGGTTTTATTAGCCTATTTCGAGGGAAGAAAGAATCAAAAAGCTTCAACACTCTGGACTCTTTATTCCATGTTACGAAGTGAATTGTCTTTGAAGAAGAATATTGATATTGCAAAATATGCCAGTTTACATGCATTTCTAAAGAGGCAGTCAGAGGGATACCATGCAAAAAAGTCTAATATTTTGTCAAAGGAAAACGTCTCCAGGTTTATGACAGAAGCTGAGGATAAAACATATTTAATGACAAAGGTCGCATTGATCGTTGGAATAGCTGGTGCTTGTCGAAAAAATGAGCTAATTTTTCTACGTGTGGGGGATATTTTAGACGCGTTTTCTCATTTTGTAATAAAAATCCCTAATACAAAGACAAAAGTAACGCGCGAGTTTGTGATCACAGAAGGAAATATTGAAGGGCAAAATTTTCTTGACCTTATTAGAAAATATATTTCTTTTCGTACACAAAACGTTAATCACGATAGGTTTTTCGTCAAATATAATAATGGTAAATGCGGGGCACAGCCAGTTGGCATTAATACAATCGGTAATCTACTGAAAGGAATTGCTCAGTTTTTGAAACTACCAAATCCCTTCTTATTTACCGGACACTGCTTCAGAAGGTCATCGGCTACCTTTTTGGCAGATTCTGGTGCGGATATTTTTAAGGTTAAACGACATGGAGGCTGGAAGTCCAATACTGTAGCTGAGGGCTATGTAGAGAATTCTATATAAAATAAGAAAAGGATAGCCAATGATATTCTTGGTGAATCAAGCTCAAATGTACATTCCGTTTTGCATCATAACATCAGAGTACCTGCCATGAATTCTACGTGTGCAGGAATTAACCTCACCAATTGTTCACATTGTGTCATAAATGTTTATAATGCATAAAATAAAAATTTAACCAGTTTGTGTCATTTAACGTTCCCCTTTATTAACTTGAGATGAAATGATTTTTTCAAAATATTTCGTAACTAGTGATGAAAAGAACGTTTCCTAACGTCATACAGTTTTGAAAAGTGTCACTTTATGTGTCAAAATTAGATAAAATGATTTTATCATAAGTAAAAACACAAGAGCTTTTTTTTTATCGGATAAATTTCTCTTTGTAACGAAATTATTTTGCCATTCAGTAATTTGACGAGAAAAACTTACATGAAAAAATCGCGAGACCGAAAGGTCGAGCGATTTTTTCTAATGTAAGTTTTTCGAGCGAAATTACTGATTGGAAAAATATTGAGTTAAAAAGAAATTTATCCGATTGAAAGAAAAGCTCGAGTGTTTTTTGGCAAGATAAATTAACGACATGAATAAAACTTTTTAAATTGTCTCCATATTAACGATTTTGTATTTCTTGTGTATTGCGGTATTGATCTTTTGATATTTGTTGAAATTTCCCCAAACCGACTCGTACATTTTACGTTCAACGACCCTTAATAGTTATTACCTGTCAGCTGCCAAAATAAATTAAGTGATGCAGGGCTACTAGATATGTAAGAGGAAGAAGCATTTTTATCGGAGGAAGAAGCATTTTTATCGGTGATAAAAAGCTATGTAGGTTTTTATCGCTGTCAAAGTGACAAAAATGTCACCCGCAAATGGACATTTTTATATAGGAGTTAATTTATCACATTATAATAGGAGTTTTATCCACACTTATGAAGCATATAAAGTGACCTATTATCAACTAGTAAAATAATGAGAGAAACATAGCAACCAGTATGACACAGCCTCCCACATTTCATTTTATAAACATGAATATTTTTTAATTAAATTTCGAATAATTCCTTTCCATTAATGTGCCGATTGTGGATAAAATCTTGTATTGCATGCGAGTTTGAGATGCATTTTATCCACTTAAGAAAATTAAACATTCTTGCGTGGATAAAATGCTATTTAAAACACTACAATAAATATTATCCATAATCACATTATAATAGGAGTTTTTTTCACGCTGCTAAAGCATATAAACTGATCTATTATCCACTTGTGAAATAATGAAAAAATATAGATTTATATCAATCAAATTTAATTTACTTATTTAAATTAACATTAACATTTATATTAATAGACATTTCGTTCTTCGCTTTTTCATATTTCATTTCCGTTAATAGCAAGCTTGTAGTTGCAATCATTCTTGGATCAAATTATGGATGTCTCCTCTTCTGAGGAACGACTTAAAGAACCTTGGATTTTCCTTGCAATACCAAGTTTGTTAGATACGGAATCCTCAATTTACAAAAATCACAAAAAATATTAATAGTGAACCTGTGTTTGTGTTCTTCACACCAGTTTTTTAATAATATTTTATATTATTAAAAATATAAAACTGGTGGGGTTTTATCCACTCATGTATGTTTCAATTATTTTGATATATATGATTTTGCTAAATAGCATAATTCAAATTCTACTATTTCAATTGTCAACAGAACACAAAATAAATTTTGATGGATTTTTTTTTATAAAATAGCTAAAATATCTATTTGGATCGCTTTCATACACACCAGTCAAGTCTACATAGTTTTGTGTAATTTTTAGCCGTAAAATTGCTATGCCAACAACTAAACTATTATTAAAAATTAACTACCAACGTGTATAAAATAAAATGTTATTTTAGAATATATAGAATATTTTGTTTCTCTTTGTTTGTATAAAAATAGGGGTAAATATTTTACATTAAAATCCTTGCTGTGTGTATTTACGTCTACTTTTCAATTTTACTTACGTTACTTCCTTTCCTGCTTTTCTCATTTCTTTCGTTATTTGAGATCCAGTGGTAAATTCCCTTGACAGATATTAGTCTCTGCAGTTATTTACAAAGTTCATAAAAGAGATTTATTACGTTCACTTAAAAGAGAGATACTTTTTACAGAGTTTTGGAGATCATGTTAATTGTATGTAAAAAACTACACAAGATTTCGTTTTACATTTCATCGCAATTAATCCTATTGATTTTCGCTTAAAAAAGCATAATTTAATATAGAATATATAGTTTTAATAACTTTATAGTCGAATAGAAAAAAAGATCTCCCTCGTGAAACCTTATAATGCCACTAGTGGGTGTCTATAGTTCAATGACAAACTCGTTACTAGTCAAGCGTCCCCATAGGAACGTTCATTAAGCTTCAGTTCGTTGTTCGGTTTCTAACAATTATAACGATAAGAAATAAGTATTAACCTTCTAGTTTCAAAAATGCTTTTATTGTAAATTCACTACAATATTGTTTCGCCATACAATGGCTTCATCAGGTGGATGAAATACTGAATATTTACAATACAAGGTTAAATATTTATGTATGTACAAATTATTGAGAAAAATGTTGGTGGACTTTTTTTTTAACAATCTTAAATTTAGTAGAGGGGAGTTGTTTAAATCTAGATATATATATATATATATATATATATATATATGGTAAACTCAATAAGTCGGCGATTAAAGGTCTGGTTCATTACTTCAAAGTATATACACTCAATACAACCCTACATGTTTCGGCAATGATGCCTTTGTCAAGGATATAAAAAATATAAATGACAGAATATAAATGTCAAATAATTTAATTGCTATGGTTTAAATTATTCAAAGATACATTCTAATAATAATAAATCACGCCTTAGTATTCCAAAAAATAGATAGCAAGGTGTGAACTTATGTGTTGTTCGCTGCTAGCAGCTTGTGTCTCTGGGTATGAACTTGTGTGTTGGTTGCTGCTGGCAGCTTGCGTCTCTCTCTGGGTGTGTGGTTTTGTATTTGTGTAAGCGCGTAAGTGTAGGGTTTTGTATGTTGGTGCGCTCGTGCGTGTGTTTAGTGACCGGTCGCGTAAATTTAGAGAGATCGGATAACCAGCCGTTGCGTAGGGCCGCCAACCCTTTCCCGGCAACTTCTTTACTTTTCCGTGCAGTACTTCGACGGCCCGACCCCCGCCCCAACGAGGCAAGGCGCAGACCAGCGAAGCGCACCCTGCACGGGGTTGCTCATCGCCCAACCGAGGGAACACTCTTAGTGGCTACCTCAGTCGACGATGGTCACACTTTGTGCCATCTTAACGATTTCCGCAAAAGCGGGGGCAATGCACACACGTCGAACGTGTGTGTGCTGTTAACGGCATCCTAGCCAGGTTGCCGCCCAGGACCGGTCTAGTGGTGTATGCATTGCGCGGCACCGTGGTTTGCGCCGTGTAGCTTGGTTCCTCACTCCTGCTGGAAAGGCAGAATGGCACCTGACCGCCCATCGGGCATATATATATATATATATATATATATATTATATTATCAAAATATTATTAAAAATCGGATGTAGAGAACATAATACAACTTCATATTCATATGATGCTAGAATAAACAAACCACTTGCTTTTCTTGCAGTTTTCATGAGCATGGCGATGGTTTGTTATTGGTATTCGTTGTATTGACATTAGCCAATAAGCGGCACTGAGTGTTCTTCCATATTGTCCATCGCAACATCATGTACTGACAAATTTATAGCGGGATGAAATGCATGTCTGGATAACAATTTTCATATGTATAATACTATTAAAAAGGTAGTGAGGCTTTACTTAATATGTTTCAAATTCTCTTTGTTAAGTGAGACCAAGTAAGAAGTTATATTCGTTTCTCTTATTCAACTTATTGCTTTAAATAAAAAATTCGTTTAGAAAAACCGAATGTAGTACTTCGTTCATTTAATGGTTATTTGAGTCACCTAAAACACAAAGAAAACGAATTCGAAAAACAAGCAGTTTACTCTAACTAGTGTACTTACATAGATTACACATCAAATTAGTCTAACGTTAAATCTACATATTACAGTGGAATGTGCTTTTGATTGCTTATTAATTAATCTTTTATTCACACTACAACTTATGATGCCGGCTGTACAGTCTAGTATATTCCACGAACTCCCATCTCACGGATCGTTCTTCTCAGAATACGTCCAGGTTATGTTAGAAGTAAAACAATAAAAATTGTCAATAAAAGTCACGATTAGCTAATTTACAAATTTTTAATAAAAAAAAATTAAAAAAAATCCCTTTACCGAATGTATAGGGTGCTAAAGCAACATTAACAGTAGCATTTGGAGGAAACACTCTTTGTGAATATGACTCGCACACAGAGAAAAACCCCCTGTGACTCTCGAACAAATATAAAACTAATAAAAACTGGAGAAATTTGTCAAGTTTGACCTCTACTTTAACCCCTACAATATCAAATGTCAAAAACAACAAAGTTTTCAAAACCCGCGTAAATTGGCTTACAGTCATGCGCAAAATAAAACACGACGCAAATCAACCCACAACTTAAAAAAAATCCAACCTGAATATAAAACGTCGTAAAATATTATCCTTAAGAAAAAACTCCACTAACAAAAAACATGACAATTTTTCTCTAATACTCATATACGATTTTAAATATCAAAATTATTACAAATAATACATAAAATATAATAATAAAAATAAACGTAGTATCAATTATATAAATTAAATATTTTTATCAAACTTACATAGATCTATGCACTGATAACACAAAAAAAAACTACGTGAGAGATATCATACTTATTAGATCATACTAAAATCACAAACTCTCGCAAAAATCGAAGTAACATTACATGCACCTGAATAAAATGCATAAACAAAAATAAAACCCGAATTTACTAAAACAGAGAATAAAAATGAATTTCTTATTCTCTAACAACCCGGTCACTTTAGAAGTTAAGATATCTCTGCCAAAATGAAGTTCCAACATCCGCACGGATATCCCCACCAACTATAAAATCAAAAATATATAGAAAAATATACATCTTATAACAATACGATATCCGGAGTAGCGGCTGCTTCAAACATCTGACCAACCTAAATATACGAGGATGGATCAAAATTTCAAACATAATAAAATTCATCACTTAAAATTAAATATATTTATAACGATCCCCGTCTGAAATAAAATAAACATCAAAAATTGAAATAGATAAGTTTAATCAATGTACTACAGAAAAAAGTTTAATATATAGTTCAATTATTTTCCTTTCTAGTCCATGGAAAAATCCATGACAATATGTATATTCGAATGTGTGTTCGTTATAGATTAAATAATACTGGACCAATTTACGCATGGTTTTTTGCAAAATGATCCGTGTTGTCCGGAGAAAGTTCAAAGCTATTGAAATCCTCTATCTGAACAATAAAAGGAAAGTTAAGGACTTAATATGTAATATCAATGGTGGTAGTAGGAACATTATTTAAATGTAGATTGCGCCACGAGACTATACTTCTCACATTGAAGTTCACGGTAGGAAATGCTGTCGCACATGCGCAGATGTAAGCTCGAGTGCTGTTGTTTTGACAATTGAATTTATTTACATTCTTACTTTTATAAAGTGGATGATAAACATTGTATATCCAAAAGTATCGCAATGAACTTAAAGTCGAATACAACAGTAATTACAATTTATGCAATCCAGAACACAAAAATAATAATGTATATGTAAGTATCTAATTTTAACTAAATACAATAATTGGTATCAAACTTTCAATTGTGTTTATTTAATCTATATACAATATCAGTTATGTATAGCGATGAATAAAAAAAAAGGTAAAAGATACATATAATGAATGCCTTCATACAAAAAATGCGGTCTAATGTTCACGTAGTAACGATAAAATGATTTTTCTTTATTCGCGTCCAGCCCTGTCGCAGTTTTACGGACGGCAATACGGGCTTCCACCTTTAATTCATCAGTAATTCTCTTAAAATTATATTGTTATTTATGTATATATATATATATATATATATATATATTATTAGTGTATATAAATAAATCTATACAAATAATTAAAAACCAAGTATCTAACCCATTGGACACGCCATGGACACGCTAATAAAGCTTTTCATTTTATGACGATTTTGGTTTCATTATAAACATAATAATTACATTTTAGAAGGCGTTTAATTTCATTAATTAAAATGCTCCATTGACTTGTCGACATACAACAACGTAAAGGATATTATTGATATTCATAAAAAAACACCGCAATAAAAACACCATATATGTGAGCATAATTTTTTATATGAAAACATAACATTCACTATTCTAATAAGAATTTGTGTAAGACCAATGTCTAGGAATTTCATCGATTTTTTTGCAGGTCAATGAACTTGCAGTACAGTATTTTGGTAAGTAAATATAGAATAAACAAAGATATTAGCCGACTTTAACTACATTTTGACCTTAAAATTTGGAATTTTTGATGAATTAAAAACAAATTTCTTTTTTGATTTCCAGTTATACATTTATATGTATTATTTAAATTTGCATAGCTTTATCCTATTCAAAGGTAACCCTGTATATATACTTTAATCTAGCAATAGCAAAGTATTGCCAGGTTCAGCTATGATAGTATTCTATAAATTTAATTTAATATTTCGTTTGAGTATATTAAATCTTCTTTATTGATTTATCGGAAGTTGGTGACTTAAATATATTTGATTTTCTTAGTGTAATGGTGAATTTACTTGGGCGAGTTAATCTTATTTAATAACACAGATTTGTATTATATGACTCAATAAATTGTGTTTTATTTAAACACGAAATGCGATCTCTTCTTAATAACTCTAACAAAGTTATTAATCTCGACAGTCCTTTTAATAGGTTTAAAAATTGTCATTATGATTAATGTATCCCATCGGATATTCGGATGAATGTTGTATTTCCTATTTTCCATTCATCAAATTGGAAAATAATCCATCCAATTTCAATCCATAACGTGCGCTATCGACCGCCAATTTACGAGTCTACGGACGGTTGTTACCCGAAATCCAATCAAATCAAGTGACCCTAGGACGCGCATTAAGGACACTTACACTACTCCATGAATTGTCGAAAATTACACGATTTTACTTGTCCTCAATCCTGATTTACTTTACACCACTTTGCTTGCTCGTATTACGTCAACAAGAGGATGAAGTATCATAAGACTGTGTCAATTATTCATGCGTAAGAATTGTACATTTAGGCTAGTTATATCAGAAATAATTTCTCTCAACTTTTATAGTACGTAAGCTATTTATAAAAGCGTTTGAAAATTTTTTTACAAACAAAAACAAACAGTCGTTTCTTTCCAAGATTCAATTAGATAAATTCCATTTATGAGAATCATTCTTCTATTGTTATTGTTCGGTCAGTTATTAAATTTCTCTTAGATTAATTGAATATCAGATACCATAGGTTTAGTGTCATATTTGCACAGCATTGCAAATAACACCTCTCTTTTCTTTTGCACGCCATTTTCAAATAATAGGTATACCCAGAACGAACAACGTGCTTACATATATAAATATATATATATATATATATTGAACTTCATGTGTATGAGAATTAATAATTATTAAATCTCATTTTACATGCGATTGTCGCTATAATTTGTTGCATTTAATTCTACAATTCGGCAAATCACTTTTGCCCTAGATTGTAGACGCAACAAGCCGCGACATCAACTGTACAAGTTGTCAGTACAAATGAAAAATTTTGTGAAAAACTTATCTGCACGGAATGTGCATATATCGATATTTCACTGTTTTTTACAGATCATCAGTGCACCTTACCGAAGACAGACATGATATTCACTTCTATACTACGTGTATATATACGAACTGTAATGAACTTCATGTGTATGAGAATTAAGAGAGAATTACAGTTCGTATATATACACGTAGTATAGAAGTGAATATCATGTCTGTCTTCGGTAAGGTGCACTGATGATCTGTAAAAAACAGTGAAATATCGATATATGCACATTCCGCGCAGATAAGTTTTTCACAAAATTTTTCATTTGTGCTGACAACTTGTACAGTTGATGTCGCGGCTTGTTGCGTCTACAATCTAGGGCAAAAGTGATTTGCCGAATTGTAGAATTAAATGCAACAAATTATAGCGACAATCGCATGTAAAATGAGATTTAATAATTATTGATTCTCATACACATGAAGTTCATTACAGTTCGTATATATACACGTAGTATAGAAGTGAATATCATGTCTGTCTTCGGTAAGGTGCACTGATGATCTGTAAAAAACAGTGAAATATCGATATATGCACATTCCGCGCAGATAAGTTTTTCACAAATTTTTTCATATATATATATATATATATATATATATATATATATATATATGTCACAATTCTATACTATACCAGCGCGCCCTTGAATCCCGTGAGAGTTGTTAAATGTCAAATAATCGAATTTTCTTTAAAATATTAATAACAAAAAGCAGCTGAAATGTTATACAAAGAAATAATCATATATATAAATGGGACCAGCATGGTCTGTATCACATCTATTTACTTTAGTGTCACAGTTCTTTCCTTTCTGGCTAAATAGCTGCAATTGCTGCACATATTCGTGGATATTTCTATTTTGTATTACAATTATGACGTTATTTCTGTGTTAATAAAAATAAATAGATGTAAGCAAACAGCAATAAGCATTTTGCCTCGCAACAAAGCCTTGGACAATTTGTTACCAATGCTATCAATGTCACCGCATATACTGTACTTGTTACATTGCTTATAGCTAGCAAATATGTGTATACCGACCAGGGAACACGCAAAGGAACGATTGGAGTGCCGTCATCTGGTTCACGGATAGATCGCAATCCAACCATGGCATAGGTGCAGGTATATGTGGAATGTGCTCTAAAAGGAGGACATCACTGAAGCTGGGGAAATACATGACGGTTTTCCAGGCTGAATTGCTTGCAGTCGTAGCCTAGGCTGAGGAAATTCGGGAAGTCGACTTTGCTAACAGAAAAATTAACGTAATGACCGATAGTAAAGCGACTATTCAAGTCATAATGAACCCAACTACCAGGACTAAAATATGGCTGCCAGGACATGAAAAGATTAAAAGCAATGAGATGGTCTGAACTAGCCAAGGACGACTCAATGGGAAACTTCCACTGGAGGGGAAATCTGGTTATGGCTAGAAAGAAAACAAAAAAATAAATTAAAATGATCACTGGCTTGCTACTTGATACTTGATACCCGGGCATTGTCCTTTAAGGAAACACCTGTACGACATGGACTCAGTTAGCGAGCTCTGGTGTGGTAGATGTGAAAAACAAAAGGAAACTACTTTTCACTTAATATGAACTTGTGAGGACCTGAAGGAACTGAGGCAGAAACATTTCAGAAAAGATCTATTCGATCCTATTAGGGTACTCCAATTTCCCCTGAAGAGGATACTGGCTTTTATCGAGTACTCAAAACTAACAGAGTGAAACAGAGCGATCCATTAAAGATGGTACAAAGACCATTGTTCTCAAGTGCTTGGACTTACTGGTGTTCACGCCTAAAGATTAGAATTGGAATTAGAAGGCGACAGATTAACTAAAAATCTTACTAGTGTTGATTATGCTTCATGCAAAAATGTAGATGTTTCAATGTTTCCAAACAAAACTTTTCTATTTATTAAGATAATCTATATACTGTTTATAGTAAATAAGATCATAGGTTAATTAAATATCTTAATTCCTCCGATTATCTTGACTTACAAAAATTAAGAAGATTTAATTCTTCGGAGAAAAACTTTAGATAACCTCATCTACTACCATTTATGTCTGCAACGAAGCTGTTGTTTCGTCGCTAACGTCATTATCTGAACTCAATCTCTCCTGAAAATCATTGCTTTATCCCAGCAAGCAGAAAGGACTAAATTTTCGTGTTGCCATTACATCAAATTTTCAGTAATAATTATAGAAGAGTGGACTGGTGCATTGTCTCGGTGAAAGAAACTTTTCTTTTTGATCAAATATGGTCGTATCTTCTTTATTTATTTATTTAAATGATCCAACGATGTTCTATAAGCCCAGTTATCGTTTTACCCTCCTCAGATAATAATAATTAATATTGCGAGCATTAAAAAAAACAGTGGTTGCCACTTTTATAGCTAATGGACAATGTTTAGACTAATAATGTAACCAGGTTCAATCTATTATTAATTCAATCTTTATTATCGGTTTAAGGTTCGATACAAAAAGAACTTCAACTTTTGAAAACAATGGAAAGTAGGTAGTGTCCGCATGCATTCCTAGACAAAAGTTTGAAGCATTTCAACACATCATTCTGACATAACAATCGTTACAGTTCCTCCTTCATCTTCGAAGAAACATGGCCCCACCACGCCACACGGCATGCTAAACAGTAACTTTGGGACTACGTAAACGACATTCCTCAAGACTGCTGACCAATACTGAAAATTCTACTAGTTAACTTAGTCATTAACATAGAAACGAGCTTCATCTGGCAGCCACAAGTTTTCAATGAACGCGGGGTACTCACTGATCTTTTCTGTAATTTCTTCTGCCGCCGCACCGTGGTCCAATTTCTACAAAATTTGAATTTTGTATCGATTCAATTTAAAATCTGATGAAGTATTTGGTGAACATTTGTACGGCGTGTTTTCGAGCAAATTGTCGAGGTATCCTTGTGGGCGAAACCTGAACAGGTTCAATATTCTATGGAGAGAGCCCCTGAAGATTTTTCTTGAGGCCTTATCCCGTCTCTTCAAAATTTTCTACAAACGCTTTTATTGGATAGCAAAATATAACATGATCATGACGTCCTAAAGGCCTCTGCCACGGGATCAGTATATTCATTATAGTGACAGAGATAACCTTGCTATTCAGTAATCGTGAATCAATTGAACGGTTTATAACGCGTGTTTTCTCTTAAGGCGTTTTTCAGGACTTCATGTCCTGTCAACTGTACATGGCTGCCGCTAGATATTTGAAAATTTCCCGTGTACCTGGTCCATTTTATATTATTTAATTTCCCGAAAATTAAATCTTAGGTTTAATATTCCACTTTAATGTCAGAAATCCTAAATGACTCATGAAGAAATGTTGACGATGGATGATTAATTAATTGTTTGGGCTATTTTCATCGTTTGTAGGATTTGAATAATCCGACGCTTCGGCAGTCAATCTACTGTCGTCTTAAGGGTAGCCCTGAGAAGGGCTGGATTGTTTTCCCAACTTTTTAAATTGCGAAATGTACCCATATGAGGTACGAACTCGGTCTGAAATTCCAAAGTATTAACTGAATCAATTACACTAACCACTACGCTATTTGGGGGACAGAATATTATTTCTTAAAACCTCTATTTAAGCTGCATGTACCTGCATGTTGCATGCTGCATGTTGCGTAGTAGCTCTGTATATTGTGCTGCGCTGTGTCTTATGCGCAGGAGTTTATGTTTTTGACTAAGTTCGAATATCATACGGGTACATTTCGCAATTAGAAATTGGAAAAATTGGAAAGACAAATATATCAGATGCGAGTTTAGCAAGATCCCTTCTCAGGACTACCCTGAAGACGACAGTAGATTGACTGCCAAAACATCGAATTATTCAAATCCTAAGAACGATAGAAATAGTTCAAACAACTACTCAAATACATTCCTCTTGAATATTCAAAACCATGTCATTGGCAGTAAATAAAATCCATTTCTGTAATTTCTCTCCTATCGAAACCGTCCTCGATATATTTATTCTCTTAAATTGAGAGACCAGTCAGGCAGTGTAGTTAAAATAATATGTAGAAATATTTGATACAAATTATTAGGAAGAGATGTTGATGTCTTTGACGTGTGTAATAGTTGTAATTGCATGGTACATTTATTATGGCGTTCTATAAACTTATCTTTAACTACAAATCGCTTCAATTTGTTTAGTTAAAAAACAATATTTCTAATTATTTTAAATTAAGGTCTATTTTTCGGGTATGCTGGTTGTCTGCCTAAAAGCAATTGATACTGTGACTTGTTGAAGCTCTGAAATAAACGTGCTTCCGTGGATCATTGTTAAGTCATTTAAAAAGAATTCATGCACCATATGTCTCCTCCATCAATACATTTAACTTTTGAAATAGTCAAGATTACTTGTCTCCTGCATTTACAGTGTACGAAATAAATATATTTTGTTTGAATAATTCAGTGTAATCATTCATTAATCTAATTAATGTTGATATTAAACTTTAAATATAAACGCAACAGTTAGCAATCTTCTTTTCCTTAGTATTAGGCCTCATCTACCTTTCCATGTGTAAGGCTGGTGGGGTCGAGTCTTGTTTTTGCCTCCATCATTTTCTATTCTATGTCAGATCTCATACTCCATCCCATGTCGTTCATTTTTCGCTAGTTCTTCTCTAATTCTGTCAGTCCCTCTTGGACTTTCTTTCCTAATTTTTTCCCGGCACTCGCGTTTCGAACATCATTAACTACAATAAAACTAAAATAAAGAGAAACTTATGTTAAGAAAAAACGAAAATATATACGAAGTAAACAGAAATAGAGCACAAAAAAAGTGATTGTGATTAGGAGTAGCTACAGAAAATATTGTACAAGGAATTTAATAGAAGAATCCTATTTCAAGTAAATAGAAGAACTTGTGAAAAATAAAGGTACTAAAATAATTAGGCTCACTAAAAAGTGCACTGTTAAATAAATATCACTTTTCGTGTAGTTGATAGAAAGGTGACACATTGTATAATCAAAAATCGTGAAAAAAGTGTGACTTTTCTCGTTAGCAACACTTTTCTTCATTCATTTTATTTATTAGCGTAAATTGTAAATGAACAATTTGTTAAATATACTGACAAATTAAAGTTTATTACTACTGCTGATTTTGACGTTTCAGAGGTCGAACTACTATTTTTTTTTAATTTTTACTTTATTTTCGATGCCATCTTCGACATAGGTTTCTGTAAAAGCACTTCTACGCCAGCCGCCGGGTCTATTTAACCTTGGATGTCGGCTCCACTGTCGGTCAAAAAGGTCGCCGATGTTGTTCGAAAACAATGGCCTGTGAAACTGTTTGGCTCCGGTAGTCCTAAGTACTCAGCAATTTTCTTTAGTAAATTGTAGAAGTTGTTTATACTAATTGGTTGCTTTGTGCACTTGTCCTCTCTATAAAATATAAATAGCCTGCGATAGTTCAAATTTTTGGGTCTCAAATTGAAGTACTTTCTGTAAAGCTCAATCGGATGTAGCGTTTTTTCTTGGTTTACGTTTCTTGTAATGTTATGACCAAGGTATGCCCGCAATCTGCTACATCGCTCACTTGTAGTAAACGTAATTCTTCCGACAGGCTCCGTGCAACGCAATTACCAACAGTATCTTCATAAGCAGAAAACTGACATCAGGAGATTTTTCTAAAAACTCCTTCACATTATCCATCAATAAAACTCGCGATTTTTTTGGCACATAACCGTCATTTTAACGTTTCAAGTAAGCCAGTAATTTTTTATATGCAAAAATATCCACGTTTCGACGCTTTAAGAGTTTTTACGTAAGAATATTTAAAAATCAGTGCTAATAAATCTTATAAATAAAACAAACCTTTCCAAAAAAGTACGCAAGTAGAATATATTCATTTGCCTCTTAGACATTTTTTTCATTTCTCCAGACACATAACTGTTGGTAAGTTTTCTCGTACTTTGCTTCTGATACCAATTGTTAAATTTCTTCAATATTGTCGTTTGATTGACACATATTAGATGAAAGTTTTTTCACAAATTATTTACTTGCTCATATGTTTTGTTACTATGTCAACAAATGCTCGACGTACCTTGATAACATATTATTATTTTTCGATAATGTCATAATTAGATTTTTTTGAATAAGCGTATTTTTGTCAACTACACGAAAAAATAGCAACGATCTAGACGTTAGAAAAGTAAATTTCCGTATTCGTGAAAATTTTATTAACTCGTGAGCTGCCCTCACACGTGAATTCAAACATTTACACTCACTGGAAAACTATCACTTTTCTAAACTTGTAGATCAATATACTAATCTCTATTTCTATTTATTGCTAGAAAAATTTAAACGAAACATAGCAAAGGCAAGCAATTTCAATATCGAGACTTACCGTATCACAAAAGTGTAGAAGCTACTCCATTAAAATAAAGAAAAGAACACTAAATAAAAAATAATGTTATATGATAATGTAAAGAGACACGCAATGGAGTAATAAAGAACAGATCGAGAGAGGAGAATACCTTTAAAATTGGAATGTGCGAAGTTTCAATGTCAAAGAACACGAACTTACAAAAGAATTCGAAAACGGAGAACTCAATAAACTAGCATTAATTGAAACGACAAAAAGGAAATGGATTATTAGAAATAGCGAACCGTCGTGTATATAATATAGTAACGTAAAAGCCAAAATAATAGTAGCGGAAGAGCAACTCATTAAAAGTTATTTTATTAAAACTTTATGTTGTAACAAAAGACCAACTAAAAATTGAAAATGATTTGTGAAGGCAATACCTCTAAAATAAACCTAAAAACAGTTTTATACAATCTATAAACAACAAAAAATAAAACCAGAAGTGCTCCTTCAAACAAAATAACAATTATTGGGAAGAATTTAGTAAGAAAATGAACGAAATAAATCAGAAAATATATAAAATAATAACAGATTCAAAGAAATACAAAATACAGAATCAAATTACAAAGCATATCCACAATAAATGAAAATACCTTAAAAGAAAGAATCGGTGGGTAATGACTAATGATAAACTGATATCTGAAACATGTGCAAAACTAGGAAACTAATGCAGATTTTCGATGAAACATGGATTAAATACATAGAATAGCAGTACCTGAAGATTGGAAGATTGTGCTAATCATGCCGACACATAGAAAGAAGAATAACGCACATTATGTAAAATTGAAAAAATTATAATCAGGTTCCTCATCTACTTTTACTTTTAAATTTCTAACATTAAGTAGACATATAAAAGAAATTTGCTAAATGAACTTCAAATAATATCGAAATTTACTGCTGGCGTTATCTGGACTTGCCGGGCAATGATGCATCCAAGTGATGATAGTCGTTTTTGCTAGCCGCCAGTAGCGCGGCCGCGGGGCGCTACAAGTTGCTCACTAAATGTGTAATAGACCTTGGAACTTTGGTTTAAATTTGCGCATTAGAGTGTACTATTGAATAAATACCTATTTAAATAGATTAAATGACTAATAGGAATCTGAATTGCGTCTATCAATAGCATCAATTCTTGTCATTTACCTCAATAAGACCCATTCATACCTTGAATGAACAGTACCTACTCTGACGTAACACACCAGTAAATTACAAGAATGTATACTGTCAATATTGAATTGTGATCTTAATAGAGATGTCAGTTGTGTATTAGTTCTTCTCGAGTGTGTATCGTGGGTGAAAATGTTACGTAAACGAAAATACGAGTTACAGGGTTTATAGGAAGTTAATACATATCTACATCGGTATCCCGATTTAAAATACCGCAGCAATTCCGTAAAATGTGACGCTTGCAATGTGAACTTAATGGTTTACCACAAGCAGGGTTGTAAACGACACATTCAATCGGCGAGACACAGAGCAAATGTAAAAATGTCCACCATACAGGACATGTTAAATGTGTGTAATATTCCACCATTGTGGAGCAGAAGACGTTCTGTACATTTTGCGAAAAATTTGTTCCTGGATGTAAATTACCCAACAGGCACCTACAGCAACAGTATTTCCTGCACGTGAAATTACATGTCACAAATACCGTACGGAATATTATAAAAAATAAGAAAATATGAATAAACGTAGACGAAACAACAGATGCTAACAAAGACAATGTAATAAATGTTTTAGTGTGTACTTTAAAATCGGATGGCCTATTGATACCATTTCTTTTGTCCTACAAACGTCTTCCTAATACCATTGATACCATTTCTTTTGTCCTACAAACGTCTTCCTAATACGAAGTCAAAAACTATAGTGCAGGTGATAAAAGACGCTATTCAAATCTTTGGTATACAATAAAGCATATTAAGAATGCTTGTCAGTGATGGAGCCGCAACCATGGTAAAAGTTGGAAGATTACTAAAGACAGATTATCCGCATCTCCTTTACCTAACGTGTTTGTTCGGGAAAAATAGATTTAATTTTGTATTTTTAGTTTCATTTAGATATAAGCAAACAGATGTTGGTATATTTATGTTAATGTATTCAATCCTAGTTTTAAAATAGAAAATGTATATAGAAAAGATTCTTGGAGTTCGGATATATTTAATGTTGTCAAATACCTTAGGCCTGGTCAGGTATTACATTTCTTTATTCATTGTCTGGTCTTCTACAGTCATAAAAACTATTTATTTTATTACAGGCACAACCCTCTGGTTAACCCATGCATTTAGTAGTTGTAAATGTAATATATAATAGAATAAGTTTTATTGACATATTTCCTGTTAAAGATGAAGTATTATATATTATATTATTATAATAGGTAAAAAAGTTTTGGATCGATGCGATTCTGCGAAATATTATGTTATCTCTAACGCACTTCCTGTGTATTGTATGTTTATTATTTTAAGAGGTATCTTATTTTCTACAATTAAGGGTTTCCGGTGTATATTGTTTATTTTAATACATTTATGACGTTGGAAACTACAGCATATACTTTCTTGGAAGAAGGGTAATGGTTGTATGGAAATTTCCGTATAATCAATTTGGTTTTTTTTTGTCCCTCTCTTGTAACTGGCGGGGACAAAACTTTCTTGCCGAAAAATAAGTAAATGAAGAAACAGTTTCAAACAAGATCTCTTAGAGCTCACTCCAGTTCCAAGTACGATCTCTTCGAGTTAACTACAGTTCTAGCTTAGGTCTCAGTGAGCTAACTAACAGTTCCTACCAAGATCTCAGTGATCTAAATAGGAGCAAATATTATTTATTAGCCAGTTTTATCTGTCTTTAGTATTAAGACCAGATACTGCATTTGTATTAAGTTAACGGAACTCCAAGACTAAATTGTAAATATATTATTGTTATTCAAAAACTATTTTTTCAACTCATACTTCGGTCGATACATACCGATCTTCCTTCAAACCAGGAGGAAGAAACAATGTTTACTGCATGCGTTTCATTTTGTGGCAGATACCATTAGAGACAGCTATTCAAAAGTCAACCTTCTCATAGCTAACACATAGAAGGTTTTTCTCAAATCCTCTAAACGGGTTTGCGAATTCAAGAACTTTTGTCCAGAAATTCCACAACTACCTGAACCTATATTAATCAGATGTAGTACCTGGCTCGAAGCAGTATCGTATTACAGTAAATATTTTCAGAGTATCAAATTTATTTCCACGTTGAAACCTCAGGATTCTAAAACTATTAAAAGAAGCCAAGAATTGTTCTCGGACCATCAAGTTGAAACAGTTATAGGGAATCACTTAAACAATTGAAAAATCGTACATTATCTGGATCGGAATGGCTTAGCATAGTCGATAATATCAAATCGTCCTTGGACAAATTGACTGATAATATAGGGCATCACGTAACCGAGAAATATACTGCCGTTCTAAATAAAAATCCAGATTTAAAAAAATGCGATTTATAAGCCAACGTATAAATGACACACCTGAATTTGAAAGCTATGAGGAGGAGTATTTTGAATTCGCAAATATTACTTCACTAGACGTAGAGCGGTCATTTTCCCAGTACAAGCACCTATTTTCACAATGTCACAGAAAGTTAAACGAATCTACAATGGACGCAACATAATACTGCAATTCTATGCCAATTCTTTACCTTCGTCAGTATCCAACCGTCAATAGAAAAAGGTCAGCACATTAAAATAATTTTTACAATTATATTTAATTCAACCAATATATATTAAATATTTACACATATTTACGTATTGTATAAAATATATTGTATAATATATATATATATATATATATATATATATATATATATATATATATATATATATATGCATATGTCTCAACTTCATATTCTTATAAATTGAATTTTCTTTTATACATTTTACAATAAACTCAACAATAAAAAAAACATTCAGCATGCGAGTGTTGATATGTAACACCGCCAGCCGAACTTGTACCGCCCGGCGGCCGCGTTACTGGCAGCTAGCAAAAACGACCACGTCTAGTTATAACTAGAGTGGACCAGCGTGTCTACATATCAGGACTGAATTCAGTACGTATCACCATGCGCAACGTAGCAAGCGAAGTAGTCACATTTTGTGTTAGTTCATCTTGTGTCTCGACGAGAGAACGTTTCACCGTTATCTCTTCGAGTTCTAAACGTAAGTCATAGTATGTCGAGCGTGAAGAAGCGCAAAAAGTGGCCATCGCTTGATAATATAAAAAAGTATATCGGTAAATATCCGGATATATATTATAATAGTGCAAAATTAATGTATAAAGTTTACGATAAACCGTTATTCCAGCAATCTTATCCAAATTGTGCTATATATAAAGGCAAGTGGGTTATATATGATATTTATAATTAAATAAACTTACATTGTTTTTTCCCGATATATACTTGTGTTAAACCCTAATGAGTAATATAGTAATGTAATATGTATACATATATAAAGCTTAGTACAGTCCTGACGTGCAAACAAAAGTGGCCCACTCTAGGTTATAACACAAACTGTTTCCTAAAAGGCGCCAAAAATAAAGAGCTGCAATCAGCCCAATGAGGAATACATAATAATTCAAATGTAAAATGCAAATCTCTGTAAAATAGCTTTTATTTTAAAACGAAATTTGAAATAATATTTTAAATTTGTTACTCCATACTAAGACAATAACAATTTTGCGTAGCTGTAACGATCAACAAAATTTTTATTTAGCGAAAGTTGACAATTCTACTCAAACACATGCATTTTGTAATAATATTTATCTCTATTCGATGTTCTACTTTTTTTTTACATTTCCTATTATATGAGTTCGAATAATTAGATTAATTTTCCGCAAATATTATACTAAATACAGGGTGTAAGGAGTATCGCCGCCATTTTTTTTTAAATATACGTTTAATTAAATAAAATAAAACGAAATGTCTAAATAAATTGTTCGTCTACAACGAACCGGTACCGAGTAGTTTAAACACGAACTAAGGAAAAGGTGGCAACGCCGCACTCTGTCGCGTATGTATTGTATATATGTTAAAATAAATATTCATTTCGACTTATTAATGTGTATTGAATATTAGAAGAGCATTATATAACTTAATAATAATGATAATAAAAATAAATTAAAACACTTGGCTTGTTTCACTATGAGATTTATTTAAATTCTCTAACAATTGTTTCGGCTGTTATGCCATTCTCAAAGAGATCTATAAATCTAACTTAAAGACTATCGCACTTGTTCTTATATGTTGTCTGTTCTTGTGTGTAGTGGGGGTGGTACTATATTGTGTATTACAGTGTCTATAAAGGGTGTATTGGCATATTCTATCTGTGTGTTGGTGATTAATAGATTTTGTTTTTTCGCTATTTTTATTTCTAATATTTCTAGGAGGTCCAATCTCTTGCTTTTTGTGATATTGTGTATTAAGTCGCAGTTATCTATATCGGGGAAGTGGTTGAGTTCTATACAGTGTTCGGCAAAGCCTGTGTTTTTCTCACTATATAAAATTGACTTTTTGTGTTCTTTAACTCTGTTTTTAATGGCTCGTCCACTTTGGCCGATATAGATAGCTTCACAGTCTATACATTTTAATTTATAAACACCTGATTGGTCCATTTTATCTCTTTTATCTTTGTTGTTGCTAATCATTGTTCCCAAATTTGTTTTATTTACCCAGCTTATTTTGATATCTAATCCTTTTACTATTCTGTTTATTTTATGAGTTGTGGTATGTATGTAATTTTGTGCCATCTTTGTATATTTTCTGTTATTTTCGGGTATAGGTATTTGTTCTTATTATTTTGTATTTCTTTACGTTTTAACAGTTTATCTACGATTTTAGGGTCATATCCATTATTTCTTGCGATTAATTTAATTGTGTTTATTTCTGTATTAAAATCTGTCTTGTTTAATGGTGTGTTTGTGGCTCTATGTATATAACTATTGAATGTTGACATTTTTATTTTCATCGATTGTTTCGCGTTTGCATGTAATATGTTGTCTGTAAAAGTGGGTTTTCTGTAGATTTCGAATGTAAGCTTATTATTATGTCTGTTTATTGTAATGTCTAGAAAGTTTATTTTCTTGTCTTTTTCTGTTTCTTTTGTAAATTGTATCTTGTGGTTTATAGAATTTATTACTTTTGGGAACTCCGTTAATTGCCTATCTGTACCCTTCCATATGCAAATTACGTCGTCTACATATCTGGCCCAGAAATGGACTTGTTGAATTAATACCGTGTTTTTCTTGAATAGTTCTTCTTCGAATTTATTCATGTATATTTCTGCTAATAGCGGGCTTAACGGGTTTCCCATCGGTAATCCTTCTATTTGTGTGTATGTTTCATTGTTGAATTTGAAGTAATCGTAGATAAACTGTTAAAACGTAAAGAAATACAAAATAATAAGAACAAATACCTATACCCGAAAATAACAGAAAATATACAAAGATGGCACAAAATTACATACATACCACAACTCACTAATAAAATAAACAAAATAGTAAAAGGATTAGATATCAAAATAAGCTGGGTAAATAAAACAAATTTGGGAACAATGATTAGCAACAACAAAGATAAAAGAGATAAAATGGACCAATCAGGTGTTTATAAATTAAAATGTAAAGACTGTGAAGCTATCTATATCGGCCAAAGTGGACGAGCCATTAAAAACAGAGTTAAAGAACACAAAAAGTCAATTTTATATAGTGAGAAAAACACAGGCTTTGCCGAACACTGTATAGAACTCAACCACTTCCCCGATATAGATAACTGCGACTTAATACACAATATCACAAAAAGCAAGAGATTGGACCTCCTAGAAATATTAGAAATAAAAATAGCGAAAAAACAAAATCTATTAATCACCAACACACAGATAGAATATGCCAATACACCCTTTATAGACACCGTAATACACAATATAGTACCACCCCCAGTACACACAAGAACAGACAACATATAAGAACAAGTGCGATAGTCTTTAAGTTAGATTTATAGATCTCTTTGAGAATGGCATAACAGCCGAAACAATTGTTAGAGAATTTAAATAAATCTCATAGTGAAACAAGCCTAGTGTTTTAATTTATTTTTTTTTTTTATTATTTACTGTATGAAGTTAAAATGTTTCACCAAGAAGTATCTGCAACAACAGCCGAGAATAATAATAATGAGCTAATAATAACATTTATTAACTAGATACTTTCTGTTTTTTTTTTATGCAAATGTCCGCCGTTATTTTAACACAAGCGTTTTATCTACGAATCTAGTTTTCCCGAACATGTGTAAATGACAAAATATGTAACGATCGACTGTTCTTATGACTCGTAAGTTACACACTGAACAGATCTATTCATACGAATATTATTGTAGGGTTAACGGAGTGAAAGTAAATAAACAAACTCCAAATAAATATTTAAGTAAGATAGGTCGGGGTCGGTGATGTTGCCAAGTCGCCATGACAATAAACGAACTTTTTATCTTATTTTTATGCGAATGGTTAATTGTACAGTAAATTGTCATTAAAGTTATTTGTATTCTGATTCTGCATTTACTACAACTACAGATTTTTGCCGTACGTTTTATTAAGCGTTTTTATTTGTTTTTATAAATTCTATCTAGTTTCAAAAGGATGGTAGTCGTTCTCCTTACATATTGTAACAAGCGAGCCACAAAATTTGTATCCTAGGTAGGCCATGAGCGACTGAGAAAGACATATAAATCACGTGTGAGCTTAAAGAATTGACAAGAGAAGTGTCACTTACGATTTAACCTACTACTAATAGTACGAATGTAGGTTAGATAACTTAATCAATCTAAGACATAATTGATTTAATCCATATACTCTGAAAAATTCTTTTGTGGCTCACCCCTTATATTAGGAGGTATGTAATATATTTTTATAATGTTTGCTTTCATATACCCCAACAACGACTCAATTATAGGGGACATTTGCAGGTGACGCGGTAATATCAATATTATGGTAAGCCAGTAACTTCTTACTAATCTATTGTCCGAATATATTCTATTTAAAATGTAATTTACTTAGATGTTGGCTACATCATCAGGACTATATAAACATACGTTATTCTACTATTTATTTTTCAATATTGTACTACCTTTAATAAACATTGGTAAACTCATGGTACTTCGCTAACATATCCCGCATATGTGTAAGATTATAATATAAGACAATTTTAATTAGGCCACAATACAATATTGACATTATTAAAACTTACTTCCGGTTAAATGGCAAGGAAGTTTAGCGTTTAGTGGTTGTTAATGTAAAATCAATAACATAATTTCTATTCAACACCAAGACTGCAATGGAACCACTTCAACATTGCTAACTAACATCATTAATAAATATTTTTGAAATTGCTCTTCTGTTTTTAAGTTTCTTTGGGTGCTTCGGTTTCAATAACTGTTTTTTTTTAATTATTCATTAAAATACAATAAAATAAAAATCTGTTATTTTTTCAAGAGTAATATAATAAGTGGTGGGCTTATGATCGATAATTATTTTGAAATGCCACGAATATCAGTCCCAAAAGCGAAAATACAACGAGTGCGAAGCACGATTTTTATTTTCTGAAGATTGGGGCTGAATGAGTTGGCATTTCAAAAAACTATCAATTCTTAAGAGTACCACGCATTATATTTAGGAAGAGAATATAATGAGAAACACACATTAATTAACAAAGATAAATTTATATTTTTATTTTAATAAAAAATATGATCTATAAAATAAATTGGAACACAAAAAGAACTAGCGATTGTTAAAATCATTACAATTAAAATTCTGAATATTAAAGGTACAATTTTCAAATAGAACCCATCCTTCGTTTCTTGTTTTCATTTCGGATGAAACGTTGAAATTTACTGTTACTGAACAATCAGCATCAACATTTTTTTGCATTAAAAGGTTTTTAGGCCGCGGTAAAATGCTTGAATTTGTAGTTATAGAGCGTTCAGCTTCAAAAGTGCTATTTCGAATCATTTTTTAAAACGTTTTCATGCTGCTCAGGTTGTATGTTCAAATATGGTTGAAGAGAACTGGTACCAATACAGCCTGTAATTTTCATCAATTGTTGCTCTGGAATGCCGTCATTTGCTAATTTGGTCAATATAATTGATTTTTAAATTACAGTTTAAAATGGAGGATATCACATTTAAAAGAAACGAACACGTGTAAATGTGACGAACGAAAGGAATTTACGCACCGACAATCACATGTTATCTGCCAAAGGGCTAAACATAAAATGTTAGAGGCTGACAGTTGTAAAAGATATCCGGAAATATTTTTTATTTAAATCAAGGTATCTAACCTCGAATTGTAAAAGTCACTATATATGATCAAGGTTAACTAGTTCTAACACTGGTGTGCGAAACTTAAGTGGTCATTCCTAAAAATGTACTGTCTCACAACAATTTTACATTTAAAGAACATACTATTAATAGATGAAACAAAAGATTGAGAGGGACAAATGTGTTAAATGACAATAGATAAGTTGGTATTCTGTGTGGTTTGTTGTTTAGAATTTCTGTTCGTTGAAATGGTTAGCAAGTAAGCATATATTGCACTCTCTACACTTTAAATAGTTTACTGTCTGAAGGACTTTGACACTATTAAAATTAGGTGTGTGATCATTGTTGATCGTATGTGAAGACAAGGCGCATCTGTTCTTACCAGTCCGAATGTCACTCTTATGTGTGGTGAGTCTAGTTTTTAGCCAGGTGGAAGTATGACCTATGTACCTAACTGCATCCATTGCAAGGAATGCAGTAAACAACGTTGGACCAGAAGGGCAGAGGCGTCAAATCTTTAGTTTTACTAAAAAAAGTTTCGCACTGGGTTGCAATTGTTGAAACCTAATTTAATTTCCTCTGCGGAGAGCACACGAGAGAGTCACCCTGACACACCAACAATGTAGGGAAGTCGTAATATTTGGATGTTTTGGGTTGTTCAACAATGGTATTATTCAGAATTGGATTGTAGGAAGAGGGTGTGGTGAAGACAGGTTTGTTAATCAAACTACGTGGATAACCGTTATTGGAGAATATTTTGCTTAATATGTTGAGGTTCGTTGTTTGAAGGAAGGGTGACATATTCTAGAAACCCTATGTCTCATGCCAAAGATGAGATTTATTATCTGGCTATTCGTGATTACAGTGGTAATTTAACATTCTATCTAAATTACTGGGTTTTCTATACCAGTCAATCAGTAAACGGCTGTTATTTCTGATGACCTTCGTGTCTAGTAAAGGCACACTTCCCTCATTTTCGCGTTCAATAGTAAATTGAACATTAGGGTGGAATGAGTTAAATATTTCCAAAATGTCATCTATTGCTGGAGCAGGTAATGCGCAAATTAAGTCATCAACATATTTATGTATGACTGCAAATTCAAATGGTAGTACTTTAAGTATATTATCTAAGCAAAAATACATTACTAAGTTGGCAAGGACCGGGCTGAGCGGTGAACCCATAGACAAACCGGATATCTGAGTGCACGATTTATTATTAAAAGTAAAATATCTATTATTGAAAATGAAGCTTATTAATGTAAAAAAGTAATCATAAGTTAAATCTGTCACATCTGATATCTCCCGCCATCTGTTTCTTAATAGATTCAAAACTAAATCAGTTGGTATATTAGTGAACAAAGGTACCACGTCTAATGATATTATTTGAAAGTGATTTGGTAATTGGAAATCTTGATACTTGTCAGCGAAAGTAAAAGAATCATGGATGTCATATGGACTGCTAGTCTTGAAGCATTGGAGAGGATGCTGGTCTTTATATATATGTATATACAATGTGTCCGGGAAAATGTGGGAAATCTCTCGGATTCAGATAGAACATTAAAAAATAAGATGAAGTTCCCATAATTTTTTTCCTAGCGGCCCTCCCTACCGAGATACGGCCTCCTAAAGGACGCCACTGGAAATCAATTTTTCTTGAATAACTTTTAAACTACTTATTATAATTTAATGAAAATTTAATATGATAAACAGTATTAAGGACCTCTTAAAATACTGCCCTTAAATTTAAATTAGCTTGTTTAGTTTACCAGGGGCGGACTAGGTTGTACATTTTAATGCTTACATTTTGAACACCCTGTACGATAAGGAGTTAAAAAAAAACTAATTTGGATACCTTGAACATTAAGCTAAAGAAAAGGTACTCTTGTTCATTGTCGATAAAATGAACCGTTTTCGAGAAAAAAAAATAATAAAAGAATTAATGTTTTATTTCTATTAAAAAGAACCATGATTTCTAATTTTTTTGTCTGCAACAAAGTGTGATACAAAAGTCATTCCAGGAACAAAAAAGTTTTAGTTTAGGTTATTTAATCCGGCAAAATTACAAAGATTCTTAGAAATGCAGTTTTGTCCCAGAAAGGCACCTTAACAAAAATTATGTTTAGAAATGTACTCACTAAAGCCTGCAACGATTGAACCTAAATACGCTAATTAGGAATAATCAATTAAAAACTTTATAAGTGGGTTCAAGATGGGCTCCGTGAACTCTGATACACTCGCGGGCACGACGAATAGAGGACTGCCGTACTCGCCACAACAACCCAGCATTGTTTCTTATCACATCACAATGAAATGTGATTCTCTGTAAAAGTTCCTCCCTAGTATCAACCGGAGAGGAATACACCAAGGTTTTGAGATGACCCCACAGGTGAAAATCCATTGGCGTTAGGTCGGGAGACCGTGGAGGCCAGGCAATGGGACCTCCTCTGCCTATCCAAAGGTTTGGATAGACGTTATTCATGTGGTAGCGTACAGCAACGCTAAAATGAGGTGGGGCCCCATCATGCATAAAATACATGCTTTGGCGGGTTGCAAGTGTCAAATGCTCTATTGAATCCAGAAAAGCGTTCTGAAGGAACTGTAAATAAAGTTCACCATTCAATCGTGGCGGCAATACGCATGGTCCAATCAAAAAATTGCCAATTATTCCTGCCCAAACATTAATTGATTGGAACTGATGTTGATAATGATGAACGACAGTGGCATGAGGGTTTTCATCAGCCCATACATGCGAGTTATGTAAATTTACAATACCATTTTTGGTAAACTCTGCTTCATCGGTAAAAAGAATAGTGCTAATGATGTTTGGGTTTGTTCGTTGCTGATCTAACAGCCAGTTTTCGAACTGGATTCTACGAGGAAAATCTTCAGAAAGTAGTAGATGCACTTTTTGCAGATGATAAGGGTATAACAACTGTTCCTTAAATATTTCATGAATTGTCGTTTTTGACGTGTGAAGCTGCGCGGCTAATCTTCGAGTGCTTATTGAAGGAGTATCAGCTACAGTATCCAAAATATTTTCGGCATTAGTACTTTTTTTCGCAAAACTTCCTAAAACATTAAAGAAAGTCAATAATGTTACCTTATTAACTGGAATCGCCCACCAGTCTCTCTTAGACGTTGGTCAAGTCGCTGAAATGTTTTCTGATTTGGAATATTGCGATTAGGATATCTTTCTTCATACAACCTTCTTGCTTCCAAAGCATTGCAAGATGCAAGACCGTATATAAGATGCATATCTGCATACTCACTAAATGTGTATCCCATTATCAAATTAAATTTACCAAGATATTCAAAATTCAATAAATTAATATCGAAGTAAAGGATCAACGTGTTAACAATATGAAAGATTACAAGATTTAACATTTACACGTCAATGCAAGATATTTATTAATTCGTGGGTACCATAGTAACGTTTGTAAAAACAATGCGTTTTTTAGTACTGAAAACAGTTTTATTTCAGACTTTTGTATCACACTTTGTTGCAGACAAAAAAAAATAAAAAACAAGGTTCTTTTAATAGAAATAAAACATTAATTCTTTTATTTTTTTTCCTCGGAAACGGTTCATTTTATCGACAATGAACAAGAGTACCTTCTCTTTAGCTTAATGTTCAAGGTATCCAAATTTGTTTTTTTAAACTCCTTATCATACAGGGTGTTAAAAATGTAAGCATTAAAATGTACAACCTAGTCCGCCCATGGTAAACTAAAAAAGCTAATTTAAATTTAAGGGCAGTATTTTAAGAGGTCCTTAATACTGTTTATCATATTAAATTTTCATTAAATTATATTAAGTAGTTTAAAAGTTATTCAAGAAAAATTGATTTCCAGTGGCGTCCTTTAGGAGGCCGTATCTCCGTAGGGAGGGCCGCTAGGAAAAAAATTATGGAAACTTGTCATCTTATTTTTTAATGTTCTATCTGAATCCGAGAGATTTCCCACATTATCCCGGACACATTGTATATATATATATATATATATATATATATATATATATATATACAGGGTGTTACAAAAATGTAGGGTTGGCTATACATAGACGGTTTCTACAACTAAAAATAAGCAAAAAAGTTTAAATAAATTTATGTCCTAAAATGGTTCGTTACTGAGTTACGGCCCCTTGAGGTTTTTTTCTTTTTATTTTAGAAAAGGTTACAGAAAACGGGAGTTTCTTATGTTTCTTATAGTAAATGTTCAAAATGACCTCCACTGGAAGCAACACAAGCTTCAGCTCGTCGTATCATGGACTGCCTCACGCGCTGAAAAATTCCTGGTGTATTTCGAATTTGGTGGCATCCATCTTCCACTCTACGTTGAAGATCTTCAATATTTTGAATTGGAGTAGAATATACCATAGACTTTAAATGTCCCCATACGTAAAAATCCATTGGATTTAAATCTGGAGACCGTGCAGGCCATGCTACAGGTCCGCCGCGACCAATCCATCTTCCAGTATATACGGCATTTAAAAATTCGCGTGCTGTGTGACTGAAGTGAGCCGGTGAACCGTCGTGCATGAACCATATGCGTCCTCTAACATTTAGTGGAACATCGTCCAGCAAACCTGGTAAGTCGTTTTCTAAGAAATAACAATTCTGCCCAGTAAGTCGTGGTGGAAGTACAAAAGGACCAAGCACAAATTCGTTAATAATTCCGGCCCACACACTAAATGAAAACTGCGCTTGATGTCTGGACTGAATAATAGCATGAGGGTTTTCTTGTTGCCACTGGTGTAAATTATGAAAATTGACGATACCATCTCTTGTAAAGCCAGCTTCATCAATAAAGAGCACACACGACAGAAAGAGATGATCGGCGGCGCATGTCCGTAACAACCATACACAGTAAGCTTCTCGTGGTGAGAAATTATTCTCACTAAGTCCCTGTACTCTTTGCAGGTGGTAAGGAAAAAGCTGATTAGTTCTTAAAATACGCCATACACTCACATGATCGACATCTTCCGCCAATGCCATTCTTCGAGTACTAGCACCTGCATTTTCTTCAACACGATCCAACAAACGTTCTTCCAATTCCAAATTTCTTGTGGTTCGTGGTCTGCCGCGATCTCGGACTACTGGTTTGAATTATCCTGTTTCTCTTAATCTAATATGAAGCCTTTCGAAAGTTTTTTCATTTGGTAAACGTCGGTTTGGGAAATATTCTGCGTAAAGTCTTCTTGCTTCTGCTCTGTTGCAATGTGCCAAACCATACATTAAATGCATGTCGGACATCTCTTCGAAAGAATAATCTGCCATTTTATACTATTAATTAGAAAACAGTACTAATCACAAATGACTTAATCAACTTTCACGACTGACAGCAAAAAACACGGACTGCCTACTGAATATGATTAACATAAGTTACTCACTTGTCGGCGACTTGTTCAAACATGCAATACGAACGTTTCGCGTCTGCGCGATAATTTGTGACGAGATACACACGTGTCGGACATGCAATATGAAAAACTTCAAGTGGCCGTAACTCAGTAACGAAACATTATAGGACACAAATTTATTTAAACTTTTTTGCTTATTTTTAGTTGTAGAAACCGTCTATGTATAGCCAGCCCTAAATTTTTGTAACATCTGAACGACTTTTTTTTTAATTCCAAATCCCTTTTGGAACAAGACAAATTCTAATAATTGATAAAAATGTTCCAATAGGAACAAATATGATATCTAAAAAACTTGTCATTTACGCGAATCCAATAAAATAAGACAAAACAATTATTCAGCATGTGTAGAAAGCAACAAAGAAAATAATATTAAAATTAGTACACCAAACCAAACAATTTATAATAATTGTACATTTAATAACTGTTCTCCTGCTTTCAAATAAAAATAATTATTTATTATTTATTTAAATCGTTAATTTATCTTGCCAAAAAACACTCGAGCTTTTCTTTCACCGATTAATTTTCTTTTGAACTCAAAATTTTTCCTATCAGTAATTTTTCTCGAAAAACTTGTGTTGCTTCCCGTGGAGGTCATTTTGAACATTTACTATAAGAAACATAAGAAACTCCCGTTTTCTGTAAACATTTCTAAAATAAAAATAAAAAAACTTCAATTGGCCGTAACTCAGTAACGAACCATTTTAGGACATAAATTTATATAAACTTTTTTGCTTATTTTTAGTTGTAGAAACCGTCTATGTATAGCCAGCCCTAAATTTTTGTAACACCCTGTATATATATATATATATATATATATATATATATATTTATATAGCCAAAAATATTTTTGTATATGTTATAAATGCATTGCTTGTATTAAACTGAATTAGAACCAACAGCGAATTCAGTTTATGGATTTCATGTGTAGTAAACGTTAAGAATTAATTCTAAAATATACTATAGCAAAAAATTAAATATGTAAATAGAAATTGTGTTGCACAAAAATAAATAGAAAACAGTTCTTCAAGTTAATATGTAATAAAACAACTAAATTAAGTAGAACTTATTATTTCATTACATTTAATTCACACTTCATTTTCTGCGTTCTTTAATATGTAACTTCTAACTAAGTGTAATATGTGGCGAAAGCGCAAACGTAAACAGTGATTTAATTCAGTAGAAAATTGGAATAGTAGATAACCTGATATACTGGTAACTTATAGCCCAAGAGATATTCATATTTTAGATAGATATTTTAGAAACTGGTTCGTTTTTTTAGAGCGCTGCCAATAAACACTTTTTATTGCTTAGCGAACACCTCTAAATAGTGAACACTCTTACGCTCGAAAAATCACTTTTAGATCATTCAGGAATTTTTAATGAATTTATTTCATTATTAACCTACGTCAAGTCTACTTAGACCTTTCATTTTTCAACATTTTCGTTTATTACTATTTTTATTGGTTTTGATATGAAATATCGATCAACTTGGGCTACTTCAAACCTTAGATCCTTCATATTTTTCTTATGTCCAAATATTTTGGCCGTCACTATATACTCGATATATAATTTTCCCCCTTTTTTTTATATTCCTCAACGCAGGCCGACATTTTTCGTAGGAATATGCTTAGTCACGATACATTTAATATTTTCTATTATTCAATTTCGGTTACTCTGAGATCAATTCTTTTATCGAGATCATTTTTATAGGAATTTCGTGAACCTATTTGGGAGCATATTTGTTTAATTATCCCTTTTAATTAACTTGTTTCTTTCTGCGTAAACCTTTACTCTCGCTTGAAGCGCCCTCTCTCGTCTTTTGGTTTATCTTTCAATTACAGTTTTCGCGACGTTCGTTCAGCTAATTTACTCTGTCTTTTTCCCCATTATTACGGTGTTTTAATTAGCGTTCTTTCGCTAGTTAGCTTGGATCTTCTTTCTTACACCTGGCTAGGGTTTTCGGAAATTAAATTCCTTTCCTTTCAAAATTACCTGTCTATCGATCTTGTTTGTGACGTAGATCGATAATCAATCGATTCATGCGTGGTTTCTGCGTCCGCATTCGTTCTTCGAACTTGAATCGCGCTGGTCCTTTAATTTTTGACAGTGAACCTATTCTGCGGTAAGAAATATCGTTATCTTTTGAATTTTTGCTTATTTAGAATCTTTTATCTTCCTTAGGATTTAATATTTTTAGAACTTCTATCAAGGTTTTAAGAACTTAAAACCGTACATTTTACTTCGAAGTTATTTCATGGGATATACCACGTGGTGGCCGATACTTATTTTTGGCTACGCAGTTATTCTTCGCAGCGAGGCAACGTAGAATTGCGAACTTCTGTAGGAGTTCCGAATAGGGATCCTCAAACCACTCTCAACGGTGATTCTGGTATCTCCAGAGCATCCAGTCCTGAGAAATCTTGTTACAACTACACGGCGTCTCTAAAATGGCGGCTGTTCCCCATTGAAACATATTAGGGAACGACAATCCTGATCTACCTCTGTGAGGGCATTCACAAGAAGGGATTCTGAAATTCTAGGCATTATGTTTGATAAGCTAAGTAGTTGCTGATATATTTTTCTTAATTAGAAGTGGGTTATTAATCAGCCCCATACTATCCTTTTCTAAATTTTATTAAAAGTTTAATTGTTTGTTTATTAAATCTTTAGTAGGCACTAGAGAGAAGCTATTCTCTTCTCTGAGCAACCCTTGTAATTTATACTCTAAATTTAGGCAGAATACAGGGCTTCACCTTATTACTTTGACCGAAAGGCTTTAAACGCCTGATTTCTAACATACCCTTTATTGTTAATTAATTAATTGGTTGACTAGCTTCACCAGCAGTCAGTAGTTAGTGTAGATTTTTGAACGAGGCTTAAAACCTTCAGTCGGGCCTTCGTCCAATTTAGATATATCTTGGGGTTATGTCGAAGATCTAGATTTCATTTATTTTGTTCTGTTAACTAATTGTAAAGAACCACTATTACGTATACATAATTTGAGTTCTGTATAATATTTGTCTTGATCTTAAATCGTAAATAAAACTTTATCTTTCATAAATTTTACACCTGTGTATACAGGGTGTTGTTGTCTTGACAGGTGAACCTGTATTTAAGAAAACTCTATATTGCGCCTTGACCGATACTAGGGTGTTTAAGGGAATAATACTGGAAGAATTTGTATTTTTAACCTTTTATTTTTGAACTAAGCCTTTATTAGACCTGGGCGAACGTTGAAAGATTTTCATGTTACCCATTAATTTCGTAGTGTGGCTTGTAGCTATACATTTTGATTATGTTTTTCCATTTCGAATAATACCACCTAGATTTGCTTTTTTTACTTTTCAAATTTTATGCATTGAGGTATTATTCTGATAAATTATTAAATAAAGCCAGTAATCTTTTATAACATATTATCACCGTTTATATAATTTTAGAATCTTCTTTCTGGAACTAGTTAACTTTTATATTTCATATAGCTTCTTAAATTAATTTGCTTCTCAATATGTATTTAATATATCATTTTGTTAATCATTTAATAAATCTTATTGCTTGGATAATAACTGCTTAGAAATTGAATTATTGGCAACTTGGCACTAATTTGTTATACCATTGTTAAATTGTGTCCTGCGATTTCTGATATTTATTCTGATGTTATTTTTGAACAAACTTCTTGATATTAAATCTTGTTATTGTTGATAACTCGTGTATTGTTCGATTCCTTTCCTACAAGTGTTGGGTAAAGCAAAGACTCTCGTTTTAATCAGTAGCAAGTAATAGGGGGCTGTCTCTCTTGCATTTGGTGCTACCTAAGTCCCACCCGCTTCCGTATATACGGGGTGAACCTTGCAGGTTTTAATATACGGTGGCGCCACCATTTCATCAAGCGACCTAGGGAATCGCGCACTCTCCGTTACTTTTGAGATAGCCGGTAGGGTATTTTCGACGGGACGTCCATCTTCAAGTAGGTCAGGGCAAGAGAGGGAGGCTTTGCATAACATCTTGCAATCTCCTTATTACTTGCGGTATTCTATATTGGTCGCGTTGTGGTAGCAACACTTTTCAATTCCCCACAGGTGTCCGTTAAGTAGAAATTACACTATAGTAATATTTTTATTAATGTTATATAATAAACGCTAATTCTAAAATATTCCAGTGTATTTCTGAATATTCAAATTAAATCTGCTTACTGCTATAGAAACCATAATTAATTGATTTATATGATATTAGTAAAATGACTACGCATTCTGGTTCACTTTATATCAAATAAAAAACCTTTCCCAACTTCTTTTCAATTACATACTTATATACGAGGGTGATTTGTCAGGAGAATAGCTTTTCAATGAAGTTCATACTTTAGAAAAAGAATATTTTATATTTCAGCACAATTCCCATCAAATTCTATAAACTTAGTCAAGCGACTTCTCAATTTTTTAAGCCGCTTAAAAAGTCATTTTTGGGAAGCTCATCAAAATAGGCATTTGTGGCGGGTATTACCTCCTCATTTGCCCCGAATTTCCCTTGACCAAGTCAGTTTTTTCAGGTTTCGTAAGAAGATAAAAACCACTTGGAGGCAGATCTGATGAAAATGGTGGATCAAGCAGAAATTCGTATCCTAATTCGACAAATTTAGCGTTGCCATAGCAGATGGGGTGGGTTAACCTGATGGAATAAAATTGCTTCTCGGAATAAATTTTTCTTTAGTTCAGCATCGAAATGTATCAGTACATCAACATAATATTGACTAGTTATTGTACTCCTGTAAATATCAAGAAAATCGTGTCCATAATCTTATTAATCGAGAAAATTGTTTTTGCCTTTTTCTAAGCACCCTCATCAACAGATATCCATTGCTTTGACTGTATTTTTGTCTATAGAGTAAGTGATGTACCCGGGTTTCATCAATCGTGACATAACGACGAAATAATTCTCGTGGATTTCATTTGAACTTAGTCGTACAGTTATTTGAAATTGTAACACGAATTCGTATTTACTCAACAGTAAGCGAACGCGGCACCCACCTTGCGACTAGCTTTTTTATATTTAAATCTTGATGCAAAATATTATATTCCTGATCGCTTGAGATATTTACAGCATTAACTATCTTATACATTTTTATTCAGCGGTCAGTCTTTACAGTTGCATCGACTTTATTATTATTTCTGGAGAAGTTAGAAAGATATTGAGTTCCAGCAATCAAAGGAGACGAACGTATTAACTGAGATAGCGACGATAAACAAACTCCTAAACGAGCATTACCACGCGTTCCAAAGTTTTGTTTCGATATTAGAAGAAATTAATCATAAAAATCGAACGTCAAACAACTAAATGGATATACATCGTTAGATCAAATAATTCACAAGTGTTGTGTTAAAAGAAGAAAAACGACAAGTAAGAATAGAAATAGAATCCGAGGGGTCGACCTGGTAAAAATTTTCTATCATCGCGACACAAATTCGAACAATAAAATTTAAGAAATTATAAAGATTTCGAAGGAACTGGTGATAGATATTAAGGAAATTAAAAAAGGTCAGCATGAATACTACAAACAGGTAAAAAAGATAAAGAAGGAAAATTTTGAAAGCAAAACTATCACTTATTATACCTTTTCGTTTGTAAAATTTAACACATGCACATTTACTGTGTTTAACAAAAGACAGTTTGTGAAGCACCACTCACTAAAAACTGTCAAGATTTGCTGCACTTTGGATAACAGATCCCCTTCATTATCAGAAATCACGAGCATTGAAGTGTCATCAGCAAACATTACCAGTCCATCTGGATTAACATGTCTAGGTAAGCAGTTTATAAACATTATAAACAATAACGGCCCAAGCACTGATCCCTGCGGAACTCCAAGCTCAACACAGTATTCTCTTGATGTCACATTATCCAGCCTAACAGACATTGTTCTATTGGTGAGATATGAATTCATCCATGCACTAAAAACATGCACTAAAAACTCCAGGGAACACTTAATCAGTGTTGTTGGAATACCACCATTGCCAGAGTGATTGCCATTTTTTAGCCTGAGGATAGCTCTTGATATTTCCTCATGGCCAATCTCATCAAAGAAAAGAGAGCCAGACACGGACCCATCCGATGTACAGGCCAGAGGTAATCCCATCGAGTAACGCTGTATCATTTTATTTCTAGCGTCACCACTAAAGTACTCCCCAAAAACTTCACTTGCACATCCAGGAGCCATTACATCCCCGTCCTCGTCTCTCAGAAGCGGTTGCCCATATTTACTCCCGCCACTGCCCCCATTAACAATCCTCCAGATGTGCCTAGATCTATTTCCCGAATTAGCTATTCTATTAGTGTTATAGTTTATTTTTGCAATATCCAGCTTTAACCTGTACTTTCTCCTTCTATCCCTGTACGCAGCATATAATTTATAATCACTGGTGTGTCTAGCTAGCCAAAATAAATCCTTGAGGGATTTACTTTCCTCAATGATTTCTGGGGTTACCCAACCCTTGCTGGCAGTCAAGGATCGATAACCAGTTACAACAGGACAAGCCATATCAAGGTACCAAGTAAATATATCAACAAATATTTGAAATGCTTCGTCAGTATCAGCAGTATTATAGATATCATGCCAAGTTTCTGTAGAGAGCATAAATCTTAATTGGCCAAGATTGTTGTCACTCATTTGTCTGTACTGTCGGGTGCTATCTACACTACACCCTGTGCCCGACATATATTTAATTGTGAGCACTTGGGAAAGATGATCCGCCAGGTTCAGTTCCTTGACCTCACAAGTCCATTCCACATATTCCAAGTTATGCAGTATATAGTCGATGGCTGTCGCTGTAGTTGTCCCGTTCTTGTCTATACAGATCCGAGTTGGAGATCTTGTGGTTGTTGTAAGATTGTAGGATTTCATTATATCCAAAAACATATCTCTTTGGATAGTCCGAACCAAAAAATATATATAAATATAAATAAATGTACTACATTTATATTTTGTAATGTTTCTTGCGAAAACATTGTTTCGAAGAACGGATCTGATTTAGCCTTCAACCTAATGCCTAATGGTAATAACCCAGTACCAGAATAATATTTGGAAACTATTTCTAAAGTTGATTTTTTTTTCTTGATATGACAACGGATACTCATTTTTATTTCTAGTAGAATCCATTAAATAAACTAAAAAGTGAAAAGGTGTTGTGACTTGTTCATATCTTTCAATAAACTTCCGACATTACAAAATATAAATGTAGTACAATGGCGGAGATCTCAGAAGAATGTTCCGAAAATTAATCAAGCATTGGACATCATTCTTCCGATTTTGTGTGTAAACGCTTCTTCTGCAGATGTCGAAAGAACTTTTTCATCATATGGGTTTATCCATTCAGAATTAAGAAATAGATTTGGTAATGAAAAAGCATCTAAATTAGTGTTTCTTTAACATTATAGTACAACATAAGATTAATAATAGTGTTTATTTATACTTATGTTAAATTAGTTAATCTTTTGAAGGATATTTTAAATTTAAGTTTTTCAAAACAATGTGTATTTTTTATTAATACGAATTCCTATGTTTATTTATTTTTTCTTTGTATTTGAAAATATTTTATGTATTATGCTACTAAATAAATGTCAAATTAAATTTTTAATTTTTTCTACTTAAAACAATTATATAAATATAATAAAAACTATAAGAGACTGTTACAAGAAATGAAATCATGATTTTTATAAATAAAAATCACCTTGATTTAATTCATGATTTAAATTCTGATTTTATTTAAATGATTTAAATAATCTCAACCTGCACGAAATACAACTTTATGGAAAAAATAAAAAATTTCAAAATACCAGGTTGGCTTTGCAAACAAAAGTAATTCAATGATTTGTCATTTTAATGACAGTTCAGTTACCGAAATCGATTGTGTTGCAATGGCTTATAAATTAGAGCTTAGAAAAAGCGTTTATAATTTAGTTTGGCATATCCTTAAAGTTCAAATAGTCTAACTTTTTGAAAATCAAAATGTGTCGCGAAGAACCATATACCGTGCGATAGTAGGATGTGAGCAAGGTTGGCCATGCTTAAATTTTCCGAAAAGTGGAAGACCGAGACTGCTAACTGGAGATAGATCAAACCAGTGTGTCGAAAGTGCCAAGAATCAAATTGGACAGGCATTGAGAAAACTTTCACGACGTTACGGTGTTTCCAAGGATACAAATTCCAGAGAACTGAAGAGAAAGAGAAGAGAGGTGTAGAATATCGCAAAAGAACAAATTTCTTAAACATACGTTAAGCTGGTTAGCTAGAAAACTAAGATGCTGCCGTGCTTTAAGGCAAATAACAAACTCATCGTCATAGATGATGAAAAGTACTTTAAGTAATTCCGAAATTAAGGGAAACGACTGGTTTTACACCGACAATGTAGAAGACTGTCCAGACGATATAAAATCCAAGCAATAGGCCAAATTTGCTGATAAAGTTTTAGTTTGGTGCGCGACATCAATTGGTGGGATTTTGAGACCTTATATTAAACGAGTTAGAGGCGAAGCTGTAGACAGTCGAAATTATATTAACAACTGCTTAACAAAATTGATTAATTTTACTCACCAGAATCATGCTCAAGATGATATGTTATTTTGGCCGGATTTGGCTTTTGGCAATTATACACGCGAAACTCAAAATTGGTTGAATGCTTGCAACATACTTTTTTGCCGAAAAACGCTCCCCCCCCCCCTCAAATTTACCGCAGGCTTGGCCAATTGAAGATCTCTGGGCAAGTTTGCCTCAAAAAGTGTATGATGGAGGTTGAGATGCCGAAAACTAGCAACGATTAAGACGGTAGATTTTTAGAAAAATTCGAGATGTTCTCAAAAGACTGCGTATTGTTGAAGACTATGGACGTTTACATATAATTCGAAATAAAAATTTTGTTGTTAATGAACCTGTTAATTATATCTGTGTCGCAAAACCGTGTTCAAGTGTTCCAAAGAAATTTGTGCCAAAACTTTTGAAATATACGTTATTCCTTTATATCTTTTATTCCGCTTAAACGCAGAGGTTTTTAGTAAACTACAAATGAAATGAAATTTGTGGTATTTAACTCATTTTGCGCTTGATACTTGATTCAGCTTTACTCGAGTTCGGTATAAGTTAAATTAGAGTCTTAGCACACTTTTTCTCTATAAGAACTCTTGATGTACTTCTTTGGGCTAAATGTAGTCCAGAAAGAAGTACGAAGCGCAACTTTCTCCATCTACAAAATGTATTGTATCATTGGGGGATAAGAATAGATATTTTTAATAATATAAAATATTATTCTGACAAGAACACTCGGCGCGCACCCGACGATAGACCCCACAACAGAACACCATATTGAAGTCGCGACTGGATCTCCGAGTAATACAGTGACATCAAAGTCGACGTCGAAACTTGTGATCTTAAACAGCGGAAAGCATAAGATTTGCTGGAAATTTTGTTAGAAAGGCCATCGCAGTGATCCGTCCACATCAGCGTATCTTGAAGAGTAACTCCAAGAAATTTAATGGCATGGCTTTCCGTTAAATTGTGGTCGTTGATATGCAGGTGAAGCAAACCAACGTTTCTTTGGCGGGTGTGAAACAACATGTATTTGGTCTTTTCCAGGCTTAATGTGAGCTTATTTTCCTCGAACCACTGACAGAGGATTCTCAATATATTATTTGATGAGCAACGATATGTCATCAGCATACAGTGTCACGCAAACATCCGACAGAAATAGAACGATGTCGTTAATAAAAATGCTGAATAACACAGGACCCAGCACGGAGCCCTGAGGCACGCCGCCGCTCATAGGCACGCAATGAGACCTCACTGGCTGGATCTGACCATTGGAGTTCCTGAATCGTATAGTCACAAACTGTAATCTACCGCGCAGATACGTTATTCTTGAAATATACGTTATGTAAACAATAATAGTTTCTTGAAAACAATCAAATCATTTAAATTTTCCATGGAATAGCGTTTTCACATTCAGTTGTTCGACATAAGCGACTAATATTTAACTTCGTTAATTACTGAAAATGACATTATATGGAATTGATAATTTAATTTGCAAGTTCAACCAATTCTTCAAAAAGAAGTTTTTGCATTCAAGTTTGAAATAACGGGTGTTCATTTGAAAAGTCAATCTAGTAGCATGTGATTTACTGAGAACATTTTGAAGTATGTCGTAAATTAAAATTTACTACTTAACCTACGAAGTCGTATATTTTGACAGTTTCATACATACAAATAAATAACAAATGTGATTGACATTATCAAATGTCATTTGGATTTACTTTTACGGAACAACAAACATATACTAATATATATGCGTCTTATTCTATCAAAATTTCAAAGTAACCTAGATTGACTTTTCAAATGAACAAACGTTACAAACCACTACGAATTTTAGTTAAAATTCTAATAATAAACACTATTTCTTTACATTAGGCAGAAATCTAGAAATTAAACATCGATCATTGACAGTTCACAGCACAATTTCGCGTTTGAATTCGAATGATATATCTTCCTTCTCAAGTGAGGAGGATAGAAAACGAGGTCCAAGTTGGAACGGACATCAAAGGAAAACAAATCAATTGAAAATAACATCGAAATAAAAAAGAGCAAACATTACAATTTAATCTGATTGCATTAAGGCTTTACGATAAAATCCTAACCATAAATATCTAATTAAAATAGAATGTTGGAAAATGTTTCAAAACTGTAGATGATAATAATAATTAAATTTATTATATGCCTAAAACCACATAAAGCGCAACATCAAAATATATATAATATATTTAATATCTAGCTAATTCTAATGACTAATGAACAATATAAGCAGAAAGGCTAACTAAGACAAGAGCAGCAGTTATAATACCTCAAGTAATTAAAATCATTCCTATAAACAGCAAGCACAGTAGCGAAAGAGTAGATTGGACCAACAACAATATGAGCAATATATGTACTGTCCATCAAACTACTCAGCAAAGAGAGTGGTTAGGAAATTAAAAAAAACTGCAATGTGAAGCACACTAAACACATTAACAGTTGTGATCCTCGACTAGTCTGCCACGCACTTAGGAGAGACAAAGTATTTCACCTAATAAAACAAAAATTACATATTACAATTAGTTACCTATCTACAAACAAACCTACACCTTGGCCAACTGATCACCATAAAACGTCCAACTGTCTTTGTCATCAAAGGATTCACACCGGTACAAATAAAGAAGACATTTCATCTGACCATACTTCTGTGATTTATCTAAATAATTTTCTTAAAGAAAAGGAAAGACTGGAATTCAAAATGCAAAAAATTTACCATTCAAGTGTAATATTCTATATGAGAAAGCACATCTTACATAGAACGAAACGCAAGTACACTAAATTGCCTTTCTATTATTAGAGAAAATAATTAATAAAAAAAAAAGAAAACTTAACAATCGAAATACCTACAAGATTGAAACAATTTATTATCTGACAACAAGATAACTTCAACACCTTCTTGAAAAATTAAAAAGCAATACTTTCAAGAATATCTGGAAAATCATCTCCAGGAACTGATACAGAGAATTCATTATGAAAGTCACAAGAAAATTAATGGAAGCTCAAAACTATATCTTGCCGACAAAGAAATGAATGGAACTTGAGACACAACAGATAGCAAAAAAGCTGAATGCCGACAACATGTATTTATACTACCTAAAACTGAAAGTAAATGTTAAAGTATGTTGAGACACAACAGATAGCAAAAAAGCTGAATGCCGACAACATGTATTTATACTACCTAAAACTGAAAGTAAATGTTAAAGTAAAGAAAGTTATACATTACTTAATAAACCGTTTAGATTTCACAAACAAATTATCAAAATGGCAATTATCAGTATAATTTAATCCTCAATATAGATAATGCCATGAAGAAATTAGTTGGTAAAGTGGTGATTATGATATATTTCGGATATATTTTCCGAAAGGACACTGCATTCTATAAACCTACTAATCTATTGCCGATTTTAGTCTTTCAAAAACTAGCATTAGACAATAGCAGAAAAAGTTTATAACTGAATCATTAGTTTTGTTTCAAGAACACACATGAAACTATTAAACAAGTCGTCAATGCAATAAATAAAACATTCTAAGACAAGAAGTGCTGTGCGACTGTATTCTTTAACGCTCTAGTCAATAAAATCTGACATGAAAGTTGATGAATATATTAAAGGAACTTACCAGAAGAAGTGTTCGGTGTTCTATGATTGTATTTCAATAAAAGATCTTTAGGATTAATTATAGAGTAGATAAATTAAGTGTAATTAAACGAAGGATGCCAAATCAATCCATATATGTACTATTCACGAAATGTCTATGTGAATCACCGTGAATGACAATATATAATTAAGTGATTAACTTGCGGTAGAAAATATGAAATGTATGGGCAAGCACCTGATAAGAACCTTACGTAGATAACAAATGTCTGTAACAAAGAAAACAACTTGGTATGCAATTTCAAAAATATTCTTCTTGAGAGGAAATACTGTTATATTATTAACTTCTAAACAATGTAGACATATTAAAGTGAGAAGCTTGGTCTGTCACAAATATGAATATCTGCAATGACAGAGTGAGATGTAGTGAAAAGTGATTTCGGTACTTAGAAAGTCAATCAAATGAACTTTTTAGACAAAAATTAGCAAACTCATACATTAGACCGAAATAGTAAATAATACCGGATTTGGTAAATAAGTTGCACAAATTGATGTTAATTAATTGCTAGGTCATGTATAGTATTTATAAATAAACTTATTAAACGATGTTCGGGAAATGTTAAACGAACGTTCTAGGGCCGTGCTCAAAATTTTTCCATCCGGAGTGCGGGAGATTTCTGGCCGTCCTGCTAGATTGCACGGGTGACCCGGGAAGGACATGGTGCTGCATCTGTTGCCGCAATCTCGGTAACAAGCAAACTGTTGAGGATAGGGACATTACCAACATATTAGCTACCATTCAATTGGATATTGCGGTGATTAGGAATACCCAGAGTGGAGTGCAAGAAGCGTTGAAGTTCTACGGAGATAGAATACACGATTTTAATCGTGATCTAGCTATGTTTAAAAACAAAGTTAAACTGGTGGATTCACTTAAGGAGGAAATTACTAGCTTCAACGGCATTATTGTTGGCCTTGAACATGAATTAAGGCAGCAGCAGCAATATTCGAGAAGAAATAACGTTGAATTTCAGGGAATCCCCGTCAGCAGCGATGAAAACATTGGTAATGTGATTATACATATTTGCATTGCAGTGGGATTTGAATTGAAGGTGTGCCATAGGGTTCCTCACCAGTCTAGGAGTAAACCTCAAGCTATAATTGCAAGATTTTTAAATCAAAATAGGAAGGAGGTGTTGTTGAGACTGGTTTATAGTCATGGAGTTTTAAGAGTGGTTTATGTTTTCAAATCCATTTCCAATATGAATCCTATTAGGTTTCTTGACCATCTCAATCACTCTAATAAAGACCTTTTATTTAAAGCAAGGGACCTGTGTCATCAGAAGGGATTTAAATTTTGTTGGGTGCGTGATTGTAAAATATTTGTCAGGAAAACTGAATCATCTAGCATCAGCCACATTTTCGATGAATCTTCTTTAAAGAAGATTAATTAAATATTATACATGTTTGAAAATAGTTAATATTTTGTATCATGGCGATATCAATTTATTACCAGAACATTCGTAGTTTGCGAACAAAAACCAAAGAATTTCTTTTGTCTACAAATCGATGGACAGCAAATGCCAAGTTGATACAGAGTATTTACAGAGTACACCGATTTTTCTAAGGCTTTTGATAAAGTTCATAATGACACCTTAATTACTAAGCTGGGGAACTTCGACGTGCACGGATCATTGCTGAGGTGGATTGTATTCTATTTGGCGTTTAGGATGCAGTATGTGACTGTTCACAATTCAAAGTCTGATGATATGTGTGACATCGGGTGTTCCACAGGGCAGTCATCTTGGACCGCTCTTGTTTGTAATCTTCATTAACGGCATCTGCAACTAACGTGTGTTCATTTGAAAAGTCAATCTAGGTTACTTTGAAATTTTGATAGAATAAGACGCATATATATTAGTATGTGTTTGTTGTTCCGTAAACGTAAATCCAAATGACATTTGATAATGTCAATCACATTTTCAACATTTGTTATAGTTTTCAATAGATACCTATTATTTGTTATTTATTTGTATGTATGAAACTGTAAAAATATACGACTTCGTAGGTTAAGTAGTAAATTTTAATTTACGACATACTTCAAAATGTTCTCTGTAAATCACATGCTACTAGATTGACTTTTCAAATGAACACCCGTTATGTTCACAATTGTCGCGTCTTACTATATGTAGACGATGCTAAATTTTATTGCAAAGTAATGTGTATTGCCGACTGCATTGCATTTCAGAATGACTTAGACAACTTGTTTAATTACTGCAACGTTAATAGACTATTTCTAAATAATAACAAATGTCAGTCCCTGACTTTCACCCGCAACTTTAATGTTATTGAATATTCATATAAATTCTCAGGTCACGATTTATCTAAAGTCGATAACATATATAACATAAAGACCTAGGCATATTAATCGATAACAAACTTTTGTTCGACCGTCATATAGATTTTGTGTTTTAGAAATGCCTAAGAATGCGGGGATTCTTATTTCATGTTTATTGTGACTTCAACACACTAAGTCACTGATATCTTTATATTCATCACTTGTGCGCCATTTGGATTACGCATCTGTTATCTGGAGCCCGTGCTATGATGTTTATATTAATAGAATTGAGCGTGTTCAGAGAATATTCATTAAGCATCTTAACTTCAAATTCAATCCTGATAGAAATTTATTGCATTATGAAGAATGTCTACCTTCTATAAAGAATCGTATATTAATATCAGAATTTGGTTTTTTATTCAAAATTGTCATTAATCTGATTGAAAGTCACTACTGCGTTCAATATGTAAATTATAATGTAAGTTCCCACACTGTTCGACTTGGCCCACTTTTTTATCTGCCTCATTATAATACCAATGCTTGCATGAATTCACCGATGTATCGCTTATGTAATAATTATATCAAGTATTTCCAGTCCATCGAATTGTTTCACCTAAAATGTCCAAATGCTCTTAGTTGTGCACTAACTACCTTATCTTTAATTAATTGATATTATGTGGCTGTATGTATGTATGTATGTATATATATATATATATATATATATATATATGTATTTGAATATGTATGTATATGTTCACTTTGTAGATATTGCACACATTGTGTTGTTCAGGATTGTGATTTAGATAATATTTTTTTTTTTTGTATTTTATACTGTGTTATACTATTATTGGGACTATGTCTTGTTCTATAACATTTACTTGTTGAAAATAAATAAATAAAAGTTCAAAACCAAATATGCTGTCCAGTGGAACACATTTCATGTCTCGCAAAATTAAAGTCTGGTAAAAATGCTTAATGTATAATTTAACAGATAGCAATATAATAAATTTTCATAAAAAAGTTATGTGTTTATCATTTGAATTTTTGCGCATACTTCTCCACATCAGTTGTAAATTTAGCAGCAAGGTAAAATGCACTTGTTGCAACATCAGAACCACATCATATAAAACGTTTGTCGAAACAATATTACGTTGAAGCTCGGAAAGTAAAACCATTTTTAAACAACATAAATTCATGACTAAAATTTCTATTTTTAATCTTTATTAAAAACGACATGTAGACTGGATTCCAAGTAATATATGTCTACTATAATCTACTACAAATCAGCGCGGAAAAGAAATATTTCAGAACATTAGTATTGATAAAATATTTCAGAGCAAACCCTAAACCCTAAAGTTTTACCTACAGCACGACATGTTTCTACAATGTATTCCCAAAAGTTTAGTGTCGAGGAAAAGCCGCATATATTTTAATATTGATTCATTTTTCAAAGTCTACCTATTTACACTAGAGGTGCTCTTAGAGACGTCCTTTTTTAGATATATCGAACCACACACTACTTTACACTTCGCTATCACGATACTAACCATAAATCGAATTCAAGTTCACCTAAGTCATAAATTTAGATATATTATTATGTGCCAGCGCTGAATAGGTTAAATAATTCGGTAAATAATTTACAAACATTAAAAATAATAACTAGTCTAAGATTGATCCCTGAGAAATATCCAATAAAGAGACTTACTTTAAAGATCCAAAATAATTATAAAACTCGTAATTATTCTGTTATACAGGTAAAACAGAAAACCTTGCTAAAATTTTCCTAAATATCACCCATTAGAGTCTATCACGGTAAATATGTCCTGAATAACGTAAACTAAGCTGATCAGTATAAATCTGTCTTTTATAAATTCATGTTATGCTAATTTTTTTTTAAATACCTACCTTGATTATTATAAGATGTAAGTACATATGTAATACGTATTGTTCATTTTGCTTATTCTAGAATAGTTATTTAGAAAGATTAATGCGATATATATGATTAATTAAGGTACCTTATTTTTACAATAATATTACAGTAGGAAAACGGACGTCATCAGTGATTCGTCGGTGTGGATGGCTCTGTTAGCTGTAAATTGTAAGATAATAGGTCTGGAAGTCTTGAGACAATCCAAGGATGTTGTTTCGGAGATTTAATGGTACACAGGTTTGGTAAGGTTGGTACTTTAATTTTATTTCAATGGACTTCTTGCGTGTTAGGAATCGTTTTAAAACTTTTCAAAGGTAAGTAAAAAATATTTTTATTGAATTAAACATTAATTAATAACAGCACCCAAAAAAATACGTTTTTATTCTCGAACCGAAAAAGGACGCCAACCACTAATTGTTTTTTTTTTCATTTTTCCATAGGCTCTTTTCTACTTTTCATAATTTGCATTAATTATAATTATATTTCCTTTAATTGGATTTACTTAATTAACATTAATATTTACTATTGGCTTCATAATTTATAATATCAATTTTAAAATAGATTTTCATGTTTTGGTAATTACCGCCTTTTTCAAATAATTTTTAATTAATTATATTATTTTATAATTTATTTTTTGTTTAAAAAGGCAGTAATTGCCGAAACATCTAAGATTTTAATTATTTTAAATATATACATAATAAAACAGACCTTAAATCGCTGACTAATTAAATCTACTATATATATATATATATATATATATATATATATATATATATATATCAATTTATGAAACTATATTATGTGTTTTCGTTAGAAATTATTATTTAAAATGTTTCACCAGTTTCCGACAGAACAATCAATTAACAAAGAGTTCAAGCTAAAAAATACTAGACCAAAGTCATTAATAAGAAATGAAATAATTTGATCTTGACCCGCTGTTTGACTACATTTAAAATTAAGTATAATTGCTAACATTTTCGTCAGAACCGCTTAAAACACCAGAAAAACTCATAGGATGTAATACAATCCAATATTTCATCTGCAACATAATAAAAATAAGTACTTACTATAAGAAAATCTTAGCAGAAACTGAAATTCTTTGTGATTATTAATTAGTCACATTTATAATTATTGGCTTATATACGAAGTGTTTTGATTTAATAATACATCATATTTAGATATGAAATTGAAATATGACTCGAAACAAATGAATTAGGAAATTAAATTTTTGCCATTTTCAACATATTCGCCCTCACCTTCAATGCACTCGAAACCTGAAGTGCTGAGTACCATTATGTAATTTCTGTTAAGACCTTTCTCAATATCTTCAAAATACTTCTTCGTTGCTGTAGTAAATCCAACATCCGACCGACTTCCAAAAAGAGAAGACCACATTTTTCAAGAACATGATTGCTATTAGAAGGCGCATTGTCATGATGAGAGACCCTTTTTCATGAGGCATTCCAGGTTGTTTTTTAGAAATTGCTTTCTTCAATTTCTTATCTAGTGTAGCGGCATTACAATAGTATATTTCTTTGTTAAATAGTCTATGAAAATTATTCTTTTACGAGTACCAAAAATTGTAGCCATTACCTTAGCCGCCAATATCTTGGCTTTTATGGTAAGTGCGTGACCATAATATATCCAGCATTTAATTTGCCGCCTGGATTCGGGAATATAATTACGAAGCCAGGTTTCATCAACCGTAACGAATCTTCAAATTATTTCTTGACGTTCACATTTTTTCACGTTTTTGATAATTATTCAGGATTTGAGATACCCACCTCACTAATAACTTGGACATGCCCATTACCACGTGTAAAATATGATGTACGCATTTAGTGGATATGTTCACGATGCTGACTATATCCTTGATGCAAATTCTTCGATTGCCTAAAACAATTTCATCAATTCTATTAATCATTTAGGGAATTACAGTTTTCGCTAATCCTGAAGGCACATCAACTTCGATACTTATATCAACACGTTTAAATTGGGACAAATTATTTTTTTCGAAAAAGCTTTGTCATCTAAAATTTATTGCATATCAGCCAAAATTAAGATGTGCTTAGTCCATTAAAAATCAATATCGGATTGCACGACGAATTGCGAGCTTATGCATTTTAGGATTTTTTATTTAGATACTTTATTCACGTTGTTGTAACGTTAAAATACAATGTACGAAATTAATTAAATTTCACTTGTCAACATAAAAAAATTACAAAATTTTAATAAAATGCTAAGTTTTCCTGAAAGATGGTACTAGTAGTCAAGTCTCATTTCGCTCCAAATCCCCCTCGCATTTATTAATAAAGAATTGATATTAAGAATTCGCTAGTTACTATATTTTGCCTAACAGAAAAATGTTTAATGGCGGCGTTTAAATAATAATAATAATATCGTGAATTCAATTTTGAATCGCCAATGTTAGGACATATAGTGAGTAATATATTCACATTAGAGAGAAACATTATCTACTGTTATAATAATTATATATAATGTCTAAATTTTAAAGCCGTCTTAGTAATAATTCAACTTGTGAATCAAAATCTATCGGTTTTAAATATTTAAAAAAATTGGAACTAAAATAGAACTAGGACGATGTAGGTTGTAATTGTAGTTTGTAAGCTTTTAATTAGAGTACGATCGGTAACTTTTAACAGAGTTATTGGTATTCCACGCACCGACAAACCAGTGACCTGTCTCGTTGTCACGAACTTAGCTTTTGTGGACGCATGGTACCAAATCAAATCACAGAGTCACTTCTAATTACTTGACAAGAACTTTTACAATTTTCTACTTTTTACCCGGCTCCTCTTGCCTTTCTTACTATTGCCGTATTATTTTTTGCGCAACAAAAATATATTTTTATGTTTAAAATAAATTTGTCTATATAAGAATACATTGAAAATTCTTTCAATGGAGACTGTGGTTAAATAATAATTTAAAAAAGGTATATAACCCCTTACCACAATTATTAGTCGTATCCTAAATACGTATTTCGACAACTAAGTTGTCATCATCAGTAGGTAAAAACTACTAATTAAAGTCACACGGGGCACAATAAAGTAAAGTAAGATAAATGCTTCCGCACAACTACTATACACTGCAACCCTGTAAAGACTAAATTTACCATGCACATCTCAAACTACGAGACAACGCACTTGTCTCTTGGAAAAGGTTTTTAAAAACATGTGTTAAAATATCGAACAAAGGGACGGCAAAAATTCTACTCTAAAGGAGGCGCCTACTAAAAACGATTTTAAAGCTACGGTGACCTACTAATAAACTAAATGGAACACCTTATATTTCCACAAAACACTAGTATATATAACTGTATGAGCATTTCTTGTGCAATGTATAAATTAATAGTTGTTATTTAAACGTGTTCATTCTTAATTTTGTCTTTCTCAGTATTTACAATGAGAGTTCGGCCTTTACTATATATATACGACTCTTTAACCATTTGTTAATGGAAAATTTTTTTACACTCCTACCTAATATAGATTTTGTCACTACCTGCGTACTCGAATGAACACGTTTAAATAACAACTATTAATTTATACATTGCACAAGAAATGCTCATACAGTTATATATACTAGTGTTTTGTGGAAATATAAGGTGTTTCATTTAGTTTATTAGTAGGTCACCGTAGCTTTAAAATCGTTTTTAGTAGGCGCCTCCTTTAGAGTAGAATTTTTGCCGTCCCTTTGTTCGATATTTTAACACATGTTTTTAAAAACCTTTTCCAAGAGACAAGTGCGTTGTCTCGTAGTTTGAGATGTGCATGGTAAATTTAGTCTTTACAGGGTTGCAGTGTATAGTAGTTGTGCGGAAGCGTTTATCTTACTTTACTTTATTGTGCCCCGTGTGACTTTAATTAGTAGTTTTTACCTACTGATGATGACAACTTAGTTGTCGAAATACGTATTTAGGATACGACTAATAATTGTGGTAAGGGGTTATATACCTTTTTTAAATTAAGAATACATTGTAGGACAATGTCCTACGTTTATCACCATATAAATTTCTTTTCACACGAAACAGTTAAAAAGAGTTCTTATCAACAGGAATCGACAAAGTTAGCTCCTCAATTGAAACTCTTGTGTTAATTAGTTCTAGTTTTTCGATCAATTAAATATGCGTGACGCCTTACTTAATTAAGTCTTAGGTAAACCCCAAAATTGAAAACACAAAATTGAAAAACAGAAAAAATGCAATTTATTCAATTTAAATCAAATTCAAATTATAAACTCAGATTGTAGCCTTAAAAGGTATGAAGGAACATGTAAGCTGACAGTTAACAATAATATTAACCAAATAAGTCGTCACCAACATCTTTATACATAGAAGTAGTGTACATGAATGTAACGAAATTATGTGTGGTGTATTAAATAAAATATTAAATAATCATGTCACTTAAGTATCATTCCTAGGGCCGATATTATAAACAATAAAACCTGCAGATTTTATTTAGTAAGCAAGTAAATTTAATTTACTCTATAGATTGGGTATTATAAATAGCGAATAAGGAAACTAGACAAGTAAATCTACCAATTAATTTACAGCCTAGAAAATCGTGGTATTAAATGTTATTCATTGGTTAAATGCGAACAGCTGTTTGCTCCACTGTGTTCAAATAAACATAACCTTATTTTTAAAAGTTTATATTTTGTGTTTGTTTGATAACTTGAATTTGTATACTCCCAGATTTATCGGTGGGTGTTTTACAAATATAAACAAAAGAAATAGTAAGGAATTAGAATTTTTTGTATTTCTTTATTTTATTCAGTGGCTGCATCGTTTATCGAATCGCTAAACTGCAAAATACATAGCTATTCAGTTATTCTGCAAATACTTATTCCACTTGCATGCATTTTTTTATAATGCCAGATTTCAATTTATTCGCTGAATAAATTTATTCGTCATGTTGTTACTCAGAGATTTATTCGCTATTTATAATACCGGCCCTTACCTATGTACAGTAAACGCCAAATTAGATGGCGAGCGGTGGAAGTAAGTCCGCGCCGATATTAAAAATAGTGGGAAGCTTCGTATTTGGTTTTACATAAAGTTGCAAGTAAGTGGGCGTGCGCGTTTTTATAAACGATTAAAAACGACTACGGCGCATCTCAACCGCTCGACATCTAATTTGGCATTTGGCGACGGGGATATTAACGAATTACCAGTAAAAATAAACTGGAAAAATATTATTTTATAATAAATTAAACATGTCCGGCATGGTAAGCCTCCAATTGGTATTTCATCGTAAAATTAACGATTGGATGGTTTACATCAACCGATTGAAGCAGTTCTTCATAGCGAATACTATAGCTACAGATGAACGAAAACGCGTAATCTTATTAAATAAATAATCGCAGAAAGCATATATACACAAAATTTATATGCCGGACAAGCCACACGAAAGTGCAACAATCTTATTAAATTATTAAATAGTTATTACTACGGCAAAACTATTGTATTTGCGGAATTATACAAATTTTATGCCGTGTCGAAGTCCCCGAATGAGAGCGTATAAGAATGGGCAGTTTAAAAAGTTTAAGCACCAATTGTGAGTTTGGAACGCACTTAGATAGCATACTACGTGATAAATTCATATGTAGATTTAAATATGGAATAATTTTGGACTGGCCCTTAACTGAAATATTATCCATTACTTTCAAAGAAGCAGTAGAAGTAGCTTTTGTGGCAATAATCGAGTCAATAATTTGAATATTAATAAATTCCTAAAAACAAATAAAATTTCCGAAGAAGCAAAACAACCGTTAGTGCTGTTTTGTCACACACGAAAATGATGTGGAAAGGCCGATTTACTTTGCATGGCGAACAGTAAATAATCAACAAAAGAAGTGGAGATGTGGATTGATAGAGAAGCGTGTAGTATTATATTGGGTAGGAAACGTTTTTTAATTTCTATACGATAGAAAATTCACTTTCATTACTGAAAATAAAGCGCTAATATCAATTTTTGGTCCGAAAAGGGGAATTCCTACTATGACAGCAAATCGGTTACATAGGTATACATGTTTTCTTAGTGGGTTTGATTTTAATATTAAATATGTAACTTCAAGTAAAACTGTTGCCAATATTTTATCTAGATTACCTATCGAAAGTAACGGAAAATTGTGAAGTTAAGAGAAGCGATTTTTATCAAATAAATAATTTAAAATGTGATGAAATAAATATTAATTTGTTAGATGTCAAAATTAATACTTAAAATGACAAAGCTTTTTCTCAAGTGTATACTTTTATAGCCTCAGGAAATAAAAGGCGAACCTCTAAAAACTTTTTTAAGCGTAGTAATGAAATTAATGTTGTAAATAATGCTTTAATGCGGGGTCATAGAGTCATTATTCCAGAAAATTTGCAAAAATATATTCTTAACGATGTTGGAGATACATTCAATATCCTTTCGTAATATTTTAATTTCAAACATTTTTTATTGTTAAATATAAGGAGATATAGGATACAGAATTCAAATATAAACATTCCCAATTTTATATTATATATATATATATATATATATAGGAATATTGGGTTCGTTAAGTGCAGGCAAAACACATTCACTGGGTTTTTCACTGTTTTATTATTATTTTAATGTAGTTTAATAATATAAAAATGAATATATTAATTAATGTTCGTCTCGGCTCTTGTCTAGGGCGATCGTTTCTAAAACAAATAACACGTCTTAATATTTATTGTTTTAAATACGTCCTACGTCTTTTAGCGTCTTACTTACTTCGACTCTCGCGTGAGACTCTGTGCTCGGGCGACGATACCTCGCCGAGTATTGCCGATCCTACATTTCGGCCTTCCTGCCATCCATTCGCCTCGAATGGATCTTCACCACTATCCTGAGACCATGGCTTCATGAAATCGGCGCTGGAATTTGTTCTCTTCGCACCCATATGCTGCCCCAATTTCTCGACTTCGTATCTGTCTGGACCAATTCTTCTGGTTACACGATATGGACCAAGGAACTTGGGCAACAACTTGGATTCACTTTGGAATTGAGTTCTGCGAATTGCGACCATGTCCCCTGCTTGATATATTCTTGGCTTTTTTCTCTTTTTGTTAAATATCCTTCGGTTTTCTTCTTGCACTCTTTTTATTTGTTCTTTTGCGTTTTTTCGCAAATCCTGTCGCTCGTCGGCAAAAGTTTGACGATATTCTTCTTCGATTATATCTATTAGTTTTGCATCTGCTGATCTAAGCATTTTCACTCCAAAAAGTAATTGGAATGGCGACGTATTTATACTACGTTGGTAGGTGCTATTTAAAGCTTCTTGCACTTTTCTAACATGTTTGTGCCAATTTTTTGGGTTCTCAATCGTTAATTTTGTCAGAGTGGGTATAATAATACGATTTATGCGTTCCACTTGTCCATTGCCTCTGGGTACACCTGTGGTAATCTTAATGTGAGCTATCTTTTCATTATCACAATATTGTGTAAAATCTTTAGACGTGAAGGCTGTTCCTCTATCCGATATTATCGTTCCAGGATTCCCAAAAATTACTTTCTGCATCTCCAACTTTTCTAATACTTCTTTAGTGGAAGTGGTTTTTGTTGGGTATAGCCATACAAATTTAGAAAATGCATCCACTACAACGAATAAGTATTTATACCCCTTTCCAGTTTGTGTCATAGGTCCTAGATGGTCAACATGGTAGATTTGAAGTGGTACTTCTCCCTTTTCAATAGGATTTAGTAGACTTTCTTGTTTGCCTGATTTTCGTTCAGCTAATATGCAAGGTATACAGTTCAATATAACGTTTTTTATTTTTTCATCCAAACTTGGAATATAGTAATCTCTTATGATTAGTTCTTTGGTTTTCTTAACAGAAAAGTGGCCATTCTCATGCGCATTTTTGATTATTTGACGTTGCATACTCGCCGGCACAACAAATAATTTTTCTCCATTTCCTTGTTTATATAAAATATTCTTGTCGACTTCGTAGTCTTCATAGGATTGACATTCTAGTATTTTCAGGATAGCTTTAAGATGCTCATCTTCTCGTTGTGCTTTCATTATTTTTTCAAGAAATTCATTCTGCACAATCATCGTTATAGGATTTCTACTCAAAGCATCACAATGTTTCATGCGGTCTCCAGGTCTGTGTTCGATCGTGTAGTCAAATTCCTCTAATAATAATGCCCATCTGGCAACTCTTGTGCACAATTCTTTTTTGTTCATCGTAGCGGCAAAAGCAGCGCAATCGGTCAAAATTTTGAATTTTGCTCCTAAAAGGTATACTCTGAACTTCTTAATTGCTTCGATCACAGCCAACACTTCAAGTTCATAACTGTGATATTTCTTTTGGGCGTCGTTTGTTTTTCTACTCCAAAAATAAACAGGATGTAAGTTACCGTCTTCAGGATTCTTTTGTAAAAGAACGCCTCCAAAACCTTCCTGAGATGCGTCGACATGTAACTCCGTTTCGTATTCATGATTAAATATTTTAAGTACAGGTTCGGTGGCTAACCTCTCTTTTAGTAGTTTGAACGAAGCTCTTTCTTCATTTTCCATTCGAAAATTTCTTTTACCTTTCAGTAGATCTGTCAAAGGTTTAGCTATCAAAGCATAATCTTTTACATATTTTCTGAAATAGCCCGTCAGTCCCAGAAAACTTTGGAGTTTCTTGATGGAAGTTGGTTCTGGAAAATTTATAACGGCGGCAATCTTTTTAAAGGATGGTTTTACCATTCCGTTTTCAATCTCGTGTCCAAGATATTCTACGTTTGTCTTCATAAATTGACACTTCTCCAAATTTATTTCTAGACCATTTTCTTGGGCAGTATCTAATGTAAGTTTTAATTTTTGAAAAGCCTCATCTATATTTTCCGCTGGAATTATAATATCATCCATGTAAGATAATACAATTCCTTTTAGCATAAGTTGTCTGAACACATCGTTTATGTATCTTTGGAATACGCTTGGCGAATTACAGTACCCAAATGGTGTTTTCAAAAATTCAAACTGTCCATTCGGCGTTACAAAAGATGTGTATTTTATGCTCTCTTCCGTCACAGGCACATGAAAAAAACCATTTTTCAAATCTAGCGTTGTGAATATTTTTGCTTTCGACAATTTATCTATTTGGTCTTCGATGATGGGTAAAGGGTATCTATCCCTGACCACCTTTCTATTCAATCGCCTATAATCAACACATATGCGTGTGCTTCCATTCTTCTTTTTGACCAAAACAATTGGGCTTGCATAATCGGAAACGCTTGGACGTATAATACCTTTTTGAAGCCATTCTGTAATCTGCTTGTCAACTTCTGCCTTTTCTGAATAAGAAAGTCTTCTCGGCTGTTGGTAAACAGGTATTTCATCAGTCAAAATGATTTTGGTAATTACTTTCGTTTCTTTTGGTTCTTTTGGATGGTATTTACTGATCATGTTTTCTATTTCCCGCAAATATTCTGATTTTCCAACATCCAGATTGTTCCCTACATCAATCAGAAACAAGTCAGGTAGTTCGTTAGTTTCATTTGTATTTTTCGTAACCACTTCTTCACTCTTTTGCACCACTTTGATGCTTTCTGAATCTATGATTAATGTCACCTTCTCAAGTATCGGCTTTCCTATAATCAGCTTCATGGGCATTTCATCATCTGAAACAATGTAGAAGTCGGTAGTAAAATTACATTCATCGATTGTGATTTTGGTCGTCAATCTCCCTAATGTCTTAATGCAACTATTGCCAATGCCCTTTATTGATAAATGTGATTCATGGAATTTCGGTGCTCCTATTTGCAGAAATGTACTAGCATTTAGTATATTTAAATCACTTCCGGTATCGACCAAACCATTCAAGTGAAACTGATCATTTAAAACTATTTTCGTATAACCTGGTACTTCTTCCTTTCGCTTTTCAATAACGTACGATCGTCTAACTTCCTCGTGTTCTTCATCTGTTCTTTGTTGGCTTCTGTTTTGTCTTTGACAATTTTTGGATATGTGACCATATTCGTTACACGCAAAACATTTTATACCCTTATCTCTATTGTAACAATTTTTGGATTGATGACCTATTTTTCCGCAATTGAAACATCTGATAACTTTATCTTCTCCATGTTTGCTTGTGGCTTGCCTTGGTTTATTTTCTTTCACTGGTCTCTTTTCTTTGAATTCTTTGGACTGCTTTTCTTTTAGCTTTTCGTAATGCTTCAACTTTTCCTTGAGTTCTTCGATGGATTTTGCACCGTATAAAACAGTTTTGTTAATTTCTTCATCAATAATGCCATCTACTACATAGTTAATCAGTGCGTCTTCTTCAATATTTCCTTGTGCTGCTATTTCTCTTATGTTCAGTAGGTATTGTTGTAAGGTTTCATCTCTTCGTTTCTTCCTAGTTAATAACATCTTGTGAAGCGTAGCGCTGTTTACAGATCTGCTAAATTCATTTCTTAATTTAGTTTTTAATATTTCCCACGATGTTATTCCTCTTTCAGAACGCACAAAAAGTAACGCTTCGCCTTTCAATAGTCTTTTTCCGTAAATCAATTTCTCAACGTCGTTCCAATCCATCAATGTGGCGATTTCCTCGAACTCAGAAATCCATCTATTAATTGGATAGGTACTTCCTCCGTCATAAGTGGCTACTGTCTCCTCAACATCTTTAAAAGTCATCATAAATTTTGGCGTCATATTGTGAGAGCGCGAATGAGATTCTACTATGCTAATCCCACTAGCATCGTTTACTTCATTTAAATTTGCATCTTCGTCTTCGTCGTCACCTTCATTTTGGATTAATCCATTTACGTCATTCTGTTTTTCACCATCATCATTACTAGAAACATCTTTTTGTGTTAAAACAGACAAGTCATTTAATTTTTTGCATAAAAAATCAATTAATTCTTCCTTATTCTTCGCATTATTTTCAATACCCAACACATTACAAATCAAACTTAATTCTCCTAACGTTAAATTATTCATAGCATATTCAGTTTTTTTCTTAATTACGTTATCTTTTTCTCCTTCTACAACTTTAAAATCGAACCCTGTAAATTCACGTAGTCTTTTTCTATTATTTCTGTCGCCTTCACATTCAAATACTAATTTATGGAGTGATTTTATCTCTTTTGTTTGTGCTTGTGTAATATTTAAACCTATTTTTTGTCCTAAATTTTCCATATTTATTTAAATAGCAATTCTTAGATGCAAAATAATCAAAGAGATATTTTATTCTAGATGCAAAACTATTATTTGAATAAAAGTAATATAAACATGCAGTTACTTGTATTTAAAAACCTGTTGCAATAATTTTCTTTCTTCTTTTATTTGAGTGCGACAATTTTTTCTGTACTGTGTCCGATCTTTGTACACTAACACGTGTTCCCACAGTCAATGTTACGTTAACGCTTGGCTTCTCGCTTGCACACGTATATCGCGTACCGAACGAAGGCAGAGAGTACGCCTTCTGAAACCGTTGCACTATCTCGGGCGAGTCCCCAAATATGTAGGAATATTGGGTTCGTTAAGTGCAGGCAAAACACATTCACTGGGTTTTTCACTGTTTTATTATTATTTTAATGTAGTTTAACAATATAAAAATGAATATATTAATTAATGTTCGTCTCGGCTCTTGTCTAGGGCGATCGTTTCTAAAACAAATAACACGTCTTAATATTTATTGTTTTAAATACGTCCTACGTCTTTTAGCGTCTTACTTACTTCGACTCTCGCGTGAGACTCTGTGCTCGGACGACGATACCTCGCCGAGTATTGCCGATCCTACATATATATATATATATATATATATATTGTTAAATGGCTGATCGCCCCACCGTTGGGCTGACCAATTGTTAACTGTTGTGCTGATGATAGTCCCTGCGTTGAGGCTATTATTAACAAGCAGGGGTGTGTGTATTAAATGAGCATGAGACTTTACGTTGAATATAAAAGAAAAGTAATAAATTAATCGGTTTTGTAATTTCAAAAATAATTAGAATATTACACTAGCATAGTTACAGAAATGTCCTATAGATGGAGATAAGTTTGGTTGTTACAGTTGACACTTGTATAATTTTCGGTACATAAATAAAAGTAAATAAACAATCTATACTTAACTTACAAAGCTTGTTCCAAGTGCAAAACCTTATGGTTAATATCTTAATGTATATTTTTATGTATTTTTGCCAGCTAGCAGTAGCAAAGAGACTTTATTTTTTCTTTTCTGATGGTATAAGTGCGGGATCGGTACTCCAATTAGAATATATTTGAATATGTTAAACAAGTTATTAAATAAGTGATAATTCTGGACCAATAATCTACTAAATAAAACGAGAGAGTGAAAAGCAAATATACTGGTTTAATTGGTGATTTGAATAAAAAGGTAAGTTTTGAACATAATAAATATATATTAACCTACAAAATATCACGTGATCAGATAGACTAAATGAGTTTAGGTTAAGTAATGTTTTGATTCGATAACGTGATTAAGTTAATAAATGTAACTTTAGTTTCTAAACACAAGGGAACTGTATTTTCTGTTTCCTTAAAGGTATTCTAATTTAAAATTAACATATTAGGCATACATACTATAATATCTACGATTGTATTTAATAAAATAAATAAAAATTTCTAAATTTTAGGAAAAAGCAAATCAAATAATACTCAAGTTAGTTTACGATGGATACAGGATAATCGGTGGTTGTCTGGATTCCAACATTCGGGATAAAAGGCTCTGATAGTGGTAAAATTCAGATCGCGTCCCTTTTGGCTTGGGGTCGAAGCAGATGGCGTACCCAGGGATTTGTATTTTCGTTTAAAACGACCAGGATGTTGTTGGGATATGGAAAATTCGTCGAACGTTGCTGGGTAAGTATGAGATACGTTGGATATACTTGAGGTATTGTTATAATAATTTATTCTATATTTTCTTCTCCAATTTCAGGGCGACACTTTTAAAATACGTCGACGTGTTCGCAGAATTTTTACAACATGATGCTAACTCTCGTTTGTTTTTAATCCAAGCTTCCCATTCGTACTTCTTGTATGTATTTATTTATTCTCGTAATAATTATTTATAAATGCAATAGTTTATTAACACAAATCGTTTTGATACTTCACAAAAATTATTGTTTTAGTTATGAAATACAAATAATTGTCTTTGGAATATTTATTGTTTCAATAAATGCCTGTATTTAATTGGGATATTTCCCGCTATTATGTATTATTCAAATAAGTACAGTTTTTCCTAAAGTATATGTGTCTTAAATTATCAATCAATTAAGTTAAAAAACTTCGGTAAAATAATGATATTGATGGAAAATGACTAAGGCTAATGAGTACATGTAAATAAATAAGTATATGAATTCAATTTGAGCAATTAAAAACGCGAAATTAACTTTATTGATATGACATGTGAAAAATGCAGTTCCAACTATATCTTAGGTTCTAAAATTACCATTTTAAATTTTAAAATTCTGTATTTTTATAATTCTTGGTGTTCCTTACGTATGTAGGCATGACCTACCGCAATATATATATATATATATATATATATATATATATATATTTAACGTTCATTTTCGAGTTTAAACCATTGTATAACATACTTTCATTAGCATATTCAAATGGTAAAGCTTTCTCTAAATTTTAAAGAAACGATATCTTTTACATTTACAAATTTATTTATTACTTAGCGTTATTAATAAACGGCATCTTTTTTCAAATTTACTTATTGCTTTATACATCAGACAGCTTGCTTTATTGTCTAGGGTTATTAGTGAAGAAAGCGTAATTTGGATAGTCATTGTTAAGTTCTCATTTCTTAGATATGTATAATAAATTTTATTACTCTAACAAAGGACGATCTGGAACCACATATTTAGATTTATGACACCTACTAATACTTCATTAGTAAAATAACACAATTTCTAAGAAATGAACACACAAACATTCCCCGATATGACGCAAACAATACACTTTTCAACCAATACGATGTTAATATGTAATAGTTATTAGAGGTAGCAGAATATTTTTACCTACTTGTATATAAGTATAAATAAAACACAGTACAAACTTAACACACAGTCTTAACATAACGTTCATATCAAAGAGAATAAATTCAAACACAGTATCAACTCAACAAAGTACAACAGTACAAGACACACGGTCTTAATACAACATTCTCTTCATAACATGCATATCAAACAATCATATTTTAGCAAGAGACACCAATCTCAAAAGCAATTTTATGTTAGTATAAGTCGTTGTAGGTCCAAAATAAATATATTTAGTGTAAATAAATATATTTAGATGAAGGTACATTTATTTATTTAACAAACAGTCACCGAAGACTTAAAAAGTAGAGTGTATACAGGCTTATAACCTGTGTACGGTAAAACAATATCAGGGTCGTTATTCTAGTAACTGACGTTAAAGTATCACCGCCCGAAATCGTATTCATCGCAAACAATTTAGTCCACAAGCCAACATTGCTCCAACAATTCCCAACAAATGAATTACGTAATACCCAAATGAGAATTGTCAAAACAAAATCACTCGCACGATCTTATGTGTGACAGCCTAATATTAATAAAGATATAGAAACTTTATGTAAACTTATACATTGTGTCAATCAGTGCAAAGAAATTCGAATCAAAGTATTTTACAACCTTAGCCTATACCTGACGGCGCTTGGGAAAGAATTCGTATTCATTTTTTAGGACCGATTAATGGTAAATATTGTTTAATAATTTTAGATATATTTTCGAAATGGTTAGAAGCTTTTTCAACGACTCCCATAACAACATCGGCAACTATCGATAAGGTACGTACACTGTTTTCACAATTCGGCATTCCCAAAACACTCTGCTGAGACAATGGGAGGCTATTGGATTTTGACGAGTTTCAAGACTTGAAACACAATAGCATAACTCATACAACCTCACCTCCATACCACGCAGCATCCAACTGAGCTGTAGAAAATAGTGTTAAAATTGTTAAAAAAATTTTAATTAATAAATTAAATATGTACAATAACCATGTAAATTTTTATAAAGCACTGAACATATTCAAATTTTTCACTTAAGTATTATTTGTTCATTTCACCTTGGATACGGTTACCATAAACACGATCATATCGCCCGTGGGCGTTATAACCGAGCGATATGGCTCATATCACCCGATAATTTATTCACAGTTTTAATATTGTGTATGAATAAGGCCCGAGAAGAAAGTATATACGAATTTTACAGAACTAATAATTTGAATTTTTAAGAAAGGCTAAAGAAAGAAGCAAAAATTTAGCATTATTTATTAAAATTAAGAGTATCTAAACATTGACAACTTGAAAACTTCCAAGTGTCAACAACTGTCAATTAAAATAAAAATGAAGGTTAAATTGTTGTTGATTCAAGGAGTCATATTAGATGCGTAATGATGCGTAACGACTGTTAACGACATGACAGAAATCTCTGAATTTTTCCAATGTAATTTGAATTTTCCGCTTAAGAAATTAATTCTTCGTGAAAAATAAAATCTTGTATGAACCACTGGCCTTATGACAATTATATTGCCCTTGGTCGACATTCATCCCTCGCGCCAGAGGCCCTCGGGCTGAATTCACGTCGACCTCGGAGCAATATAATACCCATAACGCCCTTGGTGCATAAATAACTATTAATGACTTACATATTAACAGAACACAGCGCTACAGGAGAATCTCCCATTCGCTTGTTTTTAGGTAAACGAATCAGATCAAGATTTGATTTACTTAATCCGAATGATTACCTAGTATTGTAAAAAATAAAACGTCAAAAATAATTTAAGAAAAAATATTTAAAGAAAGGAAAGAGAAGACATTCGTTGTAGGACAGTCTGTATATGCTAAAGATTATTAATGTATTAATAAACCTATTTGAACTATTTGTACAATAAGTAAAGTGATAGGTAAAAATGTATATTTGGTAAAGGTTTATAAGGAAAATTTAATCAGAAAATACATTTAAATCAGCTTAGGAAATATGAAATACATTTTATAAAACGAATGAATTTCACAATATATCTGATACTGATAACGTAATGATACTGGATATAACAATATGAGGACAACACCACTAAAAACGCTGAACCTAGTACATAGTTCTAACGGTGATAATTTAAGTAATTCAGATAATAGTTCTCAACGTACATCGTTTTTAATTAGTAAACATCTGAAAAGAACTCGGAAATCACCTGATAGACTAAAATATTCAACAAATATAATTGCAACATTGTTAATATATATACTTTATTAAATAATTTTGTTTATGTACTTACTATATAAGCTGTATATTAAAAAGGGGAGAAAACGTATTGTACTCTAATGTATTTCGAGATACTCCCCGCTGTATCATGATTGTGGTGCACATCTCTTGATAGGGGACATATTGATAGAATTAGTGTACATGAAGATAACGTAATTATGTGTTGTGTGTTAAATAGAATATTAAATAACTATGTGCCATATCATTTTTAGCTAAAAGCAAAGGGGGTGGTCCAGCAGAACATCTTGCTACAACGTGTAACTACTTGCTTGCTTTGTATTTAGATTTTGTCGCGAAAAGTGTAGCAGGCCTTATTGTCCAACGGTCATCAACCAGTTACTGGACAAACCAAAGATTGCACATACATATTGCTATGAATAGTGATTTGAAGATTTAGCACGCCACCATCCACAACTAGTTTTCCCAACTAGGTTTCTCAGCCAGTGAATTTTCAAGTATGAGACTTCTAACTTCCCGGATTCCAATAAGGAAACACGTGACTGTAAAGTAATTTGGACGCCAGTGAAATGTTCACAAAATTTTTATTTACTTCTATTATATATATATATTATATATATATTAGTTACTTAGCAATATTGGAGTTATCACACTAAATGAAACGCAGAATAAAATTTAAACTGAATATTTAATACAAAAATAAAAAAAGAAAAAAAAATATTTCTTTACAAAGTATAAAGATGCTGTACTATACAAAAATACATGAGGTAAAAACATTCATTGTAAAATTGACAGCTTAATGAATGGAAAAACTTCCTCTTTATTGACTCCGATCAAACTTAACTAAAATAATCAAACTTTTATTAAATTCTTCAAAGCAAACCACACTGTATATAAACATACAGATACTGAACCACGAACAAAATTACGCATGTGCAAAACGACACACAGAAAAAAACTGAACTCAATCGAACAAAATTTCTCTCAAAAAAAAAAATATAACGAAGACTGTTAATATCAGCTGAATTATCTATATTCTTAATATTTAAAACATTTATCTACAATCTTTAATATAAATTTCTATATGACGTCATAATATCTTCTTAACATTACTTACAAAAAAATGTGGAGACACTTTTACGAGAAACGGTTGCTTAATTAAATTTTATCATCAAAATACGAGAATAAATATCTCTAAAAATATAGGGAATTAAATATCAAAATACCATCAACTATAGAACACTTTCAAAATCAACCCGAACTAATTTAAATATATGTATATATATATATATATATATATATATATATATATATATATATGTATATATATTTCAAAGAACACAGCCATCTCGTATAATAGCTGATCTAGGTCTCCTAGTTTGAATTGACCTCGACTTTCACATGAGATCGACATCGGAAAAAACAAGTTTTTCTCTCGTTAAATTTAAATACATTTTGAATATACAATTGATCTCATAAAATATGAACATTTTTATTTTAAATATTTAAATTATTTTTAATTAAAAATCCATAGCAATATGTATAAAAAAAACATAAAATAAAAAGATAATTGTATCAAAAAATAAACATAAAGAAATACATATACGTATGCAACACATAAAAACAATAAAAAATGGTTTAATCTTAGTCTTTTTGTTCTCTATGCTATGGAATTGAAAAAAATGTCTTCATAAAACACCTCAGCAATTCGGCACATGGTCACTAGCGGAGAGCTCTGTAACAAGTTGGTCCTAGAAAAAGGTAAAGCAAAGGTAGGAGAGGAACGAGAGGATATACGAGGAACGTGAAAGTTGATAGAGGAAAGTAAATAGGGACAATCAATATTATTCGTATTTCGCTCGGGATAGATGCCATCAATTTTAAATGATAAATACTTTAAAAAACGACGATGTATCTTTTCAATAGATAACTGAAGATAAATATAATGAGGCGACCAAACAGTAGAAGCATACTCTAACTTACTGAGAACAAAACTATAGTACATAGTTCTGAATAAAGACATAGAAGAGAAGAGTTTGCAGGTACGCAGAACAAAACCTAATGTCTTCGAAGCAGCAGCACACATGTTATTGATATATGGCACAAAAGTTAAGCCAGAGTCGAACAAAACACCAAGGTCCTTTATGTTATCAACCTTATTAAGTATTGAATCATTTATAAAATAACTAGAGTCAATAAAATTAACTTTTCTTGTATAAGAGACGTAGCAGCATTTCTTGATGTTCAATCCCAATTTACAGTTGGAGCACCATTGGGAGAGAGTGTTCAAATTCGCCTGCAAATGCAAAACGTCGTCCCATGTTTTAATGGAGGAATATATTTTCAGATCATCTGCATAGGCAAGTAGTGGACAAGACAGAGACAATAATAAATCATTTAAAACAAGATAAATAGGAGAGGACCCAAATGTGAACCCTGTGGGACTACAGTTAGAGGAGAGAATTCAAAGGATTTATAACCGTTGTAGAAGACATAATGAAGTCTACTACTTAAGTAAGACTGTAGAAGAAGAAGTAGGGAAGGACTTAACCCAAATACAGACAATTTGTAAGTAAAATTCGTGTAAGTAAAATTCGAGTATCGAGATGCTCACTAATAAACTGACAAATAGTCACAAGATTCGTCAATGTCGATCTTCCCCGCATGAAGCCGTGTTGAAATGGCGAAATGTAGGATTTGGTATTGTGGTGCAGACAGGAACAAATCACACTTTCAAATACCTTAAAAAAATTCGACAATATTGATGTAGGCCTATAGTTGTCAACATGCGCATTGTCGCCCTTTTTGAATACTGGACTTATTCTCGCTCGCTTCCAGATAGTCGGGAAAGTCGAACTTCGAATTGCCATGTTAATAATAAAAGTTAGCGGTTTTGCAACGGCAAATCGCGCATCATGCAAAATAAAACTGGGAATTGAATCATCACCCGCAATATTTTTTTGCGTGAATTTTGCCATAATACTAAGTACTTCGTCTTCAGTTACAGATGCTAATGTAAAAGGAGTATAATTAGTGATCTCTTGAATGTAAATGAAATCGCTACTAATAGAGTGAACAGAAGAAAGTTTGTTGGCAAATGCATCAACGATACCGTGAGGAGAATCTAGGAGGGTATTATTATGAAACAGAGTTTTAGGTATACGTGTCGTGCCCTGCTTAGAATGAATGTATTGAGACACATTTTTCGGATCAACCTGGAGAGATTGTTCAACTTCTCTGAGATAGGTGGCATAAGCGGTAGCTATATTACTCCTACAAGTGGTCCGGAGTCGTTGAAATTGGTCATAAATGAAGTGGTTACGGGAAGACTTCCATTTGCGTCGATAATATTCTTTTAATTTCAAGTTAGAGATGATATTTCTTGAGAAACATAAAGGATATTTCGATTGATTTGCTTTAGCAGAATATTTGGGAACAGACTTATCCAATATGTTATATAGAACATTGTAAAACTTCTTAAGTGCATAGTCAACATTAGTAAAATCCTCCAAAAATGACCAATCCGCATGAAGAAGATTATCATACAATTGAAAATAATTCGCTCTACGAAAATTGTATCGTAAGTTATTATTTGAAGGAAATGCGTTATATGTGTTACACGAAGTAGAAAAAGATAAAGAGATAGATAGTGGCGGATGATACAAATCGACTGAAACAAGTGGATGATTCTCAGGTGTTATAGTTATATCAGATGTAAAATTAATAGTAATAAGATCAAGAAGACGACAACTTATGTTATAGTGTTATAGATGCGACGACATAATCATCCTGGAGCAGAAGAAAAAACAATTACAATAACATAAATATTTTTTTACAAGGAACTAAAACAACAGTATGAAAATAAATAAGAAAAATCAAAGATAAAGGAAAACCTGATGAATAATATGAGGGCGAATGGAGGAAGAATACAAATAATTGGAAGTATTAATATATAATGAGATAAAGATGAAGCACTGGATCAATGAAAGAATCCCTATTCCTGGTAAATTATTCAATATTATCAAAGGAATATTGACGAACGTAGCAGCAGAGTTGTGGGAAAAATACCAAAGTCGACTTTAGCATATACATGCGAATCCCGGCCGACAAAACAGAGACAAATAGCAGATCTAAAATATAAAGATAAAATCCCTCTAACAATAGAAAGAAAACACGAAGCGATACAGTTCGAAGTAAGGTGGTCAGAAAAAGCTACATACCCTATCACTAGAAAAGGCAACAAAGCATAGACAATTGTGGTGACTGAGATATATATCTAGAAGGGAAGATGATAAACTTGAAAAACTCCAACGAAGTGTGGTAAAGAATGTGGAAGGAGAATCTGAGAAACACAGTTTCAAACTAACTTTACATAGAAAGATATAAAAGCGTAAGTTAGAGATTCTAATTTCATCAAAATTTATAAAATTATTTTTTAAATTTTTGTTTAGAGTCTGAAGCTTGTGGAAGATATCTAATATAAGCATAAAATTTGTCTAGATCAGTCTCGTTCCTTGTCATAATAGAAAAAAAAATGGTTTACTCCTTTTACAGAGAAAAATAAGGTTTTAAATTTTTATATCTCCTGAAAATTTTATGACCCAAATTTAAGCCCTAAATAAGCTCTAATTTACGATAAATGAAAATAGTTTCATTTGTCACAATACCCAAGGAAACAATTAAAATTAATTATAATTATTTAGTTTAGAATACAATATTACGGAAAGTCTAGGTTTCTGTAGTAAATACCTGAATGTCAAATATGTTTGACATACACTGTTAAAAACTAAAAGATGGAAAACTACAATTGTACTACAGAATATTGAACATGATACGAGATCGTGCTATATTGTGTTTAATTTGTATGACTTAAGAGATTTGGAAAAGTTTGCTTCTTGACAAAATGCGTTAAATTAAGGTGGAACGTCTCGGTGCCATATAGTTCCGAACAAATAAAGGCAAAAGCCCAAAAATAATGTATAAAAGAATGTTTACTGTACATAGTAAAGATACACCATCTTTCTTTCATGTTAAATTTTGATCTTAACTCTATTGATAAGGTAGAGAATCAATTAACGATGAGCCAAAATCCGGACGACCCGTAAAAATTCGAACTGAAAGGATGATGCGAAAATTCGAAAATTAGGCACTGTAAAATCGAGCGTTAAAGTTCCATATTATTGCCAATGAAGTCTGCGCATCCGAAACAAGTGTTTTTAACATTTTATATGACCATTTAAATATGAGAAGATTGTCTCCTCAATGAAGTCAAAGATGACTTACACCTAAGTAAAAAATATTAAAAAAAGATTTTTTTAAGAAAATTTTACCAAGTGTGGATATAAATTTATGTTATCAAATTATTATGAGAGATGAGACATGACTGGAAAAAGTAAAAAATCAACGCAGTGGGTTCTCAAGAGGTCTCCACAACAACAAATTCCAAAACACAATTTTTTGACATTAACTAATGGCAACAGTTTTCTTGGATACTGAAGAAATCTTGTATATTGATTATATACGGAAGGGATCTCCCATAAATCAAGACTTTCGGAAGCACAATTAAAAATTTTAAACTGCTCTTAAAGAGAAACGTCCACATTATTATGCCCAAAAACGTGATTATTGTGGTGTTCATAGGACAAACAAAGTGCAACAGATAATCAATGAATGTAAGTTCAAAAAGTTAAGGCTTTCACCTTATAGCCCTAACATAAATCAGTCAGGCTACTTTTTATTCGAAAAAAAGCAAAGTTTTCTACTCTAAATTAAATTAAATAATCAAATAAACAATTATTCGACAATTAAAGGCGACTGAGGATTGTGTCTGGCGTACCATTGAAAGGAAAAGGGGGGCAGTTCAAAGAGAATGACGGAGTACGTAGCCGAAATTGACAACAAAAACAATAGTATCAATTATATTAGAATACTCTCACTAGGAAATCATCATCACACAGCAATATCATTAACCGTCGCAGGTTTTAATTTGCAACAGAACGTTGTTCAATTGAAGCAAGACTTCAGCTTCGAGTGAATAAATCATATTTAAGTCTTATACACAAACAAACAACGAGTTCAAATACGAGTTATTCGTTAGAAAACGTAGTACATTTATTCGTCGCCGTGTATGAGATAGAATGTTAGATGAGTGTACTACTAAGGCAGCCAAGTACTGTCACGGATTGTTTTTCCTTCCTGCAGTTTTAGTTCACTTTGTTATTTTCTTTTGGACGGTTCGATGTATGGATAGAATGTCCGTATGGTATATTTGTTTACTATTTTAAGTAGCATTTTTAATAACACTATTGTGCCTATGTTCAGGTATTGTCTTGATTGGAATGTTTACGAACGACCATTTAATTAAGTATATTGGAGTAGAATGTAATTAATAATTTTTTGATTAATTATTCTTCTTAATTAGTGCATTTTTAGTGTTGTCTAGATGTATATTTCGTTTTGTGTATCACTCATTTTTGAATGTAACTTTCGACTGTTTGAGAAACTACGCATCTGAGGATTGGTTCACTTTGGATTTATACGTTCTTCTTGCTTCGGTCTGTCCAAAAAGCAACACGTGTTTAAATATTGTAATTTTTTTATGACTTTTCTAAAGTCTCTTGAGTGCTGCGGTTACCCGGATATTAAGCCATAACTATCTTATTAGGTGGTAGAATTGGTTAATGAGTAACAGATTGCCACTTAACGCTATTTAGCGAATTTAAGATTTTATCGACCACATGGTTCTTCATTTTCTCTTTTAAACAAGTTGGTTTCCCTTTTGTAGGTGAGTTCTGTTCTTTTTGTTTACTGACGTCGTACATTTCACAGCTAGAATTTTGCAACTCTGTGTTTTTTTTATTCTTTTGAAGGGTCTTAGTAAGGAATGATTATCCTCCGCCTTCTTTTATATACCTTTGGGTGGAAACCATTTTAAACTTAATTTGAAAGATATTTGTTTCTACGAAGAGGAACCTTAGATAAGTTTCAACGCAGAAGATATCCATCTGTGCCGCTTCATGTAGAGGTATTTTTTTTTATAATACTTTACTTTATGCAGTGAACTTGAAAAAAAAAATTTCGCAGATATATTTTAGTCGTTATAATCATGATTCCGAAATTTTACAGCTATTTAAACAGCTTATTAAGTGCAGTTTAATTCGTATATGTCTGTGTAAATTCCGTTAAATTGTTTTTTTTTTTACGTGATTTTGTAACAGAATTTCATCGATTGTTGTTCATTTATTCATTTATTAATGCTCATATATTTGTACTTAAACATTTATAAAATGTAATTCACGAACGTTTTATCGCCATATGCATTTCTTCTTATACAGTTTTTTTAATAATATTTCACGAACGTTTTTAGTCTTTATCGTCATAGAAGGTTTATTCTAAGATAATTCTTGTATTAAATTAATATCTAAATTTAGTCGTTTCACGTAATGCTAATTCTTTAATTTTGAATTGATGATTAATTAGTTAAATTCTAACAATTACTAAGAGAAGTATTTAACTCTGTATTTTATTTCTCTATTCATTTGCTATAACTTTGTGAGACACTAGAGATATATTTTACAATGTTTTCTTTGACTGTAACTTTAAATTGTAATTTCTAATAAATCGCGTAATATATACTGTGTGTAATACCTATGTAATATTTAACTACTGATCTGAGGTAGAACTACAATTTTTAATCTAGGTTACGGAATATCAGTTTATCGACTAATTACTTAATTATTATAATCTTGGTGTATTTTGCAGTATAATTAACATTTATCTGATTTTGGAATTTTAACTTGATTCAGTTTAAACTCATGTAATTTTTCTTTCTTATATAATTTTGTTCAATAATGTAATGATATAGCTGATGTATCATAACCCAGTGTCAATTTTTCTCAACTTAACCTTCAACTATATACTATTAACTTTGATTTTAAGCAAGTTTAACGCCTGTATAGTTATTTTTTATATTATTAATTGCGGCTTGAGAGCTATCTGTTAATCCTATATATGTTTTTTTCTGATTTATTTGACCTGTTTATGATATAATTAACTACACTTTTGTTATTGTTATTTATTATGAACTTTGGGTTTATTTATTTTGATCAATTTTTTGGTTGATCCCTTCGATTTTATTTGGCTTACCTTCGACAGTTTCTGCATTATCAGTGCAGGTTGAGACTATAAACACGGTGGCGTCTATTTTTTAGATGCTTGCCTCTAGAATGGCTAGGGTCTCAACTTAAGATCTCCGGGGTATTCGTGTGTGCTAAGTTTGTAAGTCGGTAGGGTTTTAAGATAATTAGGAAAGGCGTGTGTAACAGTACGTAGGTGGAAATAATATAGGTTTGGGATGCTGTGAGGTAGTATAATTTATAAATTAATTAAACTATACATTAATAAAAAAATGGTACATACGAATTTCTGAAAACGATGTGGCTACTGTATCTATGCTAATTGGTGAGGACTTTATTTATAAACATGACAATGCATCCGAACTTACCACAAAAACATGTGAAAAAGTTTTTCCAAAAATAATCTAACAGAAGTACTCTCTTTCTTTGATAGAGTAGTTACCAGGAAGTCATTACTACAATTCCATTAAAGTCGGTCGATAACGTAGTGGTAACGCATTGGCTTATACCCCGGGATCAAATTCAGGGCTTACTGCTCAATTTCGATTTTTCTTCTCGTTTGAGGTGAATGCCGGACAGTAAAATATCTTAAATCGCTTCACCAGCACGGAAGTAATAACAACTCATGGCCTGCCAATGCCACCTGTAATTGGCGTTAAGCTATGCTAAAACGTCTATTATTATTATTATTATTATTATTACTATTACTATTATTATTATTATTATTACATTTTATTGGGATCACTTGAATCGTAAGATCTAAAGCATTGCACGAGAGTAGTAAAGAAAGATTTTGGACTATTTCTAAAAACGGGCAAAAGCACTGTTAGCCCTATTACAGAAGAAGGAAAGAAATTGTTGACTAATCCCTCACGTTAATTTACAAAGATTAGAAAGATTACAATATTTACAAAGATTTAAATTATCATTTCTAATTGATTTATTTGTTTTATAATGTGGAAATAGTGATGTAATAGACTATATAGAAATCTTATTATAGTTTGTATTCCAACAGAATAGCTTCTAGAATATTGTATAACAAACAACTATTGTTATTATATCGTTAATGGATGTTTCAGTCTACTCTTGGTGAAACATTGTAATTATAAATACTTAATACATAAATAAATAAAAATAAAAACAAATTAAAAAAACACTGGATAACTTTCACTATGATTTTTTTTATTACTTCTAACGATATTGTTTCTGTAATTTCTACGACTCTCCTAATGTTGAATAAAATATTTCTTTGAGAATGATAGAAGTTACCGATATAATATTAATCGAAACAAATAAAAACAAACAGTGTAACTTATTAACTGATGCTTTATATAATTGCATTAAATATATGTTGTTATTAGGTTCTTGCATATACAATATTGGATTTTATGAGTGAAATTTAAAACCACTTGCTACGCTTTTCGCGACCAAAGCAAAATAAAACAAGTAACTACATGGTTGCGAGATGTTCAACAGGGCCACACTCTCTTGCCCGAACCTACCTGTTGGTGGACGTCCCGAGGAAAATACTCTGCCGGCCAGCTCTAACGTTTTTCGGAGAGTGTCGCGAGTTCCAAGGTCGCTTGATGGTGAATGTGATGCCACCGTATTTTCCTGCAAAGTATCCCCCGTAAACACGGAAGCGAGTGGGACTCTGGTAGCTCCAAAAGCAAAACAGTATGCCCATTTACTACTTGTTACCGAATCGTTATCAACTTTGTCTCTCTCAAACACTTGAGGTAAAGGTATCAAATAAACACATGTCATCAACAATAACAAAATTTAATAACAAATCAAAGTAGGTTCAGCAAATTTATAATGACAAAATAATCAGTCGACGAATGAGCAATTAACAAAAGATAGTAAGAATGAATATAGTTAGTATTACAAAAATTAAAGAAATGACAATACATATCAAAAGCGCCAAGGCAATAATTAAGCTTTGGTAAATTTTAAATTTAGCATAAAGTTTCCCAGATTAATTCCCCAAAATTCAATAGAAACGCTCCAGGCGCAATACAGTGAATTCTAGAAAACAGATTCACATGTCAAAACAACACTCTGTATAATCAGGAAGAATTACTGTGATCAATTATGATATATTTGAAAAACAATCCAAACAAGAGTTTAGGAGAACACAAATTAAGTATACGTAATCATAGGTTCTTTACAATATGGTTACAAAGTTTAAATCAAAAGAAATATTAATTAGCATCGTACCCCAAGTTATTGAATAAGCTATACGGCAGCCCGTTTGAAGGATCTTAGCCTCGTACAATAGAACTAAACTAACTACACCTGACTGCCGGTGATGCTAGACATCCAGTTTTAATTAATAATTTAGACAAATTCTTGTATCCAGATGTACAAACACCTAACTTCTAAAATTAATTGAATAATGCCTTGCTCGCTATCAATGTTTTACGGAAAAATTTATTAAGTGACACAGAGAAGTAAACAGATGTTGTAAAGTTAAGAACTGCAAAATATTACTGAAATCAACAATAAACAAGTTCTTGCAATAAACGAACACTATTAAAACTAACCTGATTACTTCAATCAAGATGTTACGATACTATTAACTATAAAGAGTTTACTTTACAACGTCTGCCCAAATAATAAGTGAATGGCTTCTCTAGAGCCTTACTTAAGTGTAAACAAACTGATAATTAGTTAAATTTAATTGAGTTGTACATGTCTAATTAAAAAAAACAAATACAAGAAAAGATATTTTACACCTACTTTAAATTGTCCCAAATATTGTCTGACTTTCAACCTTAAATGGAAAAGCCTTCCAAGGGGGTTGCACGGGTTAGGCAATTGAGTAGAATATATCATAAAATTACTGCCAATTCACGCCGCCATTATGATTTTAGCACGCCATTTTGCACGCTTCATAAATTCGTTCTGGAATCTTCTTTGTGTAGGCCACGCCGAAATTAATAATAGCTACTGTGGTGAAAAGTGGTTATTTCGTCCGGGTTTTCCTCCAAGAATCCAATATAAAAAAGATCTGCTAACAATGGAAAACGTGTCCGCTTGACAGGCCTTTCACGAGGTTTTAGACTTCGAAGAAATACAGCAGTAAAATCGGAAAAATTCTCAAACCAATAGGCGGTAAAATAAAATTATATCCTATAAATGATAAAAGAAACACATAAGACAAAGTTCAAAAGATTATAATACCTCTTACCGCAAGACTCAGTTCTCACACAAAAATAAAACAGAACTAGCGCTTACAAAGATCGTGGATCACGTGCCGGTCGATTGAGGAATCGCCTGGAACTACGCGGTCCGACATACGTCACACAAAACCTATTCCGAACGGAATATTTGAAAGAAAAGAAAATAATTACCCAAAAACCCTGACGAGGTTAAAGAGTGATTGCGGAAGCTATCAAACAACAATTCGGAAATTAAAACGCAGCAATTAAGGATAATTAACCAATTAAATATTTTACTAAACGTCAAGCGAACTGCAATCGGAAGATAAACTAAGAGTCGCGAAGATGGCGCTTTGATCCAATGACAATGAGAACCCAAAATAAAGTTAAAAAAAAAGGTTAAACAATCAAATCAAGCATCCTAATAAATTTACAACATTCTAAAAAAAATACAATGACGTACAGTTAATTTTAATTGTTTAAGAAGAAACAAAACTCGAAAATAGCAATTCAAATAAATGAAGCATGACTTCGCATCAAATTTCCCAAAATGTCGAATTGCGCAGAAATATATAAAAATTAGTCTGGAAATAAAATGGATATACAGACATCCAAAATATTTGAACGTACAAAATTATTATGAAGATACAAAAGTTTGAAGTAGCCTATGATGATCGAAAATTAGTAAATAAAGTAAATAAAATCATATTAAACGAAAATACTGAGTTTTGAATAGGTTACGATGACTTAAAGTTAACAAATAATGTAATTAACTCATTAAAAATTCCCAAAAGATAATTTTTCGAGCGTAACACACTTCTTAAAAAACTGTTGGAAATAAGTCTGGAAAATATGTTCAACATTCACTAGTCTCAAAACCCGATATGTGGGGTTATACATAAGCAGTTAAACAAATCAAATGAAAGGAGGCATCTTACATTCATTGCCGTCATTTTCTACTTTATTAAGATTAAATTCTCATTTATTTTCTTCATAGATTCTTGTTTAAAACGAAGACATGGGAATGAGCATTTTGAAATAATACATGCCTTTTTAACAATTTTTCTATTCCTTAAAGTAAATACGCAAAAAGTATGTTACCTACATACACGTTAATAAATAAGTGTAGACCCAATTCGGAAGCGGAATGCAGTAAGTCTAGTTTAGCATTAGTTTATAATGTTATCCAAAGAATTTAGAAACGATGATAACCTAAATTTAGCTGAACATGTTACGTGTCCGTAACGCTCATTTATTTTCTTGTAAATTAGCATTCTCTTTATTATATTTTGTTCCGTTTCCAGCGAACCTACCTGTATATATATCGACCGTCGTTTATTTGTGTTATATATTTGGTTTCTTTCAAGTATTTTTACCCTTACTCCGGTTCTTGTTTTTTTGGAAGTACGATACTCTCTCTCCGTACGCAGACGTAAGTTCTTGACTATCTTGTGCAGATGTGACCATTCTTCGACCACCGGTGTCTTTAAATGTGGCTTATTTAAATTACTCTAAGTAGTTACGGTCCCGTTCAGGTTTTTAATTTAATAGACACGTCAATTAGTCGCGCTGAGCGATTTCTCCTAAGGAGGATTTTGGTGGTTGATTGAAGAACGCGTCGACAACTAAATAGAGTCTCTACAATTCCATCGAAAGACATGTTCGGTATGTAATTTGAGTTTCACTTAATGTTCTTTTGCTTATTCGCTATTTGATATCTTAATTTAGATGGTTCCACCTACGGACGAACATTAGTCATCAAATTACCGCCCCTTGTGTTACGCCGTTACGCTCCAGGGTGGACATACATTGTAGGAACGCACTAGGAGTCCCTGGACTATTCAGATAAGCGTTACCTGTTAATAATTAACGAATCGTGATTCTAAATCTTCATTTTCCTTACATATATTCTTAAACATTTTATCTAAAAATACATGTTCTTATTGTTAATATTAAAATTCGTACAGTTGTTTCTCTTGTGGTAAGAAATAACCTGTTTCTTTGGCTTTGTTTCTTTTGTAGCAAACTCAAAATAAAATATAATAAAGAGAATGCTAATTTGCAGCAAAATAAATGAGCGTTACGGACACGTAACAATTCCCCTAACACTCCCTATAAAAAAAGGAAAGGAAGTTTTTTTTTTTTTTGTTTTGAAGAATTTTTTACAAAATTTGTTTTATGGATTTTTAAATTTAAGAAAAGGTGCCCTTTTTATCGAGGGTGAAGTAGGCCTACACTAATAAAAGGAATACAAGCAGCTGCGAGCGACTGAGCTGCCCTGACTGAGACCAAGTCGAGAGTACACCTTTCCGGACAGAACATAAGTAAAGCGGAAAATAAGAGTAGAGTAGAGAAAAGCTTGAGTAAGAAAAGCAGAAATGATGGAAAAGGGAAGCAGGTAAACAAGAGAAGAAAGCTAGGTGAAGGGAACCGAGAGTTGCGGCAATTCGGAAACGGCAAGGCCCTCATGCTCTCGATTCATGGGTGGAAGAAGACAGGCAGTAAGAAAAGAAATCCGTAAACGCAACCACGAAATGGCGACAGCGCAAGCAAACCCCGACCCAGCAGGTCCAGCCTCCAATCACAAAAGAAAACAAAAATAATCCGATCAATGTCCGGAACAAAAAGAATGCAAGTTAAGCAACCACAAAGGAAGAAACCTGTATGGCCGAAAGTAAGATAAAACGTCAAAATCGAAAAAAAGTCAAATAGTCAAATCCGGAAAGTAAAGCTATCATAGGCTTTAGTGCCAAGTAGGAACTCAAACAAAACTCGAGACAAGATATACTCAAGACATGGAAAAGAGAAAACGGTAACGGTAAGGTAACCAGCTATACCTGATCTCAAAGTAAATGTCAAAAGATAGATATTCCAAAATATACGGCAAGGAAATAAAAGTCGAAATGGTTCAAAATAAGATAAAATTATTCCACAAGAGTCCCAACAACGAGAAACTCCCAAACAAAAGTAACATCCTCCAAAAGGAAAAGAAAACGAAAGTCCGAAAACTAAAAAAAAGAATGAGATACTATTCGTCGATTATGTTCTTGGCGAAAGAACTAACTAATCCAGACTTATTTTAGTCGCATCTTACGACTTGGCAGATTATACCAGACTGAGTATTCGTCTGGCCCCCAGACAGGCCAAAATGGTGTCCTTGATGAAAAGAACAAACTAATTATGACTCCGTTTAGTCGCCTTTTACGATATGGTGGATTACACCAGACTGGATATTCGTGAGGCTCACCGACAGGCCATAAAGGTTTTCCTAAAGACAGACAACCAGCAAACGAAACGTCAGAAAACAAGACCAAGATGATTCCAACGGAATCCCAAACAATAACACAACAACAACCAGGTAATTTCAGGTAATTTCCGTTCAAAAAGAACTGCAAAAGAAAACTACAGATAAGTTCCAATGTAAGAGTGAACGATAAAAATTAAAGTGCGTGGATGATGGAACAAAACCAGCTAGTAATTCCTTTACTCCTAAAAGAAGAACTCACAGAACAGCGATCTCAATGAACGATTCGATAAATGTTATAAATCCGGCCACGCCGATGAAGAGATCAACAAAACTCAAGGTTGACACAACTCTCTGTTACAACCAAAAGCCGTTACAAATCCGCAACCAATCCGATGTCCACACATGTGACATATAAAAACGCCCTTCTTTCCGCAACGCAAAAAGGACTGAACTAAATGAAACGTAAGAAAAAGCAAATAGAACGAAACCTTGCACTTACGCAAGGGCTGAAATGAACCACAAATATAAATCTGCAATAAAAAGCATCGATGTTAAAAAAATTTTTGGCGTCCAAGAAAATCTTGGAGGCAAAACGACTGTAAAAAATTCCCATATCTATATATGAATGCAAATTCAAATGGTAGTACCTTTAAGTATGTTATCTACGCAAAAATCCATTACTAAGTTGGCAAGGATCGGGTTGGGCGGTGAACCCATAGGCATACCGGATATCTGAGTGTATAGTTTATTATTGAAAGTAAAATAACTATTGTTGAATATGAAGTTTATTAATGTAAAAAAGGAATCATAAGTTAAATCTGTCACATCTGATCTCCTGCCATCTGTTTCTTAGTACATGCAAGGCTAAATCAGTCGGTATATTTGTGAACAAAGATAACACGTCTAATGATATTATTTGAAAGTCATTTGGTAATTGGAAATCTTGATATTTGTCAGCGAAAGTAAAAGAATCATGGATGTCATATGGACTGCTATTCTTGAGGCATTGTGAGAGGATATCGGCAACATGTTTAGATATGTTATAGCAAGGGGCGCTCGTGTAAGTAGATTAGCTACTTACAAAGTACAAAATCCCATGTATTTTCTTATGGAGGTTCATTTTGCACTTTCAAGGTCGTTTGAGCTGTGACGTCATAACTGAGTAACGCAACTAATTACACGTTGATTATAACCTACCTTCTTACCGAGGTCAATAAGTAAGGCCGCCAAAAGTTTCTGAACGCTCAAATACACCGTGCGTCAAAAGTTTATGACGTAACTTTGAAAAGGCCGTGTTCACGGGCAGAAGGGCCCGGGCCAGGGCGTGTTGGGTGTATTGCGGGGGTGTAGCGTGTATTACGGGGGGTGTATTGCGAGGGGTTTATTGCGGGGTGTGTAGCGTGTATTACGGGGGTGTAGGGTGGAAAGTGCTTGCAAAGACAGACCTGTCTCTCTTTGAAACACACAGGTCTGTCTTTAAAATAGACAGATCTGTCTGTTTCAAAGACAGATCTGTCTGTTTCAAAGACAGACCTGTCTGTTTCAAAGACAGACCTGTGTGTTTCAAAGACAGATCTGTGTGTTTCAAAGACAGATCTGTCTGTTTCAAAGACAGATCTGTCTGTTTCAAAGACAGACCTGTGTGTTTTAAAGAGAGACAGGTCTGCCTTTGCAAGCACTTTCCACCCTACACACCCGTAATACACGCTACACCCCCCGTAATACACGCTACACCCCCCCCCCGCAATACGCCCCGGCCCGGGCCCTTCTGCCCGCGAACACGGCCGTTTTAAAGTTAGGTCACAAATTCTTGACGCACGGTGTATTTGAGCGCTCAGAAACTTTTGGCGGGCTTACTTATTGACCGCGTAAGAAGGTAGGTTATAATCAACGTGAAGTTAGTTGCGTTACTCAGTTATGACGTCACAGCTCAAACGACCTTGAAAGTGCAAAATGAACCTCCATAAGAAAATACATGGGATTTTGTGTTCGAACCCCCATAGCTTATCTACTCGTGTAAGATACAATGGGCCTATATGGGACCTCAACTTTATGGATTTTAGGCAAAGTATATAGTTTTGGACTGATAGAATTGAATATTGTGAGCCTGTTGTAAAGTTGTTCATCTAGTTCTTTGCTGTTCTTTAGATTGCGAAGGAGTTTGTTCAATCGTTGTTGTACCCCTGACGTGGGGTCAATGTCCATGGTTTTATAAGTGGAGGTGTCTTATAATAAATCTTTCGTTTTATTTACATATTCGATTTTGGGAACAGCTACTGTTACTCAACCCTTGTCAGCTCTAAGGATCAAGATGTCCCCGTTGTTTTTAAGGAAAGATCGATATTTGTTGCTAATCTCCCCTAAAAATGCATATTTATTCATTGAGGATGTCATAAAGTTAGTTAAAATATTAGTGATCTTTGTTCTACGTATATCTTTGTCCTCGTTACATGTACCGTTGAGAATGACTTCACACTCAGCAAGAACCCCACCAACCCGAATGACATTAGTAGTGTCAGGGATGCCAAATCTGCAATATCAGAAGGGAGTCCCCACAAACCAGCCCGTATAATTTTTATAAAATTTAGAAGTTTTCATATTATTTATTAAGTTTTCAAATTTATTAACATTTTTTAATTTAATCTGTTTAAAAAGTTTCATTTCTTATATTTAATGTATTTCAAAATCATTTACTAAATATGTTGGTAAATAGCTTTTGGCGGTATCTTTAAGGTTTTTTAATTGTTTATTAAAAAAATCCAAATCTGACAACGTGATTGAAATTTCCAAATTTAACACACTATGTCTTAACCTGTAATTCAGATGTGTGGCCACACATTGAAATTTCCAAATTTAACACACTATGTCCTAACCTGTTCTTCAGATGCTGTTCCAAAAATTGAATATGTAAATAAAACGAAGGATTTAGTATCAGACACCTCCACTTATAAAACCATGAACATTGACCCCACGTCAGGGGTACAACAACGATTGAACAAACTCCTTCGCAATCTAAAGAACATCAAAGAACTAGATGAACAATTTTACAACAGGCTCACAACATTCAATTCTATCAGTCCAAAACTGTATACTTTACATAAAATCCATAGAGTTGAAGTCCCATATAGGCCCATTGTATTTTACACGGACTCCCCTTGCTATAACATATCTAACCATGTTACTGATATCCTCTCACAATGCTTCAGGAATAGCAGTTCATATGCATCCATAATTCTTTTACTTGCGCTGACAAATATCAAGATTTCAAATTACCAAATGACTTTCAAATAATATCATTAGACGTGGTATCTTTGTTCACTAATATACCAACTGATTTAGTCTTGCATGTACTAAGAAACACATGGCAGGAGATATCGGATGTCACAGATTTAACTTATGATTCCTTTTTTACATTAATAAACTTCATTTTCAACAATAGTAATTTTACTTCTAATAATAAATCATACACTCAGATATTCGGTTTGCCTATGGGTTCACCGCTCAGCCCGGTCCTTGCCAACTTAGTAATGGATTTTTGCTTAGATAACATACTTAAAGTACTACCATTTGAATTTGCATTCATACATAAATATGTTGATGACTTAATTTGAGCATTACCTGCTCCAAAAATAGATGACATTTTGGAAATATTTAAGTCACTCCACCCTAATATTCAATTTACTATTGAACGCGAAAATGAGGGAAGTGTGCCTTTCCTAGACACGAAGGTCATCAGAAATAACAACCGTTTATTGATTGACTGGTATAGAAAACCCAGTAATGCAGATAGAATGTTAAATTACCACCCTAATCACTCGAACAGCCAGAAAATAAATCTCATCTTAAGCATGAAACACAGGGTTTCTAGAATAAGTCACCTTTCCTTCAAACAACGAAACCTCAACATATTAAGCAAAATATTCTCCTATAACGGTTATCCACGTAGTTGATTAACAAACTTATTTTCACCACACCCTCGCCCTACAATCCAATTCTGAATAATACCATTGTTGAACAACACAAAACATTCAAATATTACAGACTTCCCTACATTGTTGGTGTGTCAGAGGGACTCTCTCGTGTGCTCTCCACTGAGAATATTAAATTAGGTTTCTACAATTACAACCCAGTGCGAAACTTTTTTAGTAAAACTAAAGATTTGACACCTCTGCCCTTCCGGTCCAACGTTGTCTACTGCATTCCTTGCAATGGATACAGTCAGGTGTACATAGGTCATACTTCCACCTAGCTAAAAACTAGACTCACCACACATAAGAGTGACATTCGGACTGGTAAGAACAGATGCGCTTTGTCTTCACATATGATCAACACCTAATTTTATTAGTGTTAAAGTCCTTCAGACAGTAAACAATTTAAAGTGTAGTGAGTTTTTGGAAATGGTAGAGATCAATAACAACGCTAACTCGATGAATTTCAGATCTGACACGAACAACCTAAGTGCAATATATGCTTACTTGCTAACCATTTCAATGAACAGAAATTCTAAACAACAAACCACACAGAGTACTACCTTATCTATTGTCATTCGACACATTTGTCCCTCTGAATCTTTTGTTTCATCTATTAATAGTATAACGCGTCCTTTAAATGTAAAATTGTTGTGAGACAGCACATTTTTAGAAATGGACACTTAAGTTTCCCACATCAGTGTATAGAACTAGGTTCTTCGAGGTTATATACCTGGATTTCAATAAAAAACATTGCCGGATATCTTTTACAACTGTCATCCTCTAACATTTTATGTTTAACCTTTTGACAGATAACATGTGATTGTCGGTGCGTAAATTCCTTTTGTTCGTCACATTTACACTTGCTTCTCTTAAATGTGATGTCCTTCATTTTAAATTGTAACTTAAAAATCATTTATATTGACGCCAGTTGCTATTAGTCAGATTACTTTTGAAATATTGTAAACGTTATGTATAGTGAGGCGGGTAATTTCTCCATAGAAAAATAGTTCACATTTGTAAGTATTAACGACTTTATATAGTTATTAAGTAGTTGTTAAAATATTGGGAGAATAAATAAAGAACTGACTTAAGTAATAGAGTTTAATTTTGCTGGATTCCCCAAAAATTCCCTTCCATATATAAGTGTTTAGATAATTTCTTAGACGTTTATTAAATATATCCATTGATAAATTATTGGAGTTTTTCGGCTTTTATATGAAATATTTACAAACATCAAATTAGTATGTATGTAATTGCAAAGTAAGTGGGGATGTAAACATTGCTGTCTACAAATTATAAAGCAAATCATACGAAACTTTTAATTGAAAAATATTGTCTAGGTTGGGACTTGAACCCAAGCCTACAGTTTGCCGGACTATCGCTTTTACCACTTAAGCCACGATAGACCTTGGTTCAAGCTATTTAGAAATGCATTATAAAGTAACAAGTGTTAATGAATCAGATGTCAATTATTGAATGTAGAAGTCAAGTTGAAAGCAGAAGTCAGTTTTGAAAGCCGCTGTCAGTTTTGATAGCAGATGTCAGTTATTGAAAGCAAATGTCAGTTATTGAAAGCAGATGTCTGTTTTGAAAGCAGATGTCAGTTATTGAAAGCAGATGTCAGTATTTTGAGAGCCAATGTCAGTTATATATATATAGATATATCAATTGATAAATTCTTGAAGCTTGTCGGCTTTGATATGAAATATTTACAAATATTATCAAATTAGTATGTAATTGCGAAGTAAATGTGAATGTAAACATTGCTGTCTACAAATTACAACGCAAATCAAACGAAATTCTAATTGAAAAATTTCTGTCTACGTTGGGACTTGAACCCAAATCTACGGTTTGCCGGACCGTTGCTTTACCAATTAAGCCACGATAGCTAATTAGCTAATTAGAAATGCATTATAAAGTAACAGTGTTAATAATTCAGATGTCAGTTATTGAAAGTAGATGTCAGTTTTGAAAACAGAAGTCAGTTTTAAAACAGAAGTCAGTTTTGAAAGCATATGTCAGTTTTGAAAGCAGATGTCAGTTATTGAAAGAAAATGTCAGTTATTGATAGCAAATGTCAGTTTTGAAAGCAGATGTCAGTTTTGAAAGAAGATGTCAGTATTTGAAAGCAGATGTCAGTTTTGAAAGTAGATGTCAGTCAAGTCTCAACGTAGACAAAAAATTTTCAATTAAAATTTCGTATTATTTGCGTTGCAATTTGTAGATAGCAATTCACATTCACATTTACTTCGCAATTACATACTAATTTGAAAATATTTCATATCAAAGCCGAAAAACTCCAAGGATTTATCAATTGATATATTAAATGTACGGCTAAGAAATTATCTAAACATATATATATATATATATATATATATATATATATATATATATAGTACATAAAATGATAATTATTTCAAACTAATTTCCATTTAATGTACCACATTATATTTTAACGTACATTTATATAATAAGGCTTAATTTATTTAGCCGAAACATTTTGAATAAAACCTCGTTTTTTATTACAAAACTGATCGCAATTCCAAGAACTTTACATTAAATATATATATATTGTAATAACGCGGAATGCTGAGAAATAAAAATAAATGAAAAATAAAATGAAATAACAAAATGCTAGCTCGAAAACTTCAGATATAAAAATAATAATTGCAAAGATTCTGCTTAATCTCAAGGGTCTAAAAGTAAGTTCTCCATACACAAATAGACTTCTACTAATACATGAAATAATACGAAAGCGTCAAATTTATGTATAAATATATATTTAAATGAAATTATATCAATTATCACAAGATACAAATATAACTATCAAATCTGACATATAAATATAAAGGAAAATGACGTTTGAGATGACGTGAGTTTATAACGTGTATAGAAAAGTGATATCAAGCAATGTTATATCTTTAACAAATTATTATATAACAATTACACTTAAATACCTGAAGAATATGTTAAAATTTTGGAGATCACAATTTTCAATATGTTCTTTGTATGAAGTTCACAGGAAAATTTCTATCTTATACGTCAAGAATGAATGTCCGTTGCTCGATTCAAATTTCTGGATAATATCCTAGTCGCTGCGTTGCTTATAATCCAAATTAGCAGAGTAAACCACCAGGTTATGTTCAATATGGGATCCAGATGAGTTGTTCTTATTCCAAGATGATTCAAAAGAAATCTGATTTCTTCTTTAAAAGTGTTCCTTTGATATAAATATAATCTTCCGTATTCAAATGTATGATTAAATTCTCCTTATATGATTAATACATCCAGAATACTTATTAAAACATTTCCTTATGTACAATATACGTCCATAAGCATTTTGTATAGGAATATAAATGGAATATTGATAAAAAGACTCAAATTATAAAATGCAGATAAAGATCTCTTTCAATCAGTCAAAAATTAAAAAAATAATTATGTTTTTTCGTCGTCAAGACTCCTAACAGCAATTTTGTAAAAGTAAAAATCAGATATTCTACGAAAATTCGTGCAAAGGTTACTAAAATAATTTAAAAGATAATATTATAGAAAATCCACTCACGTAATCTCAATTACAAATCTTGTAAATGAAATTCACATAAGACAAACAGATAATAAAATATGGGAAATAATATCAAAATTACAAAATTCTTACTATAAAGAAATACTTTACAAATCTTAACATTCAAGATATAACATTGTTGAAACTGAAAACTTATTAGTAAAAGAATTAATTAAGAGGGTAGGTTGACTCACAACATTATCCCCATTGTTAATGAAATAAATTCGATTAAGTCGGAATTTTTTCAGAAAATTAAATTCAATAATAGAAGGTATATAAGGAAAAAAAAAAAATTAAAAACGAAGATTGTATCTTGTAATAGTCAATTAAAATACTGGTCTTGTAAATCTGAAAATGATTGTTCAATATGTGTGAAGAAACTCAACAAACTAAAACTTTTATAACGTTCATACAATACTTAGTTAAGAACTGTATATTAAAGAAACTATTTCCATAAAACAAAATATATCAGTGTTACATAACTAAATCGGAACATAGTTTTTATGTTTAAATTATAGAAAAATTTTTAAAATATAATATTAACTAGTCATTGTTAATAAAAATAAAATTATCGTATACAAATATATTATTTTTTTCCGAATTGTAAATAATTATTTATATTACTAGTTGAATATTTATTATGAGTTTAATATATATAATTAAATCTTTTCGACCTGTAACATACCTGAAAAACTGGGCTGTTTTCTGTAATCTAAATTTTGTATTAAATTCTTGTTTTATTTGTATTCGATATTCTGATATTAGAAAATGTTGTTATACTTGGGGTTATTGTTTTGTTAATCTCTTGAATTGATGGTATAAGCTTAATATTCTCTTATAATAAATTGTTATATATAATCCTCATTTATAAATGATATCTTTCCATATAAGTTTTAGCTCCCAAAATAAATAATGCTTCTCTTACATACAAATCATCGCTTTCCAAACCATACGCAAATCTTCATATCCATTCCTTTAACATATATAATCTACCCATAATAAGACCTATTTGTCTTTATCTATTATTAATCATAATTAATTCTATATACCCCATAATCATATAATGCTTCCTACTAACTTTATAAATCTGTACCTTATCCATTTCAATTATCAATTCATCAAGCCTCATATTTATTTTCAGTCTAACTATCTGTTTCAATATAAAACGTTTAATCTTTCATTTATTAACTTTAACATACTTATATGTGGTCGTTTTCCCCATTATATATTTTGATTTATTGTACAAAATTATTTAAATAATTGTTCTTTTGTAAGTTTATCTATACCATTAGAATATATGACGTTATTTTTTTTAAACTCAGAATATAATATTTCTTTATTATTGTTCAACAGTTTTAATATTTAAGCTCCAGTTATAGAAGTAATACCTCTTTTAATATGTTAATAATTTGTCTTGTTATACGTTCATAAATATATTTAAGTTTTATATTATGTTCTTTTTTAATACAAAAGTCATCTGCATATCTTTGTTAGTATTATATATAAATCTAATTAGTTTAATTTGTGAGTAATAAGAAATCATAACCTCTTCTTAGCTTAGTTCGTCATTGTATGAATATTAGAACACCGAGATTCTAACAAAATTCATTTAAATTATTATTTTCCGACGAACGATTTTATAGATATTGATGCTGTTATCTATGTATAAAAATATCATATTGCCTCTACCTAGAGTTTTGTGAAGGTTTTTAATAATTAGTGTATGTGTAATTACCATTTTTGTATAAGTATGTAAACTGGTGTTGATTTTCGTGTTAAGTATAGTGTTCAGAAAATTGTTAATATTAAAATATTCATTATTATTATTATTATTTATGTTACCTACTTTATAAAATGTTTCATCAATGTCAGTGTATATAAATGAGTTTTGTAAAATTAGAGTAGTGTTTTGTATATAAATATTATAACTTGCTTGAGTCATATAGGTAGCATTATCATGAATAAAGTTTTTAACTTTATGAACATTAGTATTAATTTGATTGATCCCCGATGTCTCTATATTAAAATTATCATACTCCTTTGCATAAGTTAATAGAAAATTCTGATATGCTCTATCATTTATTTGAAATTGATTACGTAAATTAGATTTAGTTTTGTATCTCAACGGTTTATTAAATTTACAGTCAGACATAATTTTAGTTACCTTTTTGTTGTTATTTGTGTTCATACTAGTGCTCAAATGTTGTTCTTTCAGTACCGGATTGCATATTACCTCTTCTTGTTGGATTCTTGTAATTATTTTGTCTTCTTCGATATTCTTTACTTGCAATCCCCATTGCCTGTTTTGTAAATGTATTATCACTTCTAATTTAGTAATTATGTTTTGTTCCATCTTCTCATTCATCCTCTTCATTTCTTGTTGATTCTCTTCATTCATCCTCTTCATTTCTTGTTGATTATGATCTAATTTCTCTGTCTGTATTTTCATTTCTCGTTGATTTTGTTCAATCTTCTCTGTCTGTATTTTCATTGCTTGTTGATTATCTTCAATCCTAACTTTAATACCCATTATCGCTTCTAACATGATCTTCATCTGATCGACTGGCGCTTCTTCTTGTGCAACATGAACCTCTGTAATTGTGGACCTCTCTCCTTCACCTATTTCCTGACCATCATCTGATTTTCCTGTTCTTGTACCGGAACGTGAACGTGTTTCCATAGTTGATAATATGAATTAATATAAATCTTATTTGTAAAAGTTGTCTATTAAGTTATAGATAATATGATATAAGTTGTTCTGTAATTAATGTTTATAGAAATGTCTTTATTATACAATTTCTAATATAACTACGTTCCTTATTTATTTTGATAAACTGATATATTGCACCTTTTTATTTCATGTATCTAATATGAACTGTTTGTGTATGTATAAATTTGCCCCACGTTGCTGGTGCCAAAAATGTAATAACGCGGAATGCTGAGAAATAAAAATAAATGAAAAATAAAATGAAATAACAAAATGCTAGCTCGAAAACTTCAGATATAAAAATAATAATTGCAAAGATTCTGCTTAATCTCAAGGGTCTAAAAGTAAGTTCTCCATACACAAATAGACTTCTACTAATACATGAAATAATACGAAAGCGTCAAATTTATGTATAAATATATATTTAAATGAAATTATATCAATTATCACAAGATACAAATATAACTATCAAATCTGACATATAAATATAAAGGAAAATGACGTTTGAGATGACGTGAGTTTATAACGTGTATAGAAAAGTGATATCAAGCAATGTTATATCTTTAACAAATTATTATATAACAATTACACTTAAATACCTGAAGAATATGTTAAAATTTTGGAGATCACAATTTTCAATATGTTCTTTGTATGAAGTTCACAGGAAAATTTCTATCTTATACGTCAAGAATGAATGTCCGTTGCTCGATTCAAATTTCTGGATAATATCCTAGTCGCTGCGTTGCTTATAATCCAAATTAGCAGAGTAAACCACCAGGTTATGTTCAATATGGGATCCAGATGAGTTGTTCTTATTCCAAGATGATTCAAAAGAAATCTGATTTCTTCTTTAAAAGTGTTCCTTTGATATAAATATAATCTTCCGTATTCAAATGTATGATTAAATTCTCCTTATATGATTAATACATCCAGAATACTTATTAAAACATTTCCTTATGTACAATATACGTCCATAAGCATTTTGTATAGGAATATAAATGGAATATTGATAAAAAGACTCAAATTATAAAATGCAGATAAAGATCTCTTTCAATCAGTCAAAAATTAAAAAAATAATTATGTTTTTTCGTCGTCAAGACTCCTAACAGCAATTTTGTAAAAGTAAAAATCAGATATTCTACGAAAATTCGTGCAAAGGTTACTAAAATAATTTAAAAGATAATATTATAGAAAATCCACTCACGTAATCTCAATTACAAATCTTGTAAATGAAATTCACATAAGACAAACAGATAATAAAATATGGGAAATAATATCAAAATTACAAAATTCTTACTATAAAGAAATACTTTACAAATCTTAACAATCAAGATATAACATTGTTGAAACTGAAAACTTATTAGTAAAAGAATTAATTAAGAGGGTAGGTTGACTCACAACAATATATATATATATATATATATATATAAAGGTTCTAAAATGACCATACACAGTTAGCTAATTACTTTGCTTGTATAAAATGTAAGTAGCGTAAATTAATATTGCCTATGCCAATATAATTTCATCAAATTAAGACGCTGAGTATAATATGCCAATGTGTTTAATTAAACTAAATTAGCCATTATGTTCATTGAAAACCGGGAACTAATCAACTTATTACATAGTTAATTAAATCAATCTTATGATTTAATTAATTATTTCATTAGCTGAGAACGGTACTATGTATTCGGCCCATTTCTATAATGAACTATTGTCGCTTCCAATATTATAAAAAGGATTAGGGCCGAAGAACAGGTATACAAATTTCGTAGCTCTATCCGACATTATCCTTTATCCGCTTTTTTATTTCACCTACTATAGCAGTACGTATTTACGCATATTACTATGTAGGTACATCAAAATATTAAGAATTCAATGAAATTCTGACTAAAAATTAGAATTCTAAATGCTTAGAAATTCATTACGTAGAACAGTGTTTGTCTGATGTTATGAACACATAGTAAATAAGATTTTTCACATATATTTGGTATTTTCCTTCCAATTTAATGTTACGTCTATTGATTTTATCAATTGTTTCCTCCATATGTAGTAGGATTGTTTTTCCATTATTACTTTACTGTTGATTTTATCTTGCTCAGTAATTATTCGTTCTTGTTCTTATTTTTTGTAGAATTTTAATTTATATTGTCATTAGTATTGAGAATCTTGTTTATATGTTCATAAATGGATTATGAAAAAATTTGCCAGTGTTAATTTCATTAATACTATTTCTTTAAAAATAATTGATGTCAGCTCTCTTTCTAAAATAAATGACAGGTTTGTTAAGACGAGAATAGTGAATATAAACTGATTAAGATCGTGATGCTGGTCGCTTCTGTCTGATGTAAAAAGGAAATTACACTCAGTGTTCGACCTACAACAAGTAGAAAATAAACGCGCGTCCACTGCGTGTATTTTCACAATCGATTCTGTACATCCAGAAGTTCGATAATCGTATCTATTTGGTAAGATTATTTTGTTGATTTAATTGGTGCCACTATTTTCATGAAATTCTCATTTTCCCTCGTTATTTCGTAATAAATCTCAACCACTGGTGCGATTTCTCTATAAATTTTTTTAACAAAAGTTCAGAAGATAGTTATGATTTTCTAGAATTGTGGATTTACTTTAGAGAAGAAAGTAGGTAACAGAGGTTATTTATTGTTTTTTTAGCGCGATAAAAAAATACCAACTATGAATACTGAGTGATACCGGCAGAGGTCGAAAATTTCGTCAGTATACGAGACGCGAGCCTTCATAGTTATTCAGGTAGCAATTATAATTCATAAAAGGTGATTGCCTTCTTCTTCAAGATCGCGAGTTTCGATCTGTTGCTCCGTATCTTAGAACATCCATAGGTACGACACAAACGCAAAATAAGTATTATTAAGAAATATTCACTCATCACTAGGCTGCAGAACAGACGTTATCCTCTAATTCTAGTCACGCAAGCGCAGAGCCAGAGTCTATTTCGCCTAATAATAAGATTTATGCAATATTCGCTCGTAGCCCTTATTTTAATGTCCTGAAAGGCCTTTGCAATAATGTTCAAAATACGGAAATCGGTAGATATATTAAATTAAAAGATTATTATTTCTATGCGTCACTCACTAGCTATGATGTTGAGCGAAGTTTTTCTATATAAAGACATCCTATAAAGACATACTGTCCAATAAATGAACGCACTTTATAGAACAAAGTTTAGAATATATTTTAGTAATTAATGTGAATAAAAAATGTTAACTGTGGTGTGACTTCACTTTAATTATGGGTGATATAAATTAATTTTAGGTTTATACTTTTTCAATATTTTGAATTTTTTCACTGTATAAAGTAAATGCATTTTGTGTGTGTGTGTATATTATTGAATTAATTTCAATTCAAGTTAATTTAAATTCATTTAACTTCAGTGTTTTATTTATTTTCCTAAAAATAAATTTCCGTACATACATTTCCTTGGCTTTATTATGACTCTGGCGAAATTTATTTCATACTTCGTCTGTTTACATTGAAAGACGTACAAACAGACAACTTTTATCAATACCAACGCACTTATAACATTCATATATACTGTTAAGTTGATCTATTGCAAATTGTCGGCACCGATGAATCACGCCCGATACGGGATAGCGCCAGTTCCGCAGTCTACTCATCACTTTCACTAGCTGCACATTGACAGGCAATTGTAATACTTTCGTAAGACTTCGAATTCAACGTAAGACATTTTTTCCTAAGTGGACTTTTTACAATATAAAAAATTATTAATTAGAATGTGATTTATTCAAGTTAGTTCATGTTGAGTAGATCAAAATCGACTTTTTATAGAGTTACTACTATTTTTTGGTAAATGTTCTTGTTTGCTTTCGCCCTACATTTTAAAAAACGTATGTTATTTTGCTCGCAATTACTATTACATACTTACACTCTCTCTTCATACAATCTCATTTTAAATATCTTGAATAAATAAGTGAATATCTAGAAAGCATTAATATACAAGGTGATAAAAAATCGGAGCTTTACTTTTAACTGAAAATAGAACACAATATAATGATAAATAAAAAAAAATTGTGATCAAAAGTGAAAAATAAAAAAGATATTCACACTTACAGTTTAAGAGACTCAGCAGGAGTTGCTAATGGTACTCTCATCAGACTATTTATTTTACCACATCGTTTACATGCCAGAAATTATTTCATGTTTTTATGAAACAATTTACCAGAACATTTAGAAGAAGCGCCTTTAAACGTGCGTCAACACACGTGGTTTTTGCATGATGGTGCTGCACCTCATAACAGTGACAAAGTGCGTGAGCATTTAAATAATACGCTTGGTGAACGATGGATACTATAATGGTTATGAAATTGAAAACATTAAATTATTGACCATACGTCTTCAAGAAGTTACAGGCACAATAGGCAAGAAATATTGCTACGACGCTGGATGTCGAGACCATAGCTAAGAGAGGAACTCAAGTTTCGGGCGACGAGGATTGTCTCACCTACCCGCCCCTGCCAACGTCTAGCGGCCCACCCGGCTTTGGAGACTGCCTCAGTGGGGAGACCAAAAGGTACTTCAGTACACGAAATAAGGTGGTAAAGGGCGCCACCGAATTTAGAACCGCTAGACGTCTCAAAATTCGGAAATATTGAACAACAAAGGTAGGCAAGAGGCGCAGCGGGTAGGGGATGCAACCAGGTCATCCGAAACGTAAAGAAGAGAGAGAAAGAAAAAGGCGGATCTCAGCCAGATGTAATTAGTCTTTATTTTAGGACACAAACCTAAAAAACAATAAAAAAAGAATTAAATATTGCTAGATACAAAAAAAAATTAAACGAATTAAGTATTAACAGACCGTTTGCGCACAGAAGTTCACAACCCCAACAAAATACGTATTTCGTCGGTTCACAGATATTTTAGAACCAAATAAAAAAAGAATGGCAAGTCTGATATTTGGAACAGACCCGGTACATATAGAGAGGTGATGTTACAGGCAAATATTTATTTGTAATAAATTTGTGCAAATTTCGCAAAGTTACGGTCTGACAATAATTAGTTGAAGTTAACGGTAAGATATAATTAAAATTTAAAAAAAGTTATTAATCAATGCCTAAAAATTAAAATGACGGAATAGGCTATACTAAAATTACTGTACAAATTTTCAAATCTAGAAACACGTTTAATATTCACAGAATAACATCCACGATTTCTATATTAAAGGAAACGCAGCAAAAAAAAAGCAACTCTTTAGATGTTTACGAAGCAAAAATAAGTTTTTGTCCTCATGAGGAACAGATGTGTAAATCAAATAATCTCTCAAATCTCTCTAATCAAAAAATCGTTTGACCAAATTTAAATCTCTAATAGTAAAACTATCTAAACTATATCATGTGACATATCATTTAAAATTTTTTTTTCAAGGAATCATTTAATGATATTAACTATATTGTTACAACCTTTTAACTCGCGTCTTTAATTGTGTTTTAATTCCTTAAGCATTGCTATTTTCATTATGATTGGTTATTCTTAAACTTAATCATAAAACGGTCCTTCCTACCGCGGGATTTTTCTAGACAAGCTCTTTCTTGCTTACTAATCTCCTCCGGATAATGACCTCCATCAGTATTCGTAGACCACCGAATGAACATAGTAACCCACACTATCCAAGCGAACCTTCACACGTTTTTATTTATCCGTACAGAATAAACACAAGCAAGTAACTCTAGTGTTTCTTAATTATATTATTTTAATATGATTCACAAATGGATTTTTTCGCAAGTTATTTTCAGCTTGTAATTACTTATTCGTCATTGCCTACACACATAGCTTTCACTTCGTTATTTTAATACATTTCAAATCTTAAATAAAACTTTAAGGACAACGTTGTATTTTTTTATTTAATAAACATTTATTTCGGCATACCATTACTATTCCTGAATCTTGGTTGCTCACCATCACATTATAATTAAATCATTTTCATTATTGTTAGGACGCTAGAGTCAAAACCACATAATCCACGAGCGTCTATCTTTTGACAATTGGCGTTTCCGCGTAGTAAAATACAAATCAAATAGCGTCTACGTAACAATTTGGCGCTCAAACGTGTGCCAAGACATAGCCTAACTAGCGTCCTAGTAACATTTTGTTGCACTGAAAAAAGAGACCCTCACTCATTCGACATGTCGGAACAGTTAGAGCGGCACCTAAGTGTCGCTATCATAAATCAAATATTCTAAATTGCTGTTGATGATAGATGATTAAATTTAAGAAAACTAAAACAATATTAGTTGTTTTAGGTTTAAGTGTTTAGGTGTAGGAGCGCAAAAGCATATTTTAACAGTTACATATTTTAAAAGAGTTATACCGGGTGTCCTTGAAATAAAAAGACAACGTATAAAATTGAAAGATTAAATTATATAGAATGTATTCTCAAAATATTTCCCAATATTCCTTCTCATAAACGAGAGAAAAATGACAAAGATATTTAAAGAAATGTTGTTACGCCACTGTACGACTGAATATATCATAAATACTATCGGAGACAATCTCTTAAAGCTGATCCACAATATAGTTTTGTTATTGTCCATCTCGCTTTAAGTATCGTTCTGTTGTCGATCGTTACGTATGCTCGATACAATTTTTCGATTAAAGATAATATATTGTAACTTAAATGCCCGTAAAGCACGCATCTTACATGTTCTATATTATCTTTAAAAATTTACAAGTATAAGTTTTTAACAGCTTACTCCGGTTAACGAACCCTTACCATAACAAAACTTATGGCACACATGAAATTTTAGTATGATTTTTAAAATGTGTTTATAAATGAATGTAACGCGCATCTTAATTTTTAATTATTTACTAGAATGTATAAAGAGCTGATTTTGTACGAGGTATTGACCTTAGCATACAAAATGTTATAACTTCTATAACATCTACAGCTGTTACGAATGTAAACATACTTACATCAATAGAGGTACATATTTACATTCTGAATATGTATTTTAAATTCATAGACGGAACATGATACAATTTTCAGGAGTTTTTAGTTTTGGCGTTCGCGTTGTAATTGACACAATATTTTGGATTCATATTCTATTTATTTACATCTTTCCATTTTTCACACATTGTCTTTTTATTTCAAGAATACTCAGTATACACGACTTTAGGAAATTGATTTAAGAGAAAAAAATTTGTACTATAAACTTTAACTTTAGTTTTTAGGAAAAATGTAAATGTATATTTTCATATTATCTAAGATAACTGAAAAAGAGTAGCGAAGTAAAGTATAATATCGATGATAAAGAAGTTATGGTAGATACTGCAAATGTTACTACTTTAAAATAATTGTGTATCACAAATTTATGTTGCACATTAATGAAGTTGTTAGTAAACCTCATTTTGCTGTCCAACAAGATTTTCGTGACTTTCCTTCTCGTTTATGATGAATACCAAATATCTAAGTCCGATCTACGGGGCCGGGCGTAATAATAACCCATGGGCAATAACCCCCCTCCTCCACTCCCCGTCAACGAATAGTATAAGCCGAAATTCTTTTCATCATAAGATATTTTTCATAAATAAGTTCCAATATTTTTTATACTTCCCTTGAAAATATTAATAGAAGATGGGGGCATAAGAAGAATAAATATACGAGAGAATTCTTATATTTAAAATTTTTGGAGCATTCTGGGTATAAAGAATTGATGCTTAGATAAATTGGTTGTGAAATCCAAAACAAAGGTTATGTTAATCCCTCATAATTCAAATAGCGATTATGTGGGGATTTAGAATTTTCGTTTGAGACATTGTGAAATTTTTTATTATTATGTCAGTTGAACTAGTAGCAGATAATAAAATCTTGTTCCTATATTTCATTTTGCTTTTAAAATGTGATTAGATCAATTATTTTGAACTTGAAGATAACATATTGCTATGGATTTTTTTTTAAAAAATTAAAATATTTAAAATAAAATATTTTGTGACATGACTGTATACTAAAAATGTTTATAAATTTTGCGAGCGGTAACTAGAGGGAAAAACTGGTTATCCGGCGTGCATTTGATGTGCAAATTGGAGGTCAATCGGGGAGAAGAATTCTATCCATTGAACGAAGAGGTGCTTCTTTCGTGTTATATATTATATATATATATATATATATATATATATATATATATATATAATAACTTCGTGACCTTGGTATGATATGGTAAACCTAATCAGTAGGCGATTAAAGGTCTGTATATTACTTCAAAATATATGTATTTAAAAAACTCTACATGTTTCGGCTATATACGCCTTTATCAAGAGAATGCAAAATATGAATATTCATATTTTGCATTCTCTTGATAAAGGCGTATATAGCCGAAACATGTAGAGTTTTTTAAATACATATATTTTGAAGTAATATACAGACCTTTAATCGCCTACTGATTAGGTTTACTATATATATATATACATATATATATATATATATATATATATATATATTTAATTAGTTCGGGTTGGATTGATTGAAAGTGTTTTAATAGTTGATGCTTTAGAGATATAAATTCCCGATATTTATTGAGTTAAATTCTCATTTGATTGATGTTTAAATAGATTAAGCACCTTTTTCGTGATAGTCTCCATATTAATCTTGTAAGTAGAATAAAATTTTTATGACGTCATAATTATCAGAATGATAGATCTATTGTATTAAAATAAGTAGTTAAGAGATTTAATTATTAGGAATACAGATAATACAGCTTATATACATTAAAATTCTTCGTTATAAAATTATAAATGAAAAGTTTGTCCGATTGGAGTCAGGGTTTTTTTGTGCATGGCAAGGCACATGCGTAGTTTTTGTTCGCGGTTCAGAATCTGAATATACAGTGTGGTTTTCTGGGGAGAATTTAATGTTAAACTTGATTATTTTAGATAAGTTTGATCGGAGTCATTAAGGAGGATGTTTTCCATTCATTTAGCGGTCAATTGTCAATGAATGTTTTTACCTTCAGTATCTTTGTCATATGATACAACATCTTTATACTTTGTAAAGATTTTTTTTTTTTTTTGTATTTATATATAAAATATTTATTTTAATTTTAACCTGCTTTTGTTTTATTTACTCATTCCAATATTGCTAATTAATTCATACCTATATAAAAGAATATATTTAAAAGAAACCTAAAGAGAGATTAGTTCAAATTTAACTTATATAAAATAGATAAATAAAATTTTTGTGTACAAGTGTTCTGGAGCTCAACTTATATTTTAGACACGTCTTTCCTATGTGGAACCCGAGAAGTTAGAGGTCTCAGATTTGAAAATTCACCGGCTGAGAAAACCTAGTTGGGAAAACTAGTTGTGGATGGTGGTGTAATAAATTATCAAACCCATTATTCATAGCAATATGGTTACGGACAGCTACTCCTAATATGCACTAATGCCACAGAAAAACAAGATTTCAAAGAAAGGAACCAATCGCCTAAGAAAAAGTAGACGATACACATTACATATGTGTTTATTTTGTATAAAATCATATAATTAGAAGAAATTTACTAAGAAATTAATCTTTATTTTGTTTCTTGAACCTATAATTTCGTTGTTCAGATTTTGATTTATATTTATTTCTTTATATGTAAAATAAGAAAGTCGATTGCAAAAAGTTTTTCCTTCGCCACTACGCGCCCAAAGCGTGTTGTAGAGGCTATAACGAGGGAATACATAGGGGTGAGGTTAAGATAGTGGGATTATAGTCTGATGTAGACCTCGCCAGTCACAATCTGACTGGTTTTGAACTAAATCTGGATTGATGGAGTATCCGCCGTTACCTCCATCACTTTTGTAAACGAAAATTTTGTAGGGAAAAAATAGATAAAACGAACAAAAATTGTAGTAATGTTAACTCCTTGCTTCGGTTGTTAAAATTAGTACCAGTGGGGTGGTGAATGTTCGAAACTCCTATCCAAACGGTAAACAAGCCTGCGTAAACTTAGAGTAAGTCGTTTTTCATGAAATTTTATAAAACGGAACAATATTATGGTACATTGCAAGAAATTTTTAAAAGTACAAAACAATAATTGCCTGGAAAACTTTAGGTGATGTACAATTTATCTCAAAAAACTTCTTTGTCCCAAGTGGAATATAATCAAAACCATTTATTAAACGCACTTATCATTTTAAATCGTCAAATAAGTAGTTACTTGCGGTTTCTTTATTTTGGCACCAAATTTGATCGTTGTCCCAGTTCTTACTATTGATTCACATAAATTACTATTAATTTTATTATTATAGCAATTGTTATTTTTTGTTTGTATATATAATCTATTATATGTCTGAATCTAGTTTTTTTTAAACTTTTGTTTTTATTTTTCATTTTTTTAAATTTTACTTTTGAAATTGTATATTACATATATAAATATAAATATATATATATATATATATATATATATATATATATATATATATATATATATTAAAAATAATAGACTTTTTATTGGTTTAGCGACCTTTTATTGAATTTTGATGTTTTATTCTACGACGTTTCGACTTTTATTATTATTCAGTCTTTTTCAAGTAACTAGAAACAAGAATTAATACAATGAAAACATGAGAACTGTGTTTGCTTTGTGAGACTGAACTAACAATTAAATTAACAATTAAAATTAAAATTAGATTAAAAAACTGAATTAACCAATTAAATTAACAATTAAAGTTAAAATTAAATTAAAATTAGACAGAAACGAAATTGATGGACTTTATAAACTCAATTACCCACTCACTAAACAATAGATAAATAAAAACCCCCCCGCACACACAAACACAAACCAAACAACAACAAAAAAAAAAAAATTTATCAGTTCCCATTTGTAAATACTTTAACTATATACCCCTAAACACGGTCCTGACCACTTTGCTAATTCCAAAATAGAACAGAAATTATCCTCTCTGAACCAACACACAGACACTTACAATATTTGAACCAGTGCGGTCGGTCCATAATAAAAAAAGTCTCGGATGTCCCCGATAACACATGTTGCACAGAATGCGTGTTTTTGAAACCCAACGAAAGAAGCGGTGAGTTTATTGTCATTCATTGCTTTCGTTACTGTATTTGTAGTTTAATTCAAATTTCCAATTCATTTATACAGATGTAATCACCTTAATTTTTCGTTACTTCGACGTGTCTCGGATCAAATTGTACAACTACCTTCTTTACATCATCAAAATGTTCGCAGTAGTAAAACGCAGCCTCTAACCATGTTCCCCAACGCGTAGTAATCGGCTGTGGTGGTTCAGGCACTTTGGGACATAGTTCGTGAAATTTTTTTGTACGATTTGAGGACTTTAGAAACACTGCCTTCGTATAAGCTATTAAAGCATTTACTCCTGGATAACATTTAGGTATCAATTGCGCCACAAGGTTTAAAGCATGGATTTTACATGTTACATGTGACATATTGCCACTCTCTTCTATAAGAAATCAGCCTAAGGAAAACATGTTCGCGGCACCGTCACTCACAGACATTAAAAGTTGGTTTGTTGAAACTTGAAATTTCATCGCTAGTTCATTTTGCAACTCTTTTGGAAGCAAGTAAGATAGAGTATGACGGTTCAAATTCTTCCATTGTACGTATCATCACATTCACCATAGAATTTTTTGGCAGATCGGTTGTTTCGTCCACACATAACCACAATTTTTTATCTTTAAATTCTGCTTTAATTCTTCCTTCAACATAGTCACGAGCAGAAACAAAACGTTCCTTATCGATGTCCGACTTGGCGAATACTTGCTCCAGAAGGAGACAAAAGCTTTATGGTCTAGCAAAGTGAACGGTAGATTACATATAATAGAACAAACACCTATATCAAATGTTAATTGTTCGCTGTATCGTTTGCCACGGATTGCAGAACAGTGTTTTATACTTTTTAGATGGCGTTAACACTTCCACCTGCTGGTACTCGTCAAATAGTCGTCGCACCCTACACATTTAATTCTATCGCCTTCGTATTCTAAATCCGGCATACTCGCTATTACGTTTTCTAGTTTCTTCGAAAAACGTACCTAAATGAGATATTTTCTACGTGTGTACTGACATGCACTCACAACAATCTGTGGAAAAATACTGAATAAGTGTACTTTGATACGGACACTTGAGTTTCCGTGCCGCGCGCGGCATCTACGTTGCTCTCAGCACTGCACTGGAAAATGACCCTCTTTGCCGAGCCTATAAATCACTTTTAAGAAAAAAAGGTCCTAAAACTAATTTATACACTAATATTAACATTTTTTAACAAGTCAAGAGCTGCAGATGTTGCATACTGTGCATATTGGAAATATTCTTTTATTTCAGCGTATTTAGAACTTAGATTTTGTGGCATTGTCCACGCATTGCCGCAATATTATTAAATCTGGATTTATATTAAAAACTGTGTTTAACTTCTGTCGAAGGCCACATCCGAAGTCACTTGGAATATTTTTTAAATTATTAATAGCCACATCTAATGTGGTTAATCCATTATTTATTTTTAGACTTCGATTTCAAAATAGGTGAATAGTTTTAGCAAATTACCAAAGAGCTCCTGAAAAAGTACAACTGATTTTTTTAATTTGGAATTTGTATTAGTTCCTTGCACTCAGAAATACTTCAAGCATCGTCATTTAAATATGTAACGAAATTTTGTAAACTATCAAAATTCTCTGCATAAAAACTAGTAGCTTCCAACCACATTCCCCATCTAGTTATTACTGGAGAGGGAAACAGTGAGAAAGATGGAGGTTCATCCCCGTAAGGAGCTACTCTCAATAGTACTTTTCTGAAAACTTTTTTAAAAGCGGATGCAAGTCTATTAACTTCCGGAAAGGTGTCTCTGAGGAAACATATCCTAATATGCTGCATATTACTTGTGTAGCACATGCTCTTTAAATTTGTAAATATTTCAGAGACACCATTACGGAAGTTGATAAGATATATCGTTAGTAAAAATCTGGAACTCCTTTGTATGCCTTTGAATACCTTTGTATTATACAAAACTGGTGGGGTTTACCTACTCATGTATGTTTCAATTATTCTGATATATATCGTTAGGTTGAAAATCTACTAGCTTGCTATGAGAGCTTATATACCAGACAGCAGCACAGTATTCAGCAGAAGAGTAAGCTAGCCCTATTCGCTGCCCATGAATTGCTGACAAATTTATTCACTCATGATTTGAGTGAAACTATAGAATTATCTCCTCGACATGCGCTTGAGCTGCATCTATCTAAATCAGTAATTCTAGTATTCCGTATTAGTGACATTTATTTGGTTCAAATATCGACAAGCTTCAATATTTGTGGAATAAATGTACCTGTTGAAGTCTGGGTGCTGTTTTGGATACACAGATGAAATATGAGACATATACAAATAATCAAATGCTTAAAAAAATTGTTTTTTCCTCATAGGCATTGTCTTGCAGTGGAGACGAAGCGTAATTTATGTGATTCTCTTGGATCATCGCATTTCTCTTATTGCTCTGAATTATACGATCCATGCATTACTATGAACTTTGTGTCAAGTATACAGTGAATTCAGAATTCGTACCTTATATTTATTTTTGGAGTAAGGAAATTTGACCACGTTTCGCACAAGCTCCTGCAAATAGACTAGATGAACATGAAAGGCAGACGAACTTTACGGATGGCCTATCTATTTCACAAAATTATTATCTATAAGCAGTCAGTATACTGCTACCACAACGCGACCTAAATACAACAACAGGCAAATAACAAGAAGGTTGCAAGTTGTTCTGCAAAACCTTCCTCTCTCGTTCTGACCCACCTGAAGGTGGACGTTCCGACGAACACACCCTGCCGGCCAGTTCAATAGATACGAAGAGCGCACGAGTCCCGAGGGTCGCTTGCTGTAATGGAGGCGCCACCGAATATTAACACCTGCAAGGTTCACCCCGTATATTCGGAAGCGGGTGGAACACAGGTAGCACCAGACACAAGAGAGTTAGCCCCCCCGCCCCCCTATTACTCGCTGCTGCTATATACGAAAGTCTTTGCTTATCTTAACACAAGTAGGAAAGGAAATCAAATAAAACACAGTTTTCAACAATAACAAGATTTTATCCCAAAAAAGTAGTTCTAATATCACATCTGTTATCGCAGGTTACAACTAAACAAAGGTGCGGCTAAATAGTACTGAGTTTGCCACTACTACATATTTTTTTAAAGAAAAAAGGTTAATTACCAAGCTTAAAAATAAGAAAAAGATTTATATGAAATAATCTAGAGATCCAAAACAGTAATTGAAGATTTATGTAAAATCAAAACAATCAAGAAAAAGTAAGTAGCAGCTTTAAATTTTATAAACAGAATGAAAATGTTTTAAAAGACCAATAGTTTCGTTAGGCCCTTGAGTTCGCCTCTTAATTTCCTGAAATAGCTTATCATTGTAGTTAGGAGGTTGAAATTGTAAACGGAGCTCTCGCACAAAATCGACCCAAGACGTTACTTTATGACGCGTGGACCGCCACCAAACCAAAGCCTTACCAGAAAACAACTCAGTTGCAGATCTAATCAACTGCTCCTTAGAGAGATTGTTAGCGATACATTTGTCTTCGATGATCTCGAGAAAAGCACTTAGGGATTGTCGTGCACTTTCCCCGTCAAACTTAGAAAAACTCCATCTAGACACCGGTACAACCTTAAAAGACGGAGATGATGCAGAAACAGCCGCCGAACTCACCGCATGAGTCGCAGTCGCACGAGCAGGTGACAGAATCGGTTCACCCACTGATTCTTCGGAATCAGATAACTCACTATCAGATTCAGGTGGACCATGTGCAACACTAGTAGAAGCGAACACGAACGACATGTCAGCCGGCGCAGTACCAGCCAAAGCTGACTTTCGGGCTTTACGCGCCTTGGATTATAAGGACGCCTGAAGGGTTACTAATTCAACCAGAATACCTGCTACTTCTTCCTCACTTTCAGGAGTCACAGGCTTCGCACGCCTAATTCGTCAAAAAGCATGAATGATTTTGGTATTAATCTTACGAAATCTTAAGCTAGTTTCTATCTCCAAGAATTGGTCCAGAAGATCTTTGACCTCGGCAATCTTCCTCTTAACCTCGCGTGTATCTTTCTCAATAGTGAAAGGATTAGCTGGTTTAGCAATCGGTATACCACCACTCTCCAACTGAATCAAACTCCTAAGAGTTGCACGCATGGTTTTGACAGGAACGTTTTCACTTGCACCACGAACCCTTAACTCGTAAGCCAATTCGTCACGTTCCAAACGATTAATTTCAATTTTCCCTTCCATAATTACTAATGAAACAGACACTCTCGAAAACAACAAATTCTCCCAAACCAAAACGTAATTATAAATCAGGAAACCCTAAATTACGAAAAATCTAAATAAAATACCCAAAACTTCTAAAGCTCACCAAAACTCTATTAAAACAACTCCTCAACGTGGTCTGTCCAAAAGTACAAAGACAAAATCACGAGAAATGGAAAATTCAAATTTTGTAATCTGAAGATGGTCAAAACTGAATCGAAACGTAAATTTTACCAGGTACCCCAAAACTTTCTAAAAACTATATACGGACCTCAAATAAAAATAAAGCAGAGAAGGAAACAACACAAATTGTTCAATTTCCCCCCCCCCCCCCCACAAGTGTGAGTAAGCAAAGTTTCCTTTAATTTAAAAAAAAATAAAAGGCCTCACGCCAGGGCGCCAAATAACTGCTACCAGAACGCGACCAAAATACAACAACAGGCAAATAACAAGAAGGTTGCAAGTTGTTCTGCAAAACCTTCCTCTCTCGTTCTGACCCACCTGAAGGTGGACGTTCCGACGAACACACCCTGCCGGCCAGCTCAATAGATACGAAGAGCGCACGAGTCCCGAAGGTCGCTTGCTGTAATGGAGGCGCCACCGAATATTAACACCTGCAAGGTTCACCCCGTATATTCGGAAGCGGGTGGAACACAGGTAGCACCAGACACAAAAGAGTTAGCCCCCCCCCTCCCTATTACTCGCTGCTGCTATATACGAAAGTCTTTGCTAATCTCAACACAAGTAGGAAAGGAAATCAAACAAAACACAGTTTTCAACAATAACAAGATTTTATCCCAAAAAGGTAGTTCTAATATCACATCTGTTATCGCATGTCACAACTAAACAAAGGTGCGGCTAAATAGTACTGAGTTTGCCACTACTACATATTTTTTTAAAAATGAAGGTTAGAAAGCTTAAAAGCTTAAAAGCTTAAAAATAAGAAAAAGATTTATATGAAATAATCTATAACTAGAGATCCAAAACAGTAATTGAAGATTTATGTAAAATCAAAACAATCAAGAAAAAGTAAGTAGCAGCTTTAAATTTTATAAACAGAATGAAAATGTTTTAAAAGAAATCTGGATATAATATAAAATAAGGCGAGGATTTACCTCACTGTAATTAATTCATTAAGTGATAATATCAATTCGGGGTGGCATTAATCAATGTGAAAAACTTTTAGGCAAAATAATTAGCCACAAGGTACAAAAGTTAATATGCCACCTTACAAAATTAATGGGTATCGCCCCAGCAATGCTCCAGGCGGAATCTAGAGTTTTAATAAACAGGAACACCTGTTAAGTTAACATCACCCTGTATACACAGGTGATAAAATGATGAAAGATTAAGTTAAATGTACGTTAAATAATCAAAACATTAAAATTTAGAACACAAATTAGGAATTCATAACAGTGGTTCTATACAATAAAATTTACAGAATAAAATATAGGATAACTAGATCTTGACGTAACCCCAAATTAGATTCGAATGCTCGACTGAAGGTTCTAAGCCTCGTGTTTTAAATCAACAAAACTACAGGCTGCTGGAGAAGCCAGACAACCAGTAAATTAATTAATTAAAAGATTAAGTATGAAAGAAGCCAGGCGTTTAATGCCTTTCGGACAAGGTAGGTGGGTGAAGCCCGGTAACTGACTACAGTTAGCGTTTAAAATATCAAAGGTTGCTCAGAGAAGAGTAAAGCTCCTCTCTAGTGCCCACTATAGTTTAAATAATCTAACAAACAAATCTCTAACAAAAAAATAATTTAGAAAAGGATAATTCGTGGCTGATTAATACCCACTTTAGTTAAGAAAACTATATCAGCAACTACTTAGCTTTAACAAATGTAATGCCCAGATTTCCTGAATTCTCTTCTCGTGATAGCCCTCACGGAAGTAATTCGAAAATGTCGAACTCTGAATTGTATCAGCAGGGAACAGCCGTCATCTTGGTGATGCTGTCTAGACGGAAAGATTTCTTCGGTCAGGAAGTACTGAAGATATCAGATGCTCCGCCGTAAGAGGTTTAAGTAAACCAACACGGGATTCCTACTAAAGTTCGGTAACCTTCGCTGCCAATCCAAAATTAAAATCCAAAATGGCTAAATGGCTACCACGTGGTATTTCACACGATAAAATCTCAAAGTATAATAAACGGTTATAAGTGCTTGCCACCTGGGTAGATAGCTCCAATAACAAATTAAATCCTAAGAAAGAAGAAGATTCGAAATAAGTAAAGATACAATAGATAAAGATATTTCTTACCGCAGATATATAAGACCACACTAGAATAGATCACAAGTTAGCGCTACTAAGACTTAAGGGCAAGTGCCCGCCGATCTAGGCAAAAGTAGTGAACAAGCCGGAGATACGTCATATACAAGAACGGAAAACTGGTAATTTGAAAAGAAGGGCATTTAATTTACAATAAAACATAAACAGGTGCCAGAATGTACAGCAAGGCCAAAAAGCGACGTGGGGTTAATTATAACTCCATAATTTAGGGTGAAAATCGATAAAATAGACCAAACGAATGTCTAGAAATCTGCCAAAAGCTAAATAAATCAAATGTTGTGAGATGGCGCTACGAGCGAGAGAAAATAATTACACCAATAGAAGTAAATTAACAGCGATAACTAGACAAATAAGCTCTAGAAAAGGCTCACGAAATTCTAAAAGAATTTCTACATTTTAAATAATGAATTAAAGAAACAAAATCCGATTTACAAACAGATATAAACTACAACGTGACTAAGCATTTAAAATAACAAGAAGTCGGACTCCCCGACGTGCATGAAACATATACAGGAAATATATATAGAGTCGGCCAAATTATTAGAACAAGAATAAATTTTAAGAAAATATCGAGGTTTAAAGATGCCCAAGCGTTAGTTAATGGACAACAAAAATCAATAAAATATTAATACACGAAAAAGGTGAAAAATGAAAGGACTAAATAGATAAACGTAGGAAAATAATGAAATAAATTGATTAAAATTTCCTGAATAATCTCAAAATGATTTTACGAACGTAACAATACCTGTTTCACAGGATTTCCTTTTATACTAATATACCCCACCTTACTTTAAGATTTATGAGTACATTACCACCCCCTATGCATCGAACAGAATTGTATGAGCGCTCTTACTTATTTCTAATTGTTAATGTATATAATTCAATTCCCAGCGAGTTGAAGCACTTGCTCATGAAAGAATTTAGAGTAATATATAAAAAAAATATTGCTAAATTCTCAAAATATGCGCCCTTCTCTAATCGCTTCCGATTTTGATTACTTGAATGTTGCTTTATGTTGTTTCTTCAATATCTTTCTTGTTTCCTATGTATATATACTATATACATTTTGTCTTTCTTTACATTTTTTTGCTTTTATTTCTGGGTATATAAGATGAGCTACTTCGCCTTGTGGCATAGTTGCTCTTAAGTTTTTCAAGAAGAAGAATCAAATGCTTTTTACCGATATTCTCTTGCTTTTTACTTAAAAAAACTAATGATAATTATTATTGAAAACCTACGTCGTGCAATCCAAAACAAAGGCATTACATTTCATCATTTTGCTCCATGACAATGCGCGTCCATATATGACTTATCGAATCAAGGATCTCATTGCGTTATATGGCCAGGAACAACTTGATTATCCTCCGAAAGCTTTGACCTAGCGCCCAGTGGTAACCACTTGTTTCTGTACTTAAACAAGCAAATTAACGGTCCACGCTACGACAACGATGACGACTTAAAATGGCCATGCTGCAATGGCTAGCAAATTAAGCGGCAGTATTCTTTGAGGATGTGTGAAGGATGTGTCTTAATATAGGTGGAAATTATATTGAAAAGTAAATTAAGTTTCAGGCTTCCACATAAAACTAAAATTGTTAAAAAGTGGCCTTGCGTTTTTTTTACTGTCAAGACGGTAGGGAGGCCTGGTAACAGTGGCCACCTATTCATTAAAAAATAAGAGAAGATGGAGTAAGATTAATTTGAAAATAATCAGTGAAAGTGGCGACCGTACCATGCTGTTGGGTACAGCTCTCACTTTGAAATACTACTATTGCCACAACTTTTTTTATTTGTTTTTTATTAAAAAATTGTTACAGAAAGTAGATTTTTAATACCTACAAAAGCTGTCAAGGGCCTTCATAGCACTCCGGCATAATCCTTCAACGAAAAACTGGGAACACCACCATGTTCCGAAGTAAAGCTCGATCTCAGATCCTTCATGCACTTATGTGTTTCCCCTAAATTGACAAGATAACCAAAACTTGGACATATCGCTTTATTGAACAAAAGGGCTTCCGCTAAAGATTTTCTTAAGTAAAATACTACTGCATCATATACTGCAGAAATTAAAAGCCGCCAGTCATTGGCCATAACTAATACTTAAAATAAAAAGGGCACGTTAAAGATTGGAAAAAGATAAATATCCTCATATTAATATGATACCGAGAATATAGAATACAATATTGTCATAGAGTTTGTTCTTACCTGTTGGAATTCCATTTAATAAAATGCACAAAACACATGAAATAAATCACGTGTTAAAATTTCCAAAAATTATATTAATAAAAATACATGTTTCGCTTTATCAGTTAGTATTATATACTTGATAAAACGACAGTGTGAGCGAAACATGTCGCATTTTTATTAATACAATTTTTGGAAATTCTAGCAGCTTTATTTCAAGTGTTTTATGCATTTTGTTAAAATACAATGTGTAATATCTTCGAATAACGTTAATAAATATCTAATCTGAGCTATACACAAACTTAATCAATACTTATTTCAAAGCCACCGTTTACGTGTTAAGAAATGTTAAGCTATCTCATAAATAAATCGTATAATTTGTCGAACAATAACGGAAAATTTGTCATTAAATAATTAGCTCTCGGTAAATTATTGGATCTAGTTATATATTAATCCGTTCACACACTGTATATTACAATGCAGAGTGTTGTTCTCGCAATGTTAACATAACATTACGGCAATTACACTCGGGAACCATTGATTCCATCCTCTGGGAGCATGTTTAGGCAGTTGCGACCAGCAGGAGAACTACGTTGTTCAAGCTGAAATGTAATGAATTGCGCACAAATCCTGAATTGTATAGTTACTCATTTGAATAACATAAAATGCTCTCATAATTTGCATATGGTTAATTTATTTGTAACAATATACTGAACTTATATATGAATTCAGAAAGTACATTTTCACTGCCTAAAAGAATTTCATGAATTAAAAAAAAAATAGTACCATAAGTAGAAAATCGATTCAACAACATTAAGAGCTTATATATAAAGTAAGGATATTGTGCAAGGACTGCTGGGAATATTTCTGGAAACGATATAAAACACATATACCAAATTTAGTAAACGACTTTATTGTTTCGCTTTTGACATCAATAGACTTTTGTTTACGTTCGCTCAAATTTACAAAAAAGCATTTTTTCCAATCTGTAACTGATACTTGAGAAACTAATGTCAGAAATCTTCAACAGCGGCTTTTGGCGATAAAAAGTGCTCACCCGACAGTTTATTTTTTATGTTTGAAAACAAATAGAATACACAAGGTGATAAAGCAGATAAATAGTATTGTAAAAAAGAAATATTGAATTACCTGCCATATATATTGACATATAGCAGTAACTTTTTGGTAACGGTATGTGGTGATATGTATTTGATACAGTTTTGAAAGTATTGTTATGTAATGGCGTATTATTTTATATCCCAACATTTATTAAAATAAATATTTTTTATCCCACTGCTTATTTATTAAATATAAAACAACAGGTTATGGTCCCACGCACCTCAGAAATTATACTCCGTTCACTCTAAGTTCCAAAATTCACTAAATTAAGGGGATTCAGGATGTCATCATAATATCGAATTTCATAATTTACATTATGCCATGATAACGCCATTATTAAAAATTAATTGTATTCGCATATTACCTGATGACGCTGTTGACATTAATGTTGTTTACTTAATTTATCGGATTATGTTCATACATTATTTATTGCGGACTCCAATAATATTTGTGCTGTTTCTTACTAACTTTAATTATATGCAGCAAACCATTCAAGCAAAGTAATGCGATCTCTATCCTATTAAATTTATTTTGTGTACCGTTGATTATAAATTGTTTCGTGTTCAGAAGATATGTGTAGCAATATTAGGTCTTTTATATTTGATATATTATGTAACAAGTGTTCATTTGAAAAGTCAATCTAGGTTACTTTGAAATTTTGTTAGAATAAGACGCAAATATATTGGTATGTGTTTGTTGTTCCGTGAACGTAAATCCAAATGACATTTGATAATGTCAATCACAAATATCAGTTAGTGCATAAAATAATCGTGCGTCGATTCTGGTTTGAATAAATTGCTTTTCAGTTTTAAAATGGCTTTCACTTTAGAACATAAAATTTTTTAGTCCAGGCTTATTTTCGAAGTGGTAATAAAATTGATGGTTTATGGGTATATTCAGTTCAAGATTGCATGGTAGAATTTCAAGTTGAGTTTCCACATTTTGTAATAGATTATATACAATTTAAGAATACTTTGGATAGAACTTTAAAATTTTTTTCTGAAACTGGTAGTCTCTTAAGAAAATCAGGCAGCGGAGTAGTTAAGAAACGTACACCTCAAGTTGTCAATCGTGTTGAAGAAATAATGGAAAATGAACCACAAACATCTATTCGACATTTGAGTCAACAAATAAACCTTTCTGTTGGTACAACTCACAAGTTATTAAAAAAAGATGCAACTTTATCCATACCGTGTCACAGCAGTACAAGAATTGTTAGAAATTGATTACCCACGTAGACTACAGTTTTGTAATTGGTTTGTAAATATGAACAATAATGGAGAACTTTCGCAAAGAGTCATCTTTACCGATGAAGCATGGTTTTATAAAACGGAGTACCTAAATTCACAAAATACAAGAATTTTGAGTAGTGTAAATCCACATGTAATTGTCGAAGAATCGCTACATCCAGAGAAAATAGGTGTTTGGACAGCGATAATCCAAAGGCGAATCATTGGACCAATATTTTTTCAGGGAACGTTAACTGCTCAAAGGTACCGTACGGAAATTTGACAACCATTTGTCAATCAGTTGCATGATGATGAACTTCAAAATTCACATTTCCAACAAGACGGAGCACCTTGTCACTGTACTGCAGAATCTTTGGATTATTTAAGAGAATTTTTTGATGAGCGTATAATTAGTCGAAATACTGAAATTGCCTGGCCTGCACGTGTATGCGATTTAACACCTTGCGACTTCTTTTTGTGGCCTTATCTAAAAAATAACATATTTCGAACACCTATATTGAATTTGAATGATATGCTACAGAGAATCGAACAGAAATGCATGCAAATTAATATCAATGCAGTAATGTTGCAGAATATCATCAGAAATTTTGAACGGAGGATTTTAAAGTGCATTGATCTTGAAGGACAACATTTTCAACATTTGTAATACAATAAATACCTATTATTTGTTATTTATTTGTATGTATGAAACTGTCAAAATATACGACTTCGTAGGTTAAGTAGTAAATTTTGGTTTACGACATAGTTCAAAATGTTCTCAGTAAATCACATGCTACTAGATTGAATTTTCAAATGAATACTTGTGATATGCGTAGTTATAAATTACTTGAGTAACTTCTAAATTTAATTAATAACTGTTTACTTCATTACTACGCGATCAGCATAGGATCAATACGTATATCACTTAAGTGACATCAGATATAATCTATTCTGTAATTGTCAGTTAACCAGCAACAATCTGGACGGGAAGCGACGTTTAAAAAATCAGAACTTAGAGTGAATGAAGTATATCTGAAATACGATATGAAGGTAACCTCAGTACTTTATTTATGTTGAAAATATCGTTCATTTTCATAAACATAAACGAATGATCCTACGCCATTACAAAATTCACACAACATAATCCACAAACAGAAATGTGCCGCTTATAGAAAAACTGAAAGGCCACGAAGATTACAACACATAATTTTCTATGAAATACAAACAGCATTTCATATTAAGGCCTTTTACGTAAGGTAAATTTGAATAAAATGTTAATTATAGCTTAATTCGAAAATTGTGGCTCGGTAGAAGAATACGATAATAAAATTATGAGCACAGCACAAATGTTAAACGACATCAAATTCGAAATACCCGATGAATGGTTAGCTACATTTCTATTAACAGATTTGTCTGATGAATACAAGCCAATCATCGTGGAAATGAAAAGTATGAAAACTTATGTCAGATTCTGTCAAAACCACTTCTGTTGCATTATTTAGTAAAGAGAAAAAGAAACATTTTCGAAAAGTATGTCCTAGATGTTGCTATTGAAATTATTATGGACATTTGACTAAAAATTACCTGCACAAAAGAGGATATATTCTAGTCAACATTGTTAATAAAGCGGTGTAAAGTGCAGAGATAAGGTCGGTTTGCAAAATTATTTTCAGACACATTGCAAAAACCACGTAGAGAACGTCCCTGATAGTACGTTATAATTTAATTATCGTTTTTCTTTCCTCAAGCATAAACGTTACCATTACAATATAAGTGTAACAAGAATCCTTACCCAACAGCAGTTTAACTCCGAATAGAATACCAAATGGAACTTCTACTTTGCTATCTATGTCCACCACTACGTTGAATCGTGTTTAATTATACAATTGCTATGTTCTAATATAAATCGCCGCTTAGTACATACAAACAAATAAAAGTTAACTTACACCTTGGCAAACCCGTCAATTACGTCTTCATAAAATTTCAGATTTTCCAATAAATCTCTATTACACTCCTTTTCTATGGACAACACTACTAAATTGAAGAGACTTTCTTCATCTATTGAGTTTCTAATGAGGATGTTAGTGCCCTGTAAAATAGATAATCTATGTTCAACCGAAGAGGTTGTTACCATAATTGTTAAAAGTAGATGGTGCCACTTAAAAACCCTTCGCTATATTTCGGCATATTTATCGCTATTTTATAATTACTGGCTTTTGGGAGAAACATACAAAACGTTTGATTGTAAATGTAAAAGCTATTTATAGCAGCTGTGAAATTACATAATTCAACAAATTTTATCTCAATAAAATTCTGAAACCTAGCCCTCAATTGTTACGTAATATTATTCAAAATTTTTCTCAAATGTATCGATATCTTGAACGCAAAAGTCAAGATTATTTGATTTGCTTATTTATTTATTTCGTATGGGAAGCGATAAAAAAAATTGAAAATTAGATGTTAGTGTATAAATCACTTTTACGTCATAATTTATACACTAATATCTAAATTTTTTAACCAATCCAGTGCTGTATGAGTTGACTTGCTCAGCGTGTGGATGTTCTCAAGGAAACTTCTTTTGAGGCAGTCGTTTATTATGTGGGCTACAGTTTGTTCCACATTTCGGCAGTCGCAGAATGTGCTAGTTTGCATTTATACGGCATTGAGTAGCATCTTGCGTAGCCTGAGCAGAACTTATTTAATTGAGACCACTGCCTACGTGGGAGAGTTACGTCCGACAGAAGTTCCGAAGAATTAGAAATTAAATCTCTATTCCTCAAGTCAGGGTGTTGTTTGAGGAGTACTATCCAGTAATCACTCACATTAATGGGCTGCTGAACTTTCGTAGTCAGCCAAATCAGTCTCCTAAATTTCAGTCGGGCCCAGGCGACAAGGAATTCAGAGAAATCAAATTATATATATGATGAAGTGGTTTAACAAATTCATTGCACAATCACGCAAAATAAAGCTCAGCATGCTGTCAACACCATTTGGCATACTAATCTTTTGATTTCCCCAAAGCTGTCGGTATCTCGTCGGAACTAATAGAATTAATGGCAATAATAAGAGGAGAGTTGGGCACTCAAAGAAGTATATACGTTGTTAAAATAGTCTGCGAAAGAGTCAATAAGCTGAGGTGAAGGGTAAGAATGAGACCTACAAGGATTTATATTGTATTGTACCAGATATTCTTGTTATTTCTCTTTTTCTTAATAGATATATAAGTAGATATAAGTAAATAATGCGTCAAATATTATCCATAAGTAACTTATATAAAGTCCTTAGATATTTAAAACGGTCATAGTAATAAGTACTTATATTCTCTAAAATTACTATACACTTTGTATTTATTCCTTAAACATTCAATTATTGTCGTATTAAAGTAAGGAGGATAAGAACGTTTACATTTTGGTATGGAGAAGTAAGGTACGCAATGTTCAAAAGTATTTAATAATACATCGGAAGGACACCCCCGTCATTCCCCGTACCGGTAGGCTGCTAGCAGACCACCAGTTAGCATTGGCAAGCATACTGCACATTAATGGAAAATTTGTTTTGCTGAAATTAAACTTAAATATATCCCTAATGTTTACAAAACATTTAACATTTGCTAATTCGAACTCGTTGTCGATATCTAATGGTGGATGATATGAATCTTCAGCGACAAAATGATTTTCCCATTTTGTAGCAGAGCATTGGAGGTTAGAAAATAAAACAGAAAAAATGTGAAATTCTTGAAAAAATTAAGCATTCTAGTCTTTTTCTCATTTACATCACTGACATTACCAGGAAAATTTAAATCTCCTATTATAACACAATTTTTAACACAATGGCAGGCACTTATAAAATTACTATTTAGAATGCTAATGTTTAGCACAATATAGGCTTGAGCTTAGTAACTTCATTAAAACACACAATACAGATATTATTCTCATATCAGTAACTCAATCATGAACTATTTTAAAATATCTAATTATGAATTTTACAAAACTACACATCCTAGTGGTCCATGGCGGAAGTGCCATAATAATTAAGAAATCCATAAGGCATCGCACTGGTAATAATTACCAAACACAACACATTCAAGCGACCAGTATCGCAGTAGAAGATTTTGAAGGACACATTAACTGTATCTGCGATTTACTCTCCACCACGTCACTCAATAAAAAAGATCAATACAATAAATACTTCCACTCTTGGTAACAGGTTCTTGGCTGGATGGGACTCTAACGCCAAGCACACTCGATGATGCTCAATATTAGTGACAACTAAAGGTCGTGCACTATTAAAATGTATTGAAACTAACAACTACAATTACTTATCAACTGGTAAACCAACATTTAATCCTCGAATGTAAATAAAACAACTGACTTGATTAACTTTTGCGTAATTAAGGGAATACCTACGAAAAATTCACTAGTTGATAAAATCTTGGATCTACCATCTGACCATTTAGGGGTCATGGTAACTCTGATCACTAAATTACTAGATAAACGTAAAGCAGCATGCCTTAGTACCAACAGAACTGATTGGTCAAAATTCAAAGATATAATTCATGAACGCCTGAATATGGATATTACTTTGAAATCAGACGAAGATGTCGACTTAGCTGTCGAAAATTTAACACGAACAATACAGACCGCTGCCTGGTAGTCGACACAACAAACTCTACAAACTTCTAGCACACAACAATATTGCTCTTATGAAATGGTAGAAGCAGCACGTGAAAAGAGAAGATTGAGAAGAGTTTGGATGAACACCAGAGCCCCTTCTCCCTCCCTAAAGATAAAGTTAAACTTAACAAGGCAACAAGAAATTTGAAAGGGATACTGTTAAACGACAGGAACCACAATATATGAAAATTCTTAGAAAACTTAACACCAACCGAAGATATAATACGATCGTTCAGGAAAGCTCAGGAAGCTGGGATGACAAGCAAAAAGCTTTTACCTTTGCCACCCACACCAATCGTCATTGTCTCCGGAAGAAAATGAAAAAATAAAAGTCCTTGACGCACCTTACCAAACGTCGCTACCAATAAAACCTATAAAAATGAGAGAAACCAAAGAATTAATTTTGACGAACGTTAATTTAAAAAAAGCACCCGGATATGACCTTATAACTAATAATATTCTAAAAGAACTCCCTGAGGTAGAAATAAAGTGTATTACATATATATTTAACCCCTTACCGCATACTGTGCCAAATATGGCACACGTTAAAATAATTGTTTTTTCTAAGTCTACACATATTTTAAGCTGCTAATGCAATCTGTTCCAAATTCGGCACGCTCGCTTCTTTATGTTCACCAATAAAGAGCGCTATCTGGCGCATGTTTTGAAAGTTGCGTTAGTTGACATTTGACCACTACAGCTGGCTATTCGTTTCTATTATTTACAAATTTTGCAAGTTCATAATAATTTGAAATAGCAAGATATAGTGAAGATAAAAATATCTGGCTACTGGTAAGTGCCTATATTTACTTTTTACATAAAAGAAATAAGCTTAGTAATCACAGGTAGAAGTCACGTGTGCGTTGTTTACTTGTGCTATATTTGGCACAGTTTGCAGTAAAGAGTTGCTAAGGATGATTTTTTTGTAGATGGATACAAAACGGTTTTATGGTCGACAATCCAATCAAATTCCAGATTTAGTTGACAGCGAAGACGAAAGTTTATCGGATGACGATGATTATCGAAATATGGCAAAGTTTTCCAAAGTTTTAGTCGACGAATTTAGCAATGGGTGTTCCTATGAAAATGTAGATGACATTATTGAGGAAACTGATCATTTCGATAGTGAAGATGACGTTCCACTTTCTACCTTAGTTGTAGCAAGTAGAAAAACAAAAAAAAAACAAATATCACTTAGACTGGCAAGATAAACATTTGAATATTGTGGAACAAGACAGCACGTTCAAAGGATCTGAGTCCTTACCAGAGGAAATTTTGAATTTTGATACTATTTATCACTTTTTCAAATTCTTCTTTACCGATGATATACTTACATACATAACTGAACAAACTAATTTATTTGGTGTTCAATGCAGACCAGACAAACCACCAAATATATCAAAAGAGGAGATAAATGTGTTTATTGGTATTTGTATATATATGTCTGTAGTGCATTTACCCTCAACTAGAAGCTACTGGAATAGTTCGCTAAATATTCCAGCAATATCTCAAGCAATGACTTGTAACAGGTTTGAAGAAATAAAGCGCTTTCTTCATTTCAATGACAATGTAAATCAAAAGAAACACGGAGAGGCTGGTTATGACAAGCTATTCAAAATTCGCCCTTTTCTAGATAAAATCCGAGAAAAATATTTACTTGTTCCAAAAGAAGAAGACCTTGCTATCGATGAACAAATTATTCCCACCAAAGCAAAATCTACTTTGAAGCAATACAATCCTAAAAAGCCTCACAAATGGGGATATAAAGTTTTCGTACTTAGTGGCGTATCCGGCTTCAGCTATGATTTTGATTTTTTTTCTGGGCCAACCGAGTTGCTACCTCATCAACCAGATTTAGGAGCAAGCAGTAATGTTGTAGTAAAACTAACTGCTTCACTTCCAAGACATCAAAATTATAAAGTATTTTTTGATAATTGGTTTACCAGCATACCATTATTGATCTATCTAAAAAAAGAAGGCATTTTGCCTCTTGGTACTGTTCGGAAAAACCGTGTACCAGATTGTGAGTTTCCTAAAGAAGCTGAAATGAGAAAAAAGGGTAGAGGTACAATTATAGAAAAAGTCGCAAAAGTTGACGATGTTGATATATCTGTAGTTTCTTGGTTTGACAATAAAATAGTCACCACGGTCTCAACGTATGTCGGTAGCCAACCAATTTCAAAAGTACAGCGGTTTTGTCGAAAGGAAAAAAAGTATATTGAAATTCCACGTCCCAAATGTATACAGATATACAATAGCTATATGGGTGGTGTTGATCTCTTGGATTCCATGTTAGGGTACCACAGGATCCTTATAAGATCGAAAAAATTTTATCTCCGGATTTTTTTTCATTTCATAGACATGCTATGTTGCAATAGTTGGATTTTGTGGAGAAGAATTATTGGTTGCAAAAGTCCTGGAGATACTTGTGATATGTACTTGCCTTTGTCTGAATTCAAGTTAGGACTGGCAGAAATTCTCACCAGATCTAGTGTCACATCTAAGAAGCGTGGGAGACCAAGCCATTCTTTACAGCCACAGTTGGAACTAAAGAAGAAAAAATATCCATTTTCGCCGATACCGGCTCAAGAGATCCGTACAGATAACATGGGTCATTTTCCACTTTGGCACAATGATCGCCAACGATGCAAGTACCCCGAATGTAAAGGAAAATCACAAGTGTCTTGTGATAAATGTAACGTGACATTATGCCTGAACAAAGACAGAAACTGTTTTCGACGTTTCCATTTAGAGTAGCTGTAGCATTCCAAATCTTATAAATATATTTTGAATATAAAACTATCAAATCTAGTTTTTTTTTAACTACAAATTGTGACAAATTTGGCACGTGTCAGTATTTTGACAGTTTTTGACAAAAAAAATTACTATAGATTTTTTTGATTAATTTTCCTGCATTAAGATTTGTTTAAACTACTATGTACAAAAAAGTTATCAACAACCAAAAAATCATGCGGTAAGGGGTTAATGCTATTTTAAGAAATGGTCACTTTTCGTCGTAATGGAAGGTTGCCCAAATTGTTTTAATTTCTAAGGCTGGCAAACCTGTGAAAGAAGTGAAATCATACCGCCCGATTAGTCTCCTGCCTATCTTGTCAAAGATATTCGAGAAATTACTCTTGAAAAGACTGAAATCTTTAATTGATGAACTCGCGATAAGCCTTGATCATCAATTTGGATTTAAGAAAATGCATGCCACTACTGAGCACGTGCATCGCTTGGTAGAAATCATACATAGGACATATGAATGGAAAGAGTATTGTTCGGCAGCTTTCTTAGATATTTCACAGGCTTTTGATAAGGTATGGCATGACGGGTTGTTGTTCAAATTAAAATCTGAATGACAACACCCTTACTATCAGAATCTGAAAAGCTATCTTACTGATAGATATTTTCTGGTCAAGTACCAGGATGAACTGACAACACTGATCCAAATACAAGCTGTCCCTAATTTAGAAATACTTCAACGGTTTCAATCTAAAGTACTGAGATCAATTACAAATGCCACGCTACATCATGATATTCACATGCGGACAGTGTGCGAGGAAGCAAAACAAGCAAGTATCAAGTATCTTACACGCCTTGAAGCACATCTAAATCCTTTGGCATTAAACCTTTTGGATAGTAGTCACAAACGTACTGTCTAAAACGTGTAACGCCTTTAGATATAAAAAAACTCACATAGTTAATTGACTCCTATTTATAATAGTGAATTGTTTTCGCTTATTTTTATTCGTTAGTACGTTGCTGTAGGTTTCTAACTCATGCCTATTGTATATGATTACAACTTTGATTTAATATACATCTGGGTAGATTATGAAATTTACATGGAGTTACTAAAAAAAGTTAATTCTATATTATCCTACAAATTTATAAATGACTAAGATAATGATTTTCTATCTTTGGGTGTTAATTATTTTTTTATAAAATATTGGTCCAATAATTCGTTGCTTGACATTACCACCCAAACCCAATTTTAACTGGATACAATACTACTTTGATTAATTTGTGTGGATTATCTGCCGACTATGTTCTATAATTCTTCGAATTACCATAAGCAGACAAGTGAAACCTTGCTTCATCAGAATAGAAAGTAATTATTATGTCGGTCAATATTATTATGCGTATGGATTATCATTATTATTCCACTAACAAATCTGTATTTGTTGTCAAAAATCAAAAATCAGGTGGGTGAATTTGATTGACAATTATGTAGGTGTAAGTGTAGCTGTTTTTCAAGTTCTTACGAGAATATTCTAGAGTAGACGTAGGAAAAGTTAAGAGAACAGATTAATTATTGAGTGGAGCTTATCTATTAGTTGGAATAGACTACGTACGTAAATATGAAGACTTTTTTCAACAATTTGGTTCACATTTTCCAAAAGATCTGGTGTAACAACATTGGAACGACCAGTATATTTACCTTTAACCACATTACCAGTGTTTAAAACCCGATCAGGCACTCTAACAATGTATTGTGGATACATTTGGATAAATTGGTTATACTCGTAAGTCAACTGTTTGGAATATATCCAATTACCATCTTCATTTTGCAAGCTGCTTCCAAAATATGCCATTACAATAATAGTACTTTACTCGACAATAAACAGCATTTTGAAAGCAAAAATAGCTCGTTTTATTTATTGGCATGTTTGACTTTTATTTAGTCAAATTTTTGACGAATTTAAATTTAAATATTAGGCATTGCCAACATAAAGTTGAAGAATTGTTGCCAGCTTAAGAAAAAAAAATTAATTATTTATAGTCTCGCATTGTTATGAAATGCGACGATTAAATAAAAGAATTTTAACATACTGCAGAAGCAATAATAAAATTTCTAATTACTTAATATTTTTACTTTATTCGCTAAACAGCGTAAGCATAAAACAACTTTGAATCACTACAAGTAATCGAAATTCGACTTCAAAAAGAAAACATATAAGAGAATTAAAGCATGTGCGCAAATGTTCAGATGCCTGCCTCAAAAAATACAATAGTAGCGTGAATTCCCAACGCCTCATCTCTTAAACCCTAGTTTACATATTTCTTATTTTATTTCTACTTCTTAACTTTTAATTAAGATGTGTGTGTGTATCTTTCGATTTTTTCTATAATTTCCAAACCCATTTTTCTTGTTTTTGTCATTTGCACAGTCAATAGAAGCTCTTTTAGAACCATGTTTTTCCATATTTAATTAGTTGCAAACCGTGAGTGAATCATGACTTGTAATAAACTAATATCTAAAATTTATAAAAATTCCATTATATTCATTTAATTATGTCAAAAGTACAAAATATGCAATTATTTTAAAAGGTTGGTTAGAACTGGTGTAATAGACCATTAAAATTTAAATCTTAAATAACCTTTACGACGCGACCTTTTTCCGAAAATCCATTTTACCGGAACTTGATCCTTTCCCTTTTTAGATCGCCAAATCGTAAAACTTTTTTTTGAAATACCCAGCATTTTCTAGTACGTTTCTGTATTCTACTACTTAATAATATATACGTAAAGCGAATCCCTTTGATCCTAAATTTGAAATTACTCTTGTACGAACGTTTCGAAAATGCGATATAAGAAGAGCATATTTGTTGACAAGAAATTATGAAACTTGTTGAATATTCAAGTATCGACTTAAACTGCAAACAACGCAATGTAAATTTATAGTATTGATAATGAACTGGTTGTTACTCCACTTATATAAACTTCTAGAGCGGAAATAAGAAGATATTACACTTTCATATTTTGTTGGTCCCGTTTTAGTTTTAGGTGGAATTACTAATATTTAATTGTTAACTGATACTAACAGAAAAATCATTCAGAATTTCTAAATGTTTCAGTTTTTTACATCGTTTATGTTGTTCTGAAACTAGCGCCCAATCGTTTCAACTGAAACTGCAAAATATTGAATCAAGGTATACCTTATATCCCAATTACATAAGTTGTTTCTTTGGAAACGATTTGTGCAGAGTTATATATTGTGTTGAATTTTCGGTGGTTTTCTTCTTTTCACATATCTCGATAAGTAGCATTCCATTTTTTACAGTTATCTCTGTTTAGGGTTATTTGATAATTGTTGTCATGCACATACATCTATAAAGTTTTTCGTCAAACAGGAAATAGAATGATAAATCTGTCTATTTTAAAATAAAACTAAAACAACAGACAATAAATTAACAATAAAGTAAGAAAAATGTATATACAGGATCCGGCAACGAAGCGGGGACGGAAGATTACTCGCGTATTTGAAAGTTAGTCAGATATTTAGCCATCGGATATCCTTCCGTACCATCAAGCGCACGTTTTAAAAATATTTTGTTTTATACAGGGTGTTCCAGATGGAAATGCCAGACTATAGTTACATTTATTTAAATGGAACAACCTGTATATTAATAAATAAAATGATCCGCGTCTGAAAGCTGGTTACATCGATATAATGTTGTATGGGTCTAAAGTTGATAGATTCTGTGTAAATAATTATTTTACATAATAAATTGATACATTTCAGTTGGCTATTCTTCATAAGGAAAATCAAAAGATCCGAAACCAATAGAATAGAATATTTTCTACTAGTATGCATTTTCGTTGCTACGTGAAATAAATTCTGCAACTGCTCGCGTTATACAGGCTGTTCACAAAATCGAAGAAATCTCGTAATTTTTAAATGGAACACCCTGTATATTTTTAGCTCATTGAAAGGCCCCTTTACTACGCTTTCTATTGATACCTCATTTGATGCACCTAGGATGGATCATTTGCTAATTATTTCTTTTTAGAGTTGAATTAATTAAAAATGCTTGTATTTTTAGTAGCTAATTTGCGCTTTTAAACCTTCTGTAATATCGGATATTCAACAAATTATCCATAAATGGTATATAACAAGAAGAAACTCCATTAAGTACGAGAAACAGTTGATTTTCACTCAGCGGTGAAAGCAAACTTTAAATGAATATAAAGTAATATAGCATTTTCAATAGATTCACTGCTGATCAAGTTATCTGGTGTCAGTTTTAAGCTTGTATACTTAGGTAATAACCAAGTTGTCAAAAATTAAGTTATCTGGTGCTAGTTTAATAAAAAATTTGCACTAATTAATTTGTATTTTAAAGAATTTTGTGAAACCAACTATTTTACGAATACCTAATATGAAACAATACATACCTAATTAGCTTAACATAAATCGAAATCATGTAGGAAAGAATCAAGTACGAGTAGTATTAAAAGTTTGCACTATTTTAAATAAATACTAATTATAATTATTAACCACAACATCAAATTTAATTAACAAAAGTAGTAGCACAGTAAATAAAAATAAAGTTAATGTAAATAGTAAATGCAAATAAATCAAAGAAAACTTTCAAATGTCCTTCCATGTCTCTCAATACATAAATGACGCCGCCTGGCGAAATTCTGTTGAACATGCTGTAATTTTTCTTGGCGAACATTTCTAAATGCCTCTCTTATGCGTTGCATCATATTTTCCCTTGTTGTAGGAACTTCCACATAAACTAGAGCCTTGACATATCCCCAAAAGTAGAAGTCCAAGACAGTAAGATCTGGACTTCGTGGAGGCCAAGCGATTGGACCACCTCGTCCTATCCATTTGTCTTCCTTCCATCGCCCTGGTAACTCACTAACGTTAAGGCTGTAATGAGCAGGTGCACCATCGTGTTGCAACCAGAAAATTTGTCGGGTGTCAGCATCCACATGCTCAAGTAAATTAGGCAGTTCGTTCTGCAAAAATGCCAAATACGTATCGCCTGTAACGGTTCCATCGAAAAAGTACGGCCCAATGATATATGGACCAAGTACACCTCCCCAGACGTTAAGAGACCATTTATTCTGACTGTCTACATGACGTATCCAATGCGGGTTTTCTGTTCCATAATAATGCATGTTATGTTTATTTACCGCCCCATTACTTTTGAAAGTAGCCTCATCGCTAAACAAAATCTTTGTTAAAATATTTGGCATTTCTCGCATTTTATTTAACAACCAACCACAAAAGTCTGTTCTTTTAATGAAATCATCACCATGCAATTCCTGATTTAATTCCATATGGTACCTATGATACTTATGCCTTCTTAAAATTCTTCGTACGCTCCTATCTTCAATAGCTGTTACCTTTGAAATACCATCTATACTTATATGTGGATTTTCCTGTATTCTTAATAATACGGCCAATTCGCTTTTTTCATTGATTACCGGCTTATTTATTTATCTCTTCTTATAGGTTACACTACCAGTTTCTGTAAATCTCTCTAATAACCTTTCAAATGCTTCCGGTCTTGGCTTTCTTTCAAGGTTTGGAAATCTCTCTGCATATACTCTACTTGCTAGGAGACAATTTCTTGTACACTCCCCAAGAATAAATATCATATTCACCATTTCTTGAATACTAAAATTAGTCATTATAGGAATTTATTTTAAAGATTGAACGAAATACTGTGTAAGATGGAACGAAATTTTTGACAACTTGGTTATTAAGTATACAAGCTTAAAACTGACACCAGATAACTTGATCAGCAGTGAATCTATTGAAAATGCTATATTACTTTATATTCATTTAATGTTTGCTTTCACCGCTGAGTGAAAATCAACTGTTTCTCGTACTCAATGTGGTTTCTTCTTGTTATAGACAATTTATGGATAATTTGTTGAATATCCGATATTACAGAAAGTTTAAAAGCGCAAATTAGCTACTAAAAATACAAGCATTTTTAATTAATTCAACTCTAAAAAGAAATAATTAGCAAATGATCCATCCTAGGTGCATCAAATGAGGTATCAATAGAAAGCGTAGTAAAAGGGCCTTTCAATGAGCTAAAAATATACAGGGTGTTCCATTTAAAAATTACGAGATTTCTTCGATTTTGTGAACAGCCTGTATAACGCGAGCAGTTGCAGAATTTATTTCACGTAGCAACGAAAGTGCATACTAGTAGAAATTATTCTATTCTATTGGTTTCGGATCTTTTGATTTTCCTTATGAAGAATAGCCAACTGAATTGTATCAATTTACCAAGTAAAATAATTATTTACACAGAAACTATCAACTTTAGACCCATACAACTTTATATCGATGTAACCAGCTTTCAAGCGCGAATCAATTTATCTATTAATATATAGGGTGTTCCTTTTAAATAAATGCAACTTTAGTCTGGCATTTCCATCTGGAACACCCTGTATAAAACAAAATATTTTCAAAACGTGCGCTTGATGGCACGGAAGGATGTACGATGACTAAATATTTGACTAACTTTCAAATACGCGTGTAATCTTCCGTCCCCGCTTCGTTGCCGAACCCTGTATTGAAAATAAGCTCTTACATGTTTCGGTAAGTATTACCTTTATCAAAGAATTATAAATGACAGATATTAATGTCAAAGTTATATAAGTGATGTAGTCATGGTGAGAGATACAAATTCATAAATACATTCAATTCAATTAATAATAATTCATGACATAACAAAAGTTTGATATCAATTATAAAGAGAATGGTAAGTAATGAATTATTATTACACTTGCGCCCGTGGAGCGACTTAAGATATAAAGCTGTCGGCATTCGCCTAGGACGAGAAGGAAAACAACGAAAGCCTACTCGGACAACCAGTCAGGGATCTAAACACGGAACTGTCAGCATGATAAGCAAATGTACAGATATGTACATAACATAACAGCAACAGATATTATGATGGTAAATTGCATATCATTACATTATTAGGTTATCATATATACTGCTTAGATTTTTCATAGTAATATTAATCATTTCCTTAGTTTCTCTTTTCATTGTGTGTTCCTCTTTATCAATTGTTTGTGTGTTTTCAAAGTCGAAATGGTGATCGCGTTGAAATTTGTGTATAAATGAAGCAGTTTTGTCTGTTTTGGAATATTTGTGAGCTTGTATTCTTTTGTATAAATATTGTTCGGTTTGACCTATGTAGTAACTGTCGCAGTCGCGACGCGTTATTTTATAGACAACATGTGTTTCTCGATTTTTGTCTATTTTAGGTTTTAATTTAGAAAATAGATGTTTATTTGTATTGCTAAGTTTATATGTTGTAGCTATATCATACTTTTTAAAGTATATTTTATTTTCTCTGATAATTGTGGTACATATGGAATCGTGATATATGTTGTTTCGTTGTTTAAATTGATATTGGTGTCTGCAGTGTTTTATATTTGGTGAATTCTTTTTTTAATTGTTTGTTCTGTAAGTTGTGGTGGGTAGTTATTATCAGTTAAGATCGTTTTAATTTTCTTGATGTTATCTTTTCTGTATTGAGTATCTGATAGATTAACTACTCCATCAGCCAGATTATTTATAATCATTTTATTGAATACTGTAGGTGCATTTGAGTGGTAATTCCACTTGTTGTGAAAATTGTTGAATTTATTTAAAAGATATTCTATTTTATTTGTCGGTATGAATGTTATGATGTCATCTGCATATCCTTTAAAGAAAATGGGCTTGAAGTCTAATGAATTGATAATGCTTTGTTCCATATGTTCCATTACCAGATTTACAGTAGGAGCAGCTAAAATAGAGCCCATGGCAATACCAAATGTATGACTGTAGAAAGAATTTTTGTGTTGAAAATATGTATTGTCGAGACAGAAATGAATACCTCTAATAAATTCGTTTTTATTTAGTGATGTCTGTGGACTAACTTCATCCCATTTGGATTCTATTATATTTATATCTAGATTTGTAGAAATGTTAGTGTACAAAGATTCTACATCAAGTGATATAATTTTCTGATCTGTAAGTACTTTTTGTTCCTTGATGAAATTTTGAAATTGCCATGAGTCTTTCGTATGATATTCTGTTTTTCCTAACATCTTAGATATGCTATCTCCTGGGAATTTTGCTATATTATAAGTAGGGGCTTGTATGTTTGATTCTGTTGGTCTTAAGGGGATAGTATTTTTGTGGATTCTTGGTAATCCATATATTGATGGAGGTTGGGAATTAAAAATTCGAAGTTTGTTTTTAATGTTAAAATCTGTTAGGTTTTGTCTATGCCATTTATTTATTAAGTTATTATTTTCTCTTTGAATTTCCCCTTGGGATTATTTCTTTCTTTTTTGTAGGTGAATTTATCGTCTAATAGTTTTTCTATTTTTTGTTCATACTCCTTTTTAAGAATTATTACTGTTTTATTGATTTATTTTTACTACTCTGGAGAAAGCAGTTTATTTTGTTACAAAATTACATTATTTAGTATTAATAATTTTAGACAATGTGAAGTTATTCTAGTATGCTACTCACGTTTATTCGTCTAAGAATTAAATTTATGTGATGTATGTAATTAAAGTCACAAATATTTTTATTTTATAACAGATAATTGCCTTATTTAAATATTAAATAAATGTAGATGTTTTAACATATATGTACTTATACAGTAGAATATTTACTAAAAGTATTTTATGTAGAGACTACGTATTTAATTAATTTATAAAAGAAATACTCGTTGATTCAATGAATTACATAAAATAATTTAAGAATTATCAAAAAATAGATAGAAAACTATGTTTCCTACAACTTTTGCTATGACATTTTAATCATGAGTTTGTTATACAAAAATTACGATTACTAAAATGTCATATAAAGTATTAATCATTTTTTGCGGAGAAGAAACTTGTAATCTTAGAATATTATAATTTACTTAATAAATTTTGTTATAAACACTGATAAATGCTGATTTTCATATAAGGAAACCACTAATTTCGAAAACTTCAATTGGGATCAAATTAATGGTCAAAACGTTAAACTTTTAAATGCATTCATTATCTTTGCTTTTTCTATAGATATAAGTGATATATCAGAATAATTAAAACATACATGAGTAGGTAAACCCCACCAGTTTTGTATAATACAAAGGTATTTTTAATAATATAAAATATTATTAAAAATCTGGTGTGAAGAATTTACTTCTGCGCTCGGTCTGGATAATTACGGTGATAGGACGATGTGGTTCTTTTCTGTGAATGTGTCTCTGAATATCCTTTCTCCAGCAGGGGCGTACCGATGAGCGTGTAGAAAGGTGAAATACGTATCTACGTCTCTGGGGATGGGATATATTCGGACACGTTCACAGAAAATATTAATAGTGAACCTGCTTTGTGTTCTTCACACCAGATTTTTAATAATATTTTATATTATTAAAAATACCTTTGTATTATACAAAACTGGTGGGGTTTACCTACTCATGTATGTTTCAATTATTCTGATACATTACACATGCGGTTAAGCCGTAGTATGAGTGAAGACACAAACAAAAATGCAGTTTTCTAGAGAGATTGGCTGTGCCAACCTTTGGAAGGACGTCGTTACTTCACATTAATTATGTGGACGGTATGCGAGGTACTTCGGCTGTCTGACAACAGGCAGCGCCGAATTTACTTCTGCGCTCGGTCTGATTAATTACGGTGATAGGGCGATGTGGTTCTTTTCTGTGAATGTGTCTGGGAATATCCTTTCTCCAGCAGGGGCGTATCGATGAGCCTGTAGAAAGGTGAAATACGTATCTACGTCTCTGGGGATGGGATGTATTCGGACACGTTCACAGAAAATATTAATAGTGAACCTGCATTTGTGTTCTTCACATCAGATTTTTAATAATATTTTATATTATTAAAAATACCTTTGTATTATAAGTGATATAACCAATTCATTAATGTATAGCATGTAAATTATATACTAAAATTCCGACACTCAAAATACAGTAGCTACTACAATATATGTAATACTTTACTTATATATAAAGTTTCAATCACCTACGGAATGTAATTTTTCTTTAAATTTTGAATTTATAATTTATGTAACAATTATTAGAAACACAAACTATTTTAGCTTGCGAAAGTAATACTGATTGTCCATCACTGAATATTATTTTTCATAGTAGAAAACAAACAATAATAATATATTCGTATATGCATGCATATCTTATTTATTTAGAATAGCACATTTCAATTCGATGTAAATGTTTTTGTAACGGTTCTTGTAGGCATTTTGATCAAAAAAACGCTGATTAATTGAATATATATGTTATTTATGCATCTTGTTTATTTAGCAGTTTTTTTAATTTTCGGCCTTGACTTAGGTCAGTGTATGTCTGAAATTAGAAGAAAAATAGGTAGATCTTTTAATACTGGCATTCCTATTGTTACAAATAAATAGTGAAAATGCGAATAATTTTATTTATTTGGTGATACTTATTACAATGGATTCTCGTAACGTAAAGACCTAGTAGGTACCATTAATATTAGGCGAAAAAAATAGTTAACGAGAATGTACATTTCTTTACATAATTATTCACTAAACACAAATTAATAGAATAATATAATTTGTGTCGTAATGAATTGCTTATTTTCTTATTTAGAATAGCGGATTTTATTTAGGTGTAGATTTAGTTTACCGAACTTTCTGAAGTGACATCATCTAAATAATAAAGCGCTGATTTATGCCAATTGGTGTATTTTGTTTACATATTGCTGTGAATTGGGTACTCCACTATCCACAACTAGTATTCCCAACTAGGTTCCTCAGCCGGAGAATTTTCAAAATATGAGACTTCTATCTTCTCGGGTTCCAATTCGGAAAGTCGTGTTATTTCTACAATGAGTTAGGCGCCAGTGAAAAGTTCACACAAATATTTACTTATTTTATATATTGAGCTTGAACAGTAATATTGGTATGGCAAATAAATCAAAACAGGATAAAAATTTAAACTGAATATTTAATACAAAAATAAAAAATAAATAAGAAATCTATCTTCATAAATTATAAAGATGCTGTATTTTACAATAATACATGAGGTAAAAATATTCACTGTAATATTGACAGCTAAGTGAATGAAAAAACTTCCTCTTAATTACTCCGATCAAACTTAGCTAAAATAATAAAGTTTATTTTTAATTTCTCCCCAGAGAACCACACTGTATAATCAAATACTGATACACGATCAAAATTTACACATGCGCAATCAACATGTACAAAAAAACCTGAATCCACTCGAACAAATTTTTCAATTTTAATTATTACCAAGAAATGTTAATAATAATCTTTATTATTTATATTTCTAAAAATTAAATCTCTTAATTACATATATAAACTTCAATACAATAGAAATATAATAGTGATATTTATGAATTCATAAAAAATATATACTTACAAAAAAACTAAAATGTGGAGACAAAGAAGGTGCTTATACAGTGTCTTCCAACAGGGACTTCCGAACTTTGACAGTTGATAACGTTCATCTTGTTGACGCTACATCTGTCAAATTAGCTGTCACTTATTCAGTCTGTTTTGCCAAATCACCATGGACGGATACAGCATTCAACAACACGTGCAAATAATAAAATTGTTTTATCAAAATGGGTGTTCTGTTCGGGCAACGTACCGCGCGCTTCGCCCATTTTACGGTCGTCATAATCGTCCTACCGAGAGGACTATTCGCAATGTAGTGGATAAAATTGAGTCCACTGGTTCAGTAAACGATCAACCAACACCCGTACGTCGACGAAACGCAAGATCTGCCGAAAACATCGCCGCTGTCCGTGAGAGTGTGCAGGAGAATCCGAGGCAGTCGATTTCGCGTCGCTCACAAGAACTCGGCCTTTCGCAGACCACAACTTGGCGAATTTTGCGTCGTGACTTGGACCTGCACCCGTACAAAATTCAACTGACCCAGGAACTGAAGGTAAACGACCATAGACAACGACGTGTGTTCGCTGAATGGGCTCTGGAGCAGTTGGCAACTGACCCTAATTTTCATCGAAAAATCATCTTCAGCGATGAGGCCCATTTCTAGATGAATGGGTACGTGAACAAACAAAATTGTCGAGTTTGGGACGATACCAATCCACATGAGATCCAAGAGCGTCCAAAGCATCCGAAAAAGTCACTGTTTAGTGTGGATTTTGGGCTGGCAGCGTCATCGGTCCATATTTCTTTGAGAACGACGTTGGCCAGGCCATCACTGTCAACGGCGAGCGCTATAGGTCGATGATTACCAACTTCTTTTGGCCTGAATTGGATGATCTGTACACCAACGGCATGTGGTTTCAACAGGACGGCGCTACGTGCCACACAGCTCATGCCACATTGGATATTCTGCAGGAGCGATTTGAGGGCATGGTCATCTCACGTGGAGGTGATGTGAACTGGCCACCGAGATCGTGCGATTTGACCCCGTTAGACTTTTTCTTGTGGGGTTTTCATAAGTCGCAGGTGTATGCGAATAAGCCACAAACAACAGCGGTCCTCAGAGCCAACATAACCCATGCCATCGGTCAAATTCAGCCTGATTTATGCGCCAGAGTCATGGAAAATTGGACATTTCGGATGCGCTCCACCCAGAGAAGCCGTGGCGGACATTTGAACGATGTTATATTCCACACATAATGGCATCAATTGGTCTTTCAAACGAATAAAAAATTTCGATAATATCTCACACACACTTTGTTTTATTTAAATTTAAAGATAGGAAGCGCTTAATGAAAGACCCGTTATTATATTAATCAACAATATCAATAAAAACACTTATAAAACAATTAACCGAATTAATTCAATATAATTAATTATATTACACCAAGCTACCTTCAAGTACGAGCTATAAAATCTGTCTCCCTGAATTTACATAGGCCTCTCGATCAGATCGTCCTCGAATAACTAGTTTTTATCACACGTTACATTAAATTTAAATACATTCAAGATACAGTGAAAGTCAAAAAATATGTACATGTATTTAAAATTATTTTTAAATATTATTTAAAAAAAAATCCATAGCACATCCCCAAAAATATATAATTAATAAGCCTGGACATGTCAAAATCTTATTCATTATATAGTTTTCCGCATTCACTGAAAATTGTCAGTTTCTTACACTCACACTAATGTTCCCGCACTCAGCCGATGAACAGTTTCAGTCTGGGCCTTCTTCCCCAGTACGCACCTGTGAAGCGAACAGTTGCAGAGCACCAATGTGATATCATTTACTCTTCTTGACGACGTCTACCAAGACAACGGCTTCTTATAAAACGGAATTTCCAACTTCGAATCTATTTCTGCTTTTACTTATGTCATTTTGATTGTTGACATATTATTTTTCCCATACATCACAGTCGAAGAACACTCCAGAGTAAACAGTATTCGGCGAATGGATCTTATCTTCAACCTCCTGGACATCTCTCACATGGATGGCGTATGGAAGGGAAAGAAATACATATTTGTAACATTGCTTGTTTTACATAAACATCATTAACTACCGCATGTAACTTTAATCGCTAATATTTTTCATAATTAAATCGTCGCGCACAACAAAATTTTTATAATTATCTTGATTCCTTAAAACCTCTATTAAATTATCAAAACTTTCGACAATTGCGACATCACTTGCATTTACTCTTAATACAAATTGTTTATTAAAATCAGGCAATATCAAAACTAACTGATTATAAAATTCATTCTTTAAATTTTCGAAAGCTTTTATTCTTTCCTCATTCCAACTAAATTTAACATTTTTTTAAACATTTCATACAATGGTGCACTTGTCTGTGCCAGGTACGGAATAAAACGTTTATAATAATTAATTATGCCTGAAAACCCTCTTAACATGCTTACATTTTTAGGACGTGGATACTCTTTAATCAGCTCCAGCCTACTTTGATCCACACTGACATATCTATGACTTAAATTATATCCCAGAAACTTTGTTTCACTTTTAAAACATTCACACTTCTTAATATTTAACTTTAGACCTTCCCTTATCACTACTAGCGATTCACATATCTAGTTTTACCACGTTCTATTACACCATTTTATAACATCTTCTTTACTTCTTTTTCTACTTGTTGTTGCATATTTTTTTGAATGGGATAATTTTTAAGTTTGAAAGGTTTTGTATCGTCTACTTCCAATGAATGTTGGTAATTTCTGGCTATACTGGGAAACTTGTTTACTAATTCAATATTATTTTTAATTATTAATTTAACTTCTTCTTCATACTTTTCATTACAATATATTCTTAACGAATCAATATCTTCGGGAATTTCCACTCCTCCATCATTTTCTTTATCCATTTCTTCTAAAACCATTAACTCCTTTTCTTCCAATGCTCCTACTTCAACTTCATTTTCTTTAACCTTCATTTTGTTCATATTATTTATTTTATTCATACAATTCATTTTCTGCATACAATTTATTATTTTTTCTTCCTCTCCAGCCTCCTGGATCCACGATACTAATATATCGATATTAATATCTATTATTGCTTTAATTTTTTCTAACAAGTCTATTCCCAATATCCCATCTCTTCCTAAACCTTTGACTACTATAAATTCTCCGATAAATTTATGGTTCTCTACTTCAAATTCCATAACATAAATTTTATTAACTACAGCTATTATTTTTTTAGTAGCTGATACAATTGTAATTTTTCATGTGGGTACATATTTCCCTTCCTTATTCTTTATTAACCATTCAACAACTTCTTCATCCAAAAATGACGTTTCACTACCCGAATCAATTAGCAAATAACATTTCCTTTTTCCTATCTTAACCTTAATGTGTGGCAAACTAGTATTTATCGCGCCTCAAGGCATCATTGCCGAAACATGTAGGGTTGTTTTAAATATATATATACTTTGAAGTAATAAACCAGACCTTTAATCGCCGACTTATTAAGTTTACCATATATATATATATATATATATATATATATATATATATATATATATATATATATATATATATAGCTGACGTTCAAATCAGCCTCCGTATAGTTATATAGCAAAGTGACATCCTCGAATATACGAGTATATAGGGTGTCGTCGATGCTACGGTGCTTTTGGCCTCCGTATAAAAATTTTGCACATCTTAATACAGGTTTGCATCCGTATACAGCAAAGTGGACTCCTTCCAGTGTTGCCTAAGATATTTCTTCTTGATCTCGTGAAGCTCTACTATTCCTTTATAAAACTAATCACCAAAGCAAACGCTTGCATCTTTAGAGTAGGTATTCGGTAACGCGAGCCGTATTTACTTATCGAAGTAGTTTTGTTTTGGCTATACGAAATTTCACACAATTATTAAAATAATAAATAAAATTGAGAATGTTGTATATATGAATATGTATTTGATTTCAATTTGTCAGTCTGTCTTCTCGAGGCTCTCTCAAAAGATACATAAAGTGTATAAAAGAGTGAATTAAAAATTTTTGTACCATTTTGTTGCAAAGAGCAATGTCAACATTTGTCTTATTTGTATTTATCGTATTTTTTGTAAATTACGGCATTGGAATAAATCTTCTACCATGTACGGATCAAGTAACTCAAGCAAATATGTTAATGGCACGTAACATTATAAGGGATTCCACCCCGCCAGGATACATCTTAGATAATGTTGAACCTCAAGTAACAAATGGAAGAAACCCACATCGATGGATAGGAATATTTAGTGTAAATGATAATAACTATTACTGTGGATGTCAGTTTATAATGGCTGTGAAGAGAGAATTTAAACAACGCTGTCCTGCAGAAAGTGAAATTCGCGTTGTCTGTGTCAGAAACCGTCCCAGAAAACAGAGATTTCTAGTGGAGTTTTTGGTTAATTGTTTTTCCATAAATATTTTAAATCGTCGAAGGCGAGGAGTGGACTATCAATGTTATTCTCAAGGATACACCACTGAGAAAGGATGTAGCTATTTTATATCAATTCTTTTTTTCATATTTAGTATTGTAAATTTAAATAAAAAAATTCAAATTTTTACGATTTTGTTTTATTCAGCTGAGTTTAGTTTTAGCAGCAGTTTTAAAACTATGTATTTTAAATGTATTAAAAATAATGTATTTTTAATAATTAGCATAATGCAGAAAAATCACAATATTAAAAAATATGCATACCTTAGCAGTGGTAAAATACAGTAACATATTCAACACCATGGTATTTTGTACTTCTATTAAAATTTAAAAAATATTTTCTTTAGTAGATGTACCTATATCATGTAGTTTTCAATCGAGCAGATTTGTTCTGAGAAATGACAAGGTAGGTAAGATTTTAGTTTAATTATCACATTTTTTAATCGATATCTCGGGAACTAATAAATCAAATTGAAAAAATAAGTTGTAGTGTAAAAAAAAAGTATGTTCTAAAATGAGGTGCCACTTCATTCAACATTTCAGTAACAAACCTTACCCTTTGTTAATGCCTAAAATGATAATAAATATCATAAGAGCAGCTTGTGTCGTTTTTGTCGTGCCACCTATTTTTGTTTGTTCTTATTTACGTTGTTTACACGTAATTATTTATTGGATACAAATAAAAAACATTTCAAAGCTTAAATTTTTAGTATAGAAATTTTAGATATTATTTTTTTACTTACATTTATTTTTGTATACAAATTTTAGATTAATGGCAAAAGATTATGTCTTCTTTAAATATGTAATTAATAGTGTCACTTTTGTTCAGCTACACATTTATGTACAAATTAATGTTTATACATAAAGCGTTGCAATTTTATGCTGTAGCTATTTTATTAGAAATTGTATTTTCTTCAAAACATTATAATTTTCATCATGGTATATTGTAATATAGTCAAACTGAAATATTAAATATACTTTTTGAATATTAATAAAAGTACTAAAAGCAGCTTTTGGTTTTGAAAATAAACACAAAGAGTATTAAAAAATTATAAACTTTTATTTGTTTCTATATTTGTCACAAACATACACTTTCATGGTAGGATAGAGTTTATTGATTGATGGTAGCAAGCTACTTTCGTAATTTAGTTGACATTAAAAGCAAAGCTCTTTGTTTATCAGACAGCGCTAATTTTGCGTGTTTACGCATAACTACATACCCATTTATTGGATTATTAGTTTCGGGTAATCCAAACAGAAATTCATTATAGGCAAGATCGAAATTGTGTCAGACACTTAATAAATATTCAATTGCTTGAACTACCTTTTTATCAAAAAGCACTGGCACACCCCTTCGACGCTTTCCTCTGATTACAATTCTTTTGAGTGACTGATATACAATTTTTTCAAAATTTGTTGAAGCCTTCTCAAATTCTATAGACGGTATCGAATCATAATTTTTTTGAAAACACTGAACTGTCATTCTTTAAGGTTCACCCACTCTTCTTTTATTAAATATTATAAGGCTGCAAAAGATTCCATCCAATAAATAACGGTATGCTCGTAAATTTTCTGAATTTTCGGCTAAGGAAACCCTTGCCTTTCTTGTTAACTCCTTCAAATATTTATCAAATTTCTTAAAAATACTAAAATTTTATAAAGCAAATATAGATAAGAAAATATTTACCATAATATCCTCCGCTATAAGAATTAAAGATTGTTTATCAAATTTGTTAATAGCTAAATTTTGTGCTGCTTCACTTGATACTTCTGAAACCCGGTCTCTGTCAATAAGAGGTTTTAATGTTTTTAATTTATCAATTTTCTCTTTACAGCAATTTTCCTTGCTTCACTTGATACTTCTGAAGCCCAGTCTGTGTCAATAAGAGTTTTTAATGTTTTTAATTTATCAATTTTCTCTTTACAGCAATCTTCCTTCTGAGTTTCAAGAGATACAGCTAAATTTATTGCGTGTTTAATCAAAATACCCAATTGAAGACCTAAGGATGGAGACTTATATAATCTTTGGTTTTCATCATATTCGACAATTGTTTTATTAGCTGTGATTAACGATCGAAAACAGTGGGGATTTAAAATCTAGTAAATTAAGTGATAAATTATTCCTAGTTTTTCTTACGCAAATTAGTAAACAAGCTAAACGTCGCATATATCTTTTTGCGACAATTAGCTCATGTTTTTCTCTATGACATTTAATGTATCGGCGCGCAACTTCACAAATTACCTTCGTTTTTTGCCACCATGGAGATATTGTCGGCTCTCATCATAGCCAAAAGACCGCTTACTCTTAATGGATCATTAGGACCAAAAGGCTCAACCATTAAATTTTGGCCTTCAATCTGAGCGTTAACACGCGCAGAAGGATAGGAGTTAAAAAACAATTTTTTTGAATGTCTTCGCAAGCTCGTAGATTTGTAATAGCCTCTACAAAATATGCAAAAAATGTAATTATATGAAGAGCTGCTCGGTAAAGACATAACAGGAACTATTTTTGCTGTGCAAAAGTCACCCTCCCTGCGAATTTTATCTACTATCTTCTTCCTTTGATTTGACTTTTTTTCTAGATTCATAAACTTTTGTACATCCAATTCCTCAGAATGATTTCTTTCCAAATGCCTAGCAAAATTGGAAACATCTTGACAACAATAAAGACAATAGTGTTTCCTTTTTATTCTTGTGCCCCTTGATATTTTAAATGACTCATGTTTTTTGACTGGTTATTAGAATGAACATTTTCATTCTCCACATCTTCGTTTGTGCTAATCCCCAAATGCGAAATTTCCAAGTTTTCTTGTATTTTAGTGATATTGTCTTCAGAATTACACACAGAAGAGAAGGGGAACTACTTTTATTTGAATCAGGTAAATATTCAGAATCTGTTCCTAATACACTTATATCTGTATCTGGGTCTGCTTCTGGCTCAGGCTTGCTTAAAACTAAAAATATTTTGTGAGTATTAGACATTAAAATAATTTTGTTTAACTATTAATACTTCTTATTTATTAGTTTTTCATTTTTTATATATTATAATAATTTTCAAAAATAAGAAATTGTTTACAGTAATTTCTTATAGCCTGTATACATATCAGTTGGCTATAATACTCGTATATAGGATTTAAGGCATCAATGAAAAGGTACGTTTTACATTCTTGAAGTGTAGTAAAACGGTAAATATTCAAGCTTTATATTACGGTACAAATCATCTTGTATAATAAATTAAAATAATAATAATTTAATTATTTAATATTATTCTAGCTAGGATGTTTTCAAATTGTTAACTCAGTTTAACGCTGTTTCTGTACATTATGTACATTAATATAATAAACGTTTTAAGTATTATCTGTGCACGAAAATCGGCGGAAAAATCTTCATCTGTCAATTTTCAGAATAATCTCTATCGCTACGTTTTAACTTTACATTTTAGTCTATTTTTGTTATTTAAAAGTAGAGTAAAATACAAAATGTTTATCTCATTTTAATTATTCTTATATTGCTGTAAAAATATAATTGAATGTATCTTAGGCGTCATTTCAAAGTTACGTTGCTAAAGACAAAATATTGTTTGTACTCATGGCCTAATATGCTGCTTCCTGTATTTTTTTAATTTTATAGCGTTACATTTTTTCACGCGTTTTGAAGCAATCACAAGAAATGTTAAATTATAACCGTTTTTCTATCCCAAAATTGAATAGTGCAATAGTCCTCTTTTCGACGATGTGAAAATACGATAAAATTGAGAAATACAGAAATATATCAAATAAATTGTCACTACTATTTAGTTAAAAACTTTATCCATTAAAAAAATAATAATAAAAACTTTAATATCAATGTTACTTAATTTTATATCACCCAGAATATATTCGGAAAACCTTTATCTTATTATTTACCTTATATTTACATTTTCTTAAACATACATATTATCCATTTTTTAGACAAACGCTTAATCAATAAAATTGAGTTTCGGCAACGCATATATGCTTCCCTGACGATATTATTCTCTAACAGTAAACAATGAAACTGTTTCGTCACAATAATACGGATATATGTTCTTCTCTGTTGTTTCTAAGGTATTTCTTTCTCTGTCAAGTTTGAGCGTTAACTCTTCCGAAAAGGATTTTACCATTATCTAACAACAGTTTACAATAAAGCATTCGAGAATAAGATAAAGGTAGCTATTTATAGAATCCAACGTTGTAATATCTCCGGATGCCATATTAACCGTGTTATGTATTTGTTGGGCATATACGCACAGTCGATAGCAGCACTTCCCTTCGGTAGTTTGCTAAACTAAGATGTATAGAAAAATCCAAAATAGCTTCCAATCGGCCTCCCGCTGATTTTGTATTTTTCTTGGCAAGTGGACATCAGTGATGTCGAAATAATAATCAAACGGTCTTTGCAAAGTGGCCTCCGTGTATCGGAGCTCACTTTGTCACGGAGGTCACTTATACCGCGATTTTAACATGGGAGGATCCCAATGTGTACTGTGGCTATATATATATACATATATATATATATATATATATATATATATATATATATATATATATATATATAAATATAATATCTTCGTGACCTTGGTATGATAAGGTAAACTTAATAAGTCGGCGATTAAAGGTCTGGTTTATTACTTCAAAGTACATATATATATTTAAAATAACTCTACATGTTTCGGCAATGATGCCTTTGTCAAGAGAACACAAAATATAAATGTATTTATATTTTGTATTCTCTTGACAAAGGCATCATTGCCGAAACATGTAGAGTTATTTGAAATATATATACTTTGAAGTAATAAACCAAGCCTTTAATCGTCGACTTATTAAGTTTTCCTTATATATATATATATATATATATATATATATATATATATATATATATATATATATGTATATGTATATGTATGTATATAGGTATCGCTTTTAACTTATTTTATTCAATATAATACGGTCGATAATTTCTTTTAAATTATTTATTTGTATAAGAAAATTAATACTGGTAGCCGTAACTTTGTGGTAATTCATTTTGAAAATAATAAAATAAAATAAAACAATAACTTTGTTTTACCACTTTATTCACATATAATCGTGACCGCGGTTTCGACATACAATGTCATTATCAAACTGCAAAAGTTACAGGCCTACATAGAACTTATAAATAACACAAAAATATATGGGGGCGGTTTATGATGTTATTTAAAATTACTACTATATACTTAACTATTATATGCAACATTGGAAAAGAGGTGTATATATAAGATCCAACTGGTCGTTTAAAACGATATCTATTGTGTTGGTCCGGCTTTTAAAAATCTCTAGGGCCTCTAAAAGATTTAAATTACGGCCTTTCTCGGCCACATGCAATATTTTATGATGACCAAATGTATGCCTTTCTGTAATAAGATGGTTTGCGAATGTTGAATCTGTCTTCTTTAGTTTATATGACCTCCTGTGTTCTTTTTCCCGTATAATAAAACTTCGACCAGTCTGACCTATATATACACTTTTACAATCATTACAATATAATTTATACACTCCTGATTTGTTATCGATATCTGTTTTAGGTTTTGCGTTAAAAATGAAATTACTTGTTTTTACATATGGTTTGTAAGCTACTGTAACATTACGATTATTTTTTGAAATTATATTTCCAATTTGCTCGCTTATTTTACCGAAGTAAGTTAACGCGACAAATTGTTTCAAATTAGCACTATCTTTAGGATATACTAAACTAAGGGCCACTTGTAACTGTTTTTTCTTTAGTATACTGTCAATTACGCTACTTTTATAACTATTGTTTACCGCTATTTGTTTTATAGTATTGATTTCACGAACAAATGATTCATTAGACAAAGGAATATTAAATGCTCTATGTATCATAGAATTAAAAAATGAATGTTTGTGTGTCTTAGGGTGTAGTGAATCTTTGGGAATAATGCAATAAGTGAAAGTAGGTTTACGATATATATCAAATTTTAAGCTCTGATCTAATTTGTTTAAGTTTAAATCCAGGAAGTTAATACTGTTATTCTCTTCTATTTCTACTGTAAAATTGATATTAGAATGGATTGAATTTATGTAGTTCAGAAATGTTTGTAGTTGTCTATGAGTACCCTTAAAGCAAGCTAGGATGTTTTTAATTAGAAAATTTCCTTGTAATAATTTTTATTATATTTATGTAGGTCATTTCACTTTCAAAATTCATTAATTTATTTGTAGAACCGAAGATAATTAACTTGTTTGATAAAAATTAATAACATATGGAAACCTATTTTGCCGACCCGTATTTAGTTTAAATTTGAATTAGTTTTACCGCGAAAGTCACTCATTACTCATTATATACTATAACCATATGAAATTAATAACAATTAAAAAACATAATTTAAGATATTCATAACTAATAATGTAATTTTTCCTACTGTATAATGTAATTTCGGATATAAAAACAACTTATTTATGCAAATAATCCATACAGAAGACGAGATTAATAAAAACATCCGAACAGAGAAAAGAGAATCCCAAAAGAGAAAAAATTAACGACGATATAGAAAAGCACGCTAAAAATTCTTCGAAAATGAATATTAAAATTTAAATGGTATAATCAATATTTACTCACCTAAAAAACACCATGGTTATTAGTACAACGTGTTTATTCAACGATTAACATATAAAAACAAGCAGCATCGAAGATTTATCAGAGGAAAAACCGAAAAAGCAAGTTGGCGTCCTCGCACAATTAAGTTCCGCCGTATTGCCGTTCAAGATCCCTGATCTATCCCTATCTGATACGAATTCTAGAGTACAGTTGAATATCACGTACCCTACCACAGGAAGACAAGTAATTAGCTAATTCAAATTTATGTTTTATATCAAAAAATACGAACATAACCCAACTTCTCAACTTTACAATTTATACAATTTAACTTATATTTAGCTTAAATATATCAATTATATAACCTTACCTTGCTACTGAATGGTCGTTCCTATAATTTAGTACTTAAACCTAGCAAATATTTATCACTATTCAATTAATTTAATGAAAAACTCATTTATTCTTTGATTTTACTTATGTTTAGTACTGCATTTGGCTTTAATATAACGTTTATGTATGTGTTCTGCCCACAGCCAGAACAGCTGTTTTGGTTTGCTATAAAATAATGATGAATACTGTTTATGATAACTTTTAAGCCTGTTAGACCTTCATTTCGAATACAAACTTTTATTTATGCATTACTTCATATTAATATCTTGTTTGTTAGTGTTAATTTTGAAACCTTTAATTAAATATTCATTCTTTTGAATAAACATCGTTTCTTTTATACAATAAGGCTTGATATACGCATTTAAAACACATTATTATACAGAAGGACCGGCTCACAGATATAAGGTCTCAAGCTTCCGCACTTAGCCCTAGGTAATACACTAAATTGATTATAGCACCTTTGGTCTAAAATCTGGCGCCTAATTAACAACAATAAATTAAAATCTATTTATTGTAAATCGATTCGCTCAAGTACAAATTAGAGTGACATCTGACTTTTATAGAAATAAATAAGTATAACCGAAGGTAGGTAGAATTCTATCAAATATAATTTATCTTTGTATATTTAAACCATTAAATTCTCATCTTTGAATATATTTCTATCTATCAATTCATCACTTCATTATTATGTCGACAACAACAATCATTCATTATATTACAACAATGTAAGTAATGTAAGTATGTAAGATGTAATTTCATGAAGAAATGTTCTCTTTGAACACTAATGGGTAATCACATTTTATGAAAATCAGAAGCAGTTATTGTAACCAATAGAAAGCAACATTGAAACAACAGTAAATATTCGAAAATTACTTCATTCTCCTGAATACACGACTGGCAACGACGAACTAAATTCTCCTGCACACGTAAGAAATTCATATTATTTCTAATATGAGTTATAGTATCTCGAATCTTCTGCAATAACTGAAGATGATCATTTTACTTCCACAGTATAAGCAAGTTGCTCGAAGTGACCTCATACATCAAAATCGCAAGGATTTAAGTGAGGTGATCCTAGATGGCTATGGTATAGAACCTCCGTTACCAATTTATTCATAACTAGTATGTAGGCATTCAATCACTTGTCTTACTCGGTGACGTGGACTCCCGTCATGCTGATACCACATATATTACATCAGGTGAATTAGAACATCTTCCAGAAGATCAAAAAATGTGGTGCTCAAAAAGTTATGCTACCTCTCCGCATTTAAAGTTTCATCAAATACATTTAGTGTGTTCTTTAATAAACCACCCTAAACACGTTCGCTAAATTTCTGCTGAAAATTACGCGTTTTGGCGTATATGGATTGTCCAGAAACCAAATGTGGTGATTTTGCAAATTGTTAATACCGTCTCTTGAAAAATGAGATTCACCTGACCATAGAATTTTTGAAAGAAAGTTGCTATTTCGAGGGTGTTGTTGCAAAATCCAATAACAAAAACTTTGTCGCTTCTCGCGATGTAGTGATTGCTACACAAAACTTTGTGATAGCTCTAAATTTGGTGCTAGACGTCTGATACTACTTTTCATTTCAATTATAGAATTCATAACGTTTCCAAAATCTTCAATATTTATATCATGGAGGTGAATGCACCTTGAAGGAACGGCAGTACCAGTAATGCGAAATCTTCTAAAAGCTGTACTTAATATCGAATGAGCAAGTTAACGCCTATTAAGAAATCTGTTTCGATATTTTCTCGTTGCATTACGAGCGTTTTCATTGCAAAATCCAATACATAAAAAGAATGTCCGTATATTCTTCATTAGAAAATGCATTCATTGCTAAGTACAACTGCACAAGCACAACTTTTAAGAAACCGTGACAGAAATTTTAGACATTCTAACCTGTCAACTATTATTGACAGGTTATTTTTTTTACTAACTTTTGTTATGATACTACTACTATTAAATCCTTGCGTTTTTTTAATTTATGGGACAAACAACTTGAACATTTACTTTAATCTAAATGTTGCTTTCTATTGGTTAAAATAAATGTTCAATTAGTGTCATTAGTGTTCAAAGAGATAATTATTTTAAACACTATATAGCTTCTTAACAAGAAAATATACAACCTATATTCATATGAACATTTATTGATGAAATTACATCTAGTTTTCATTGCCAAGGTTTGTAAAGAGTCTACTAAATCAGCCTGTATACCTAATGATACAATTTCAAATTTGTTTTTGTACCTATATTCTCATACTAACCCCAAGAGTGGGTTAATATTTACGGCCTTTTTTGTGTTTTTATTTGTTGCTTCTATGTCATTTATATAGACAAAATCCACGGAAGAATTCTTCACAATGAAACCACGATTCGTAGCGTGGTTCTCTAAATATGCTAAAATATTGCTGCTAAAATATTCTACCAATAAGTTAGGAAACGTGATCAACAGTGGCGTAACTAGCGTGGGTGGCACCCGGGGCGAATATTGAGGCGTCACTCAAAGAATGAAAACTTTTAAAATTATTAAAAATTCGATACGCGTAAAGTATGATTTTTTAATGAATACAAATGGGTCATTAATAATTAAGTTACAATATTATGATAGTTACCCAATTAGAAACTGTAACATTGGTTGCTTTTAAATGTATTCTCAACCTTGGTATATCTAAGGGAAGTTCTATTTCTGATACCTCATCATAAAAACAGGTAAATTTTGATATAGCTGATTTCAACTTTTCATTGTTTACCAAAGGCAAAGTATTTGTCTGCACAACTTCAAACAATGAAGTCACATCTTGCACGGACTTTGATCTAGTTCGGAGTTCAATACTGAATCGGTCGAGACATTCAAACATATCCTTTTGAAGTTCAGCTCTCAGTTTCAGACCTGCATAGGTGGCCAACTCACCGGCCATTCATTTTTTAGGACGAATTCTTCTTTCCATTGGAATGTCGTAGTCCTTTGATTGTTTATAGTAAGATCTATTGCCTCTTCTACAATGTGACTCGTGTTTATCCTCAATATAAAGCCTCTATTTTGATAGCTGATTGATCAACACTCAAGCCTTTACTTTGCAATGCAATCTAAGCACAATTTATTTCCCTTAGTACATCATTCCAAAAGAAAAGGTAGCGAAGAAATGTGAAATTACACACAGCAAGCATAAGGTTCTGTGCAACACTTCTGGTCTCTAAATTTTCTTGTTGATCACATAATTCCGTAATTGCAGCTACAATGTCATCGAAATTTTCAGCCAAAACTTTCACTGCAGCATAATGAGCACTCCAATGCGTTGTTGGGAGTCTAACTGATACTTTGCTGTGTTTAGCAAGCACTTCTCGGCAGCTAGTGGAAGCAGAAAAAAAAATGTAAAAATTATCTCTACTGTTCCGAGAAATGTTACGCATAATACATTTTGTGCAAATGAATGTTGGCCACATAAATTAATTGAGTGATCTATACGCCCAGGAAAAATTGCTTTGTTTTTTTAATAATAGCTTGCACTCCTCCATGCCATTCGTAACAGCTACATTATCATAGCCCTGGGAACCACACAGCATAATATCTAAACGGTCATTTTCGAGCTTCTTGAAAATTTCAACACATAAATCAGGGGCTTTTTTTCCATGTAAAGGAAAAATTCCAAGGAATACTTCTTTAACTTCCACTTTTCCATTATCAACTCTCACATAACGAGTCACTTCCGACATTTATTTGATCAACATGTGAAATGTCAGGTGTACTATCAAATGTAATTCCAAAATATTTAGCAGATTTAATTTCATTAACAAACTTAAATTTTACGTGGTTCGCTAAAACAGTTAAGAATTCATTTTGTAACTATGAAAATAAAAAGATCAAAATTTTTGGAAATCCTGACTGACCGAACCACTTAACCAAAAACGACAGACGTGTACACTGAAAAAAAAAATCAAAACCATACGCCAATAAAATTCGCAAAACTATAGTCATTATATAACTGCCACTTGTAAACATTTAAATCTGCAGTAAATAATTATTTATTTCATTCATAGCTTACATGCATTTACAAATTATCACAATTGATAAATTAATTTATCTAGTATGGAGAACTTAATTAAAATGGCCTCAAACGTAAGTGATTTATCGTTGAAAAACATTGTGATGATTTGCGAAAGTTTTTATTTTTTCCACGGTCGGACGTCACCCCCAAATAGGTGTCTCCCGGGGCGGGCTACCTCTGACGCACTCCCCCTCTAGCTACGCCAGTGGTGACCAAATAATGTATTTAGTATAGCGTTTGAAGTTTTTAATACTTTCAAAATAGCGACAATGTAAAATGTCTTGTAAAATCCTGTTATTTTTAATAAAATGATATTATTCAGCCTGGAATCCTATGGATTTATCGTCTTTTCCTGTTTTCGGGGTATAAAAAGACTCTCCTAAAGATGCTCACACCTTACATAACAGAGGATCAAATCCCCTTATAGCCCAAGCAACTGGTACATTTTTTACAGTGCTTGCCTATACCACAGTGAGTAGTTTATTCCGGTACCTTCCCTGAATAAAGGTTAATTTAAAATTAGTTGGACTGTCGAACATCCTTAGTTTACAAAAACGAGGATTCTTTTAATAAATCGATAGAGAAATATTTTATATTCCCTCATCCATTTAAGATAAGGGAATATATATGAATATCTGCAAGCTTTCGACGAATATTATAAGCAACCAAATCCTTCAAAATCCAAATCATGTGCCTTTCAGTTGTGTAACAAAGAAGTGAATAGGGAATGTTGAATTTGGTGTTACGCGGATCAACACCACCCCAACCCTAAATATCTAAGCGTAGCGTTAGACCGGCCTCTGAGATTCAAGCAGCACCTCTATAAAACTAGTCAAAATGTGAAGACCCGCAATAATATATTACATAAACTTGCTAGAAATTCATGAGGAACAAATGGGGACGCCTCGCGAACGGCACCCATTGCTCTTCTTGACTCTCCTGCTGAATACTGTGCTGCTGTCTGGTATCGAAGCCCTCACACCAAGCTAAGTTAGATCTACTCCTAGTCTCCAGCTAGCGATTCTAATATTGCCCCGCCGGATATCAAACATCTCACTGCAGCACAAAATGAATGGGCCAAGATTATCAACAACATTGATCTTCCCATACACGATAATTTGAAGAGCGTCCCCAAGACCCTACTGAAATCTAGGAGGCCGATTTGGCTGTATATGGAAGTTCAGCACTCCATCAATGTAAATGATTGTTGTATAGTCCTCTTCGAAAAACACTCTGAATTGAGGAATAGAGAATTAATTTCTAATCCTTCAGGACCTCTGCCGAGCGTAACCTTCTCTCACATAGACAATGGTTTCAATTAAATAAGTTCTGCATAAGCCACGGAAGGTGCAACTCAATATTGTACAAATGGAACCTAGCAGATACTAGCCTCTGCGACTACGAAAATGTGGAATAAACTATGGCCCACATAGTAAACGACTGCCTCAGAAGAAGTTTCTCTGCTGGCATCAACGAGGTAAGCAAGGAAACTCCTGTAGCAATAGACTGGTTGAAGAATTTAGATATTAGTGTATAAATTATTTTTTTCTATTTTGCGTTCGAAATGAACTCATTATGAACCCAAAACAGTATCGAAATGAGCTTCATTTCGATAAGCTTTTTTTCATTTTTCAATGTTGGCGTTGTTCGAATACAGAAATAAATATCATTGCTGTCATTTGATTTTAAGAATTTATGTACATTTGACAGATATGATATATGTCCGTATTTTACACAAACAACGTATGTTGCATACAATTGACAACAACATATAACGGGTGTTCAGAAACATTCGAAGTCAAAGTAGTCCTAGAAAATATGAAGTCATGTCTGATATAGATTGATACATTTACTTAATACAGTTTAATACAAGTAAAGATATACGATTACGATACAAGTAAAGATATACGATTTTTTGTTCAGAGCCCACTTGACTTCGAATATTTCTGAACACCCGTTATATGTTTCTATGTCACTCATGTTTATATTTTTAAATGAAATATCAAGTAATGTTAACGAAAATTAATAAATAATATGTAATATAATATACTTCGCGGATAGCAATTTAAATTTGAAAATGTCAAGTATCAATGTGACCAACTGCATGCTTTATATAAAAATTAAACTCTGAACTTTCAAATAAAATCATTCCAATTTAAGCAATTTATTAATGTAAAAAACGCAAAATAGAAAAAATAGTATAAAAAACTCGTTTCATAAGGCCTTTTGCCGCACTCGCCCTTTAGAAAACTCGCCGCTATCGCGGCTGGTTTTCTAAACTGATCTTGTGTGGCAAAATGTGCCTTATGAAACTTGCTTTTTAATATACTATTGTATCCACAATGAAATCATTATAAAACGCAAAACAGTGTCGAAAAGAGCTTCATTTCGACATACTCTCTTTGACGATAGATCGCGGAAAGCAAGAAACTGAAGATTTACTCCTAAATTGCGCAAGAAATAAGATATACAATAGAAAAAGTGGAGCAAATCAAATATCTAGGGGTAACGCTAACATCTAAAAGAGATAAAGGGTAAGAAGTATAAAAACGGCTATCAAAAGGAAACAAAGCCGTCAGAAGTCGAATCAAAGTGTCACGGGCAAGGAACATATCCAAACCTGCAAAAGCAAGACTATACCAAACAATAATAAGAACCACTGAAACCGGAAGGATGAACAAAAAAGAAGAAAGATTGCCAGGATGTTGGAACGTATAACCAGGATGTCGGAAAACAGATAGGTCAAAAAGTTTGATTGAGAGAAAATTTTGATGTAAAAAGAAAAAAAACGCTCTAGAGACAGGTTCTTAGAAATTGTTAAGAAAAATCTGCGAAAGGTGAAAGTAACGGATTGGAAAGAAGAGATCAAAATCTGAAAGCCTCCTTAGTATTACATACATTTATATTTCCTTTGAATTTTAAAACATCGTATATACACAATTGATTTAAAAAATCAAGTTTAAAATCTAAAATATTTATTATATATATTTATTTTTCCTTTAACTAAGAAATTAAAGGAAAAATAAATGTATGTAATACCAAGGCGGCTTTCACATATAAACTATAAACATATTTTTGAAATTTTGAATTTAAATTTTCAGATTTTAATATCAATATATATCCTTACTTTTAATGAAAAAGTTTTTGACAGACACATATTTTCTGCTTTCAAATTACGTCATAACTTTAACGACATATTTCAAACTTACGTGGAGTGCGTTAAGTTTAGAAGTTCATCAATAATTCGCTACCCTAAAAGCTCTTAGCAATATCATACCTTCTCATTTTCAACTTCCCAACAAAACTCTTCATTTTGAATGTATGCTAGTCGCAATAATCGTTAATGATTCTGTTACTTTTTGGTCGTCGTTATAAAATTTATTTAAGCCTTCTTAGTGTAGTATAATACTGCAGTACAATAATTAAAATTAGGATGGTATGCTAAAAGCATCTTTCTTGTTATTGCAAAATACACCTTCAATATTCAAAATATGTCTAACTTACATTGAAATAGTAGAATTAACTGTATAAAAAATTACATATTTTGCATAAAAATCAATATTAGTATATATTTTATGTTTTGTGCATAAATTGCACCTGTCCGTGAAAATTCTTCTTTAGATCATAGCAGCATATATTTTATCAAAGTAGAGGTAATTTTAATAATTTAACGAACATTTTATTAGCGTGGCTCGCTTAAACAAAGTGACGGAGAAAAAATTAAATTCAAAATTCAATTAATTGGTTTGTAATTATGAATGTAAAAAATATTTATCAAAGCATTCCTTCGCGTATCAAAAAATTCAAAATATTGTTCACTATTTTCCCTCTCCACCTATAATTAACGTTACCCACTGAGCTACGCTTTTGCCCTTATTCAACGCAAATAACAATTCTCATATGCAAAATATTATATTACATTTCATATTATCACGTATTATTGAATAGGTTCTTGAATTTGTGAATTTCTGCAAAGATTGTATTAATTATTAACAAACGACAATGGAACGACAGATCAATCACCTTGGGAATTGGCCATTATAATGGATTATACCACTCGACAACATGCCATGGGCAAAATTCAAAAACTGGGTGTTAGTTTGCTGCATGTTTTAAACAAAAACAACAAGAATCAGCATGTCAACATTTGTTCCTTTTTGCTAACACCTCTTCGTTTAGTTTGCAATCGACCGTTTTTTCCCACATTGTTCCTGGTGATGAAAAATAGCGCCTTCATGTTCGCATCAAAGACAGAAAAGAATAGCTTAGCCCTAACGAAAAGAAGCTCTAGGAGGAAGATGCCAGCGGGAGCATTTAAACGTCGAGAATGGATGCTTCCATGACCGGCACGTTCTCCGGATCTCAATCCGATCGAACATTTCTGGAATATAATCGGTCGGAGACTTCAACGTTATCCGGCTCCACCACCGGGTAATGTTGAGGAGCTATGGAGGCGAGTTGAAGCAGCATCCCTCCCGCTACCATACATCCCTCCCGCTACCATACAACGACTTATTGACTCCATGCCTCGTCGTGTAGCGATGTTACGCGCCGCTCGCGGGGGATACTCTCGCTATTAATGCATCCCTTCCCAGCAGGGCTGCGCCGCTCTGAAGGTCGAGAAGTTAACGGTTTGTTTTCAGAAGCAAAGAACCTTCAGAATGAGCAAAAGACGAAAATTAGGATTTCTCATTTATATATATATATATATATATATATATATATATATATATATATATATATATATATGTTCAATTGTAGGCTTGTACAATATGTAAAAGCGGTTTTCTTCCAGCATTGTGACGCTGTTTACTAACAGCACGCCACAAACGCAACAGCACAAACAACGCACGTCCCATTCCACCGTACCGGCAAGACAGGCATATGAAAGTACCGCACAGATCAACGCAAGATGCCAGCGAGAGAATTTAAACTTTGAGAAGTTAACGTGTCTCCGAGGAAACCCCAAAATCAGGATTTCTCTTTCATATATTATATCACGCATAATCGCTCCATGACTATAATTATATAGACAAGGAACGACAAATATCGTCTATTTTGATATATAATAATCGTATTAGTCCTCTCTGCAGCGGTCTTACATATTTCATATATGGAGAACCATATTATTGAATCATATTCAATATACAATGTCATATAGAAAAAATAAAATGCTTGGATCACAGAAATATTGTTGAATGAAAGAAACTGTAAATAATGACATCCTCAAAATTAAAGAAGTAAGATGATTGACGTGCTCAGAAAAGATAAACTTGCTATCAAAAGATATTTCCAATTATTAATTGAAGTGTAGCGCAATATCTCGATACTGTCGTAAGTATAGTATTATCTGCAGGACTAGTGTTCCCAGTACACGAAATCACATGGCACTTTCTTATACTCAACGTAAGGTCACTTCTACCACACCATAATTTCATTAGGTGATTGTTAAAATTATTGGTTTCATTGCTGAACGGTACAGCAATGGTATGGCTCTGAGGTGGCGAGGGGCCCGCTTCTTCGTATTTTTCCTAATATAAATTTTTTTCTCAATATGGAAAGATCAATATGTTTGCAGACCATGATAATAATAGTTGCTTCAAAAAATTTTCTACAATAGGTCTTCGTTATTCTCAATCATCAGATCGACACAATAATAAGTCGACACAATCTGTCAGCATACTTTAACATGTTTAGAAAAGATTCATATTAAAGTTATTGTATACAAGAGCAGATTGATATATAAGGTCTCCAACTATGCCATTGTGTGTGCAGTGGGGATAGAAGTAATTTTACCGGTAACTTCGAGTATCTCGTCTTAGCATGAAAAGTTCCATTTTCCTGTATAGTGTCGCTGGGTCACAATTTCCATTTATCATGAGTTCGATTTCTGAGATGCGAAAGCTGTTTATGGCAACGATTGTATGAATCTGAAGGATATGTTCGCTAGTGGGTTCGACTTGCAAAACTCTGTCATAGAGGCGAAATGAAGGGTACAAGAAGCTATCAAGTTAACCAGTATCAATGACGCATGTTAAGAGTCAAAAAAAAAAAAACACTGATTCAGGGAAATCGCCAGATTACGCAACAACAAATTTCTCGGCAATTAGGCATTAGTCAACAAAGAGTTCAGTGCATTGTACAGATGTTGAATTACAGAAAAGTTTGCATCATATGGATTCCGCAACAATTAATGGATGTCATGAAAGTATAAATAAAAATCATTGGTCAAAAACTTGCAAATATGGAAAAATAATTGTGTACATTGGTAGTACAATAAATTTACTTCATTTTGGGACTGGTTTTATTATTTTGTATTTTCTTATTATTATTTTATAGAGTTGGTGACCTTGTGCATCAATTTCCTCTCGTACTTGCACGGGATCCCAGAAATTAGAAAAAGATCACCAAAAATTATCCCTCGTACATATAAACCAGAAAATTTCCTAATAAGGTATAGTGTTATAGAGGAGCTGATGCAGGGATTAATTAGCCCCACGTTAAGGTGAGAAATGTTACAAAAAATCTGATTACTTAATAATATAACTGTGTAAATTGAAAATGTGTACTTACTTGCCTCGGCTCGGCCTCGGCTTAGCTAGATAATAAGTAAAAATAGCAAAAGAATACTTAGCTCAGGCTCTAGGTGGCTCCCAGATACACTTAATAATTGATACTTTCTTACTTTAGAAAAATGAAAGACTAGTTTTTTAAATTGATAGGATTTTAATATAAATAAAGTTTTATTATTTCTACGAGATTCTTTTTCAAACAATATAACGAGTGTTCAGAAATATTCGAAGTCAAAGTAGTCCTTGAAAATATGAAGTCATGTCTGAGATAGATTGATTTTTGACAGACAACAGTTGACATTTAATAATTATTACAAATCAGATACTTAAGTAAAGATATACGATTTCTCGTTCAGAGCTCACTTGACTTCGAATGTTTCTGAACACCCGTTATATGTTGTTGCAAATTTTACAGGTGACATCTATGGCTACCTAAATTATGAGATAAATATGATTGCCTTTTGCAATTAATATTGACATTTATTTACTCACACAATACTTACAATCACTAGACTGTTATACACAGAATTATATTTATTATTTGGTAAAGGAAACCTTTTCAAAAAATAAGTTACGTTTAGGTAAATATTGTATTTTATATATTTAAGATATTTAAGGTTTTGTTCGAAAGAAAAATGTTCTAATTATATTTTAACTACTGAGACAATCTACCTCGTAACTTCAAGTTTTCTGGATGGATATTCGTATAATTGTGTGTAGGAAGTTATATCGGAAAGCTTGCTAATCGGATCAGGCAGGAATACAGGCTTTCTTGGTCCTTGAAGATGTTGTTGGAGAATATTTTTCGGTTTTGTACGATTTAGAAATCGGCGGGACAGGAAATATTGTTTTAAAGGTATGTTATATGCCTTTAATTTAATTAAACACTATATCTTGAATTATATCTTTTGAACTTTTATTCTTTTATTGATTTTTAGGTCGCTGCTTCTAAAATGCATGCTTTTAGTAGCATCGGTGAAAAAATTATGCCACTCAATTATATTTGTTTTTACCATGACAATGGTGAGTGTTTTTATATTAATTTTTCTTTCTCAATTTATACAGTGAGGACGCGGGGGTTGGAACAAGTTCTTTTAAAATTTATGGATTTGTTTTCTGGAAAAACGCTCAGACATTCGATTTTTATTTTTGGCTGCGGCTTTTCCGATGGTAAATTCATGTATACAGGCTGGCCTAAGAATAATTTACGACCATCAACTCCATTTCTTCAAATGGAAGCACCTATTTTCTATTTCATTCTTGAATTCTGCATCAAATTATAAGTATGTTCCATGTACCATGTCTTATACCTAAATTCTAAAGTTATCGAGAAATTTACGATTGAACATATCAGTAACTAAAACCGTATCCTATAAAATTTCCTTCACTTTGTCGTCTGAAAAGGACCAATTTATTAAAAAAAACAAAACTACAAATCAAATTAAATGTTAGAACTGTTGACCATTAACTTCCTGACAATAGGCAGTCGAAATTCTATTTCTCATAACACTTCAGTTAGCGTTTGTGGATGGATTTGTTGTATTTCGGTTATAATTATATTCTTCAATACATCAATATTTATGGTTTAGATTTCAGATTGAAGTAGTCCTTGGATTTCAGATAACCACATGGATAAAAATCTAATGGCGTTAGATCTGGAGACCTAGCTGGACATTCGATAATACCTCTCCTTCCAATCCATCTATTTGGGAAAATATTATGAAGGTATTCTCGTACTGTTCTCGAATAATGTGGGGGCGCTCCAACCTATTGGAACATGGTATATTTGAGTTCTCATCATTCAGGAAAAGTGCACTTACACTGGGTATTATGCAACTTTGTAGTAGGTCTAAATAATATTCAGAAATAAAATTCAGAATTTTGAATATTATCATATGAATCATATGCGCATTTGAATATGAATTAAATATTTAATTATCTAAATTTTCTAATGACTACGTCACGTGTTCTTTGCTTCTTGTCTATGCTTATACAAGTTTCAACCAAAAGTTTTATACAATTTAGCTCAAAATATATGTACATTTGATACAATATTAAAATAAAAACTTTATTTTAATATTGTATTATTAACTTTTCAATAAATAAAGTTTTTTGAAAAAGGCACTATATATAGTACGGAAACGTCAAAATAAATTAAATATTGTCTTAATTACATGGCTGCTACTCCCAAGAAACAATTACTTTTTGTTTTATATTATAATTACGGCCAAGAAAATAAGAAGTTCCCCCTAATATATATATATATATATATATATATATATATATATAAATATAATATTTTCGTGACCTTGGTATGATATGGTATAAGGCATCATTGCCGAAACATGTAGGGTTGTTTTAAATATACCGTGTGCCCAACGTCGTGCGATCGATGGATATATAAGTAATGACTGGCCAACTGCAAGTATATTGGCCTTGCTTGAACACAATGACCGACTGATAGGAATATTCAATGTGTTGGATAAAGAAAGGGAACGCCCGTACAGTTAGACAGTAGAACCCGATTGAATATACTCTCTCAACCCTAACCACATAAACTCGCTATTCGTCTTCGTCTTACTACATTGTGGTAGATCAATCACTCCCCGGCGTTCGTACGGTATATACTTTGAAGTAATAAACCAGACCTTTAATCGCCGACTTATTAAGTTTACTATATATATATATATATATATATATATATATATATATATATATATATATATATATAATAACTTCGTGACCTTGGTATGATATGGTAAACCTAATCAGTAGGCGATTAAAGGTCAGTATATTACTTCAAAATATATGTATTTAAAAAACTCTACATGTTTCGGCTGTGTACGCCTTTATCAAGAGAATACAAAATATGAATCGCCTACTGATTAGGTTTACCATATATATATATATATATATATATATATATATATATATATATATATATATGATGCCTTTATCAAGGATATAAAATATAAGTTTATATTTTATATCCTTGATAAAGGCATCATTGCCGAAATATGTAGGGTTGTTTTAAATATATATACTTTGAAGTAAAGCCAGACCTTTAATTGCCAACTGATTGAATTTATCATATATATATATATATATATATATATATATATATATATATAGATAGATAATTATTTCTATTAAAGTAAAATAGATCTTAAATCTAGTACAATATGCAAAATATTATAGTAGATTTAAATAGTCGGCAATTTAAGGTCTGTTTTACTTTAATATGTATATATTTAAAATAATCTCTTACATGTTTAGGCAATTAGTGCCTATTTCAAAGAATTTTAAACTATAAATCATTTATATACTCGTATAATAATAACCCTGTCTCCCTGTAATTGGCGTCAAACTGTTGGGGAATGCTCAGCCATGAATTATTATTAATAAACTGGTATTTTTGAATAATGTCACAAAAACGTTTTTTATAATATTAAAAATTGAATGTTCTGAAATACAAGTTCATATTTGTGTGAAAATTGCTTTCCAGACATGCAAATACGTGTTTCATTTTGATATAGATTCATCAGTGCATGATGCTTTCACAAGAAATAACACCCTTACTACATACAAAAGTCATGAAGAGACAACATAGAACGTCACTCATTGACTAATGTCAACATCACAAAGGCCAAAACAACCATCGCTGTCAAGTATCTAACTTGGCCAAGGGTTTCTATCTGGCGGACGTAGCCGCAACCGACGGAAACTCTATTAACGTGTCTCCACTATACATCGCAATTCTGATAGAGTATTTAACAAAATAATTTGAAACATACTTGAGTGGGTACTTTTGTATGTAATAAGGGTGATATTTCTTGTGAAATTTGTAAATGTTTTTGTTTTATACAAAACTAGCTGACCCGGCAAACGTTGTTTTGCCTTCAAATTTTATCTATATTTAAATAGCTGACCCGGCAGATTTCGTCATATATCATGAAGATGGCGTAGTAAAATAACTCCCTACAAAATGTATGGGAAAATGAATTTTCTTGATAATTTTTTTTTCCGCTATAATTCGGGAATTTTCTTGGGTATTATTCTTGTTTGGCCGGAGACCAATCAGAATTGGTGCGAATCTTCGAAATCGGATCAGGAGTTCTTGAGTTATAAGCGTAGTAAAATCACTCCCTACAAAATATATGGGAAAATGAATTTTCTTGATAATTTTTTTTTTCGGGATAATTCGGGAATTTTCTTGGGTATTGTTCTTGTTTGGCCGGAGACCAATCCGAATTTGTGCGAATCTTCGAAATCGGTCCAGACGTTCTTGAGTTATAAGCGTAGTAAAATCACTCCCTACAAAATGTATGGGAAAATGAATTTTCTTGATAATTTTTTTTCCGGGATAATTCGGGAATTTTCTTGAGTATTCTTCTTGTTTGGCCGGAGACCAGTCCGACCAGTTCGAATTGGTGCGAATCTTCGAAATCGGTCTAGGCGTTCTTGAGTTATAAGCGTAGTAAAATCACTCCCTACAAAATGTATGGGAAAATGAATTTTCTTGATAATTTTTTTTTTCGCGATAATTCGGGAATTTTCTTGGGTATTATTCTTGTTTGGCCGGAGACCAGTCCGAATTGGTGCGAATCTTCGAAATCGGTGCAGGCGTTCTTGAGTTATAAGCGTAGTAAAATCACTCCCTACAAAATGTATGGGAAAATGAATTTTCTTGATAATTTTTTTTTTCCCCCATAATTCAGGAATTTTCTTGGGCATTATTCTTGTTTGGCCGGAGACCAATCCGAATTGGTGCGAATCTTCGAAATCGGTCCAGGCGTTCTTGAGTTATAAACATAGTAAAATCACTCCCTACAGAATGTATGGGAAAATGAATTTTCTTGATAATTTTTTTTTTCGGGATAATTCGGGAATTTTCTTGGGTATTCTTCTTGTTTGGCCGGAGACCAGTCCGAATTGGTGCGAATCTTCGAAATCGGTGCAGGCGTTCTTGAGTTATAAGCGTAGTAAAATCACTCCCTACAAAATGTATGGGAAAATGAATTTTCTTGATAATTTTTTTTTTCCCCCATAATTCAGGAATTTTCTTGGGCATTATTCTTGTTTGGCCGGAGACCAATCCGAATTGGTGCGAATCTTCGAAATCGGTCCAGGCGTTCTTGAGTTATAAACATAGTAAAATCACTCCCTACAGAATGTATGGGAAAATGAATTTTCTTGATAATTTTTTTTTTCGGGATAATTCGGGAATTTTCTTGGGTATTCTTCTTGTTTGGCCGGAGACCAGTCCGAATTGGTGCGAATCTTCGAAATCGGTGCAGGCGTTCTTGAGTTATAAGCGTAGTAAAATCACTCCCTACAAAATGTATGGGAAAATGAATTTTCTTGATAATTTTTTTTTCCGCCATAATTCAGGAATTTTCTTGGGCATTATTCTTGTTTGGCCGGAGACCAATCCGAATTGGTGCGAATCTTCGAAATCGGTCCAGGCGTTCTTGAGTTATAAACATAGTAAAATCACTCCCTACAGAATGTATGGGAAAATGAATTTTCTTGATAATTTTTTTTTTCGGATAATTCGGGATAATTCGGAAATTTTCTTGGGTATTCTTCTTGTTTGGCCGGAGACCAGTCCGAATTGGTGCGAATCTTCGAAATCGGTCCAGGCGTTCTTGAGTTATAAGAGTAGTAACTAACGCCACTCTCTTTTATCTTAAGCGTAGTAAAATCACTCCCTACAAAATGTATGGGAAAATGAATTATCTTGATAATTTTTTTTTCCGCCATAATTCAGGAATTTTCTTGGGCATTATTCTTGTTTGGCCGGAGACCAATCCGAATTGGTGCGAATCTTCGAAATCGGTCCAGGCGTTCTTGAGTTATAAACATAGTAAAATCACTCCCTACAGAATGTATGGGAAAATGAATTTTCTTGATAATTTTTTTTATTAAGAGCGTTCTTTTTTTCTGGTCGGAATCAAGTTCATCTTCGTTTTTATATAATCAATGAAATACATAAAATTTAATTCTAATACGCATTGCTAAAATTGAAATTATTGTGGTTATTAAAATGAGCATAATACATTAATACGTAGAAATATGGGAGATTCTTTTCTATCTAAAACTGTTTTTAGTAAAAGAAATGCAAAGATATAAAATAATCAAAGTCATGCTTTCAAAACAAACTAAATTACTTTGGATTATCTTCATTAGTATTCATAAATAACATTAATGAGGAAACTCCAGGCAATCGGTCCAAGTACCATTCACTAAAATAAGTTCAGAATTTGATATCGTATTGCAAACATTAAACAATTCCGAACTGAAATCGCATCAGCCTCATTGTGATGAATCCTCCTGAAAGTTAGAGATAAACCTATAACCATGCTTCCTTCTGGTTTATCACTCCATTATACATAAACTGCTTGAATAAAATATCGTCTGGAAATTCGTTATTAATATTACATCAAATAAGACAACATAAATTTGATAATATCAATTAGAAATCATACTGATTGTGTTACAGTAATAATTTTTGTTTTAAAATTAATTGAAAACTTCGCGGTTTACTGGAGTTCCTAAAATTAACTAATTAGGTCATATTTCTTAAATAATGTTCAATCATGTATTTACATTCGTTTATAATATGTACCTAGAATACGCCCGTTCCGAATGCGCAATCTTTTAACATTGGCATAAAAGAGTTATTAGAAATATATGTGCATAAAGATTAAAAAGATTAAAAAAATTATCCTTTTGAAGATATTTTTTATTTTAGGAAATGAAAAATAATCTGCCAGGTTAGATCTGATAAATACGGTGGATGATGGATTACTTGACGTTTGACCAAGAACTGTAAAACAATTGTAGCGATATGGTCAAGCGCATTGTCGTCAGGGAGCGATCAATTACAGAAAGTGCTCATATCTTTTCTGACGCTTACCATTTACTTTAGAAATTGTTTCAAAACTTTGAAATAAAATGTTGAATTGACGATTTGACTAGTAGATTCAAATTAATAGTGAATTAATTTTGAAGAATTAAAAAATGCGATGGGCATTATGTTCACTTTGGATTTTTGGATTTTTATTGACAAATTTTCGTTGGAGTTAAGTCACCAGGACCAATCATCTACCTTTTCGTTTGCGAATCGTATATATTTCGTCAACGGTAACTATTGTTTTTTATGAAATTTTTATCTTTGTCTACAGTTTTAATAAAGTCACTACAACTATTCACATGTATTTCCTTCTGTTAAGAATCAAAAGTGCGGAATAAACGTGAACATTTTTTCTGCGTTGCAAGTTTTCATAAATAACGGTAGAAACAGTATCTTATACTTAATTGTTCAGCTATCGCATGAAGGGTTAATAGACAATCCTTGGCAAATAAAGAGCGCATTGCTTCTACTGTTTTATCTTTACTGTAATTTCTAGCATCGTCTCCCAATGATTGCATGCTGTTCTTAAAACGCTTAAACGGAATGATAACAGGCGTATCCTCTTCGTACGTCGTCTTCGTCATTTCATGTGTTTCCGTTGCACTTTTTCTAAGGTTTTGCAACACGCTCATTAATTAGAAGGTCACTGCCGAAATACGCAAGACAAAACACGTTGTTACTTGGTAAATGTTCAACTGGTACTAAAGAAACAGGTACGCGTTTTACACGTACCAGTTTCTTGCAAGGATTACACAAACTATTTCTACTTCCGGCTGATGAATGACATCATTTATTTATTCAGAAAGAACAATAAGAAAACTTTTCAGCCATATTGTGTATTATTTTTTTTACACAATTTAGAAAGCACATTTGTTAAAATGAATTTGTATTCAGATAAAAAAGGCCGTATGACATTCAGACTTTATTAAAATTTCTATTCTTCCATACCGCGTGTCCTTTAAATAAAAAGACAACGCATGAAAAATTGAAAGATTAAATTATATAGAATATATACTGTTACGTTTAAGAAATATTCTTTTTAAATAATCATTGTGTGTTTTGCGCCGTGCTATACTTGCTGTTTTTCCTCCGATTGTACCCCGCCTTCGAACAACAAGTGTTCTAGTTTGTACTCGTACGATACAACGTCGTAGTGCAACGCGCTTTTTAACTCTCTAATCCTTCTGTGCGATCGCGTCTGACTTGGGTCAGCTAAAGATTAGTAAATCGATTAGGACGTGCGTGTATTTAGTGTCACGTATAATTATCACTAATTTTTTTGAATTTTTGGGACCGCACTCTGATTGTTCATTCACAAAGTTAAACCTGGATAATGACACGTCTCCTGGATCGTAAATTTAGCAGTATATTTCTAAATATTAATTAGTCAGCTTCAAATTAATTAACTGTTAAATTCATTTGAAACATTTAATTATCATTATTATTAGTATGCCGTTTTATTTGGATACTCAGTCGGTTTATTTCCAAAAAATGGGACTGCTTTCTTCTCAAGGTTCCAATCGGAAACGTGGAACAAAAACGTATTCAAAATTCTTTTTGAGAAAAGTTATTATAATATTTCTTTATGTTACTTGTTAAAAATGCAAGATGAAAGGTTAACTAAATAAAGATCACAATATAAAATTTAAATGAAAATATAATATAAAAATAAAAAAAAAAGGAAAAAAAAATCTTTATAAAGTATAAAGATTGTGTAATAATATTCTTATTACATCCAGAGGTAAAAATAACACACGGAAATGTGTGCGCATTCAAAAAACCTCAATGACAACCGAACAAATTAACTAAATCACAAAGACAATTTTTAATTTCTCCCCAGAGAACAATATAAAAATATACACAAACTTGACAGCTCGATCAAAATCTAAAACATGCGCACACACATGTCACAAAAAACAGCCCTTGAAATCCAAACGTATAAAATTTTTACAGCTAACTTTTTTTACTTAGAAATTTTAAAAATCCTCTTTGTCATCTATCTCAATAACTAAGATTAAATCTCTTAAATAACAAAGTTAATACAATTGAAATACAATATTCAAATCTTTTGAATTAATAAGATATCTTTTAAAAATATATATATATATATATATATTTACTTACATAAAAAAATTGTGTGAGACACGTAGACAATAAAACATTGTTTTAAATATATAAATCAAAATTACGAGTGCAACTATCTCGTAGAAAATACGGGAATTGAAATACAACCACCATAAACTAATCAACTCAAATTCAAACCGAAATTACATTATATAGATAATTATCTATTTTTTAAAAAAATGACGTTCTCGTCTTACTGGTAAACTGTGTCTAAAGATTAAAAGTTGTCTCTGAGTCCACATCAAGCGCGGCGGCTTCAATGTAAAACTAGTTTTTATCACAAAAATATTTCAAAAATATACACTTAAGTTCAAAAATAATGTACATACATTTTTAATAAATTTTTAATATTTATTGGGGAAAGAACCATAGCAATATGTAAACATACGGTGTGTGCGTAACATCAATAGAGGTACATATTTATTATTTAGGAATTCCAAATATTTTGAATTCATAGGCGGAACATGATACAATTTTCATGGGGTTTTTAATTTTGGAGTTCGCTTCGTAATTGGGTCATAATATTTTTGATTTTTGATATTTCATACGTTATCTTTTTATTTCAAAGGCAATCTGTATATTAATAATATTAAATACAAAAAATAGAACAAATTTGTATATTCCTCATACTTTCTCAAGCATTTGGTGAATACCATAAATTGCTGTTTTGTGCAGGAAGAAAATTAATTAAAAGGATTTGTTTATGTTATTTTTAATATAATCACTTTTAATTAAAATACATTTCTTGCAATTATTAATAAACTGTATTACAGCATTACATGAATATTATATCTTAAGTAAACCCCTCAATATAATCGTTCACAACTGTTAGTTGAAAATAGTTCTGGGCATATCCTAGGGCAGACAACTCACTCACAAAGTTTTGATTTACTTGAATTTTCGGCTTGGTAATCTTGCCTTGTTAATCGAATGGATATTTGTTAGCTAAATTGAACAAAATAAAAATAATAATACCTTTAAAACTACAATAAACGAATGAACCTGAAGAATAATTCCATATATATTTTTCAAGAATTTATTAATCTTGTACGATTAAGCGCATATAGGATAGAACGAGCACGAAAGGTACGTACGACCATGATAACTCGGGACAAAACCGATCAGTGCACTAGTGGCACTAGAATTTAGTTAATTTGATAAAAAAATTGTTCTGATTGACTGTCGTTTAAAATTATAGCAAATGTCTGTAATGCTAAATCTTCCAAAAATAAATCCGGCAGGGTTTTCATAATAAATCCGGAATAAAGACGGTAAAGTGCTGTGTAGAATTTCTGTCGATCGTGCAACGTCAAAGCCGTTTAAAGTTGATTGTGTTTGGACATTTTTAACGCTGTATAATGTCATGAATGCAATTATTATGAGAAATAAAACTAGAAGTCTATATCGTGAGACCCTTTATCTGAAAACGGATCAATAAAATAGAAAGAAATTAAATTATATAATATACATAATATAATATAAATTATATAATATAAAATACATAAAAGTTGAAAATATTTAGCCAAACCAACAAACGGTTTTTATAAATAAATTCACCACAAATTGTTTAATGTTGACCATAAAACGAACATTCGAAAGGAAACTTCAAAAGTTAGTTAAAATATGCTTCTCCTACTTTAACTAGCGCCTTTGAACTATTCTATAAATTTTACTAGATTAAATAAGCTTTCCTATCTATAATAGTATTTAATCTATGGGGAATCAGTTCAAGATCTCTGATAAAGCTAGACATATTGTCATAAGACATGTCCCTTACGTAAAGTTAAAATCTGAAACACGTAGCTACGAATAACTTTGATAAGGAAGTCTTTTAGACTTTACTTACAGAAGGGGACTCTACGTTTCTTTTTCAACCTGTCAACATTAATTAACGCGCCTTATCAATTGTTAATTTTCATCGTACGAATAAACCTTGTTTTTCTATTTTATTACGAGATTTTATATAAGTGAATATAGGATATAACGAGCAATAAAGGTACGACTAAGTGTTGAAAATAACTTAAAACTAAACCGGTCGAAGTGACACTGAAATTAATTAGTAAATTTAAAGAAAAATCTGTTCTGGGTAACTGTCGTTTAAAATGATAGCAAATGTCTCTAATGCAAAACTCTTTAAAGAATAGATCTGGCCGGTTTTGCATGATCCGAAATAAATATGATAAGCGTTGTGTTGAATTTCTTCCGATCGTGCAACGCCAAAGCCGTTTAAAGTTGATTTTGTTTGTTTTTAACGATAATAGTATATTAGAAAACATGTTTCATAAGACACGTTTTAAAGCACGAATTCAAGTTAAAAAAATAAGTGGCGAAATCACAAGTTCTTTCATGAAAGAGTGCTTTAATGTCTTATGAAATGTGTTTTTTATGCTATTTTTTGCAAATAGCTTTGTTATTTAATACAAAAGTATTTTTAATAATGTAAAAAATATTATTCAAAATGGGGTGTGAAGAACACAATACAAGTTCATATATGTATTGTGTTCTTCACACCCCATTTTTAATAATATTTTTTATATTATTAAAAATACTCTTGTATTATACAAAATTGGTAAGGTTTTACCTACTCAAGTATGTTTCAAATTACGATGCTTTGTTATTTGTTAATGTATTTTTTTAAGAAAAAATGAGAAGAAATTTGATAAATTAGGGAAATTTTATGGCAGTTGGTAACGTGCGCGTATGTTTAGAATAAAATTCAAATTTTTTAATTTAGTTGCTTATGGTTGACTTAAATCAACTAAAATCAAAGAATGTTAGTTTCTCTTCATAATATTGTATTGTAAATATAATTACGCTATAACAAAATGTTTATTAATTGTCAGTTGCCAACTTAAAACTGAATCCGCTAAATATTTCATGCTTTAATGATTTATAAAAGCACTCATTTTGAGTGCTTTAATAGGGCTCTTAGCAACGCTAATTTCAAAATAGTATATTAGAAAACAAGTTTCATAAAGCACCATTTTGCCGCACGAGATTAGTTTAGAAAACGAGCCGAATTTTCTAAAGAGCGTGTGCGGCAAAAGGCCTTATGAATCAAATTTTTTATACTATTTTTTCTATTTTGCATTTTTTACAATAATAAATTAGAATTATTTAATTTTTTAAGTTCAGAGCTTTATTTTTATATAAAGCATGCAGTAGGTTACATTGATATTTGGCATTTTCAAATTTAAATCTTGCTATCCCCGAAGGATATTATATTAGACATTATTTATTAATTTTCGTAACATTACTTAACATTTTATTTAAAAATATAAACATGAGTGATATAGAAATTAATATATCTTGTTGTTAATTATATACAATTTACGTTGTTTGTGTAGAATACGAGCATATATCATATCTGCCAAATGTACTTAAATTCTTTAAAATCAAATGACAACAATGATATGTATTTCTGTGTTCGAACAACGCCAACATTGAAAAATGAAAAAAAGCGTACCGAAATGAAGCTCTTTTCGATACTGTTTTGGGTGTCATAATGAGTTCATTTCCAACGCAAAATAGAAAAACACAATTATTATAAAAAAAAAACTATAAGTCTATATCGTGAAAAGGGATGGATAAAATAGGAATGATGGACGAACCACGCACAAAACCGTCCACTTAAAAGATTATGGCAAGGTATCCTCTTCATTATTTATAAGGAGCAGTGTACTTTGGTAAATGATCCTTATTATGCTAAAATTGTATGTAAATTAGGAGAAAATATCAAATAAGTGGAAAACTAGCTAAAGGTATGCGTCTACAATTATGGCTATACTTATTAGGTACGCGACATGAGTAGTACATGAAAAATTTTGCCCGTTCATATTGTAGATGTATAAGGTATGTATGCCAGTATAGATAGTGTATTTTATTAGCGTAAGTTCATTTGTACTAAATAAATTATGAACCTTTTTAAGCGCCTTCTATTATAATATTTTTTTAGTGCAGCAGAGTGGAACTAAGAGATTAGATTTGAATCACATATGTGTATGTGTATATATTTATGCAATTTAAATATTCTAAAGGGCGATGATGTATGTAGAATACCATTCCTTCCTCTTAAAAGAAAATTCCTGGATCTGATCTTGATACTATAAATATAGCAGGAATATGCTGATGATACAGGTATGAGATAATTCTGAAAATAACAATATGTAATTACAAATAACTTCTATTTTACTGTTATTGAGAAGCACAATAATTCCTCCAACAGTATTAAGCACACCAAAACGTAATATAATGTTTAAAAAAAATCATAAATTTAATCTTTAGCACTTAAAACCACAATTAACAATTAACTAGTCTATCACATTGACAACAAATTGCCTAGCGACCGAAAAATCCATAAAAAATTGCAAAACACAGGTACTTTAATTGAATAAATGGAACGTGGAAAGGTTGAATCTGAATGTTCAAACATATTTATTGTTTATTTAAAACGAGAACAAGTACCTAACATATTATTCTGTCTGCCTATAGTCCAGAAGCAAGTCTTTTGTCGATAAAATATCAAAAGTGTAAACTAAAAGTCAAAATAAGAAACCCCAATAGCCGGGTATCAAAAAAAAAATATAGGTGGTCCGTTTTTTTTGCACCTGAGTGTATATATTAAAATTAAAAGTAAGATTTTAACGTATATTAAAACGCTAATAACGGTTAAATTAATCAGAATAAGAAAAAATGTTAAATAAAAATTTGACATTTACTTAATAATACGAAACTAAGACTTTGGAAGACAAATAGCAGCAAGAATTTTCCAAGTTGGTGTCCTTAAATTTTAAAATTAAAAAATCACCGTTTAAAAGTATATACCTGAATTTGATATTATTAATCGTATACTAATTAATTCTACTCGTTTCTTGCGTACGAAGCCATTTGAGGTGAGAAAACCTATATCCGTTCCTTGGAGTTTTTTGATTATCCCAAATATACCAGCATCCTGATTTCAAGACACGAGAGCTTCCTGATCCCTTTACAACAGTCCTGGTGACCATTCCCATAACTTGCAAGTATTAATAAAGAATATTGAAATTAAATCATTCCTCTGAACACACGAATTCAGTATCGTTTAGATATGCATTTATTAAACCTAATTATTCATTTAAATACTCGTTAATTGTCTTACCTATATGTACGGGCTATTTTGGAAATATTCACATTGTTATTAAACTCTGTTTAACACTTACACCAACTTTAAAACTATATAAAACAATTCACTATGTGCTTAAAATATTATTACCAATACTCAAAAGTATACACAATTGCCTATCTAACCAGAAAATAAATTATATTTTACAAAATACAACCTTGTAATGGGATACATTACACCCATCTTATTTCAAAGCAGTTGTATCCATTTGTAAAATTTTAAAGAATATTAAAATTAATTATTTAAACTAAAAAAGTCACATTGTACAAATTTTGGCTTTTCCCGCCATTAAGTATTATTGCGAAACATTTCGCAATAATAGCAAATGCGTAGTTCACTCAGTTCCTTTTATGCCAAATCATCATTTTGTATAGTTCAATGTGTATAGTTAGCCATACATAAACTCTATTAGAATAGCCTAGTGTCACATATACGAATCGTCAGAGTCACTGCATTACATCATCCACGTAACCAGAACGATCCAGAATTTTATAAGTAAGCTGGAGATTCACCGAAAGAAAAGAGTAGTTAGAACGAACCAAGGAAAACGAAAGTAGGACACTCGACTCAAGTCAGTCAAACGAGTCAAACGTGATACCCCTTAACGTGATAATAAAGTGAGGGAATACTGCCTAAAAGTACTGGACTCAAGGGAGTCAACCTAGTAAAACGGGCGACCCTATAAGCAAGCGTAAGAAAGGGTTAACCGCATTTTGTGCACTTAAGTACAATAAGTACACAGTGTAGCAAAAGTATCACTTGCCTGCAAGTGCAGTCATTTAATTAAAAGTGAATCCCACGCTTAATACATCAAGGCTCTTGTCTGGAATACCCGGCACCCTGAGGCGTGAAGAAACAGTGTTAATACAGTGAACAAGTGCATCACTCCGGAAGCACCGAGTCAACGATAAAGTGAAATGGCCATTAGTGCTGCGATGTAAAGATTAGTCTTTATAAATACTGTTTATTAATCTGATCAGACTAAACAGTTTAAATCTGTGTTAAATTTACTGTATCTCACCCCATATGTATATTAGTATTTAGTAAACTTTTCAGAATAACCCTAAGTAAATTTGTAATTAATCATATGTAAATTAACAAGCTTTATTTATCAATATAAGTACATTTAGTAATAATTTGTTCTTTTATTTCAATTCATGTAATCTAAACTTTACTGGAAAAGCACATTAAACAAAAGGAATTGATCGAAACATTTATTAAGTAAAAAAAAAGAGGGATTCATTTTTTTTTCACCTTAGTTTTCATACACGCTTTGAAAGAGAAAGGCGTAAGTCGCATTTCGACTTACCCGCTTTATTTAGAGTCTTTTTCTATATCTCTCCGCTATTTTTAGCTAACCGGCAATTTTAAAAGTACAATTATACCTTAGAGGGGGTAATCCTCTTGGCGCCAAACAAAGCGGTAATTGAATAAGTCAATTACTCAATATTCAACTTTAATCTATATCCCAATATTTAGGATAACTGCGGCATTTAAGTATTTTCAGCACCAAAGTTATCGTTTGTACAGCAACCCCGAATCCTTCGAAGCCCGGGACATTATTAATATAACGCCCAATGTTAAGGGTTAATGAGGACTGTTACAACCTTCTTTCCTCTATATATGATTTTTACTCGTTAGTTGTTATTTATTTAAAGAAAAAGCACAGTAATTTTCTCACGTAAACACATCTTGATCCTGAGATAAGAGCAAATATAAAGTCTACAATGGCTATAAATCTAGACTTTTCTACTTTACTTCAGGAGTTTATCAACATTCCAAGTTAGGCCTACTTATGTTTATTATATTTATCGATGACTTAATAGCATTCCTCGACAGCAATGTGTTGGCTTATGCATATAATATATGACACTATTGAGAATATAATTGATGTGGAATTTTTGCATAATAATTTAAATACCATCCACGGTTAGTGTGGCATGAACAAATTATTTAAATATTTCCAAATGCTGTGTTGTCACTTTTACAAGCAAAATAAATTATATGAGCTCTCTTTTTTACATCTAAAACGGTGTTATAGAAAAGAGAAGTTCTACGGGAGATCGTGGTATTACATTCAATAGTAAATTTACCTTTAGTGATCATCTCTTAAAAGTTACTAGATCGACAATTAAATCTCTGTATTTTGTCATTAGAATGTTGCGTAATTTCACAAATGCTGATTTCATGTTCTTTAGATACCATGCAACTTTAATATTATAAGACATGTTAATGTATGCAGACAACTCCCTGAGAAAAATATTTGTACAAAATTACAAAAGAGTACATATCCTAAAATACTACAAAACATTTAAACTTTCAAAACGAAAGTAATAAAAAGTCTCAAATTCATTTCAGTTTTATATATTTTAGAGAACCCATATATTTTTAGGGTAATATGATTATAAAATTTTCATTTATTACCTTGCAATTGAATCAAATTATCACACTTCTAATTTTGAATTTAAACATTTAACAAAATTTATACGAAGTTTTAACTTATTTGTAGAATCAAATTTCGAATAAAAGTTATTATTTAATGAATCATTTTTCTTCATAATAACTGTTGTTCTATGCATTTATCTTCTCTATTATTTATTTATTTTAGATTATTTTTCAACAATAATATATTTTTTTTAAGTTGTTATTTGCAGCATTAATAATTTATAATTAATTCTGCCAATATGCCTTGTATATTATTTTGTTTAAATTAGATATTTATATCTTTATTGTTAGCTCGATAACAATAATAGTATTAATAATAATGTACCTAATATTTTAATGTGCTTTATTACTATTTCGTAAGTGATGTATAAGTTTGTTTCTATTGTAAAATAAATCTAATAATAAGATATGTTTATTATTATAATGCGTGTAAGATTTATTCTAAATTTTGTCAGTTTTTCATTATAAATTGAAACTGAATGTTCTTTTTACGATCATCGTGAAACAATTTATTTATAAAAACTATTTGTATTTAATGTAATCAAGTTAAAATTTGGAACTCGCAGCCACGAATAACTTTGATAAGGGTTTACTTACGGAAAGGTTTCGTTTTTTTCTTAACCGGTCAATATTAATTAACGCGTCTTACCAATTCTTAATTTTCATCGTAGGAAACAATTTTGTTTTTATATTTTATTACGAGATTTAAATTAGAAACAATATTGCTCATTTTAGTTTACTTTTAAACATTAATAAGACGGAATAAATTTCATTTAAATATTATTTCTTTCAAAAATAAATACATGAAAACTTATACCATAACGGAACAAAATTTATGCAAAGTAGAGATTGAAAACCTATATGAAAATCAGAAGTCTGTATACTAATTGAAATTATTACGTTTGAAGTTATAATTTAGAAAATCAATTTGTTTGATTTACAGACGTATACGAATTTTGCTATAATTTTTTATATAAACGTTTGCAGAAATAACAGAAAACATTCAACGAAAGTGGCACGAGATCCCATTGGATGACTAGTGAATAACATAAATTAACTTTCACTAATTAATTACTCAATTTATGATTTTATTTTAATACATTTACGTTATTTGTCATACGAAGAACATTTTTAAGACTATTATTATCATTAGAGTGCAGTTACGTCTATTCCAGCCACACTTCACTAATAATTCCCATAGTATACCCGCATAGCAATACTCTGAGCATACTAGGAGGCTGAAAAATGGTTCTCGAATTATATACCTAAACTTTAAACAATTATAATTGAAACTGATTGTAAATTTATTAACGTTGCACTAAGCTCTGTGTGGGGATATTACATCCATCTCTCAGTAATAAATAAATATATTGATATAAATAAATTCTATATGGTTTAATATTTGTATACTATATTTATTTTTACTATATGCTACAATTTACACATTATATGAAAAGAATCACTGAATAAAATCTTATATATTTACAGAAACAGTTATATTACTTCTCTAATCACATATATAACCTATTTGATGCTAGGCCTTGTTATAAAGTTCCAACCCCTAAGATAATATTACCAAATTTTGAGTCTTTGAAGATATAGATACTAGTGTGACGTTACCAATTACACAGGTCTACAAAATTAAACTTTTTGACAGATGTTTTTATTTTGAAAACTGATTTTATATAATTTTGGTAGGCTGATTTCAAAAATTCTATGCATTTATTTGTATCACGTAAGGTTTTTTTGCAAATATTAAATGAAAAAAAACTATATTTCTAAAAAAGTTTATTTGTTTATTGAGTAAAAAGGTGGAATACAAGTTAAAAAAGTGGAAAAAAATACTTTACTCAGTCTTTTTTAAGTGAAATCTTTGTCTTTTTGCCAGAAAGCTGCGTTGTCCGGACATTCGGTTGTATGTTTTTAAGGGCATATCCCGTTTTAACATCCAGCAGTAGTCCGCCATCATCGTTATGCTCCATCTGCCTTGGTATCGCCGTTCCATTTCCTTAATGTCTTGGTGAAATCTCTCTCCCTGTTCTTCGCTAGCTGCTCCAAGAATTTCAGGAAAATAGTTCAAGTGTGAAGGCAGGAAATGCACTTTCAAACTCATATTACAACCTAGACGAAGAAAGTGTTGTAACATATTTTGAACAATATTTTCGTAGTTTTCGTCCTTAGAGTTCCCAAGAAACTTATCAATTACTTCTTTAAATGAAACCCAGGCGTTTTTCTCGACATTGGTCATTGTATTTTGAAAATCCTTGTCTTTGCATGATGTTCTTATCTGCGGCCCAACAAAAATACCTTCTTTTAACTTGGCATCGCATAAGGCTGGAAATATCTCGCACAAATATTTAAAACACTGTCCATTTTTGTCTAGGGCTTTAACAAACTGCTTCATCAAGCCAAGTTTGATATGGAGAGGAGGCAGTAAAACATTTTTGGGGTCAACCAAGCTAGCTCTTAATACATTTTTGCTACCAGGTGTAGGGCTTGTTCTAGAGGACCATTCTATTTGAGTCCAATGTCTGCCCCTTGCTCGACTATCCCACTCACAAATAAAGCATGTAAATTTTGTATAAACTCCTTGTTGTCCTAGTAGCATGCACAGCACTTTAAGGTCACCACAAAGCATCCACTAATGTTCTTGGTAGTTTATTTTCTTTAAAAGAAGTTCAAAATTTTCATACGTTTCCATTAAATGTACCGAATGGGCAACGGGAACCGAGGCCAGCTCGCTACCATTGTGCAATAAAACGCCTTTTAAACTACGCTTACTTGAGTCAATAAACAGGCGCCATTCTTCTTTTACATACGGCACATTTCCTAATTTTGAAATTAAGTCAGGAATATTGTTGCAATACACTAGCGGTCCCGTCTTGAGTAAAATATTGACATAGCTCTTTTTCGCGATCCCGGTAAAAGCTTGATGTGACGCCAGGTGCCAATAAATGTTTCTCACGAAGTTGGGAGGCTAACAATTCGGATGCATCCTTTGGAAGGTGCAAATCTCTAATTAAATCATTTAGTTCGCTCTGGTTAAACACTTCGGGCTCTCTGAAATCTGGTGTGAAATCTGAGTCATCTGGGTCGCAATTAGATTCCTCAGATTCTGACGATATGACGTTTTCTAGTGCTTTTGGGGCGGTAGATATCGGTACATCTGGTCCATGAGGAACTGGTCGAATAGTAGAGTCAAGATTGGGATACACAATTTGTTTCTTATTTTTTCTGTTGAATCCTTGAACATTACACGAACAAAAATAACAATAATCGCTGTGATTTCTAGGCTCTCGCCATACCATAGGAACACCAAAGCTTAAACATTTCTTCCTACCTTTTTGCCAGTTTCTTAATGCTTCAACGCAAAAGGAACAAACAGTATGAGGAGCCCAGGACTTGTCTTGGTCGCCAATTTTTACACCAAAATAAGCGTGGTATACATTTTTCACAAACGAAGTTATAGTTTGCCTCTGCTTTACTACGACATAACTACCACAGATATAACAAAAGTTATTCGGATTGTTCACACAATGTCTTCTTTCCATATTTATACGTTCTAGAATACTTAAAATACGCAACAACGAAGACAACAAGCGCGCGGACACAGTAGCACGACGACTAACACAACCAAACTGCACATAAGCAGGTTTCAACGTTGTATTTACGCTTCTGCGCCGACTCTGTTGCTTTGCTGAGAAATCTAATATTAACCAGTGTTGCCCAAATCACATTTAATTTCGTAAAAATCAATTCATTTAAAAATCAAGCCTAACATGGAATAAACATATTCTTGTCATAGGTATGTATATTAATAAATTAACATTTTTAAGATATAGAGCGCTATAAAAAAAATTTACGTGATAGAGCAAAAATATGGCGTTTTTTGGAATAAGGGCCCCCAAACATATACAAATTAGCAAAACAGCTTTCAAACATCAAAATCACTGTAGACCTGTGTTATTAATTTTTCATTTGCCCAACCTAACACAATATGTTTCACATAACTTCATCAAGTAGATCAATAATTGTATCAAGAAGATAGAATTAAATTTACACAGTGATACCTATAGTATTATGATTGGGAGGGAAACAATTTAAATAGGGAAGACGTACTTAATTCTAAGAAATATATTAATTCAAATTTACATGAGCAAATGTCAAGAACACTCACACAAATACGTAAAAAATATTTAATTGTAAATTTGATTGCAAGTAATAATTGATACTTTGATGGTTTCAGCTCGCTCATTGCTCGTTCTGTTCCGAACTCGGCCAAGAGTAGGCGTAATTTACTTCCAATTAATTAGTATGAACCATGAAGAGGAACCTTAATAAAGCAGAATATGTCTATACTTTCAAAGAATAATTTCACAGCATAAAATTAAATTATTCGAAATGTACGCGATAGATTGTCTGTTAAACATCGATATTGTTCGTCCTTTTCTCACTTCAAAACATTGCGTTTTAGGATAACTAGAACTATTATGTATTCCTAACGATTTTGTTTTTTCAAACGTTAGGCAAACGTGCTGACTTATAGTCACGAAACTCAATAAAAGTTTCTATTTAAGTGAGAATATTTATGTTAATTAATTTCTGTGCACAGCCAAAATCATTTCAACGTATTCTAATTGAAAAAGTTTTCGCAGTCCATAATGGAGTATTAAAAGCAATATATAAAATCGAAATTGTATGTAACATGTTCAATAAATTGCTCTGGGCAAATATACCTATATCAATATATTAATATTTTACAGTAATACTTGTTGACATATGAAGCAAATTTCCAATATGAGATTTAATCGTATTATTATTACAGCAAAATAGAATCACATATAACACATGAATACAAAAATCAAAAAATTATATTATTTAGAAATATAAAAATATTGTTAAGAAATTTTAATATTAAGAAATGCGTGAATATTTTAAGATCACGTAATCTCTAAATTTCGTTGTGAGAGTAGCTATAGTTGCACTTTCCAAATAGGCAGGAAGTTTAAAGTATACGTCTTGCTAGTACAATGAAGTGCGATGCTGTGGTGGCATTAATAAATCCTTATTTCAGGTATAATAATCATGCTTTCTTATATAAACCGCCAAGTTATTTTTGTGTTTATGTAGAAAATGTATTAGTTCATAAATATAAATATAAGATAACAGTAGGACTTTTTATGCGCCAAAAGCTCCAGCACAAAAGTCGGCTTTTTAAATTTACAGCAATACATAAAACCAGTGGAGGTTCCTTGTGAAATTTATAGGGAGGTCATATGGAATTTTATGTAAAAGGTATTGTTGATTAAAAAATTTTAGTATTTAATGGATATATTGTAATTACTTATTAAACATTTCGGGAAGATTTAAACTTTAGGTAAATTCTTTACTTTTTAACATTTGCAAAATGATTTATCACTTTCGTTAAAATTAGATATTTTCTTTTATAAACGACTTTTATATACTTAACAAATAATTGAGGCATTGGGATGTCTCTATAATATTCAAAAACTTTCACGTTCATAAATAACTCCTAGTTTACTTATTAATTTCGGATTATTTACACTCAGAAAGTGAGTTTTAACTAATTTGAAAATATTGTTCAAAAATTTATTTTTATATCTTTTAGACTGATAACTACAAAAAGAAGTTATTTATTATTAATTGGTCAGTGAAATTTAAACGTTCATTAATTCCAGCCGTTAGAGTCCAAACTACACTTCCCAATATACACGTAAATAAAGATAAAAAAAGTAATTTCTAGGTAACAAAATCTGACAAACGTATAAATGGAATACTTAAATACGCCTACAATGAGCCACATCATAGAATTGCCAAAATAATTCCCATCAACATATATAGATGTGTATAGAAAGTACACTTTTACATTTGGGTGTTTGTGTGTGCGCGTACGCACGCACGCACACACACACACTTGATATGCTTGTATAATGGACTAAATTCCCGAAATTTATATCGAAAGTAACAGTAAATATTATTGATGAGATTAATCAAATTATAAACACTAAAATAAATAATTTAACTTAGTTGCCAACTAGTAACTTGCACTTCTACCATTAATATAAAATTTCGAACTCAAGCATGGAAACGACGTTTAAATAAGAAGGTAGATAAATTACGTGCTCAATCTGGTTGTTTAACACAGTTCCTACGTTCTAATCCGAGCCAAGGGGTGGAAAGAAAAGCTATATAGATAATTGCAAAATATAGATCAAACGAAAATCCTAATGTAATTGAAATTCTTGTTGATAGTTCTAACAAGATTAATATACATAAAAAGGTAATCTTTTGAGACATCATAGTAGAATATTTAAAAAATAAAAACCTCTTCTTTCTATTTTTATTTAAATTAATCGGAAACGCAAGTGAATGATTTATTATTAATATAAATCGTTCTTCCTAAAATATTCAATCCAAAAAAAACAATAAGTAGAAAGAAGTAGAAATATTAATAATAACGTTGGAACGTACGACGTTATTAATATAGATAAATAAAACTGGCAATTGGAAAGCAGCAGCATCGAAAACATTACTTGATTTCCATACAAAAAAAATAACTTGGACAGATACTTACTTAACTTAGTCTACATTAGTAACATTAGTAACATTCTTAAAAATTCTGAAATAATTTCTGCTTCTCTAACACACATAATAATCTATCTGTGGCCGACCTTTTATCCACCTATAATTTAACATTACAGAAAATATTTACACCAATCGCAAGTAGAATATATATTTTTTTTAATGAATAATCTGAAAGCGTTGTTATTCAGGGATCGGCACTCAGGGGTACCTTTCAGAAGAGAACTTAAATGATTAATGTAACACTCAATCGGGCACAGTAATAACAGTAAAACAATAATATGTGACAAGCCGTATATTATATCTTTAGCTTATATATATATATATATATATATATATATATATATATATATGAAGCGTTGTTCTTCGGGATATTTAGCCGTGTTTGGATGATTTCGCCCTGAGAAGGACAACTTTCTTCCTGATGTTTCGGTGTCATCACTTTCACCTTTTTCTAGAGGATCTTCTCGTTGCAATGGTAACTTCAAGAGTCCTCTAGAAAAAGGCGAAAGTGATGTCAGGGAACGTCAGGAAGAAAGTTGTCCTTCTCAGGACGAAATCATCCAAACGCGGCGAAATATCCCGAAGAACAACGCTTCAACAAACGACCGCGAAAACATTCGACGAAATTTATATATATATATATATATATATAAGAAATAATTATATATATATATATATATATATAATTATTTCTTCACCTTTGTATGGTATAGTAGATTAAATTAGTCGGCGATTTAAGGTCTGGTTTACTTTGATATGTATATATTTAAAGCAATATTACATCGACACATAGTGTCTTTATCAAAGAAATTAAAAATATAAATGACAGTATATCAATGTCAAACTTATATATCTGTAGTTGTCATGGATAAAATATTCAAAGATACATTCAAGTTTAATAATATGTCATATCTCAGAACCTTCGGCAGCAAGACGTCAATTACAGGGGATTGGCAAGCCATGAGTTATTATTATGTCTGCACCCGTGTAGCGACTTAAAATTTTAAGCTGTCGGCGTTTGCCTTGAACGAGAAGGAAAACCGTGAAAACCTACTCGGACAGCCCAGTCAGGGATCTAAACACGAAACTGCCAGCAAGATAAGCCAGTGTACAGATATTTAAATAACGATAGATAATTATATAAAAATAACATATATTCATTATGGTAAATTGCAGATCGTTACATTATTAAGTTATAATATATACTGCTTAGATTTTTTATATCACTTCTGATGTTAATTGAATTTTTTTCTTGTTTAATATTAATCATTTCTTTAATTTCCCTTTTCATTGTGTGTTGTTCTTTATCGATTATCTGTGTGTTTCCAAAATCGAAATGATTATCGCGTTGCAGTTTGTGTGTAAATAAAGCAGTTTTGTCTGTTTTAGAGTATTTGTGGGCTTGTATTCTTTTGTATAAATATTGCGATAGTTAGCAATCGCGACATGGTATTTTATAAATAACATGTATTTCTCGATTTTTTTCTATTTTAGGTTTTAGTTTTGAAAATAGATTTTTATTAGTATTACTAAGTTTATATGATATAGCTACAACATATAAACTTAGTAATACTAATAAATATCTATTATGAAAACTAAAATCTAAAATAGAAAAAAATCTAGAAACACATGTCATCTATAAAATACCATGTCGCGATTGCGATAGTTACTGCATAGGCCAAACTAAACAAAAACAGACAAAATGTTTGCAGCAGGCTGATCTATTGTTTAGTTTTGTTAGTTACTTGAGTTATATTATGTAAATATGTCCCGTCCACATCCGTCTCGAGATACAATTGATAGGTGGATAAGAGATTTACTGGCACTAGAATTCGGCGGTATTCAACTTCGTTGCAACATTTGCTAGGTAATACCGTCATGGCGAGTGAAAACCCGCTTAGTAAAACATACGTCGTCGGATATACATAAACCACGAATTGCTGGCTTTTAAACTGCTTATGAACGGCAGAAAACATTTAATTCGGATGCCCTTAAAATGCTTATAGCATGTAACATTCCATGGAATACGGTGAATCATCCTGATTTTACTCACTTTTTACAAAAGTGTGTTAACAGAAAATATAATGACTTGCATGTGCCCACAAAATCCGCCTCGATGTCCTCGGTGTACATGAAATTATGACTTAAATTGTCAATGACATAAATACTAAACATATTTGGGTGTCAGCAGATGAAACCACTGACGTTAGAGGAGGCAATATTGTAAATGATTTCTTGAGGTGATGGACAAAGACAAGGTAATATCTATGCATCTACTTGCATCTAAGAGAATCGAAACAACTAATGCAGAATTTATATCATGTAACGTGACTTCGTGTTTGAAATCGCTATGGGGCGAAAAGCACGATATAAATAAAGAAAAAGTGTTATTTTTTGTAATATATGGAGCTACATATATGAAGGCAGCTAGTCGGCTCTTACAACAAACATACAGTATAGTATGGCGCATATTACATGTTTCGCACATGCTCTTCATAGGGTATAAGAAGAGGTCCGAAAATACTACCCGAATACAAATAAACTGATATCTTCTGCCAAGGAAGTTTTTGTGAACACACCTGCACGCAACAATTTATTTCGTGAGAAACTGCCACATATGCCATTCCCACCAGAACCAGTTACAACGTGTTGGAGCACATGGATAGAAGAGGCATCCTATTATCACATGCATTTTGACTACGTTAGAAGTATAATACTGGATCCGAATGAAGCTATTTCTATTTTACACGCTCAAGAAGTATTTATAGACTTAACTATTCAGGTAGATATAGCCAATATTCACGAATATTATTCCAGAATACTTGTAGCCATCCCCCATTTAGAGGTTACTAGACCAACCCAAAATTATATTCTATAACTAACGCCATGAATATTGTATATGATCTTCGTCAATACCTTTCCAAAATACCTGGAGCTGCTGCTGATAATATAAAAAAGAATTGAAGCAGTTCTAAATAATAATCCAGGATTTCGTACTGTATACCGAATTGTTGACTTGTTTAATGGTAAAGAAGTAGATTTTTGCGAACCGGTGATAAATGTGCCGCCATTAAAGAACCTTATGTACTTTAAATATGCCCCTATTTCATCGGTAGATGTTGAATGGTCGTTTTCAATGTATAAATGGATTTACGGTGACAGACAATTATTAACGCATGATCTTATGGATCAATTATTGGTGATTTACTATTATTTAAACTCTGAATATAAACGCTGAACAGTCAGGATGGGTGATATGTTTTATAAACCCTGCAATATCCCTGCTAGAGAAGATGCATTTGCTCTTACTTGGTAAATACTTGTTTCTGTATACGTATTTTGATTCGCGTGTAAAAAATTTTAAATCAGGATTCATGATGTCCTCACTCCGTCCCTGGTATTTACGTCATGTATCTATGCTGATCCCTGGTTATAACTAGAGTTGTGATTTTTCATCCGTATGTACTAGGCACCTCGTTTATGGCTTCGGACTAATTCAAACATGCCATCTAAGAAATATAACATTAAACAACTACTTATGGGCTATATACTTTATAAATAAAAACTATATTTATATAATAAATACGAGAGAACGAAAACATATTTCAACAAATATCATATATCTAGTTATATCCACATACTGCTAGTGGCGACTACGCGACTACAATATTGCATTTATAGAGTAATATACAAATTTGATGTCAAACTAACTGGGGTTCTCGTGTATAATGTGCGAAAAGAACGGATCGCTCTTTAGAAAACACTATTAACGCTTACCCTTCTAAGCAGTATCAGCAGTTGGTTTAGTTTGATTAAATAACTGCAGGATTAGGTATGTTTCCATCGTTGTTTCAGCGAGCAATGTACGGCGTGATGAATAAATTACTTATATAAAGAAAACAATCGTTCGACATCTAGTGATGTAATATCAATAAAATTCAATTAATCGTTTTTATGCAATAAATCTGTAAACGCAGTAGCATTACACATGTATTAATATTTGCTTTGCACGGTCACGTGGCGGTAGTTGTGTTCAACTCTGTTGTACAGACAAGATGGGCAACTCTAGTATAACTAATAATACATTTAAAAAGAAACATCATACAGTGTATAAACGTAGATTATTACATTCACTTGTAACATTTTCAAATTTAATGATCGTAACATTATATTCGGGATTAAAGCAAAGACAGTATAAAAAAGCTATGAGAATATTACTCCAAGTATCCGTAATTTATTTCAAACAAATTTAAGACATTAAGAGCTTCATTCGTTTTTAATTTCAATTATTATAATCGTCTCTCCAAATATTGCGAATTTTTACATTTTCTTACATAATTCCATTAATGTAAATGGAAAAAAAATTACACAAATATATACTACTTAAAGAAGGTATGAAACAACCCCTTATCACAGTTAATACTCGTATTCTAAATATGTATTTCTACAACAAAGTTGTCATCCTCAGTAAGTAAAAATATAATTAATGCAATTCAGGGAAACCGGACATATACGAAAGTAGTCCTATTATTAAAAGTAAAAATAATATATACAACGTCGACAAAGGTCCAGCCTCCGTTACCTGCATATTCGACTTCTTAGAATAAATATGAAATAGAAGAAGACGGTGTAATACTGAATGCATGTGTGTCATTTCTAAAGAGGGGTAAGTGACCTAATTCTTTAAAACTTAATGTATACGTAATTCTTTGTGTTAGCTTTACTATGTCCCATGGTCAACACTGTGATTATTAATTTTACTTACTGAGGATAACAACTTTATTGTCGAAATACGTATTTCAAATACGAGTATTAATTGGGGTAAGGGGCTTTATACCTTTTTAGAGTTTTTACTTAACCACAATCTTCAAACAAAAACTTTCTTTAAATATATACTATGTTAACGCTTCTGTCAAATGTCTTAACATTTAATAGAAATAAATAAAAATTATATCCACACATCCGGTCCACACACAAGGACATTTTTACTTTGTCTGTTGTAGAATTTAATACATACATTGAGTAAATAATGTTACGGTTTTTCCTTTACCATTCTGAAGTATTATAATTAATTGTTTCGCATTACGTATACAATGACATAAATGTTTTTACGTCTTTATTCAATTGCAATTACAGTGTTTATGGAGACAATTTAATTTTATTTAATTTCTAATAAATAAACCTCGCATACAAGCATGCATATTCATTTAAAAAGACACACGCACATAATATACCTAAGTAAAAAACAAGAATTGTTTATTGTTATAATTTCCTTAGTATTCGAAATATTGACAGAATACAAAAACATAGTTTTCCAAAAATGTGCAGCGCAATCGAATTTATATCCTCATACACATCGAATAAAAGCAATTTCTACATGCTAATACTGATAATTAGAGCTGGGGATGTTTGCGGTGTGCCAGGATAGTATTCAGTTAAACGCACGAATATAATGACCTTGTTTCGATCGGTGATGCATGCGTGATTTTATTGCTTTACATGCATTCGCTATTTATATCGCTTAGGTATGTCAGTTATGTGTACTGTATATAAATACCACACTTACCTTATTTACGATTATTATAGCATAGCGCCAAGTGGATAAGACTTGCAGTAAGTTTGTAGCATTAGATACGTTTCCATATTTGTAGCGGTGAGCGATGTACGCCGTGATGAATAATTTTTTTTATATTTTGAGAAAGACCGCTCGACATCTACGGATGTAACACACGCACAATTAAAATAATCTTTATAGATAGAAACCGAATCTACACTTGCACCATTACTAATTTGTTTGAATCTGGTAAAATCAAAATCATTGTTTATCACACTCTCGAACTTTTCTATTACATTAACATTTTTGTTGTCATTTACTGCGCATAGCTGGGCGTGTACATCGTCCAGTATTTGCAGTGACTCCGCTAACGATAATGCAGTATTTTGAAATTTCTCGATTGCGTTAAACAATCCTATATGATTGTTATAAATAGTTTGTAAATCTGCATCAAGGGAAGGGTTTTGAAAGAGTCTCTGGCTTTCCTTAATGGCTACAGCTTCGGCAGGATTGAATTGTAGAACCACAGATTTTATTTGTTGGAAATACTTGGCATAATAAAATGCCGCCTTTAACCAACTTCCCCAACGTGTAAGGATTGGCTCTGGTGGTTCGGGAATACCAGGGCACCGACTGTGAAACTCTCGAATTCGTTTGGGAGATTTTAGAAACACTTTTTTTGTGGTTGCTATTAATGCATCCACCTCTGGATAACATTGCCGAATAGTTTGTGCCACAAGATGTAAAGCATGAACTTTACATGTCACATGCAAACGTCTCTCACAATCTGCTTTAAGAGAACGGCCTACAGAACGCATTGCGCAGCACCATCGCTCATAAACATCAGGAGTTGATTAGTTGAAACTTGAAATTTTTGTAGCGTATCGAGCACTACCTTCGTAATTACTTCGCTAGTGCACTTTTCCAATCTTTTGCTGGCTAATAAAATGGGAAATGTTGATTTGACAGGATCTAGTACACGCACTATAATATTCACAATAGAATGTTTTTTTCGATCTGTCGTTTCGTCGACACATACCCATAACTGTTTATCATTTACTACTGCTTTCATTCTGTTTTCAATGTCCTCACGCACAATTGGTAAATAGGTGAGTAACGTTCTCCGTGACGGTACCTTTATGTTGGAATTGTATTTATTCCAAAAGTCGTGAAAGGCTTTTTTATCTAGCAGGTGAACTGGCACATCGCAGACGAGTAGCATTGTCAATAAATCGAAAATGAATTGCGTTTTAGACAGCACATTATTTTTTTTGTCTTTGTGGTGTACACTTTCAACATGTCTTTTACAGTCGTATTTGTCCCAGCAAAGTAACTGTTTAACGCATAATTTACAAACCACTTTTGCTCCATTATAATACAAATCGGGAAAGTCTCGGATAAATTTCTTCACGTCGTTATACAATGGGCGCTTTCTTGGCTTGGGCACGTCCGTCATACTTATTAAATAGAGCTCAAGACAACACACGATCACGTTGCCAGTTCACGACTAACTAAAGTGTTTCGCTGCATCGTGTTTATACGCTGGTGGGGATGCACTACATACGGTCCTGCCGTACCGCAAACATCCTCAGCTCTACTGATAATCTCACCATTTTTACATGAAAATTGGAATGACCAATCCCAATATATCTACTTTTACATCACGATTAACCAAATATATTTCTATATTCAAAATAGCTGCTTTATTGCACTATCGTAAATATGTAAATTTATATTGCCATTCAGAATGATCTTATATTTTCTTCCGTAATATGATGTCATGAATTACAACTGGTTGAGTAAATCTGGTTACTTTCTTTTGCATAGAAATCATTTGAATATTTGATATTCATAATACAATATCTAACAAAGAAGTTAATACTAATGAATAAACACAAAGTGTTATATTGTTGGCATAATTGATTTTCTTGGCCTAGTAATGCGTTTATAAACTTTAACAAAAATAAATATTTCCCAATAAAACTTGCGAAAACTATAGGAAGAACATTTGGAAATGCAAATAAATATTCTTACATCCTTTAATCAATTATCCTCATTAATCCTACATTTTTCTTTTAATTTTTAAATGAACTTAACGCCTTATAGGATATATACATATATATATATATATATATATATATATATATATATGAAAAAATGTGTGAATGTGTTATGTGAAAATTCAATAATTATGAATTCTCATTAACAATACGTTTATTATATACAGGGTGGTGCACATAAAGTGTTACAGAGCAATAGCACTCAAACGATTAATCATATCGAAAAATGTTTCAGACAAAAGTTTCAGTGTTCGGGAAGGCGGTCATACTGGGCCACCCAGTTTTTTGATAGGTGTAGGCGTAGAAGCTACGTCAATGTCAACTCCAATTTTTTAAATGAAATCATGTATTTTCTTTTCAATAACATTATTACAGATTTTAAGACGAATTCAGCGACCTACAACACAAGGTCATTCTAGTCACGCAAAGTATGAAAATAGTCGAAAAATCGAAAAATATCGAAATAATCAGCATCAAAGGATCCACTAACTTTGGTTTGGGTCTACCTACAGAAGATGCTCGAAGTGACCACCCTCTGCTAGTAAGCAGTGGTTAATTCTCCGAGGAAACGACCGTCTAACGTTAGCCAACATTTGTGGTGTAATTTCGGTACATGCTCGGTGTATTCTTTCTCTCATGTCGTCAGGCGTGGTTGGTGCTTCCGCCATTACGTGTCCTTTGACAAAACCCCAGAAAAAGTAATCCATTAGTGTTAGATATGGCGAACGAGGTGGCCAAGCAACAGTAGCGCCTCGTCCTATCCATTCTTCACCAAAAATCTCATTCATCACTTGTCTTGCACATAGAGCATAATGGGATGGTGCACCGTCGTGTTGCATCCACATGTTTATGCGAACTAGCAAGGGCACGTCTTCCAGTAATTCGGGCAGTACGTTTTGCCCACTTGCCCACTTAAGTGACCTTCAAAAAAATGTGAACCAATGACGTGATCCCCGACAATGCCGGCCCAACAATTAACGGATGTTGATATCGTACAGTTCTCGTCCATCGAGGATTCGCATTTGCCCAGTAATGCATGTTATGTCTGTTCACATTTCCCGTATTTGTGAAGTTAGCTTCGTCAGAAGAAAGCACATGACTCAAAAATGAAACATCCGTGTGCATTTTTCGACGAATCCAGTTACAGAAATTGACGCGATTTTGGAAATCATTGCCGTACAAATCCTGATGCAGTGACATACAATACGGATGTAATTTGTGTTGATGTAATATTCTTAATACAGATCGCCGACTAATTCCACTCTCTCTTTCCATTTGCCTGGTGCCCGCATGGGGATTTTGTGCAGTAAAAGCTAAGATAGCAGCCGCATTTTCATCAACAATCGGTCGACGTTTGGCTCGTGTTTGTTTCATTGTACCGAAGCGACAGAAACCGTCAGCTAATCGCTTAAATGCCATGTGCGATTTTTGTTGTCTGTCCGGATAAAGAGCCGCGTACAACTGCTCAGCGTTTCTGTAATGTTTGCGGCATTCCCTCAGCACCATTAACATATCAAAATATTCTTGATAATCGTTCATTTTCGCGATCCGATGTACTCACAATAGAAGGTAATGCGTGACTAACTGACAGCCGTATGCGTTGACAGTTGATGCTGATTATTCCGATATTTTTCGATTTTTCGACTATTTTCATACTTTGCGTGACTAGAATGACCTTGTGTTGTAGGTCGCTGAATTCGTCTTAAAATCAATAATAATGTTATTGAAAAGAAAATACATGGTTCCATTTAAAAAATTGGAGTTGACATTGACGTAGCTTCTACGCCTACACCGATCAAAAACTGGGTGGCCCAGTATGACCGCCTTCCCGAACACTGAAACTTTTGTCTGAAACATTTTTCGATATGATTAATCGTTTGAGTGCTATTGCTCTGTAACACTTTATGTGCTCCACCCGGTATATATATATATATATATATATTGTAACGGCCAACCCTGATAAAAGCGCATAAAAGGCTAATTTTTATATTTTAAATAAACTGGAATGATTATTTAGAAAATGAGCATTATGAATTTCTATTATCAAATAAGTTATCTAATATAACATATAGATGGAGTTGAATGATGTTACAATTATTATTTGCGCACAATGCAAAAGCGCATAATTGCACATAACAACATATACTTAACCTTAAAACAGCTGTTCAGATGTACATAAAACTTCTTATAAGTATTTTGAGTGGGCGTAATGTTTAGTGTTATGTGGTTCCGGCTAGTCAATTGAACAATACAAACTCTTGTTATGGGACATAATAAAGTGCCCCTTAATATAGTAGGTTCGGTGACACCATATCGAACACTTACAATATCGGCTAATGGTCATGCAACAGACAAATAGAATTTATTTATTCTTAAAACTATAAAATAAAACGATCGAGATATGGATTATTGATTAACAACTTTAATGAAATGAATGCCAAAATAACAGGTAAGTGAGATATACATTAACATTATGATCAATAAATATCTAACATGTCACGTGATGAAATTAATATGGCGATTAAACTCGGTTAATAAAAATAAACAAACTTAGTGTGACATGAATAAAATAATATTATGAGTGAAATCTATGATACATCTTAAAATATCAACAAGATTAAAACTAAAATTGAATTGAATTGAACTGAACTTGTATTCTTCGTAACAGTAATATAAATATCTTAATCTTTTAAAAATAATATAAGTAATTATTACTCAATGAATCATAGAAATATGATATTTTATTTGTGCATGATGAATTAATTTTCCGTTTTCTTAAAAATTCGTAGGTATTTTAAATAATACTTAAGTGAATCAGGATAGGACTTAAGGTGTTTGGAATCTGCTTATCAGGTCCATAAAAGCGGGTCTGAGTCTTGCGGCAATCTGTTGGCGTCACCTTAGCTGTAGTCCGGTCCAATCGGCCAAGCTTCGCGGTGAAATTCAATTGCTGTTTATCAGGACCCCGGTCACCTTCTGGACTTGAAAAATAGGTAAAACTGGAGCTGGATATATAGGTAAGATTTTTACTAGAGTAGACGTATGGTTTTATTAGTATTCTTAATGTTTTTCATTTAATTTTTAGAGAGGCACTTCAAATACGTCGAGATGTTTTTAATGGCGGACTTCTAGTTACGCTAACTATCTTTTTTTTCTCCTCCCTCGTCCTGATTCGTCTAATTGTATGTATCATATTAATCGCGGTATTTTATAATAATTAAAATGACAATTTAGACATATTGAATATACATATACTTAATATTAATTATTTAGTTTATTTTAGTGAATATATATTTCATGCTTGAATAATAATTATTGTTATTAAAGCTAATTTTATTGTGGGAAACATTCCCGCGATAACCTTTTTAAAAAAAAAGTACAGTTTTGCCTAAATTTATGGCGTCTATAATTATTTATCAATTAAGTTGAAATATCATTAGAAAAGTATAATATCGAAATGAAGTGACTGATACAAATTAAAAAAAACAAATAAATAAATGTGAAATTAAATTTAAAACCATTAATTACGCGAATTCAACTTTATTGATTTTTGATATGAAGAATTCAAGTTCTATACTTCTAAATTATCCTAAAACTTACATATATACATTTAAATTCAATCTTTTGCCCACTGAGGCATTCTTATGGATAGGCTTGCCCTATATCAACTTCCCCAGTAATTTGGTAAGACGTTATTGACTAGGCAAAGAGGCTTATCCAAATTATTCATTGAGTCTATTTAGTTCAGTATTAAGTCATATAAAATTTTTGTATTTTTTTTTTTTTATTATTTTATATTATACATTTTATGTATTATGTGATATTATTTTCAGTTTCTATCAGTGTTTGTATGAAAAATTTATTTCCGTATATTTGTTTGATTGTATCGTTATACGTTATATTGACATTATTGTTCTATTTGTATGTATACTATATCTCTGTTCATTATTATTCTTACCAATTGTTATGTTTAGCGAACGGTAAACTTTATATAACTGTGTGTGTGTGTTTTTTTTTTTTTTAAAAAAACTTGTTAATTATTCTGGTTATTATATGTGAAGATTTTCTGTTTGTTATGTAGTTTAGCTTGGGGTTTATTTGTGATGTGTCTTCTGTTAATGGTACATGCTTAACATTCCTTACATAAATTGTTATTCTTAATCTTTTTTAATAATTCATATATTAATATAAGTTTTAGTTTACATAATAAATAATTCTTTCCTTTTTTAATACATATCCTTTACTATCTATTCTTTCACTTATCTTATTAAAATACCATTCCTTATAACCTAATTAAATTCCCCATAATAAGACATTTTGTCTATATTTCAATATTCATATTAATAATAATTCATTTATTTATTTATATACTTTATCTCCCCATATCATATATTATCTCCTTCTACCATTATTATTAATCTAAACCTTCTCTAATCTTATAACATTTCAGCACTCTTTTATTTATTCTGGTCATACTGTATCTATAAAATATATTACATCGAAGACTTTCATTTTCATTAACTTTTTGCATGTTTATAATTGCTTTATTTCCCCATAAATTAGTTTTATTTTTGTAACATATAAATGTATAATTATTGTTCTTTCTAAGTTTATCTTTACCATTTTATATTTTTATTCCAGCTTTTGTCTCAGAGAATGTTCTCTTTCAGTGTAAGTTTATTAATCATTTGGTTCACAAGTTCTAATTATTATAAGTTTACCTTTTATTGTAAATAAAATTCGCCTGTTTTTTTTTTTTTTAATAGAAATTTTTGTATATGAATTTTCTGTTAGTCTTATATTGTTTTGGTTTTTCGAACTGTCATCTACCCCTTTTTGTCTCTCAAGTGTAACTGTATATTACATTATAACTATATTGAAATTATTAATATTGATTTGTTAGTATTAAATTTATATGTGCTTAGTTTTTATTTAAATTAGTTTCTATACTGTATAATCTTGTAGCATTGATATATGATATCTCCCCTTGATATAATCGGTGTTAGGCTCGATTAGTTCATATGTATTATAGCCTAATTTCTGATTTATTATGAATGGTCCTTGATAGGCCTTCAATAGTTTACCCATGATTTTCTGTTTTGCATTAGACACTCTTAAGCTTTTAACTATAACTCGATCACCTAATTCATACGTTTTGTATTTCTTGCTATAGTCATTCTGTTTCTTCTCCCATTTATTTTTCCGTTTTATCAATTTTTGTCTGACCTCTTCCGTACGTTCCGATAAATTTATTAACTCTGGCTCTACCCATGGTCTATGTGGTGCTTCTCCTGTGAAAATTGTTATTGGACAGTGATTATGTACTGTGCTGGGGGTGTTGTTCAAAATAAATTCTATTTGTGTAAGATGTCTAGCCCAACGATTATGATTTTCATCCAGTAAAATTCTGAGATATTTTAATGTTTCACGTATGTACCTTTCAGTGGGATTACCTTGTGGATGGCGTATCGATGTGTAATAGGTTTTTATATTTCTTGTATGTAAAAATTCCTTATACCTGTCGTTCGTAAAATAGGTCGCATGATCTGAGAGTATTGCTTGTGGAGTTCCATATTGGATGAAATAATCAGTGAGTGCTTGTAGTACCGTATCTGTATTACACTTTGTTGTTGGAATTAACTTGATATATTTTGAAAAAATGTCACATATTACTAGAATGTTCTTGTATCCTTTAGTGCTTTGGATGAGATTTGACAAGAAATCTATTGATATAAGTTCTAATTTATCATGTGCAATAATATTACTACTCCAGTTTGAGTTTATTCGATTTTTGTCTTTTGCGAATAAACATGTTTGACATCGTTTTGTCACGCTTTTGATAATTCTCTCATCGTTTGTGCAAAAATACGCTTCTCTAAACATGAGCCAACATTTTCTCGCTCCAATATGTGTGTAATTATAATGTAGATAATTTGCTATCTCTCTGGTGTGTTCCTCATTTATAACATACAATTCATTATCACCTATGTTCTTAATTATGATACCATTTCTAATAAACATACCTTTAAATTGTCTTCCCTCACTGATAATCTTTCGTAAAGGGTAAAATTCTTGTGTTAATTGTGTTTGTTTTACCCTATCCAATGAAAATAAACCTTCCTTTTGTAACATTACCAGATTTATGCATATACTTTGCTTCTTCATTTCTCCATCTTTTCTTGTTAATACATCTGCTGTTATCATTTCTTTCCCTGGCTTATACTTAATTTCGAAATCAAATTGTTGTATTAACAAGGTCCACCGATAGATACGACTATTATTTAATTTAGAGTTCATGATGTTTACGAGCGCTTTATGATCGGTTTCTAGTATGAATGCTTTACCAATTAAATAATATCTGAGCTTTGTTATTGCATATACTATTGCTAGCATTTCTTTTTCGGAGATTGTATATCGTATTTCGCAAGCATTCAAAGTTCGGGATATAAAATGTATAGGAATTTCCGTATCTCCTCTAAGTTGAACTAGTTCAGCAGCAATGGTCTGGTGCGAAGCATCTGTTCTCACAATAAAAGGCAAAGAAAAATCTGGATGATGTAATTTCAAGTTCTCAATAAAGTTCTCTTTAAGTTCTGTAAAACATTTTTCACACTTTGAAGTCCAATTCCATTTCGTATTTTTCTTTAGTAATTGTAATAGTGGTAAAGTTTTCTCGCTATAGTTAGTAATAAATTTACGATAGTAATTCAAAACTCCCAAAAATCCTCGTAATGTCCTCAAGTTCTTCGGGCGAGTGAAGTTTTTAATTTCATCCAGTCGAGTATGGTCTAGGAAGATGTTGTCTTTATTTATGATATAGCCTAAATAATCGATTTCTATTTTAATGGTTGGACCTCCTGTGTTTATACAATTAACAGACGCAGTATATCTTTTAATCTTCGTTTCTATTATTCTCAATTCGGATTCGTAGGAATTTTTATTAATATCTTGGTTCGTTCTGATAGTGTCAAGATTATCTTTCACTTGGTTAATCTCCTGTTCGTAATATGTCCTGTGTTCCCCCATCTGAGTGTTAAAACTATCTGTTAAATGTTGTTTCAAATTTAACGAAGATATCTCATTACTTAAAATAAAATCTGTTAATTTATTGTTAAATTTCATGTGTGCTTCGTTACAGGACTTTGTCAATTCAGTTTTTGTTTCCGTGTTTGCGGTTATTATTTTATTATTTGTGATTTCGTAGATTTCCCGTGAAGTATTCTCCAATTGTTTGGCCCAATGTTGGTTATGCACATTTAGAGTTTCGTCCATTTTCAGCAAGCATTTTATCTCGCTTTCTTCAAGAGTTTGGTGAATTATTTCTTCGATCTTCTTTTGGCTTTCTTTCAAACCTTTTATGTCTTCTTTTATTTCTTTTTTATCCTGTTTGAGCTGTTCTAATTTGCTATTAATGTTAGCTTCTATTACACTGATATTTGTTTCTAATCTTGTGTTATTGTCGGTAATAAATTGTTTAAAATTTTCATTATTTATTTCTAATTTTTGATTTAAATTAGTTTCTAACTGACTTATATTTTTATTATTAGCATCTAGTTTTTCATTATTTTCTGCTACAAATTGATTGAACTTAGCTTCTTGTTTAACGTTGTTGTCCGTCATGATTTGTTGCATATTCATCATTAATGCAGCTAAAGAATTAAGATTTATACTCGTTTCTTCTTTCGGTGTGTCGGGTTGTTCAGTAATTGTGGAAGCGTCGCCCTGATCAGCTTGGTCCTCTCTATCTGCAAGGTTTTCCCTTGACTTGCTTCTTGTTCTTTTGTCCATTTTATTGTTAGGATTGTAAATATGTATATTATAGTGCTTTTGTTATGTGTTAAATTAGTTTTATGTATATTAATTGCTTCTTATTTTTATATTTTAATATTAATATTGTATATGCAAATAGATTGTGTAAATAAATTTTTATCTCATAAAATAATTTTCGTTTTAAACTTTAAGACCTTTGTTTTAAATGTTTATTATGAGAACAATAACCTCTTTAAGAAAAGAACTTACAAATCCTGTTCCTGTGTACCAGTCAGCGTCCTATCACATAAAAATGACCACAAAAGGCAAAATACAGATTCACAAGTGAAAATATATTATGTAACTTAAATAAATCTAGAAGAATACAGGTTTTAATATTTCCTCTCTCGTTTTATTTTATACTTTGTGTTCGATTGGGCACGTTTTCTAATGGCCTGACACGTTGCGGCGCCAAAAATGTAACGGTCAACCCTGATAAAAGCGCATAAAAGGCTAATTTTTATATTTTAAATAAACTGGAATGATTATTTAGAAAATGTGCATTATGAATTTCTATTATTCAAATAAGTTATCTAATATAACATATAGATGGAGTTGAATGATGTTACAATTATTATTTGCGCACAATGCAAAAGCGCATAATTGCACATAACAACATATACTTAACCTTAAAACAGCTGTTCAGATGTACATAAAACTTCTTATAAGTATTTTGACTGGGCGTAATGTTTAGTGTTATGTGGTTCCGGCTAGTCAATTGAACAATACAAACTCTTGTTATGGGACATAATAAAGTGCCCCTTAATATAGTAGGTTCGGTGACACCATATCGAACACTTACAATATCGGCTAATGGTCATGCAACAGACAAATAGAATTTATTTATTCTTAAAACTATAAAATAAAACGATCGAGATATGGATTATTGATTAACAACTTTAATGAAATGAATGCCAAAATAACAGGTAAGTGAGATATACATTAACATTATGATCAATAAATATCTAACATGTCACGTGATGAAATTAATATGGCAATTAAACTCGGTTAATAAAAATAAACAAACTTAGTGTGACATGAATAAAATAATATTATGAGTGAAATCTATGATACATCTTAAAATATCAACAAGATTAAAACTAAAATTGAATTGAATTGAACTGAACTTGTATTCTTCGTAACAGTAATATAAATATCTTAATCTTTTAAAAATAATATAAGTAATTATTACTCAATGAATCATAGAAATATGATATTTTATTTGTGCTTGATGAATTAATTTTCCGTTTTCTTAAAAATTCGTAGGTATTTTAAATAATACTTAAGTGAATCAGGATAGGACTTAAGGTGTTTGGAATCTGCTTATCAGGTCCATAAAAGCGGGTCTGAGTCTTGCGGCAATCTGTTGGCGTCACCTTAGCTGTAGTCCGGTCCAATCGGCCAAGCTTCGCGGTGAAATTCAATTGCTGTTTATCAGGACCCCGGTCACCTTCTGGACTTGAAAAATAGGTAAAACTGGAGCTGGATATATAGGTAAGATTTTTACTAGAGTAGACGTATGGTTTTATTAGTATTCTTAATGTTTTTCATTTAATTTTTAGAGAGGCACTTCAAATACGTCGAGATGTTTTTAATGGCGGACTTCTAGTTACGCTAACTATCTTTTTTTTCTCCTCCCTCGTCCTGATTCGTCTAATTGTATGTATCATATTAATCGCGGTATTTTATAATAATTAAAATGACAATTTAGACATATTGAATATACATATACTTAATATTAATTATTTAGTTTATTTTAGTGAATATATATTTCATGCTTGAATAATAATTATTGTTATTAAAGCTAATTTTATTGTGGGAAACATTCCCGCGATAACCTTTTTAAAAAAAAAGTACAGTTTTGCCTAAATTTATGGCGTCTATAATTATTTATCAATTAAGTTGAAATATCATTAGAAAAGTATAATATCGAAATGAAGTGACTGATACAAATTAAAAAAAAAACAAATAAATAAATGTGAAATTAAATTTAAAACCATTAATTACGCGAATTCAACTTTATTGATTTTTCATATGAAGAATTCAAGTTCTATACTTCTAAATTATCCTAAAACTTACATATATACATTTAAATTCAATCTTTTGCCCACTGAGGCATTCTTATGGATAGGCTTGCCCTATATCAATATATATATATATATATATATATATATATATATATATATATATATATATATGATAATATATCGATATATTTTGAATTTTTTGTAAATTGCTCCTTAAAAAATATTGATTGCCATGTAGCCTTGAAAGCTATACAAATATACCAAAGTCGATGCCAATCTCTCTGCTTCCATTTCAAGTCGTGGATGAATAAGGTCTGGTTTTCAGCCAACCTAATTCGTAGTAACAAAAAAGAAATTAAAATAATTACCGGCTTAATAACCGGACATTGTCCTTTAAGGAAGCATCTGTACAGCCTGGGTTTGGTTACCGACCCCTGCTATAGGAGATGTGAAAAACAGGAGAAAACTAGCCTTCATGTAATATGCACGTGTGAGGAACTGAAGGGACAGAAACATTTCGGGAGAGATCTATTGGATCCTACGAGGGTACAAAAACTTCATTCCCCTGAGGAGGATAGTGGTTTTTATCGAGGACACAAGACTAACAGAGTGGAATTGAGAGATATATTGGCGATAGTACAAAGAGCAGTGTGCTCAACTGCCTGGACGTGCTGGCATCCAACCCAAAACAGAAGAAGAAGAAGGTCTGGACCCGATACCGACCTTCAAATATCGGCACTCAAACGAATAACACGCAGTACAACTCGAAAATCGAAAAAGAAGCAACGAGTTTAATGTCGCAGCAGAGAGATTGCCGAAAGCTCGTCCAGGAAATAGCCCTTTGCAGGGCTCAGTGACAACTATACGATGCAACTCCCGAAAAAAACAGTTTTTCGGCTTTGAAAATCTACCCTTCAAAACACATATTGCTATGGATTTTTAATTAAAAATAATTATTTTAAAAATGTACAATTATTTGGGATACAAGTGTATATTGAAAATGTTTTAAAATTTAGCGTGTGATAAAAACTAGTTATCCGAGGCCAATGTGTTGTAGAGGCCTATGTAAATTCTGGGAGACCAAGATTTGCTGTTTACGAGAGAGTTGTGTTCTTTGAAATATATATTATATATATATATATATATATATATATATATATATATATATATATATATATATATTTAATTTAGTTCGGGTTGTTTTTGAAAGTGTTCATTTGTTGTTGGTATTTTATATTTAATTCCCAATATTTCTTTGAGATAGTTATTGTCGTAATTTTGATGTTATAGAATTTAATTAAACAACTTTTTCTCGTAAAAGTGTCTCCACAATTTTTTGTAAGTATTTAAAATTTTTATGTCGGCATAAATCATAAATTATAATATATATAAAATTATTTTTATAATAATAGTTCTATTGTTTTGGAACAAATAGGTAATAGTTGAATATTAAGAATATAGATAATTCAACTGATATTAAAAGTCTTCGTAATATTTTTTTATAGAGATAAATTTTGTTCGATTGAGTTCAGTTTTTTTGGCTGTGTCGTCTTGCACATGCGTAAAAATTTGTTCGTGGTTCAGTATCTGTCTGTTTATATACAGTGTGGCTTTCTTTGAAGAATTTAATATAAGGTTTGATTATTTTAGTTAAGTTTGTTCGGAGTCAATAAAGAGGAAGTTTTCCATTCGTTTAGCTGTCAATACAATGAATGTTTTTACCTCATGTATTTTTGTATGATACAGTATCTTTATACTTTGTAAAGATAGTTTTTTCTTTTTTATATTTTGTATTAAATATTCAGTTTAAATTTTATCCTGCTTTTGTTTCATTTTCATACCAATATTGCTGCTCAGGCTTAATATATAATATAAGTAAATAAATTTGTGTAAACTTTTCACTGGCGCCTAATATAATTCGCAGACACGACTTTCCTTATTGGAACCCACTAGCAATATGTACATATATATATATATATATATATATATATATATATATATATATATATATAAAAATATAATATTTTCGTGACCTTGGTATGATAAGGTAAACTTAATAAGTCGGCGATTAAAGGTCTGGTTCATTACTTCAAAGTATATATATTTAAAACAACCCTACATGTTTCGGCAATGATGCCTTTGTCAAGGGAATAAAAAATATAAATGACAGAATATAAATGTCAAATAATTGAGTTGCTATGGTTTAAATTATTCAAAGATACATTCCAATAATAATAATAATGCTATCTATTTTTTGGAATACTAAGGCATGACTTATTATTATTATTGGAATGTATCTTTGAATAATTTAAACCATAGCAACTCAATTATTTGACATTTATATTCTGTCATTTATATTTTTTATTCCCTTGACAAAGGCATCATTGCCGAAACATGTAGGGTTGTTTTAAATATATATACTTTGAAGTAATGAACCAGACCTTTAATCGCCGACTTATTAAGTTTACATTATATATATATATATATATATATATATATATATATATATATATAGTGTTTATAAGAATTTTATTTTTCTTATTTATTTTATTGGCCGTGTCTTAATATTAAAAATAATAGACTTTTTATTGGTTTAGCGACCTTTTATTGAATTTTGATGTTTTATTCTACGACGTTTCGACTTTTATTATTATTCAGTCTTTTTCAAGTAACTAGAAACAAGAATTAATACAATGAAAACATGAGAACTGTGTTTGCTTTTGTGAGACTGAATTAACAATTAAATTAATAATTAAAATTAAAATTAGATTAAAAACTGAATTAACCAATTGAATTAACAATTAAAGTTAAAATTAAATTGAAATTAGATTAATGATAAGTGAGGAAAAATTAACGTGCTTACATCTGTATAAATGAATTGGAAATTTGAATTAACTACAAATACAGTAAAGAAAACATTGAATGACAAATAAACTCACCGTTTCTTTTGTTGGGTTTCAAAAACACGCATTCTGTGCAACATGTGTTCTCGGGGACATCCGAGACTTTTTTTTATTAAGGACCGACCGCACTAGTACAAATATTGTAAGTGTCTGTGTCTTGGTTCAGAGAGGTTAATTTCTGTTCTATTTTGGATTTAGCAAAGTGGTCAGGACCGTGTTAAGGGGTATATAGTTAAAGTATTTACAAATGGGAACTGATAAAATTTTTTTTTTTTTTTGGGTTGGTTTGTGTTTGTGTGTGCGGGAGGGGGTTTTGATTTATCTATTGTTTAATGAGTGGGTAATAGAGTTTTGAAAATGCATCAATTTCGTTTCTGTCGTTGATTGTTCTGGATGGATGTTGATGTACTTTCAAAACTCTATTACCCACTCATTAAACATTAGATAAATCAAAGCCCCCCGCACACACAAACACAAACCAAAAAAAAAAAAAAAAAATTATCAGTTCCCATTTGTAAATACTTTAACTATATACCCCTTAACACGGTCCTGACCACTTTGCTAAATCCAAAATAGAACAGAAATTAACCTCTCTGAACCAAGACACAGACACTTACAATATTTGAACTAGTGCGGTCGGTCCTTAATAAAAAAAGTCTCGGATGTCCCCGAGAACATATGTTGCACAGAATGCGTGTTTTTGAAACCCAACAAAAGAAACGGTGAGTTTATTTGTCATTCAATGTTTTCTTTACTGTATTTGTAGTTAATTCAAATTTGCAATTCATTTATACAGATGTAATCACGTTAATTTTTCCTTACTTATCATTAATCTAATTTTAATTTAATTTTAACTTTAATTGTTAATTTAATTGGTTAATTCAGTTTTTAATCTAATTTTAATTTTAATTGTTAATTTAATTGTTAATTCAGTCTCACAAGAGCAAACACAGTTCTCATGTTTTCATTGTATTAATTCTTGTTTCTAGTTACTAGAAAAAAACTGAATAATAATAAAAGTCGAAACGTCGTAGAATAAAACATCAAAATTCAATAAAAGGTCGCTAAACCAATAAAAAGTCTATTATTTTTAATATATATATATATATATGAAAAAAAAACCACATCCGTCCAGAAACGTGCAGATATCGATATTTCACTGTCCTTACAGATCATCAGTACACGATATTCGGACAAGACATGATTTTTGTTTGTATACTTTCGTGTATATATACGAATTATATTGAATTTAATTGGAGTGAGAAATGAAAATTATTCTAATCTCATCTCACATGCAATTGTCGCTAAATTTGTGCAGTTGATTCTACAATCTGACAAGATTACTCCTGCCGAAGAATGTAGACGCAAACACGTTGCGACGTCAGCCATCCACCTGTGCGGATAATGAAAATTGTATGATCTGTAAGGACAGTGAAATATCGATATCTGCACGTTTCTGGACGGATGTGGTTTTTTTCATACAATTTTCATTATCCGCACAGGTGGATGGCTGACGTCGCAACGTGTTTGCGTCTACATTCTTCGGCAGGAGTAATCTTGTCAGATTGTAGAAGCAACTGCACAAATTTAGCGACAATTGCATGTGAGATGAGATTAGAATAATTCTCATTTCTCACTCCAATTAAATTCAATATAATTTATATATATATATATATATATATATATATATATATATGTTTTTCTTTTCTTTAATATATATATATATATATATACACGGTTGTTCCTTATTAATATGCGAATATTTAAGTGTGTGAATCTACATGAAAAATAAATTATAGTTTGCTTTATAAACAATGGTCGGCCTATGGTTTCAAATGAAAAAGATAATTCACTTAAAACAGATTTGAATGACAGAGACTTATTAACAAATGTCAGATATAAAAAGCAAGTGACATATTCCAGGGTAACTAAATTTATTGCGAAATTCTATTGGTCAATATTTTATTAATTTTTTCAGACAATTCGACGATTTTTATTTTTTAACTCAAAAACGGTGCAATACAGGAAAACAACTCAAGAGAGCTCTTATCTTTCAAAACTAACGGGGAATTCAAACATAATTTATATTTTGGAAAAAGCCATAGGCGTACCATTTTTTTTAAAGCTAAAATTTTGTTCTTAAATACGCACCTTCAGTAACAGTCGCTACGTATTAAATTTAACTGAAATATTTCAAGCGGTTTCGAAAATATTAATTAATTTCCATTTTTTTCCTAAAACTTCAACACCCTGTATTTTCGTAACGGAACATTTTTGAACCATAGTTTATAAAGCAAAATATCATTTATTTTTTATCTAGATTCACACCCTTAAATATTCGCATATCAATAAGGAGCAAACGGTATATTAATTACGCATTTTTTTTTCAAATTATTTGTAAGGAACAACAAAATCAAAAAGAGAAAGACATATATTAAAAATGTAAGAATTGTTTAAGGAAATTTCTATTTAGATCCGAAATATTTTACGTAGTATCTGCATTTTTGGAACACAGAAATTTAATTATATTATTTCCCAATCTCATCCTCCCAATTGTGTATTCTTCTATTTCAATATTCTCTTTCAAATATATTAATCCTTCAATATTTTGTCGCGTATACCAATGATCGAAAACTGACTGTTTATTTATAAATTAATTCATTTTTAACAACTTTTCATAATAACTAGGAATCGGTAGTCAGGGGTACATGACGTCAGTGCCAGGTACATAACACACGAATAAGAATAGGTATAGAGAAAAAAATACCTAAAAAGTAAATTTATATTTTACATTTCTTTAACAAAGGCATATGTGTCGAAACATATAAGATTATTTGAAATATATACATATTAAAGTGAGACTGAACCGTGAAGTAAAAAACATGACCCAGACGGCTTTCAGTCACTACGAGAGACGGATTGAGTCAGAGATCGTAACCAACACAAAAACATTTTAGATATTTATTAACAACAAACGATCTTCTTCTAGAATACCTGGACTCATGTTTCGTGGCAACAAGGAACTCACTCAACCGTTGGATATTGTCAACGCATTTGCACTTGAATTCTCTAATATTTCCCAGACAAATACATCTTTACCCGCAAAATTAATTAGCAACCACCTCTTTTTTAATATTGGTTGTATTCACGAAAATGATGTGATGTGCAGTGCCTCTAGACTAGAACCCAACATGACTTCCGGTGATAATGGTGTCCCGAGTTTCTTGGTGCGCGATTGTGCGTCTGTGGTGTCGTGTCCTATTTAGGTTAGTGTCCTAGCCATCGACGTTTCCATAGGGTTGGAAAATAATTCATAAACTTGTGCCAGTGCTTAAAAAAGTAATAAGTCAAATATTGCGAACTACAGACCAATAAGTATCGTATCATATTTTAGCAAAGTATTCGAATGCATGCTTTATTGTAGAATATATAACAGTGTAATGGCCCTTCCTATCTGTCAATCATCATGGTTTCATTTCTGGAAAGTCCACGGTTACAAACTTAACGGAGTGACGATTTTCAGTATTAACAGTAACCACGACGACTGTATTAAACTTCAAGCTGACATCGGATTCGGAACTGGTGCCACATAAATCAAATTGTTTGAAATGTAAAAAATGCGCCGTCGTTTCTTATACTAGGTGTTCTAAACCAGTTATATTTCACTACACGTCCGGCTTTGAGTCGGTTGTTAGAAAGACGTTGTTTAGGGACTTGGAGGTACTTTTCGATGATGGTCTTACGTTTACCCAGCATCTGCTCTTCTGGTAGCAGGTCTCTCGGTTTTCTTATGAGATTGTGTCGCATTTTTTCTAACATGAACTTGATTAAGGTACTAACTATGGCCTTGTTCAATACAGGTTGAAATATGCATCTGTCATCTCGGACGAACGTGTTCAGAGGAGATTCTTAAAATACTTGTCGCATAGAATGCACGGTATTTGCCCTGCCTGTGGTATCGACTATCTTCATTCACTGACTCAGCATAATTTTGTGTCACTATCCCGTCATGGAGAGGATTATAATGCAAAATTTGTCGGTAAACTTCTAACACAAAAGATCGACGCCCCTTCGCTACTCGCGCAAATAAATCTAATGTACCCACTCGACTTTGTCAACATCCCGACTGCGAGAACCAATATTTTAGTGAAATCTCCTTTTCCATATGGCCACTAATTTTAATAAGAACTCCTTGAGTTAGTGTTTATGTGTTACTTATGTGGGTATGTAATCACTGATCATTTACTTATTTGATGTAATCTCATTGTAATGCTGTATATTTTTTCTACAGACATTAAATAGTATAATGTCCTATAATTGGTTTATAAACTGTTGGATAATAAATATCATTATTATTATTATTATTATATATTTTGTAATGGGTAAAAAAATGTTAAATTATGTTGATGTAAAGATAACTTATTATTACTAAAGACTGGCATGTAAAGTTGTTTATAGATGTATTAACGAATACGCGTAGGTGTAACTCGAACGGAAAGAATTTTTCTAGATAAGGCACACTTTTATTTCAGTAAAGCCAATGCAGTGACGTGGCTGCTTGACTACTTTACTAATTACTGTCAGTAGTGCAATACATTAACTTTAAAATTTTGAAAGTAAATGACACATTAAATAATATACTAAAGAAATAAACAATAGATAGAGTTTGTTAAATATTTATAAAACATTAATATCGGTAATCAAATCAATATTAACAAAAAGAATTTTATTTTTTGAGTAAATAATTGCCTCAATCAGGAAACCTACAAATAAATTCAATTAACGAAAATATTATAGAAGGACGGCCCAGATGGTTCAGATTGTGAACTCAAGAATACTTTATTATTACTAAAAAATAATTGTAACGATTATTAGAAGAATAAATTGAAACTTTTATATACAAAAAGGTTTTGTTTAAGTATGACAATACGTTAAGCACGTATAAAGCGTTTGTACAATATGAAACAAACATGTAAATAATTTACATATCTGTAGCTATGCACATGGACAATACACATCGTATTTTCAGCATTTACTTCTGCTTAATACAAATGTTTCTGCCATCTAGGCGTCCTCAGTTAAGCTAGTGAAGCAATGTATACAAATTAATACAAACCTGTTATAAACAACTGGTTTGTATCTGTATTTAAATTTACTGAAATAGCCCGCATAGATCAAGCAAGTTCCGTCCTATAAGAAGACAACTATTTAATAATTGACATCTTACGGGCGAAAGAGACTTTGTCTGGAGGGCTACCTATCGTTCGAACAGCTAAGCTGCTACGGGAAACGATAAAATACGTATGTAGATGTAGTCCATTAACAACCAGCCAGATGGCGGTAAATATACAAAAAGGTTTTGTTTAAGTATGACAATACGTTAAGCACGTATAAAGCGTTTGTACAATATGAAACAAACATGTAAATAATTTACATATCTGTAGCTATGCACATGGACAATACATATCGCTGGTTGTTAATGGACTACATCTACATACGTATTTTATCGTTTCCCGTAGCAGCTTAGCTGTTCGAACGATAGGTAGCCCTCCAGACAAAGTCTCTTTCGCCCGTAAGATGTCAATTATTAAATAGTTGTCTTCTTATAGGACGGAACTTGCTTGATCTATGCGGGCTATTTCAGTAAATTTAAATACAGATACAAACCAGTTGTTTCTAACAGGTTTGTATTAATTTGTATACATTGCTTCACTAGCTTAACTGAGGACGCCTAGATGGCAGAAACATTTGTATTAAGCAGAAGTAAATGCTGAAAATACGATGTGTATTGTCCATGTGCATAGCTACAGATATGTAAATTATTTACATGTTTGTTTCATATTGTACAAACGCTTTATACGTGCTTAACGTATTGTCATACTTAAACAAAACCTTTTTGTATATTTACCGCCATCTGGCTGGTTGTTAATGGACTACATCTACATACGTATTTTATCGTTTCCCGTAGCAGCTTAGCTGTTCGAACGATAGGTAGCCCTCCAGACAAAGTCTCTTTCGCCCGTAAGATGTCAATTATTAAATAGTTGTCTTCTTATAGGACGGAACTTGCTTGATCTATGCGGGCTATTTCAGTAAATTTAAATACAGATACAAACCAGTTGTTTATAACAGGTTTGTATTAATTTGTATACATTGCTTCACTAGCTTAACTGAGGACGCCTAGATGGCAGAAACATTTGTATTAAGCAGAAGTAAATGCTGAAAATACGATGTGTATTGTCCATGTGCATAGCTACAGATATGTAAATTATTTACATGTTTGTTTCATATTGTGAAACTTTTATTGTTAATGTATGTTTAATAATTGAAATATGTATATGTTTTAGTATCTATTGTTCTCTTAAATCCATAGTAATATCATGGATTTATTTTTACCCGTATATCGTTTCTTTAGATCACATTTTTGTATTTTCCTAGATGACGTTCATTATATTGACATTCTTAATAATTTATTACTTATATACTTTATATATTTGCATGTCATATTATAGCTCGGTTAATATCTGAAGGCACACAGGATGCGCGAGATGTGGCCAAAATATGTCCATCTCTCCCGTTTCATGCTGCGTTCTCCATTTTTATCTTAAAATTGTTATCCATGTAAATGCCATCAGATGTTACCCAAGCTATATGTATTATCGTGAGCAATTGAAAGTTAACACTTTATTATGTTGGCATGTCGAAATTTCAAAATTTATCTAATGTATACAGTACTTTTGAAGTATCAGTGTCAGCATTTAATCATAACATAAATGACATTAGCTTGACAATTTGGTAAAATTTACGCAGCTATAATAGTGCGTTTACTTTCAATTGCTCACGATAGTACATATTGCTATGAACTGTGCCTAGCTCATGGGTACAGTTCACGACGAATGTCCGGTTGCTCAGTCGCTCAATCTCCAAGCTGGAATCTTCTAGTCTCAGGTCTTGCTCTCAAGCAAGCATGAAACGTGTAAGCAAAAAAAAAAACAATATAGCAGTCAATAAAATTCACACTTTCATCATTTTCGTTTATTAAAAAAAAAAAAAAAATCCCTTTACCGAATGTATATGGAGCTAAAGCAAAATTAACAATAGCTTAGGAGGAAACACTCTTTATGATAATGGCACGCACAAAGAGAAAAACCCCCTGTGACTCTCGAGCAAACATATAATTGATAAATAATTAAGAAACTTGTCAAGTTTGACCTCTAACTGTATCCCCAACAAAATCAAATGTCAACAACCACCAAGTTATCGAGTACGCGTGACAGCCTTACAGTCATGCGCAATAAAACATGACAAAATCAAACCCAGCAACAAAAAACCAACCTGAATTTAAAACGATCTAGAACATCTTGACTAAAAAAAAAACTCCATTACCAAAAACATGACAATTTTCTTGAATTATTCATATACTAATATTTATATCAAAATTTATGCAAATTCTAAACTACCATTACAAACATAAGCAAATTATCGTAGTAGCAATTATATAAATTAATTGTTCAATGTACTTACATCGATCTAATCACATCCAACACTAAACTATGCGAGAGATACCATTATTTAAATTTACTATCAAAAAGAAACGAGATCACAAACACTCGTGCAAATCGTAATTAATTTTTAAAATGCACAAATTAAAGCATCAAAAACAAATAACCCGAATTTACTTAAAAACAGGAGAATAAAAATGAGGTTTTTTATTCTCTCTGACCATCTGGTTTGCCAGTACTGGTATCTCTCCATAAAATTACCGCGAAAATCTCATACATCGAATTCACTAGTACAAAATCTGGCCGCACCCATCAATCTAATATAATATACATACAGGGCCAGTCAAAATATAAATTCAAACACAATAAATATAAATATACATAAAATTCAACAATGCATTTTAAATCCAAATTATACAAATACTGTTCAATATCTAATTCTTCTTTTTTCTATGGGGAAAAAACCACGACAATATGTCCGAATATCAATATAAAATTCTTAAATCTCTAGAAAATAGGGTGAAATTTATTTTACAAGAATGATAAAAGTAGTATGTCTACTTAAAATAAATACGATTTCTTTATATACTCTGGCCTAATTTTGATTGTATGCCGCCAAAAAATTCATAAAATATATTGTAACTTCATTATTCTAAATATGAAGTATGTTATATTAGCACGTAATAAATCTATATTAAAATTCTACCAATTTTCTTGATATAATTCCCTTCTAAATAACAAGAGCCATTCTAAATAGATTAATTAACACTAGGATTTATCTTGTAGTATACGACATGACTAACTTTATACAAAGCAATTATTAACTACTAAAACTATTACAAACTTGTTTTGCTTTTATTGACTACTTTAGGTCTACAAAACTTATTGTCACAAACATTGTATTATTATTAATCAGAGAACTACGTAACACGACGGCTTAATCCGGCTTTTCATAAAGAATTGCCGTAGCCACCTGAATATCCTTCAAGTTGGATTTTGAGTTCCGGATATAGGTAAACTTATCTTATTTTACTTTACTGGACTCTATCTTTCTTATTTTGCAGGCAAAACAGAATAATATAAAAATGCTAATCAATTTTCACTCTTGGGATGCTTCAGAATTTTTATTTTTCAAACTGGGAATATTTCCTTCTCCGACTCGCTCGATACGTGATACACCTTTTTGTATTAGTTTAATTTCAATCAAATTCCCACAATTCAAGGCACCACTTTTGTTATTGTCTAACTAATCATCCAATCTATGTAAGTGTTAATCTGTTTTTATATGGAAAGTTACGTTCCTATAATTCCAATTACCAGTACAAGTACCAATTACCAATTACAGTAAACAACATTTTCATTGAATTAAACTGTATGTAAACTTTTAAAAATTGTCCACAGTTTTTTTTTATATCCTAATAAAAAAAGAAACAAAAATTATACGCGCAAGGTTTTGGTCATCTGTGCTCTGTTCTTTAACGTTATTGTTATTAATGGAGGGCTTCCCTCCATTAATAACAATAACTTTAAAAGACAAGACACAGATGACCAAAGTCATTCGTTCAAAAATATGCCATTCACATCAAAAGTATATGGCACCACAGCGCATACAAGAAAAGAATCATGATTTGAAGGTAAAATAACAAAATCTATGTGGCATATCAAACAAAAATGGACTGTTGGGAAAGATAGGGCTTAAAATAAGAGCTTGTGATTGGCTAAAATAGAAGCCGCTTTTATGCAGGCAAAACCAAGTTTATTTTGTTCTGTCAAATTTTCTTTTTTCTGTCAGTACTGATCAGTATATCTGTCAGTGCTAGGAAATTGCGTGCTCTATTAGTTGTTTATTATTATTATTATTAATATTCCTTAAAAATTGTTCTTTATATAGATTATAGAGTGAAAAGATCATTTTCTAAAGATATTTTATCACTTTCATTCATTTCTTTAATTTATATAATCGTAAACGTTTTAGAGCATTGATGACGCAGCTTTGATAGGTCCATGAAAAAATACTTAAGGAAAATATGTAAAATGTGGGCAGAGGCAGATGGCTTATAATGTGTAATTTTAAGAACAAAACTAATATGTCCAAAACAGCTGTTGTTCGTCAAACTTCAAGGGAAGTAGGATTAGTAGGAATACTGTGTTTGACATTACATATTAAGGAAACTGAAATTTCTGGAGTTTCAATTTCTCGTTTAAGGAAAGAAACTTGCCAAGATGCTTACAATAAATTATATATATTTGAAGTATCAAAAAGTACGATTAGAAGGCACGTGCATTCAATTTTCTTTAAGAATGAGTTACCAACTTGCACAAAAATATATGAGCTATTAAACGTAATGCCAGTTTACCTCCTTTAGAACGAACATCACTTTGGAGAATCCTAAAGAAACTAGAATTCAAGTGGGAAAATCGCACACGAAACAACATATTAATTGAACGAAATGATATTATCTTATGGAGACGTTGTTATTTGACAAGTATAAAAAAGTTTCGTGAAGGAGGGAGAAACATATATTATTTAGATGAAAAATGGGTGAATCCAGGTTACACAAAAGAAAAAATATGTAAAGACACAACGGTACTTAATCCAAGGCAAGCATTTGTTGAAGATCTTTCTACTGGTTTAAAAGATCCATCTGGCAAAGCAAAACAACTAATTGTGCTTCACATTGGCAGCCAAATTGGTTTTATGAATAGGGGTTTGTTATTATTTGAATCCAAGAAAACTGAAGATTGCCATGAAGATATGAATAGTGAGGTGTTCATGACATGGATGCAAAATATATTATCTTCTCTTGAGTAATATTAAACGATACACAAATATTATGATAATTATAATACACTGTCACCATTAATCCTTTAAATTTATTAGTTTTACATCTACACAATAGTTTTGTTCTCCACTAAAATCAGAATAAGATGTTAAATATTTCTCCTGCGGTGATTTTAACACATTCTCACTGTATTTACGCACAAATTTATTGTAGATGCAACACCTTCAAGCAATAAATTGATTGAAATATTTTATATAAGGTATAATACCTTGCATTAGTATATATTTGCCGTTTCTTACTTGAATAAGATTGTTAAAGTCTTTCTTAATAATAAATATGTTAATAAATAAACGTAAAAGTCAAAAATAATCTATTATATAGATTATTAGGTATGTAACCTCACATATGAAATCAACCATATGATCTACTTTTTTAAAATTCCTGTGTAAATTATACTCAGATTACAGTGCCATCTAATCCATTCTTATTTCGAATGGACCCATAATAATAGGCTACACAATACAGGGTCATCAAAACAGGTATCCGGGATTATGAAGCGAAACAAAAATCTTAATACAAATGATAGAATATTTAATTGTACATCCAAAGACAGCAAATCTTACATTTAATTATTAAAGTCAGTAGGCGCATGCTCAGACGCCATCTTGCCGCACGCCGCCATTTCAGTGCGGCTGGACTTGATCAATCAGTTCACAGCCATCATGATTACCGTACAGCAGAAAGCGTAGTGTGTTTTGTGGTATGCTGAGTTCCAATCAGTTGTGTTAATTCAGCGTTATTTTCGGCGAACTTATAGATAAAATCTACCTACAGAATAAATCATTGTTCGTTGGTTTAATCACTTCAAGGAAACTGGAAGTGTTGACATCAAGAAATCTCCAGGACGACCACACACATCGTAAGAGGATGTTGAGCATGTGTCCGAAGTGCTAAGAAGTCTATTGCCCGACGTAGCTTGGAACTTAGTATGACTAAAACAACTATTCAGAATATTCTTCATAAGCGTCTTAAATTACATGCTTACAAAATTCAACTAAGACATGAAATAAAACCAGCAGATAAGCCTAAGCGCATTGCCTAAGCAACATTTTATTCTGATTAGTGGCAGTCATAAGCGTGATGTATAGGTCTAAAAACCTTTTAATCCTTAGCGAAAGCTGTCACCGCGGACCAGCTCACCCAAGCTACGGTGTAAGGCAACGTGCTTAGAGCTGAATGGCCAATGGGGTATATGTGGTCTCAAACGTTCCCCTGGGGGCACTAGGCGGCACCCCCTTGTATTTACGCCTTGTGCCTGTAATGGAAGCTCTGAGGGCATTGACCTCATACTTCTTCCATACTCGTGGGAATCATATGAACCGAGAAACAAACCAAATTATTAAAAAGATGGAGTCTGAGGAAAATCCAAAACCTAAGGAGTCTATAGAGACTCCCTTGGCAATGGAGAGACTCCAAAAAACAAAACTGAAACGCAACGGACTGAAACTGAGAACGTTGCGAAAACAGAGGGTGCACCCAAGCAAAGAAAACATCTTTCCGGGGCACAAAGAAAGAAATTAAATAAGATGAGGGAACGGGGGTGGATACGAGTAAAATAAGGCTCCCCCTTTCCCAAAAAGAACCTCAGGGAGAACCTAAGCCAACAGGGGCCGTTAAGCAAACCGTGTCGGCTAGGGGCACTCCTGAGGATAAAGTAACTAAGCGCACGAAGTTTTCTGCTTCGGGCGTGAGTTACAAAGCAGCTCTTAAAGGTATTAAGGCTGCAATAGTTCCTAAAGATTACCCGGTCAGCTTAGTGACTGAGGGAAATGTGGGAGTTATACAAGAAGCCCTGATGATGGTCATAGATAGGGCGCAGAAGGCGCCGAGGTTTGAATCCTCCCGTCTTATGGACGGCTACTATGGAGTCATCTGTGCAGATGAAGACTCGTACAACACTACGAGAGATTACTTGGGAAAGGAAACTGTTTGGAGGCTCGTGAAGAGCGAGGAGCTGCCAAAACAGCAACGAGTTTTAGCGTTTCTGCCAGAGACTAAAAAAGAGGATCTGACAGTGAGCTTGAAAGGACTCGAGAGGCAAAATCCAGGGCTTAAAGTGGACCGAAGGATTACCCTCAGTTCCAGTTCTTCCGAAAAGAGCCTACATGTGGGCAGAGTAGTTCATGCCCAAATGCAAAACAAAACGATCTCCATGAGGACAACATAAGGGTGTCCTCAAGGAGGCGTATTATCACAGCCTATGGAGTCTATTAGTGGATAATCTCCTCAGGACATTAAATGAACAGAGAATATAGACGCAGGGGTTCGCCGATGACATTGTCATAGTGTCTCAGGGGAAATTCCCGGGGACAGTGGCGAGCATCATGCGAAATGCTCTGCGAATTGTAGAAAGATGGTGCCTTGAGGAGGGATTAACTGTCAATCCTCAAAATACCAAGTTGGTAGCCTTTACCAACATGAGAAAACTAAATGATCTGGGCAGCGTAAGGCTGTTTGAACAAGAGTTAGAACTAACCAATGAAGTGAAGTATCTAGGCATAACACTTGATGCGAAACTGAATTGGAGCAGACACCTAGCCAAAGTGACAGACGGGGCGGCGCAGCTCTTCTGGAGATGCAGAAGAGCTGTTGGCGAGACCTGGGGACTAAAACCAAATGTGGTACACTGGTTGTACACAGCAGTAATAAGACCAACGATTACCTATGGAGCAGTTGTCTGGTGGAGGAGGACGGAGCGGACATCGTCGGTGGGGCTCCTAACGACTCTCCAGCGACAGGCCCTGTTGGGAATCACTGGAGCTATGAACAGCACAGGAACCGCTTCCATGGAGGCCATCGTGAGTCTCCCTCCGCTGGAACTATTTATAAGGGCGGAGGCAATGGCTGCGATACTGAGGCTGTAGGCCAATGACGTATGGTGTCCTAACAAGGTTGTAGGGAGCCATACAGATATCACAGGAACTATACTGGAAGAGCCGATATTTCAAATGCCGGTGGTGGCAAAAGACAATGCAGTGTCGCTGATATGTGTGCCAGGACATGAGGGAATTAAAGGCAATGAGATAGCCGACAAACTGGCCAAAGAAGGTATTAATAGGAACTTCATCGGATCAGAACCTGTATGTGGAATCACTAAGGATTCCGCTAAAATGGAGATCTGGTTATGGCTAGAAAAAGAACATAAAAATAAATGGAGGTTAACGGAAGGTCAACTCTATACCAAAACACTACTAAGGGGGCTGGACGGAAAGTTTTCAGCCAACCTAATTCGTAGTAGCAAAAAAGAAATTAAAATAATTACCGGGTTAATAACGGGACATTGTCCTTTAAGGAAGCATTTGTACACCATGTACTTGGTTAGCGAGCCCTGGTGTAGGAGATGTGAAAAACAGGAGGAAACTAGCCTTCATGTAATACGCACGTGTGAGGAACTGAAGGAACTCAAGACAGAAATATTTCGGGAGAGATCTATTGGATCCATTGGAAACTTCCTCTGAGGAGGATAGTGGCTTTTATGGGAGACACAAGACTAACAGTAGAACTGAGAAATCTATTGGAGATAGTACAAAGAGCAGTGTGCTCACGTGCTGGCGTCCAACCCAAAACAGAAGAAGATATGGAAGGGAGATAGGATTATAAGATAAAGAAAGGACTTAGACAAGGAGACCAAGTGTCGATCGTATTACTATTCTTAGCGCTCGAAGAAATAGTCAGGAATAGTGAGTCTAAAAAAGAAAAAACGATTTTCAGTAATTAACATTATATGGCTAAATTAGAAAAACGACTTAATAAAAATTTTTCAAGAGATAGAGGAAAGGCAAAAGAAATGGGTGTAAAAATAAATGAAGAGAAGATCAAATATATGACAACAGGAAATACAAAGCTAAAAGTAGAAAATAAAGGGGATGGACTTTATATGGTAAATAAGTTTGTATATCTGGAAGTGCAAATTGAAGAAAATGGGCGCAAAGATCAGAAAATAAATGCAAGAATGTCGAAACTAAATTTAAAATATGGATATTGGAACATTAAAGGAGCCAGAACCGAGCCTTGGGGAAGGGTCATTTTTCTTGCTATTACTAGTTCGATTGTTTAGACAAACGGCGATTTGGTGATTTCTCAGCATATTCTGGATAAGTTTGGTTACTATAGCACATGGGATGCTTTTTTAGAATTTAAAAATCATTCCAGGCTCACAGACTGTATCATACACTGCAGAGATCGGAAAGATATTCAAGCCATTCTAAAAGATTATAGCTAATTCGTAGTAACAAAAAAGAAATTAAAATGATTACTAGGTTAATAACCGGACATTGTCCTTTAAGGAAGCATCTAGCGAGCCCTGGTGTAGGAGATGTGAAAAACAGGAGGAATCTAGCCTCCATGTAATATGCACGTGTGAGGAACTGAAGGAACTAAGACAGAAATATTTCGGGAGGGATCTATTGGATCCTTCGAGTATACTCAAACTTCCCCTGAGGAGGACAGTGGCTTTTATCGAGGACACAAGACTAACAGAGTATAATTGAGAGATCTATTGGGGATAGTACAAAGAGCAGTGTGCTCAAATGCCTGGACGTGGTGGCGTCCAACCCAAAACAGAGAAAAAGAAGAAGAAGAACATTTTATTCAGCGATGAGGCAACATTCCACATTAATGGTTGTGTAAACCGCCATAACTGTCGCATATGGGGAGAACATCAACCAAATGAAATTTTCCAATACGTCCGTGATTCACCAAAAATTAACGTTTTGTGTGGACTTATCCAGGATCGTGTTATCGGCCCTTTTATGTTAGTAGAATACACAATTACAAGCATTATTTATTTGGACATGTTAGAAATGTATGTGTTCCCTCAAGTTGAAGAAATTTAAAGGGAAAAGGGCATTAATGTCATTTTCCAGCAGGATGAAGCTCCATGTCACTACAGCCTAATCGCCCAAGAAGCTCTCAACAACAGATTTCCTGACCGTTGGATTGCAAGAAATGGTTTTTGTGGCCACCTAGAAGTCCTGATTCGACGCCATTAGATTTTTTCTTTTGTGGCTACGTTATGAACCTTATTTATTCCGAATAAATTCGTGACCTACAGCATCTGAGAGAAAGAATCAACGTAGCAATTACAACTGTGATTCCTGAAATGCTTCAGAATACATGGCGGGAGGCACCCTATCGGCTAGATGTCTGCCGTGCGACGGGGGAGCTCGCATTGAATCTTTTTGGATGCGATAAAAAAATTTAAGATCTGCTGCGTCTTTTGATATACAAATAAGTATTCTACCATTTATATTAAGATTTTTATTTCGAAAAAGGTTCAAGTATATCAATACGTTAAGCACGTATTACGCATTTGTTACAAATGAAACAGACATGTAATATACACATCTGTAACTGTACACATGGACAATAAATCTCATATTTTACAGCACTTACTTCTGCTTAAGACACGTGTTTCTGCCATCTATAGGCGTCATCAGTCAAGCTAGTGAAGCAATGTAATACAAAATAATACAAATCTATTTAAAAAAACAGATACAGAACTGTGTTTTAAATAGATTTGTATTATTTTGTAATATTTATATTGGAGCAGTAATTAGTATCAAGATTTATGAAAATATACAATTTATGAGTAAATTCGTGGAACCAAGAAGGAGTTTGGTTAATAAGAAGATAGGAAGGTCTTCTATATTAAAAAGGGAAGAATAAATTTGAAGGAGACTACACTTTAAAACTTTTAAACTATTAATATAGTCGAACCTAAGAGGAGGACGGACTATATTAATATATATATATATATATATGGTAAATTAAATCAGTTGGCGATTAAAGGTCTGTTTTACTTCAAAGTACATATATTTAAAAAAACCCTACATGTTTCGGCAATGATGCCTTTATCAAGGACATATAAGGAGTAAAGGCATCATTGCCGAAGCATGTAGGGTTTTTTTAAATATATGTACTTTGAAGTAAAACAGACCTTTAATCGCCAACTGATTTAATATACCATATCATACCAAGGTCACGAAAATATTATGTGTGTGTGTGTGTGTGTGTGTGTGTGTGTGTGTGTGTGTGTGTGTGTGTGTGTGTGTGTGTGTGTGTGTGTGTGTGTGTGTGTGTGTGTGTGTGTGTGTGTGTGTGTGTGTGTGTGTGTGTGTGTGTGTGTGTGTGTGTGTGTGTGTGTGTGTGTGTGTGTGTGTGTGTGTGTGTGTGTGTGTGTGTGTGTGTGTGTGTGTGTGTGTGTGTGTGTGTGTGTGTGTGTGTGTGTGTGTGTGTGTGTGTGTGTGTGTGTGTGTGTGCGTGTATGAGAAATCCTATTTTCTTCTTCCATATTATAGAGGTCTCGACGTTTCAATGCTCTCACTGGCAGGTTGTTCTGGAGCCTGTGTTAATCGGAATGCAGTTCCATTATCACAAGGACCCAGAAGATATAATTGTTTCTTTTCTTAAAGAGCCTCCACTTGTCTCTTCTATATTTATGGCCGATTGTTCTTTACTTGATGTTTGTAAACCTCAAGTTTTGTTTCTCATTATTCATCGCCATACGTATACATACTGTACTACAGCATGTAGTTTATAGATCACATGTTCTGAATCGGTATAATTATTTACCACAAAACTTGTGAACCCGAAAAATGCAATGGAAAGATATTTATACAATTAATGAACATACCAATACCTCAAAGAAATTATATGCATTCTTTGAATACTGAAAAATACTTTGGTAGAAGTGATAACAAAATATTGGGAAAAGCTACAAGTATAAACAAATAATATTTCAGAACAGAAAACGCTCAGGCATAATTTGTTCCTATTCTACTCTTTTACGTGAAAAACGATTTCGATTCCAAAGTACTATCTAACATAATTAATCTATCTTTACATACGCAAAGGCACTAAACTTTTGATCTAAGCGCTACCAAGATTTAGTTATATAAAACGTATCATGGCGTCAATAAATATTTCTTTAAGAAAAAGCAAATATATCTCGCAGTGCCTCTTAGAATTTTCTAAATGAATTCATTGTATAGTAGTTAACTTTTCCAACATTAATGCTGTATATCCTTATTCGTAGTTTATTTGATATAGACGGTGGCACTGGGAATATTTTTTTTATTTAAAAAAATTAATAGTATACGCAGCTGTAAATAATGATTCAACAATTCATTTTATCACTTAATTTTATGACTCGGTTGGACTAAAGCTTTTATTACAATACAATAAGTAAAAGAAGTGAATTGTTTGCAAAAAATGTGAGCAAGCACAAATTAAAATGTCGTACATATTCTAAGAAAAACATATAATCGGTTAGTAAAAGCACATTTGTTTCTGATACGTTTTAAAACATTTTACCATTCGGCATTAATTCAGGCATCCGTGATTGTTGCATATATTGAAATGGAATAGGAGAAACACATACCTTGAATAAACGTGCTGATCAACAAGAGAAAAGTTGTTTGGGACGAAACCATTTTATTTGTAGTAATTATACACATTCATAAACAACTTGTTACCATAGAATAGAAGACATCCAAACACGCCTGTCTTCTTATAAGTCACTTTTAGCACTAGATTCCGCTATTGTGAACATAAACTTTACCCATCAATACAATATTTAACAATAGCTTTCCACTTAATTAATAGTCACACTTGAAAGTATATAAACGAATTAATGAAAATATTTTGAAAATTACCTAAACAAGTATATAGAGTTAATCACACTATTTAGAACAAAAAATAATGAAGTCAGTCAAATTTCTGAATTACAGAGTCACTTATTTTTAGAATTAAAGAGTTAAACCGATATTTTTGGTTGTAGTTCTTAAAGTTTTATTTTTGTTTTGAATCATTCAATGTCGTCTAAATTAAATTTCTCATAGGACCCCTCTTGAATTGATTTTACTAACAAATTGTGCATATCGTATTTCAGAAAAATTATTTATAAAAATCTCTTTATTAATTAAAATGATATAATCCTTATGGTGAATATAAGAAGAACTTTATGACTAAGTATGCTACTATTATTTATGGAAAGTAGAGTATCATAAATTAAAAGCTTGAATTGTAATAAACACGTTATTTCGCGATGTTTACCAGCGAGCTTTCAAAGTACCGTCTATTACAACAAAAGCACACCGATATACTGCGCTCCGTCTTCTCTTGCTAACTACATGGTATTTTACGCACGCGCCAACCCTTACTATCTAATCACATCGTCTTTTAGAGCAAATGAATATTTTATTTTATTAAAAGCGATGATAATCTTACAAAATTTTGACGATAAATTTAAATAGAGCAGTAGTACTAGGTGTTTTAATATAATCTACCTACACGCCTGCTACTCTAGATATTCTAACAAATAAAACAGTATATAATTGAACGGAAAAATATGAAGGTCCTTTTTCATAATTCCATGTAGTTAAATCTATTTTGCTACAATAGATTTTTACAGTGGCGACTCCTGGTCAAATTTACAAGATCATATGAAATTTGGTATAAAAAATTTTATTGATTAAAAAATTAGGGCTTTAATAAATATATTGTTATTAATAGAGGTTGAATTATATTAAAAAAAAGCATATTAAGTACGTAAATACATATTTTTTCAGTTTCTCATAAACGCATGTCCAAAACCTTTTTTTTATATTTAAGGGGTTTTAGCTTTCTTTTTTCTAAAATTTGTCAAAGGGAAATCCCATTTCATAATTTAGCAAGTAGACAAACATACTACATCATTAGGAACTAAAGGAAAAATTCATTTAACAAGATGCCGGACTTATTTAATCTTCTTGGTCGGTAACAGTGGATTAAGTGATTAATTGTGAAAAGTATTAGCCGATATTATTAGTTAGGTAGTAATAATGTGGTAATTATATGTTAAACATGTTTTCCTAACTGTGTTTGAAATTTTGCAATCGGGTACTAAATATTAGCGGGGGCCAATTTTAATCCTCCTCATTTATTTTTGTTTTATAGTAACAGAAAATTTGGTACATTTTTGTAAAAAATAAATTACTTATACTAATTTTATTTATTTTTTGCAAATTAGTTGCGAGATAAATCCAAGTGGATGAACATTTGGGAACTAAAATTTACAAGGAAAAGTAGCAAGCACCCCACGCAATGATCTAAGACTTCTATGATGATTAACGATGATGAATGATGATTAACGACTATTAACAATGATTAACTATGATTAACGATGATTAACGATTATTAACGATGATTAACGATTACTAACGATTATTAACGATGATTAACGATGATTAACCATGATTAACGATGATAATGTGTCAAATCCTCAGGTAGATCCAGTATTACGAATTTGGCTGAAATAACCCAATACATTACTCAAGCTTTAGATGCTCGGGTACAGATGGATGTAATCTATACTGACTTCGCAAAAGCATTTGATTCGGTTAGTCATTCCTTACTGTTAACCAAGTTGGATGCTTTTGGTTTCTCGTATTGTTTACTTCAACTAATATCTTCTTATTTGTTTAACAGATCTAGTTACATCTACTGCAATCCAGGCAGTATACTCCATCGTCTGGATAGAGTATACTGCCTGGATTCGTCGGGCGTTCCCTAAGGATCTCTAGGACTCTTATTAGTTAATATTTTTATTAGTGATCATTAGATTGGAAATTGCTAGCTTACGCGGATGATTTTAAAATCTTTTCTAGAGTCTCGTAGTTGAATGATTGTAAGGAACAGTTACGTGCTCTTCATTTGATTAATTAGTGGTGTAGACATAATGGAATAGCTAACTAACAAATGTGCAATCATCTTGTATGTCCGTGTTGCAAGTACAGTTCTGTTCCCGTATGCTCTGGGCCATATTCCCATTCCCAGAATGGATCTGGGTGTTTTTTTTTATTCTGCATTACGATTCAATAATCATATTCACGATGTGTGTACCGCAGCTATTAAATCTTTGGGATTCATTATAGGATATTGTAGGCAGTTTCATAATCCGTTAACATTAAAATCTCTGTATTATGCCTATGTAAAAAGTAAATTGGAATACAACTCTCCTACATGGTATCCTCACTTGCATTTGCGTCTGGTGTGGAAAGTGTTCAAAGGCGATTCAAAGAATCTATCTTTCAACTGTAACGGTTTATTTCCGGAAAGAGGCACTGAATATACGTCTCTTCTGAAATGCCATTCTTTCGATTCTCTTAGTGATAGAAGATAATTAATTTGGTTAATTCACTAAAAGGAAGAATTGATTATCCGTTTCTTCTGTCAAAATTGATTTTTTTTGGTTCCAGGACATTTAACCCAATTGTCGAATACTTTCACCATTCCCATCGCCAGATCCAATGTGTTGCTTAAAGCTCCTCTGCTGCATATGCACACAACCTTCACAAATACTACCCTGATCTGTTCTTTCTGTGAATTGAAGTTAATTTTAACCACTCCACATATGTCTACGAATTGTCATTTGTTTTGTATTTGAATTGTATTTTTTACTTTTATTATTTACTATTATTTTTTAACAGTACATTATATGTAATTATATTATGATACACTGTACGTATTTGTTTAGGTTAAGTTTTATCCTGTAATTGGAATTTTTCTGTTGAACATTAAAGAATATTATTATTATTATTATTTTAAAGCGAATTGATATGTATCAAGTAGCTAAAGGAAGTAACTCAAGTAAGTTACTAAAAAAAAATATGCTTAATGTTTTAGTGCAGTCTACACATTTGTAAAGTATTTTTATTTAGTTATTATTTTAAAAAAGGCTGTAAGTGACTTATGCGTGTATCAAAGGAGAAATGTATACTGGATATATCCGGTGAAATAGCAGAAATACTTTCAGCTGAAGTGAGAAAGGAGAAGCGTCGTTGGGGTAAAAAAAGACTTCTGGGATTCCTGACTTAAACCGCGTCACTGACACTGTTCCCTTCGTGTCCGACGTTTCGTCCACCGTTGCAAAGCACATTTTCAGGCCTGCTACTACTGCGCTGCACTGAAAACTGAAAGTTTCTTAGTTTGGATTGGGGTTATATAAGATTTGTTCCGGATCACTGGAACAGTTACGATTGAATTTTTGAGATAGAATGGTTTACCTGGTTTTATGTAGAGGGTTTTAGGATCGCTATGGATTCACGTATTTTATAGTTAAAGTATTAAGGGTTGCAGGATAGAATCTGGGCAGATTAAAATTAAATTTGGCATCCAGTTTCTAACCTATATTCGACAGCGCCCTAGTACAACGCTCGTGTTCCGCAACACGAGTGCTCACCCAGTGCTTTATCTCGCCGATGTGCATACTGCCATACGAGCATTCTGGATGGAATTCTGTAAACACCAGAGGTTTCTAGATGGGTGCGATCCCTAACGGGAAACAGGGCCTGATAACGTGCTGTGAGGTTTAAAGTTGGTTTCGATGTTATGTTTGATAAGAATTTTGCTGATACAATCGGTCACACCTTGTATATAAAGTAAATGGGCTTTAGAAATGGAAGAACTGTGTTATAACATACAATTCAAGAATACAGAGAAAAATTGTCAGGAATATGACTGTCTCCAGAACCCGTGCTAAGCAGATACCCGGCTAAAAGCTGTATATTTTATTTCGACAAATTATACCAGAATAAAGTGGTAATTTCCGATATTAATGTCGACAGTTTAGTAGCCTTTGAAAAATATATAAAGCTTTTTAGTGATCCATTATTAAAAAATCAATTGGCAATAACAAATTTAAAAACTAGAGAACTTCCATTACACTAATCCATTTCTATTGTGAATAAAAAGAAGATAAAATTTGTAAATTAAAAGGTTCAGTTAAAGGTTTGTTCAATTATAGAAAAAATGTTGGGTTAAAAAAAATTAAAGTAAGATGATAAGATTTTAAATTGTGTTGCAATTGAATTTTATTTGGATCCACATTTCATCAGAAAATTTAAATTTGTTTTTATAACATCTTGCGATAGAATATTTTCGGATTATAAATACATTTTAAGTGACCGCCGACGGTCTCTAACTGTTGATAATATAGAGAAAGATTCAGTAATTTATTTTGACAATTGGAATGTTTATAAATTATGAAATATATGTACCTATTAATGACAAATTGTAATTATGATTATAGCGATAAGGTAGTAAAACTGTTATTAGATAACTTTCCGATATAGAAGCCTACAAACTGCTATGTGAGTAAATAATTGCAAAAAGCTGTATTTCTTAGAAATATTAGAAATAAAAAAGCAATTTCTAAGAACGAAAATCTGACGAACACAAAGAATTTTTTCTATTTCGATTTCATAAAGTGAACATTATGCAACCCATTTTAGTTACGAAAAGTCTTAGCAGTTTTATTTTCTTTATGTTGACCAGAAATGTAGTAGAAAGCCATTTCATTTTCAAATGTCAAATATAAACGTTTGAGGATTGACAGTACATAAGAAATAAAATTAAAATTACAGAAAAGAGGCACTAAATTATTTATTAATAGTAATAAACAATTAATAGTTAAATAAATAGTTTTTGACGTTATAATTTCTCATATTTTTCTTATTATTTAAATCAGTGCAAATTTTAAACTTAAAATGACACCGCCAATTTTCAAATTTTTTAAATGAAAGTTGAAAAGTCAATGCAGCCAACATTAAAAAATTTAAATTCCTAAAATTTTCGAATTAAATATTTCTTTTTCTAAAAGCTTTTTAATAATAAAAAACCGAGATAGAAAAAATAGTATAAAACACATGCCGTAATTATGTAAACACAACATTTAGATAAATAAGACTTTTCTTGCTACTCATATGTATGTTCTATGTACTTGCTTATCTTTTGTCAACCATGCATTTTTATCTTGAATTACATTTTTATAATACATTCTTTTTTAACATAGAGAGTCAGTCAGTAAATACCATTAGTAAGAAACACATGTAAATTTTATATAATAATAAAAAATCTTTTAAAAAGTCAGTGCCTTAATTGAAACAAATAATTCCGTCTCGTTTTTTAAACTTAAACTCGTGCGCAAAATATGTCTTATGAAACTTGTATTTGAATATACTGTTTAAACACCTCAATAAGAGACACAATCACAAAATGGTCTAAATAACCATTACACCCAGACATACAAATACATATACCGGGTGTTAAAAAAATAAACAAAAAGTCTTAATAAACATGCGTCCGCAAGTAACGGTTTCGGAGATGAGGAAGTTTATTCTTTTTTTAAATATTTTTTATTATTTATTATGTACAAACGAACAAATCTAGCAAAAACAAAGTTACATAAAATGATGCCCTTCTTCCTTGTTCGAGTACGCACGACATCTTAGTCTGAAGGATGTTTGAACTCTTTCTAAAAACCCCTCGTTGGTTCGGATTTATTGCCTCCCCGAGGCTATTTACAAGAGTACCATAGACCAATGTTTTCAAATATCCCCCCCCCCAAATCTATAGGGTTAAAATCAGGCAATTTTGCAGACCATAAAACAGGTCCGTCCCTTCCTACCCATCTACGTGGAAAAGTTTGGTGTAAATGCTCTCTAACGGCAATTGAAAAATAAGCTGGAGCCACATCTGTTGTCCTTGGTCCAAAAGAATGTAGTCCAAAAGATCACACAATATGTTCTGCAGAATGTTGAGATAAGCAATGCCTGTTTATCGATTTGGTAAAAACAACAGGACCTAGAATCATGTCACCTACAATACTCATCCAAATGTTTAATCCAAACATGTCTGATGTCCAGATTCCATTACAGCATGAGGATTTTTGAAAATTAACAACTCCATTTCGTGTGAACCCGACTTAGTCCGTAAAAAGAATATTGACAAGAAAACGGCGGCTTCAGCATCATTGCGTAGAAACTGCGACTAAAAACCATACGTGCATGATGATCATGTGTATTTAAGGGCTGCACTCGTTGTACATGGCACGGATAAAGCAGCTGCTCATAAACAAGAGAACCACTAATTCCAACTTCGGCTGATATTCTCCCCACATGCATCCCAATGTTATGCTCTATCCGTGATAGAATTTCTTCTTCTGCTCTACGAGTAGATACCGACCTCGGTCTTTCGGATAAATGGAATTGTATGCTCAATGAGCCAGTATCACGCAATCTTTGGTGAATTCTTCCAAACATACGATGTGAAGGAATCTAGCGATTTAGATAAGCTTCAACATAAAAACATCAGGCTTCGGTGACAATCCCATTAGCACGACCATACATGAAATGCATGTCGGCTAATGTTTATTTCACAAATCATCAGCCAACTATGATAAGAAACTGCAACTTTTTGCAAAATAAAAAAGGAGGCAAAAAAAGAATAACATTCCATATCTCTGAAACCGTTACTTTACGGATCCAAATTTATTATGATTTTTTTGTTTATTTTGGTTCATACTACTACCTCCTCTAATGTTTTACAATCTTCTTTTAACAGACGGTATACACTTATACATTACATAGTAAATCGTGCCTCCACATTTACTTGAATAAGATCTTTCTTTGAGAATGATAAAAGTTACCGAAACAATATTGTCAAAACAATAAAATAAAATAGTGAAACTTATTAAGTGTTTTTTTTATTATAATTCGTGTTAATAATAAATAAATGCAATGTTTTACCAAGAACCGACTGCAACATACATTAACAACAATTAACTACATAGTTAAGTGCAAATTTTCTTACTTTTTAGTGCATATATACATGCATACTTTCCGACATTTAATCATTATTGATTAAGTATTTTAAACATACTTATCTTGAGATGAGTTATTCGCTCTTTAGCATCTGCAGAATTGTTGATCACGCGTTTATATTTTATTTATAAGCGAATTCTCTATACTTAACATTGCCATAGCAGACAGTGCGTTCATTATTTTTAATCTTGAAAAACATAGTTTGCTCTTACATCATCAGCAAAGTGTATAACAAACATAGTTAATAATTTTAGAGGTTCCGAAAAGGTTTCATTAAGTTTGTTAATAAGAAATAATTAAATATAAATAATATTATGAACATATATTAATCAAAAACGTGGAAACACTAGATCAGAGGCTCCCAAACTTTTTTTTCTCATAGACTACTTTGAAAGTTTTGCTGGTTCCGGTTGACCCCCTGCAGCTACATTTCTACCATATTCCCAAAACTCGACAAAAAATGTGAAGATTAGATCTAACTATGGAAATTTGCGTTGCGGCTGAGTTATTGGTTAATTAATAATTGATTGTGCTGTGAGTGGATGTCAAAAAAGTTAAGTTAGCCAATCAGAAAAGTGATTCCATCCAACTTTACTCCTTTGACATCTACTCACAGCACAAGAAACCAATCAATTCTCACATATTTTATTTAGAAAACTCCCCATTCGGAGTGGTAAAAATAAAAAGGAAAATAGTATATTCCCTTGTGTTGTATTTATTCAAATATGTAATTATTACACTACTAATTATTATTGTTATCATATTACATTGTAATAATAATAATAAGTAATAATATAAAGTTTGTAACGACACTAAAACTTCTCTCGACAAGATATGACGAGGGAAACGCTATCAAATGCTTTCTCGCAATTCCCCACAGTCCAGGATATTGTTACGTGTAGAAAATCATTCTGCGTTCATGCTAGAATTTTTAATCCATTTACTTCAATTTTAAGCTCTTCAAGTCAATTTGGTCCTCTTATTTTTCAACATGTACGTTTTATTCTATTTTATATTATTAGATTGTTAATTATCATGCCTCTTAAGCCTTTCAAAACGTTAATTCCTCCAAATTTTTATTTCAGGTTCGATTATTTTGGCCGACCCTATAATTTTTCAAATTATTTTTATCCACATTTAGTTATGCGCCATCTGTTTTTGTTTATGCATAGTCTCAACGGCGGTACATTCTGTTGTACTCAGTTTGATTCCTTTTATTGTTTGCTTTATTGTCATAAACCTTCTCGAAATTCGTACATCCGATTTTGGGCCTATTTGTCTTTTTACTCATTTAATTCAATTAGTTCTATGCTTTTTATTATTTCTTGCGTTGGATGGGCCCTCTTTCCGTCATTTTGGTTTCTTCCATTTACAGAGATCTGTACGTTGGAGGTATTCTTTTGGAATTTAATTACCGGCTTCTGCTAATCAATTAATTGACGAAATGTGTTCTGTTAGACTCTTATTACGATCTTCAATCGTGTATGAGGTTTTGAGAAATTATTTTGCTTCTTTTGTTTTTCCGAACATTTGGGGTGACGAATGTCCGCCATTTGTTGTAACACGATGTACTATTCCGGCACTTCTCCTTAAGCCATCATAGCGCTTGCTTGTATTTTTCTGTGCGAAGAGGCGATATCTGCGGATTGATTTGTAATTAGTTCTAAAATCCCGAGTGGTTAGCATCTACTACCGTATTTGATAAAATTATATCGAGGATTTCTCACGTGGAAACCAAACGTCCATTTTGGACCGCGAATTTTGGCTGGAGAACTGTCTCTATCGTTTCAACTTCAGAAAGGAATTTTCTAGAAGGAGAGTCTTCAGGAGGGCTAAGCACCCCTTTTGACAAACTAAGTGTAGCAATAGTTTTGTGACTACAGGAGGGTTTTGTTGCCAAGATTTTGACTATTACTTATAATTTTCGTTAGAGTTTTGCTTTATAACAATTTAAATCTTTTGTTAACTCCAGAGAGGGGCTTCACCCTTCCCTGAGTAACTTTGGTGTTTAACCAAACACATTCTGTAGACAGATATTAGGCTTCACCCACCAACTTTGAACGGAAGGTATTTAAACGCTTGACTTTATACTTAATATTTATTTTATAAATTTTAATTAATAGGTTGACTGGCTTATCTAGCAACCGTAGCATTATTCTATTTCATTCACGAGGCTCAGTACCTTCAGTAGAGCTTCTGATTATTAATTGGGGTTACGTCAAGACCTAATTTAAGGTTAATTAATCTGTAAATGTTAATGTAAAGAACCACTGTTGAGAATTCATAACTTGTGTTCTAAATTTCATTTTAAATTGTATATTGACGTATGAATATTTCATCGATCATATATGATCCACCTGTGTATACAAGGGGGAGTTAACTAAACAGGTGTACCTGTGCTTAAGATTTTATAGCTTTCACCTTAGATTTATTTGAAGCGTTTTCCTCTGTTTTAATTACTGTAGATATTTAATTTACTTATAGTTATACCCGGTGGCTAATTAATTTGTGGGGTATTATTTTATTGTTTTAAGCCACTTTGTTTTTCACTTGTCAATTTAAGCACTTAATACAGAGAGGCTTAACTTCGTCTGTTTGGATGTAATTTTCCTTTTCTTTATTTGTTTTATATATCAATTTTTCTATTATTCTATATACTGATTTTCACGTTATCTAGATAGAATTGATATTTCTAAATCAATCTCTAGTTTTTTTATGTAATCTACTTTTAAATCTTTATCTTTTTGCATTACCTGTTTTGAACCTGATTTGAAATACTTGTAAAGGGGTGGCAAACCTAAAATTTTACTGACCATTTCTTTTTCAAATGTTGTATTGAGAACTGCTATATACGAAGGTATTTTGTGATCTGAATTTGATTTAATTAACGTTTATTGTTGAATTTATTTTCGTGTTTGATTTCTTTCCCTACTGGTGTTGGGGAGAGCACAGTTCTACGAATTTGGCAGCAGCAGGGTGGGGGGCGATACAACTCTCTCTTGTGTCTGAGGCCACCTAAGTTCCACCCGCATCCGTATATACGGAATGCGCCTTGCCGTGGACTTTTATGCGGTGGTGCCTTTTGAACATCGTGCGATCTCAGGACACACACGCTCTCCAATCCATTGAGCTAGTCGGCGGGGTAATTCTTCCGAGCGGCTACCTTCAGGTGGGTCAGGCCGAGAGAGGGGGTATTTGCTGAACATCTTGCGTCAGCCTTGTATCAAGCGTGCCTGCTGCTATTTGGATCGCGTAGGTAGCAATATTTTTCGGGTATTTCTTCCTGCAGCCAAAATGTTTCATACCCTCTTTATATTTCACCTTCAGTTCCTTATTAGTGCTGAGCTCGAGTAGCTCCTCTTGTAATATCACATTCTCAACTTCCGTTTCATCAAGTGGATTTATGATCCATGGTGGTATTCCCATCGTCAGAATATCTTCAAATCTGATTTTAAAGTCATCATGCAGGGCAATTAAATGTTGAACGTATGTGTGAATATCCTCATCAAGGCATTCTACCTGTGACAAGTTTGAAAACTGGGAAAATTCGCGCCGACTAATACTTTGCTTCCTAAATTTCAATTTTCCAAGAAAAGCTGAAATTACACCCTTTGTTTTTATTAAATTGAGGCTGTCCCCTTGTAATTGTAAGTTAATGTCATTAAATTTGTTGAACAAATCTGTCAAATACGCGATGTCTGCTTTCAAATTGATCAGGTTTTCTTTTAAATCTGGATCTTTACTTTCCAGAAACTCTAAAACTAATTCAAAAAGTGAGAAAAATCTTGTTAAACATGCACCTTTCGACAACCAGCGTACTTCAGTATGTAAGAGCAATCGTTGGAAGTCTTCATCATTTTCATGGCACAATTGTGCAAATAAACGCGTATTCATTGCATTGCTTCTTATTTTGTTAACTGCATTAATCACAAATTGAAGCGATTGGTGCAATTTAGCACTCAAATTTTTCGCTACTAGGTGTTGTCGGTGGATGACACAGTGAATTGCAGTTACCTCTGGTATAATTCTTTTAAGATGGCTTATAAACCCACGACATCGCCCGGCCATGGCAGGAGCTCCATCTGTTGCCACCGAAATAACGTTTGTGAATGGAATCGATTTTTCCTTAAAAAAATCACTCAGGACATTAAATATTGATTCACCTTTAGTGTCCGTCTCCAAAGTTTTCGCGAATAGTAGCTCTTCATGAATTTCTTCGTCAATAACAAATCGAACATATGCCAATAATAATGTTTCATTACCAGGTAAAGTTGACTGGTCCAGTTGAATAGAAAAATGAGTTGTTTGCAGATAATTACACAAGAAACTTTCAATATCAGAGCTCATTTCGTCAATACGTCTTCTTACAGTGTTGTTACACAAAGGAATTCATTTGAGTATGTCAAATGGAGATTTGTGCAGAACAGTTTTTAAAACCTCTTCAACAGCGGGTAAAATTAACTGTTCTCCAATGGTGTGCGATTTTCCAGATTTCGCTATAAGTAATGAGATATTGTAAGATGCCCGCAAGCCATCATCTTTACGTTCCGACGTTGAAGCGAACATACTGTGCACGGTGGGTCTCTTTTCATATTTTTCCTTCAATGTTTGAAAATATTTCAAATCTTTACCTATTTTATCAGGATGACACCTTCTTAGATGATCTTCGAGCTTCGATGGTTTCATAGAGTCATTGCTCAAAACTTTGTTGCATAAAAAGCATATGGGCAATCGCTGTCTGCCTTTGATGGAAGAAAACCAAATTTTAAATAATCAACACTGTACTGTCGACATTTCTTCTTAGATTCATTTCGTATCAGTTACCTACCTGTAAATAAAAAAAAACTTTGTTGTAGTAATCTTAAGGCGGTCTTACTTAACAGGATATGGCTATTTTAACAGGATTAATTGATTATTGCAATGAAATAAACAAAGTACCGGCGGCAAAATGATTCTAATTATTAAAAGCAATAAATCGCTAAGATCAATAATTGAGTTTTATGAAAACGGCTGAACCAATTTTAATGTAATGTAAAACAATTTTTCATTAATTATATTTTGATATATTTCTGTAAATTCGATAGAAAATACTTGTAAATAATATTTTGATATCAAAACTTCGCAATTTTAATTATTTATTTATTTCTTTGATGCACGTTACGAGTATGTAGTATATAAAGACACGTACAATTTATGAAAATATATTTAATTATTAGTGAACCACTACACAGTCGGGGTAATAAAAAAATTACTAATAAAGTAGGGACAAGAAGTTCAACCTTTCTCGGCTTTCTGTTCTTTTATGGAAGTATCTAATAATGGCTCTGTTCAGTATTAAATTTTTTATACGTACCTACTACACACAAACTTTACAAACATACTTATTACAACATAAATATATCTCCTATCGCAGTTGGGTTGGAAGAGATTTCTTTTAGGAATAAGCCTCACCTTTTGTACCTACGCATTTTTTTGTAATTTGGCCATTTTTTGTTTACTTACGTGTACAATAAATTGTAAAATAAATAGATAAATAATGAATAAAATAAAAGTATGTATAACAAATAGGCAGGTAAGTACTTTCTTTTCGAAATTCGGGAAACAAATGAGTAACGTTTATCCGTGGCATTCGTATTTATATTGGTGAATAATCAAACAAGTTCATGCAAGATTGCAAGCACACACACCACAAGTCGTACTTCGTCACTTTGCACGTCTGAACAAGCATTGCGGACGGCGGCAGCGGCAGCGCTTTGCAAGTCTCGACACGTTGTACTGAATATGGAATATGCAAGTTTTTACAAGTAACAGTCGCTGAGCTTCTTAAAATATTATCTACCTACATTGACAGGTGAACTCAAGCCAACATTTTAGTTCTTCACTATCGAAACCAGATAAATTTTCGTTGACCCCCGCTTACGAATTGTGAACCCCCACTTTTTTCTCACGCCAACGTAGACCCCCATCGAGTCTCCCGTGGACCCCTGGGGGTCCACCTGGACCACTTTGGGAATCAATGCACTAGAATATCTGGAATACTGTATGATAATATTAACAAATTTGACGAACCGCTGAGTATTAGAAATGATTTTGCTACTCTCCTTTAACAAGCATAAATATCACTTCCCCCACAGTTCACTTCCTCGTAACTCGTAGCTCTTAACGAAAACCAGTTTAGTTACCTTCCTTCATTTCATCGGAATTGTATAACGGAATAGTGTCTATTAAATGTTATGTCGAATTAAAGCAAATAAATTTACTGTAGGAGATGACCACATACCAACTTGCTTAATCAAATACTACTGTGCCGCCTTTGCACTAATTAATGAAGTTATCGGCGAAGCCGATAACTATATTAATTAATTTGAGAATATGAACAAGAACTTTTCGCGAGATGTGTGAGATAGTGTATTTATAAGAAAGCTATTTATAATCACGTCGCAGATTATATACTTTCTAACTTCGCTAAAATTTTACACTAATTTATTTATATCTGATACAAAATAGATTTATACCTTCACTCTTACTAACTTAATACCAATTTACAAGTGTGGGCAAGTTGATATTTATACAGATTTATTTATTTACGGTGGTATTTATATATCCTGTATTGATAACCATATACATTTTTTTCAATATTTGCTTTTATTAATGGAGTTATATCTAACGGGCAGAGTGGGATATATTTTCTACAAGGGGTTTACGCCATCTGAATTCTATGTAGTTTAGAATGCGCCAAAAATGCAATCTTGGTTTATTATTATTTTTACTGTATGATTTACCATCTATATTAATGGATTCAGTCTGTAAAAATTTATTCTGGTATTAATTATATTGAGTGTAAATTTATTATAAAACAACTTACATATAATTTCTACTAACTAATGGAATTATAATGAACTACATCTTAACATCGCCAAGTGTAGCAAAGTCACTTCTACAATAATATTATGTAGGCTTAGGATAATTATGCACTAAAAAACTTCAAAATATGCATGCAAATATGCACTAATAACATTCAGAATATGCACTTAAATATGCACTAAAAATCAACTTTTAAAAAATAAATACTAATTTTTTATATTAAGACATTTTTATTTTTCGGTTAAAACACAAGTAATATTTGTAGAATCAAAATTATTGAAATTATAGAAACAAATTAAAATTGACTACATTGACTACATTTAACTACAACGTGATGTTACAAATTTTTAAAAATAAATTTGCCCCTATTATCGGCTAGAATATTTTTGTACTGTGAAAAAACTCTCGACACTATTGCTACAAATCCATATTTTACAATGTCACTGGCATTTACACGTTCACTTTTTTATTAGAGATTGTTGTATTTCGTAGCACCTCACTGATATTCTTCAGTTGTTGATAGCCCGTCAAGTCAAGAACTTTTAAAGTCAGCAGATATGATTTATCTTTTTCTTCATTAACTCCTAATTTACCAAATACCAAAATTGCTATACATCTTTGTTCTAAGTCGGTAGTTTCATCCAACGACACCCAAATAGAATGATCATTTACTGTTTCTCTTAATTTGCTCAGTTTTGTTCTATATAACTTCGAAATTTGTTCTTAACGTCGATTCATCTGGAATATCTTCTTATGTATACTTCTCCATAAAGTTGCAAAAAACTTTATTCTTTAATTTAGCTAACGGAATATCAGCCCAATTAAAATCCGTGCAAAGCTCTTCACCGAATATCCTTTAGGTTTAGGTCCATTCCGGAGTAAATTAGAAATTAACACTTGTCCTTCGTTATTTCTCCTTTTACGATTTTTATTGCTTGCATGTTTTTCGGTTTTAATATGCTGAATAACTTGAAACTTTTTCGTCGCCGTAACATGAACTTCGTAGTATTTACAAAATAGCAGACGCAAAATCATTATAATCCTTCACAAATTGACTTAAAAGTGCATATTTTTTTCTTTTGGCACCTTGATAGATGTTAATACTATTGTAACTAGTACCTACACAACTAATACAGATTGTTGGAATGTAACCTGGTAAAATTATGTAAATCCCCGTTATATTTATTTCTCGTTGCTCGATTACCCGGGTAATCCCAAGTAATCCTCTAAATATTTCCAAGTATTGTGATTTCAAAACACTAACTATTGCGTTGGCAGTTTATAGTATATGCAGCTTTAAGTTGCTATTCACTTCACCTATCTATTCTATGGTTTAGAAGAGTTTTTAATTGTCTGCTATGAAGTGTCTGTTTGGGTTTGGTATTCAGTTAATGGGTGGTATTTTACAAGTATGTGAAAAGCCTTAATGCTAAATAGTTTTTTAAGAAATACTAACCGGTAGACATACAAACAACAGAAATCATAAAAGTGTAATTATACAACAAGAATATTAAATATTTATGTGAAGTCATAGACGGCTTTAAAATAATACTTTGCTGAAAAAAGGTAAAATATGCATTTATAATGAAAAACGTTCAAAATATGCACGAATGTAAATACATTCTTTCAGTCAACGCCTATACCTAAAACCACTAAAATATGCATTTGGATATGCACTTATGCAAATGCGTAATTATCCGAAACCTAATCATCTGTATTGTTCACATACGAAACATCGCTTGAAGCTAGAAGACGTTTTGGATCTTGGGCTGCTCTTCGACGCATCTCTTACCATTGGTTAACACATTCAAGACTTATAGGACTTATAGGACAAGACTGTTAGGCTTTATATTCAGTATTTGTAAAGTATGACTTGTAAAGTGTGACTTTGATTAAGTACGTTACTAAGCGTTTGTGATCTGCAAATAACAATATGTAAATTCTCCTTAGTCACCGATTCAGCCCACGTAGAGCGTATTCAACATAGAATCAACTATATCTCCGTTCTTTAGCTAGTAGGACCCAATATCAAAGCTCACTATTTCTTTAAAAAATACTAACAAACTTGATCGTCCTTATCTACTTTCTAGAAATACTATGGTGCTTAATACATCGATGGCTAAAACAAAAGTGTTACTGCTTCCTCCAGCTTCAATACTATACAGATACGCAAGCAAGTACTTTAAGAATATTTTTTTCTAAGTTGAATTTTAAGTTCTGATTTGTCATTTTATTACTTAATCCCTTTATATATTTTTTTAATTATGTAAGTTATTTTGCATGTTATCTAATATATTAGATCATATAGACGTAACATAAGCGATTATAAAGATGGAGCTATAATTTCATCTTATGGATGAAGGAAACTCAAATTATCTTAGTTTAGATAATTATATGATATAGTCAATAGTGTCGAAGAACCTTCCCGAAATCGGTATAAAGAACATCAACTCGATTTCTTTTACTAACTACTGGAACTGATATATTAAGTAATCTCAGATAAATTCATTGAGGTTGACATTCTAGACATAAACCCATGTTGAACAGAGATATATAGTTTATCATAAAGCAAGAGTTCAATGATCGTAGAGCAGCTGGACAAAATACTAATTGGTCTGTAGTTATAAATATCATATTTACTACGCTTTTTATATATTTGCGTAATCTTGCTTATCCTCCAAATATCTGGAAACGTATATGAACGAAGAGCAAATTAAAGTTAAGATTCTAAACCTAAAGATATTCGCATTATCAAAAGCATTAAATTTTGGACAATTAAAATCTCCACAAATTGCAATATTCTTATCAATAAAATTCAAAGACAAATTTTCTGCAAACTACTGAACACAGATATGTCAAATGGCTTCTAGTATTACTTTGAAAGTATAAAATGTTGTATAACTAATAATGTAAACATTTAATATCAAATTTGATATTTTTAAAATTCATGTATTGTAAAATTGTCATAAAAGTATTAAAACATTTTACTACCGGGCGCAGTCTTGGCGTAATGAAGATGCTCGGAAAAAGTCGAGATCGGTAGTCGTGACGCACAATTTAAAAGAAAACCTCTATTTATTGTGTATGCCCTTAGTCAGTGGAGACGTCGTGGATTGACTAAACAGATGATAGGTAGCGCCATATAGTTTTACGGTGCGCGTTCGTAGGCGCATGCTCTTACAAGCTACTAAAATTGAATCAAAACGACGAACTAAACTAAAAGAGCGGTACCTAAATTTAAAATAAGAAATCGAAAATAGTTCGTATATTTACAAACAAAAAAACAAGATTGACAAAGTGGCTTCCAAGCCGCAAACGAATTCACGTAGTAATACAATGACAAAATAAAAATGAGCACTTGGTATATTATGATATTAAAATAACATACAATTCAAAAATCTTATACAAAATTGTATTGAATCAGCAAATTGTTGCAAAAATATAATAAAAGTAAATCAAACTGCAAAATGCACCAAATATGTCAAATTCAATATTCAAGCGATCTCAAATCAACTTATACCTAGGATCAAAAATCTAGTTCTACCTCAGATCTGTAGCGAAATCTTACAATGGAAATACACACAGTATATTACCCAAGCATTAGTAAAATGGTATCAAGAAAATAAATATAAATTTACTCAGAAATTTCAATTTATTTAAATCTCTAGCACGCCTATGCCTACGCGTAATAATAAATCAATGCAAAATATATTTTGTTAGAATTCCATTTATTTAAATACAAAATTATTTTAAAAATAAAATCTATAACAATTTATGTACGATAATTAATTTTAAAATTATTTATTAATAAAATAAATTCTTTTAATGAATACGTGAATTACGTAAAAATAATAATTTAGCAAAGTTCCAAAAATACATATATATACGAAATTAACTAGAACTATTTTATGCCGTTTTAATTGGCATCAATAATTGAAATCCTGATAAAGGCAAATATAATAAAGAAAGATCACCAGACGTCACCAAAAAAATGAGTCTTGCAGAATACGTCGTCCAACTATATGTGTGCGATGGAGATGAAGCGACATACAGCTGGTACGTTTCTTGTGAGACCAAATGTTCAGACGGTGATGTTGGCTTGTGTTTTCTGTCTCCATCAGTTGCTCGCTTGATATGTCTTCCTCGTAGCGAAATATGTATATCCTGTTTGACGGTCGAAGAAAGCCTAAGCGAAATTACGTCCTCGTAATAAGACCCCCAAAATTCACTAACGATAACCGGCTTTCTAGCAATTATCACACATATCCTTTTTGCATTCACAACAGCTATTAATTACTATTAAAATTAGGATATAGCGTGACTTCTTATTTCGCTTTTCGGAGCACTAAGCAGAAACAACCTACTCACTCGTACGTCTACTAGAAGATTCCCTTAAAATCGCACTCGCCGAACCCGGGGGGGGTCAATTCAATGGAACCCCATCTGTCCTAGATGGCGCGTACGCATACCGAATATAATGAACTAAATTTGGAAATAAGTATTTATCTACAGGGCGATAAAAGCTTAGTGTGTAAAATAAATGTAACAATTTTAAAATTGAAAATAAAATTTAAATAGGCATATCTTATTTTCATTTATACAAATTTCACAAATTATGTATAAAATATACTTAATTTCACTGGATTATTAAATGCATCGAAACTTGATAAAAATAGAGAAAAAAAGAGTGTATATGTTTTATGCAATTAAGCAAAGAATAGAGTGTTATTTTAAATTATAATATATGTTAATAGTGATATTAAGAAAATGAAACGCAATTTACATAATTTTCTAAATATATAACTACATAATTGGATAAAAATCTGAGATTTAGAAATTTATATACCGCAGCTATATTAAAAATTAATAAATTTTACTATAATGCTGAATACAAGAAATTGGTAAAGATGTTATTTGAAAGAAGTTTAGAAGAGAAATATAGGTAGGAGTTACATTGTTCAAAAGTTATGTATAACAAATAAATATTGTTAAAATAAATATATTTAAAAAGCTATTGAAAAGCAAAAATTGATTTAAAGAAAACCGGTAAAATATCCTAATAATTCCTTATTTTCTTTGATGTCTCTTGTACACCTATTATTATTTCTTGTCCGATTTATTAAAACTCCTACACTTGGATACAGAAGATCAAGATCCTGTATTAGGAATTTTCGCTTTCTGATAAAGCTGAATTTTAAGAATTCCCTAAATATTATTAGATTATCGATTTGTGGTACATTATTCTGGCATTCGCCCTATTTACATCTTTGTTCTGGAACATTTTTCTCATTCCATCATAGCTATATGAGGAAATAACGTATTTAGCATCTTCAAGGACCAACAAAGTTGGTTTATTGAAAATAATAGGCCAAACATAATTCAAAAATTGTTACTGAAATTAAAGTTAGTATTTTTATTTTTCCTAAACATAATAACTTAAATAACGTTTATATTATCTGAAATTAATTCCCATTATTATAAAATTGTTTATTATTAAACATTCATTAATTAAGATTTGTAACTGAATACTTACAAATACTAGAAAGAGCCTAGATACTTTTTCATTCTTATTATTTGGAAGTATAAATTGCTTAATATATTTTGATATTTAGTAAATTTGCCTTGTAATTCTTCATCTAGGTTATTTACAAACAATTATTTGTTTTTCGATCTATTATTAATTATATAATTTTCTGACCTACATATTCTCTACATTTAAATTCCTTTCCTGTTATCTTTTCTGAAAGAATATATATAAACAATTTGAAAAGATAATTAGTAAATTTGCCTTGTAATTCTTCATCTAGGTTATTTACAAACAATTATTTGTTTTTCGATCTATTATTAATTATATAATTTTCTGACCTACATATTCTCTACATTTAAATTCCTTTCCTGTTATCTTTTCTGAAAGAATATATATAAACAATTTGAAAAGATAATTAGTAAATTTGCCTTGTAATTCTTCATCTAGGTTATTTACAAACAATTATTTGTTTTTCGATCTATTGTTTGATTATATAATTTTCTGACCTACATATTCTCTACATTTAAATTCCTTTCCTGTTATCTTTTCTGAAAGAATATATATAAACAATTTGAAAAGATAATTATAATAATAATGATCTTCATTGTCCAACAGACGAATCTCTTTAAAAGACAATATAATTATATTAGTGGCACAATGCAATACTAATGAGAAAATTTTAAATCTAATTTATAAAACCTACACCAAATAAATGTATAAATTAAGTCAAAGTTGCCTTCAAAATGGTTGAGGAAAGGTATATTAACAGGTGGGAGTAGTTACACACATGCGGAAGATATCCGAAAAAGAGCATTGACGTTTCTTGATATACGTGTCAGCGGCGTAGGTATCTCCAGAGCGCGTTGCGTTGCTACACCTTCCGCGACAAAATCTGAAATACAAGTAGTTATCCGTGGTAGCGAGATGTTCTGCTGGGCCACCCCCTTTGCCTTGAACCTACCTTTTGGCAAACGTCCCAAAGGAATAACTCTGCCGGCCAACTCAATCGTTTCTTGGAGAGCGTCGCAGGTCAAAGTCGCGAGGTGTAAAGTTAGCGCCACCGTATTCCTCCGCAGAGCACCCCCGTAACACGGAAGCGGGTGGGATGTAGGTAGCTCCAAAAGCAAAACTTGTTTGGCCCAAACTACTTGATAATGAATAAATATACCTAACACCACAGTCGCCTAACTCATACACCTGTGGGTAAGGTATCAAACAAATACAAGACATCAACTATAACAAGTTTATTGTCAAAAAAAAACCAGTAGGCTAAAGCCTGTCACGCAGACACTCAATGTCAGAATTCCAATAATAATTAACTAGAACTCAAATTCGGAGCTTACAAGCTCCTATCCACAAGTATTTCAAAATGCGAAAATGATGGTTAAAATGACAATAGTAAGACACAATTCCAAAAAAGCAATAAATAAAGAGGCTAGAGAACACGTTAAAGCCTATCAGCTCATAATCGCCATACTTCAAGATGCGAATATGATGGTTAAATTAGCGGTAGTAAGTCCAAGTGGCCCACAGGAAAAATTGAAATTGAAAGTTACACAAGTTATAGGCTTAAAGAAAATTAAATATATGAATAGAATTGAGTCGGCTTTAAGAGCAATTACGCTTGACCAAATGTCAGCGAAAGCACAAAATTAAAACTCTAAACAAATATCACCAAGACAATAATATTGATTTGAAATACTAAAAATAATGAAATAAAACTACCACGCCACTGGCGCATATCAGTGATTACAATAAACACTATCAATCGAAAGTATAACACTCTGTCTTAACAGGTAAGAAATTAAAGTAAACAAAATATGAATTAGGTTAAGTACGTGTCTGAACAAGTGATTCACCAGGACACAACTAAGTATACTTAATTCTGGGTCCCTTACAATAAAGTTATAAAGATCTTAATTAAATTAAAACAGCAGCGTACCCCAAAATAACACTTAACCAGTACGAAGGCTCATCTGAAGGACAAATGCCTCGTATAGAAAAACAATACAAGCTTCACCTGGCCGCTAATGAAGTTAGCCAACCAATATAATTAATACTACAAGAAAATAGAACGTAAATTGGTGTGAAAACAACCTATCTACTAGTCAAACATTGATATTTCCTTGAACGGCCAACTAAATTACATGAAATTAATAAGAAAAGCTGAGCGAATAAACTATTCGCTGTACAGTAATGAATTGACTGTAAACTGCTTAAGAATTAAATCAATTAAAATGCTCATCACTACTACCGAGCTCTATTCCAGATGATATGTATTAAACTGACAGGAAATTACGATGCTAACATTTATGAAAGGTTCAAATTGCATCGAATGCACAAAATAACTAGTAACCGGCTTCCTCTCGAGCCTTTACGCAAATGAAATGTCAACACATATAAATAACCACAACAGGTTATGAATTGCACTTATATTTAACAATAAAGGAAAAGAAATTATAACACCTATTTTAAATCGTCTTCGCTACTGCCTAAACTACAACCTTTATGGCAATTCCCCAAAGGGATCCAAGGAAAACTATTGAATTAAACTTATAATATTTCCGCCAAAACACTCCTGGCATACATTTCAACTGTAGTCCGCCATGATGCTGACGTCAATAAATTGTTCGAGAAGCTTCCTTTTTTTCCTTCACCCACGCCTCGGAAAATTCCACTATCGGGTATGAAAGTGAAGCCGTTTACACACGGTTTTCATCCAAATTTAACTCCAATTAGAATTATCCGTGCATAGACTGAATTTCCCAGTCGAGCAAACAATTCGACGGTCAAATGGAAACGAGATCGCTTACCGCCTGGTATTCTGCGAGGTACTACGTGAAACGATACCGTAGGAGAAGAATATTACCCTACACAGGTATACAATAAAAATAAATCCGTAAACGCCCTACTCGTACCTAATTAAAGTACCACTTGCGCAGTCAACGATCACCGATCAAATGGCAGATAGACGCAAGTAAGCCGGACATGCGCCACCACATCGACCAATTTTGTGACCACGACAAAGACTACCCCAATCCCGTGAAACTACATGAATTCGACACCCAAAATTAATTTGAAAAATAGTTATAAACAGCAGGGTAAATTACACGGACCCACGTCTAATTAACGTGCAATATAAAATAGTTGTAAAAATTAACGGCTACATCTATTGTCGAAATGGTAACGTTCTGCACGATTTTACGCAAGCAACACCGTTTACCGAACAACAGAGAACGAAAGATCGATTAGATTGATAGGAGTTGAAGGCTAAACCGCGCGATGTCACTACAAAATTAATTTAAAAGAAGGAATTAATTAAAGAAACCACTACGTGCTAATTAGGTAAAATGTACGGGAATGGCAGATGGACCTTTTTTCCCTCAACACGTAACAGTATTTCGGTATCAAAATATCCATTGTAGACAGGAGATAAGAAGAGTCAACTTGATTGTTGACAAGTTTACGTAGAAACTCAGCACTGGCTTTCTCTCTTGGCGATGTTAAACTCTGAGAGTTGTGTAAGTCCAATAACGATTCATACTCAATTCCAAGAGGTGGATAAGTACTGCCAGCTATATGACAAGTACTTTACAATCTCTTCTGTACTTTATCTAAGGTGAGTTGTACCAAATGATAAATCCGTATTCTAATCTTGGGCATATAAATATACAAAACAAGGTTTTGAACGTTGTCACATGCGAAACTCCTCTAAAAGATCTTATAAGGAAGATGAATGAACGCGCTTCAGAAACATAAACACCACTAATATGATTGGCGAACTACAGGTGCGAATCAAATAAGAGTTCGAAACCCCTAAAATTTGTATGTCGTGGTACAGACACTAGATCCTGATAATTATATTTAACTAGATTTTTGACTCTTGAGTAAGTTACCATCGCACATTTATTTATATTAAGCCTGATCATGTTTTTATTACACCAATTATTAATAACATTAATAACTGGTATAATATAATGCATGACAATCAGATACATCCTTGGCTTTCGAGAAAATTTTTAGATCATTCGCGTAAGCGAATGCTGAATGAAATGCCATAAAAGTAACAGGTCGTTAATATAAATGTTAAATAATAAAGGTCCCAGGTTTGATCGTTGCGGAACTCTTGAGGTGGTAAATGTAGTAGAACAGAATCCATTATAGCGCACATAGCTTGTTTGATTCCTAAGGTAAGATGCAATTAGATTGGTAATAGATGCAAAGAGAGAAGCCGATAAACTCAATTTAGAAAGTAATCTCATATAATCAATAGTGTCAAATGCTTTGCCGAAATCTGAATAGAGGACCTCCACTTTCTCTCTACTATCCAAAGATGTATTAGGATATTGGATGATTTCGACCAAATTTCTTAAGATCGATGGTCGGTGGGCGGTGCCTAGCCGTGGTATCGTAAATGCGTACATATAGTTGAGATTATTGTTCGATGTCATTCACGAGGCAACGACGATCGGGTACTATGTTCTTCAAGGCGCACACATAAACCATTCTATGCTCAAACGAGCGTCGTCGCTTCAAACCAAAGATCACCGGTGGTAAAGCTGACATCGTCGGTGAGGCTCCTCACGACTCTTCAGTGACAGGCTCTGTTGGGAATAACGGGAGCTATGAACAGCACGGGAAGCGGCTCCATGGAGGCCATCGTGGGTCTCCCTCCGCTGGAACTATTTGTAAAGGCGGAGGCAATGACTGCGATCCTAAGGCTGAAAGCGAATGACGTATGGTGTCCTAATAACGTTGTTGCGGGCCATACAGGAACTATACGGGAAGGACACTGAAGGATCACAATCTAGTCAGGGGGCAGGTGTAGGCATATGCGAAATGTGCCCTAGAAGGAAGATATCGATATATCTGGGGAAACATACAAAGTTTTTCCCGGCCGAATTGTTTGCAGTCGCAGCCTGCGCCGAGGAAATTCGGGAAGCCGGCTGCGCAAACAAAATATCAACAGATTGACTGATAGTCAGGCGGCTATTAAAGCCATTTTGAACCCATCTACCAGGTCTAAGCTGGTGAAATATTATAAACAGGTCCTCAATAAACTGGCACAAGACAATACTGCGCCGCTGATATGGGTGCCAGGACATGAGGGAATTAAAGGCAATGAGATAGCCGACGAACTGGCTAAAGAAGGTACTAATAGGAACTTCATAGGACTAGAACATGTATGTGGAATCGCTAAGGATTCCGCTAAAAGGGAGATCTGGTTATAGCAAGAAAAAGAAAATAAAAATAAATGGAGGTCAACGGAAGGTCAACTCCATACCAAAACACTACTAAGGGAGCGGGACGGAAAGTTTTCAGTCAACCTAATTCGTAGTAACAAAAAAGAAATTAAAATAATTAATAGGTTAATAACCGGACATAGTCCTTTAAGGAAGCATCTGTACAGCATGGGCTTGGTTAGCGAGCCCTGGTGTAGGAGATGTGAAAAACAGGAGGAATCTAGCCTTCATGTAATATGCACGTGTGAGGAACTGAAGGAACTCAGACAGAAATATTTCGGGAGAGATCCATTGGATCCTTCGAATATACTCAAACTTCCCATGAGGAGGATAGTGGCTTTTATCGAGGACACAAGACTAACAGAGTGGAACTGAGAGATCTATTGAGGATAGTACAAAGAGCAGTGTGTTCAAGTGCCTGGACGTGCTTGCGTCCAACCCAAAACAGAAGAAGGAGAAGAAGAAGACCGTTTTTAAACCTGGAGTCGGAAAAAAGAAAAAATAATAATTTCTTCTTAATCTCTACCCTGGCTCGCTCAGTCTTGCTTCCGGTAACGATGCTTATTTACTGGGGTTTCTGCCCACGGCACTTTCACTCATAGGTGAGATTTTCTGTAGAAAAATAAGGTTCCAGAAAGGACACAGGAATTTAATATTTAAAATGGTACACAGATATACGAGGGTAGTCTTAAAACTAAGGTAAGTAGTACAAAAAAGATATTTTATTCAAGTTTTTTACGCCGCAAAATAATCATTTGTTGCTACAATCACCTCCTCATTAGATGAAAATCGCTTTCGACCTAGCCATTTTTTCAAGTTGAGAAACAAAAAAAAAGTCATACAGAGGTAAATCTGGAATGTAAGGTGCATGACGAAATATTTCGAATCGCAATTCAAATAATTTTGTGACGACAATGGTCGATGCATGAGCCGGTACGTTGTCATGATGAAACAAAACTTCTTTTCTGCCAAATTCCGTAATTTTCCCTTTAATTTTTCACAGCTGGTCCAATAGCGACATGTAGTACTCGCCTGTAATTGTTTTGCCCTTTTGCAAATAACACAAGCCAACAAAATTAAATTTTTTTATTGGTACCGAGAAACTGACAACTGATTTTGGATATATTTAATGTGCTGATTCCAAATATACCTGACTTTTTTCGTAGCAGCTTTAGTTTTTGCGATCCATTCCGTTTTAGTAACAAGCAAAAATAATGAAACAATGGTATCTTTACACAAAATATCCTTTTTTTTTATTACAGGACAACAGAACTAAAGATCAGCACTGGGTTAACAAAAATTGACCCTTATGAAACGTCGTGGTTCCAGAAAAAGAAAACGTAATCAACGAACCTTTTGTTGCGAGAGAGAAAATCATATTTCCACAGTTACATATCAAGTTTGGACCTACAAAGCAGTTCGTGTAGGCCTTAAATCGATATGGACTTAGCCTTGCGTACTTAATACGTACATTTCCTGAGCCTAGCATGGAAAAACTGAATAAAGTTTGCCCTCGGATAAGACAGCTTAGAAAAAATCACCTACCACTGCAATGAACGAGATTGAATATAATGCTTGATTTTAATTTGTTCAAGTAGTACAAAATTTTCTTCTTCTTTCATAAAGCAGCGAATTACACACAATCAGTAGAATATATGCTTTCTAAATTTAATAATCTTGATTGTAACCTGAGCATAAAACGTCATTACCTCCAGAACCATTTAGATCAATTCCCACAAAACCTAGGTGATTATAGTGAAAAACAGGGTGAAAGTTTTCAATAGGACCATCAGATGATGGAAGAACGATACCAAAGAAGATGTGATACCCATATGATGGCCGACTACTGTTGGAATCGGCAGGGAGACTGTCCTACTGCACTCCATGCTAGAAAATCGTAAACAAGATTATTTTTAGTAATAAGCCATAAATGCATATATATATATACATATATATATATATATATATATATATATATATATATATATATATATATATATATACTTTGTGAATTAAATACCTTTCCTTTTATTATTTTTTTTATGAGACTTCGTCGAAGATACTGGTACTTATAACCTGAAATGTACATGAATTAAAAAGAAGATGATTTTTTTTCTAAAAGAGGTTAATGTATCGTACCTCAAAAACTAGATCTGATGGACTAAATCTGACAGTTGTTTTGGGTTCTACACCTAAAAATTACCCAGAAACAGTTAAAAGAGGGCAGGCACCAAAATGTGTGTTTGGGTGTGTAATCTATAAAGACAACACTACGAGCATCCCAAAATACGGTGGCCTTAACCTTGTTAGCTGATGGAAGCACTTTGCTTTCTTCGATACACTGCAACCAACTTCTATTCATTGTTTGAATTGAACTTTTATTTCACACAGATCCATTTTGTCTTCGGGTTCAAAACAAACACAAAATTTAGCAACATTACCAAATTTAAACCTACCCTCTAACTCCGATAATTAGCGAGATCCCCATGGTGAGGGTCGAAAATTAATCAGCCTGTATATGTCACAGTGCTACTCACTGAGTCTAGACTAATAGATGACACTACTATTTCATTAATTTTAAATTTCCGAACTGGGCTAAGATATAATATAAAATAGCATCGTATTAATATTACTTACTAGTATTTACATGTCTTTAGTTTCCAATTTATGGGGTTCAGTTATCATCTTAAGTATTTTCTACATACCTTCTATTTTCCTGAGTATTTTTATTCCGATAGGCATTGACTTAAATTTTAGTCTTTCATTGTGTACCCAGAATTAAGATTCGTATATCATTGTATGAACAATGATAGTTTTATAATTTTTATAATTTTATACTTTTACTTACTTCTCTCTTATTTAGAAACATCAACTTTAATGCCTCAAATAACCTTGTCATTGTAATTATTATTGATATAAGTTTCTATGTTGACAGTGTTTCCAAAGATGTTCCAAAGTATTTTAGACTTTGTGTGACTTTTACATTATATTTCTCAATATTTATCCACATTTTTTCCTGCTATTTTGTTACTACCATTTAAGTAAATCTTCATTTCGAACTGTTTTAGTGTATTGTTTCAAATCACTATTGCTTTTGGAAAATTATGATTGGTTTTTCTACTATCTTTAAACTATTCACGCAGAAGAATGCATATATTATTTTTTTATGATTAATTCACAAATTTTAGCAAAAGCTAATGAAAAATGAATTGGTCTGCAGTTATTTAAATCGATCATGCCTTTTTGACTGATTTAATAAAAGAGATTTTTAACTTGAATGAAAAGATACCTTTTGCAAAAGAATAATTAACCGAACACATAAATTCAGTTTCTAAACAAAACATCATCGCTATAGCAACATGAAACGGCCACCGGGCACGATATCGACTTTGATGGGCCTTAAATGTTAGCGAAAGTCGAACAGCTGAACAAACTAATTATACGTGAAACGATAGCAATCGAAAAACATCCGAAAAGCATGAACAAAAAAGATAATGCTACATGTTGTAGCGGATCCCGTCGTTTAATTGTCGAACAAATGTGCGCGTCCCGATTCTCTATTCCTTTCCGCGCAGAAAGAATTAACTACTTTTGATAGATAGTGTATATTTAGTTATATATATATATATATATATATATGGTAAACTTAATAAGTCGGCGATTAAAGGTCTGAAGTAATAAACCAGACCTTCAATCGCCGACTTATTAAGTTTACCATATCATACCAAGGTCACGAAAATATTATATATATATATATATATATATATATATATATACCGTGTGTCCCAATTTCGATGCCCACCATTGGTATCTCGGTTATTAGAAGATATAGAACAACGGTTAAATGGGGAATGTTTTGCAGAATTCAATACTCGCGGCAAATCTCATTTCAAATTTGACCTAACTTTTTAATTTTTAAAATATTTTGAAAAATAAAAAATTTGCCCGATTTCGTTATTCCTCAATAACTCGATAACGCTTAGTCTGACCTCTTTTAAAGTTTTACATTGTTCAGACACTTTTTTAAAACAAATTATTTGATACAAACAGAAACCCCCGATTGTCATTTGTTTTTAAGTTATTACCACTATCTTTTGTTTTTCATATGGCGGCCATATTGGATTTTGGGTTTGTTAGGTAGTCCTCAAAATGTGCTTTTCAACGATGTATAACATGCCTGAAAAATTTTTATTTATAAGGAAAATATTAATAAAAACGTAAATTAATCTTTAATATGAAATTAGTAGGCTGAAAAATTAAACACCAATGTAAAATGAAAGTGAAAAGATATTCTAAGTAATACTGTAAACAAACGAAACGATAAAAAAATTATAGAAATAAAAAGTAAAGATACAGAACTTAAAGTTCACATTCACTTAAAGAAATTGTTCAATATGACGACCATTCTGTTCCACACAATTTTGACACCTTGTTCGAGTAGAGTTACAAACTCTACGTAGCTTGTTTCCGTTTACTAATCGTAGCACATCTAGTACTCTTTGTTCTAAAATTTCCCGAGTTTCTGGCGGTTCAAAATCAAATATTTCGTTTTTAGTGGTACCCCATAAATAAAAGTCAAGCGGGGTAGGGTCGGGTGATCTCGCAGGCCATTGCACGGGTCCATTATTTGAAATCACTCTCTCATTAAAGTTTTCTCTCAAAAAATGTTGCACGTTACGAGTGTTATGGGCCGGGCAACCATCTTACTGGAACCAGATGTTTTGCATGTTCTCGGGATTAATAATTTGCCTCAAAGCAGGCATTATCTCGTTTGTTAGTAGCTCCAAATATCTGTTACCAGTTAAATTGTAATCAAAGATGAAAGGACCTATTAACTGATTATCTAAAACGAAAAAAAGAGTTTAAAAAACAAAAAAAATGTAAACAAAATGTCATACCAATTAAACCGCACCAGGCATTAAAACCAAATCGAACTTGAAATCTTCTTTGATTTACCAAATGTGGATTTTCAGTAGACCAATGATGATAGTTATTCCTATTGAACACTCCACAATTGGTAAATCGTGTTTCATCTGTCCATAGTATTTTCCTAGGAAAATTAGCGTCATATTCACATTTTTGAAGGTACACCTGCTAAACTGTAATCGTCGGAGATTGTCATTATCACTTAAACCTTGTACAATTGTTGGTTTGTAAGGGTGATACTTGTTTTTCGTCAAGGTTCTGTGAACAGTAGATTTTGAAATCCCTGTTTCTCGTGTCACGCGACGAACTTATGTGCTGGGATTGTTCCTAACGTTCTGCAAAATATTATTTAGACGTGTATCAGCATCATTAACTTCATAGTTAGCTCGTTTTTGTTCGAAGCTTCCAAAGTTTTTTAATTTGCTAACTAGTCTTCTAAAAATTGTCCTGTGTGGCTGTTGTCTTTCTGGAAAACGCTCTGCATAACTCGTGCACGCATTTTTAGTGTTTCTATTTGCTTTGAAATACACTTCCAACATATCAACTTTTTCTTCGTTTGAATATGTATGTGCCATTATCAATACTTATAAATCTTAATACTTGACAATAATTACTTATCACTAACTACAAGTAGTTTTAATTAACTTATCTCTGCAGCACTAATTGTACTTTGACAGGTTATCGTTTTGTTTCATTGTCAGAATACATTTGCCATTGACGTTTTACGGAACATAATGTTTTTGCTAGTGATACACGCTCAGAGGTTAGAATTATCTGACATTTGATGTAAAACCAAATACAAATCTCCCCACTACTTTTAATCCTGCGTGAACTTACCCCTCCTCGCGCCAACTTAATTGGCGTTTGCTATACTTAGAATATCTTTTCACTTTCATTTGACATTGGTGTTTAATTTTTCAGCCTACTAATTTCATATTAAAGATTAATTTACGTTTTTATTAATATTTTCCTTATAAATAAAAATTTTTCAGGCATGTTATACATCGTTGAAAAGCACATTTGGGGACTACCTAACAAACCCAAAATGGCCGCCATACGAAAAACAAAAGATAGTGGTAATAACTTAAAAACAAATGACAATCGGGGGTTTCTGTTTGTATCTAATAATTTGTTTTAAAAAAGTGTCTGAACAAAATAAAACTTTAAAAGAGGTCAGACTAAGCGTTATCGAGTTATTGAGGAATAACGAAATCGGCAAATTTTTGATTTTTCAAAATATTTTAAAAATTTAAAAAGTTAGATCAAATTTGAAATGAGATTTGCCGCGAGTATTGAATTCTGCAAAACATTCCCCATTTAACCGTTGTTCTATATCTTCTAATAACCGAGATACCAATGGTGAGCATCGAAATTGGGACACACGGTATATATATATATATATATATATATATATATAATATTTTCGTGACCTTGATATGATATGGTAAACTTAATAAGTCGGCGATTGAAGGTCTGGTTTATTACTTCAGACCTTTAATCGCCGACTTATTAAGTTTACCATATATATATATATATATATATATATATATATATATATATATATATATGAGGCAAATTATTAATCCCGAGAACATGCAAAACATCTGGTTCCAATAAGATGGTTGCCCGGCCCATAACACTCGTAACGTGCAACATTTTTTGAGAGAAAACTTTAATGAGAGAGTGATTTCAAATAATGGACCCGTGCAATGGCCTGCGAGATCACCCGACCCTACCCCGCTTGACTTTTATTTATGGGGTACCACTAAAAACGAAGTATTTGATTTTGAACCGCCAGAAACTCGGGAAATTTTAGAACAAAGAGTACTAGATGTGCTACGATTAGTAAACGGAAACAAGCTACGTAGAGTTTGTAACTCTACTCGAACAAGGTGTCAAAATTGTGTGGAACAGAATGGTCGTCATATTGAACAATTTCTTTAAGTGAATGTGAACTTTAAGTTCTGTATCTTTACTTTTTATTTCTATAATTTTTTTATCGTTTCGTTTGTTTACAGTATTACTTAGAATATCTTTTCACTTTCATTTGACATTGGTGTTTAATTTTTCAGCCTACTAATTTCATATTAAAGATTAATTTACGTTTTTATTAATATTTTCCTTATAAATAAAAATTTTTCAGGAATGTTATACATCGTTGAAAAGCACATTTTGAGGACTACCTAACAAACCCAAAATCCAATATGGCCGCCATATGAAAAACAAAAGATAGTGGTAATAACTTAAAAACAAATGACAATCGGGGGTTTCTGTTTGTATCAAATAATTTGTTTTAAAAAAGTGTCTCAACAATGTAAAACTTTAAAAGAGGTCAGACTAAGCGTTATCGAGTTATTGAGGAATAACGAAATCGGCAAATTTTTTATTTTTCAAAATATTTTAAAAATTAAAAAGTTAGGTCAAATTTGAAATGAGATTTGCCGCGAGTATTGAATTCTGCAAAACATTCCCCATTTAACCGTTGTTCTATATCTTCTAATAACCGAGATACCAATGGTGGGCATCGAAATTGGGACTCACGGTATATATATATATATATATATATATATATATATATATATATATATATATGTGTTTAGATAATTTCTTAGCCGTTTATTAAATATATCAATTCATAAATTATTGGAGTTTTTCGCATTTTATATGAAATATTTACCAATATCAAATTTGTATGTAATTGCAAAGTAAGTAGGGATGTAAATTGCTGTCTACAAATTACATACAAATTTGATATTTGTAAATATTTCATATAAAAGCCGAAAAACTCAAATAATTTATCAATCGATATATATATATATATATATATATATATATATATATATATATATATATATATATATATATATTGTCATAACGTGACTCCCTGAAGAATTAATATAATAAATAGTTAATAGTCTGAAAGATATGTGAACTGCCCAACTGTGTAAACGTTAAATATGTTAATTATCTTTAAATATGAGTACTCCTTAATATCTGGTCTTAGGTAGGTTCTGAGACAACGGACGATGTAGCAAGCATACATAAAATTTAAAAAATTATTATAAATAAATAAATATATTTCCAAAACAATTATGAATTTACACAAGATTACAGAAATTTACTAAAAAATAATCTCAACCAACATGCTTGAAAGAGTATTGGGTTTTTCTCTTTTGACCCTCATCTAACAATATTAATAGTTGCCTATACTATATTTCTTACAGTTACTGAAATCGCGTTTTGTAAAAAAATGGAGGTTATACTACAAATAACTATAAATACAAAGATATTTTTAGAATATATTATTATTAAAAATTATATATTACCCTAAGATAACGTAACTTTAATATGATTTACTACTCGCGGCGATAGTTAAACAAAGCGAATATTGGAGGCTATGCATATATAATCCCACCTGGGAATACATGTTTGTTGTTTACGGAGAGCATACGTTTTCTGGACGGATATTTAATATTCAGCGGTGTTCAGGTAATGAAAGGGACTGGAAATACTTGGGTTTTTCTCTAATGATACTCTTTTCAGAACTGGATGCTTTTCTATGCGCTGGATAATTTCTGGTGTAAATATATCAATTTTGATGAATTTAGCACTTTTAAGACTTTCTTGGATTTCTAAATTATGTTTATTTTATTCGTTTTAGCGAATATCTCTGGAATTAACTTGCTTTGGGATAGGGATAATTCTGGATATTTATTATGACTTGAAATAAATTGTTTTTTCTTCCGGAAACTATCTTCAGGTATGGTTATGATGTTTAATATTTATTTGAATCAACTTTTATAACTATATTATGATTATTTATTGAGCTTTTATGAATTTCTAAATTGAAGCATGGAAAAAGGGTCGTGCAAAATTCTCCCTATAATCAACTTTTGTTTTTTTGTCATAACGACCAAAGGAATCTAGTAATAATTATTTTTTATTTGTAAAATTTTACTATAAATCGAAATAATATAGATAAAGTAATTTTATCAATTTTATAAAATTATTTTTCTGTATACTACTACGTTCTTTTCGTTAGATTTCCTCTAATAGTTATTACTATATAAACTAATATCAATCTGAATATATATCCATCACGTGATCATGGTTTTGAATACCTTAACAGGGATTAATCCTGTTAAGGTATTCAAAACCCTAGAGGAGGTGGAACGATTACTCCCGTACGAATACCGCACGCCCCAGAACTACCCCGCAGACAACCGAGTGTGCATGGTCGTGGAAGAAGAACCCCTGATACACCTCATTAAGGATGCCCAACAAGAGGATCCACAAACTCTCGACATGGTGCGAATGGCTACGGAACAACCAGTTGGGGACCAGCAGCCTCTGGTGTTCCGCGAAGGAATTTTAAGGCACAAGGTGGGCGAACATTTCCCTATTCTCGTCCCGCCGGCCGCACGTCAATCAGTATTACATCGTTATCACGACCATCACACTGCGGATCATGCGCGTGCAACTGGAGGGGCTGACCCCGGAGCTATGGGATAGAAAAATAGACACAGTGCTGTTCAATCTGAGGTGTCGCCAGAACGCCGCAACAGGATACTCTCCCTCCAAAGCTCTTCTGGGCTTCGAGCTCCACCGACCGGGAGACTGGCGTGACCCTCAGTTGCAGCCATACGAACCCCCTGAGCGGAGAACTCGACAAGTACATGCTAACGAATTCCGTTACAGGGACGTAGATACGCTCGCCCCGATAAACCCATGCCTATTCAACCACAAGAAGGTGACTTCGTAATGGTAAAAGCCCACCTCCCACCAGGCCAACCCTCGGGTCCCGATGGAAGGGACCCTACCCCGTGGTGGAAATAGCAGGCCCGGCGGCAGTTTGGGTTGAGCAACCGGGTGCTCAACGGGTAAAGTACCACTTGGATCAAGTACGACCCACCACCCGAGCACGGGAACCCAAGCCCGGACCAGCTCCAGTAGCCAGCCGCCAACACAACCAAGAACAAACGCCCCCGCCACACCCTGAGCCAGTTCCAGCAATCCACCTTCAGCTCGACCAGGAGTCGGCACCACCACCACCCACTCCGGAACTAGTCCCGGGACCCAGCACAGCAACAAACTAGAAACCAGTGCGCGATTGTGGCGCAAGTAAGTGTGGTGCGCGAACGCGTAAAGTGCGATCGTGAGTGCGCGAGTGTGTAGCGTGCGACAACACGTTTAGTTTAAGAGACAATTTAGAGACTATTAAGTTTTTTCACAACCAGTCTACCTCAAGCAGCGTCTTCCCGGGGAGCGGTCATTTGTTACCATCGGCGGCCTCCGGTTTGAAGAACGAGGTGTTTGAGCGTAGACTGGTTCAAAAATACAAAACACTCATCATACAGCCCGTCACGAGTGAACAGCAGCAACGATCTGACTCCAACCACAGGTGCATCGTGAATACCGGTAAACCATCGCCCCACCCTTATTTATGCATTCACGATGCCACCGCTAGGCCCCGCCCACCGACGGTGTGGACCATTCACAGAGGAGTGGGGCGACTTCCCACTCCATCGATATCATATAAAAGCGGTTCCGAAGCCCTGGAGAAGTCAGTCAGTCAACCAGCCGGTGAGACAACTGTTGTCAGCCGTAGGTGAAACCGCAGACCATATAGCCAGTTAGCGATTCAAACAATTAGTGAATTAGTGAAAGTGCTTGACCCCGCAGAACAGTAGTAAGCAGTAAGTTTTAAGTGAATTATAGATTCAAGAAATAATCTGTAAACCTTGTGAGACTTTGGGTAAAAGTTAAAGAATAAAGAAGAGTTTAATTATTGCTGTGCCCAAAGAATCGTGTTTCATTTAAACACCCTGAAACAAAGAGCAGTATTGCATTTAAACCAGAAAGAGAGCAGCACGAGCAAATCGGACGGTGGGTCAAGCAACCCACCTCCACCAAAACACCATTGTCACCGGGAGGACGACTGAGCAGGCCCGGGCAGGCCACCCGATTACTTAAATTATTTTTATTTTTCCTGACTCCCGGTGTAACATACAGCCAGAACCAGTACACACAATCGGCCCTACCACACGAGCGATGACGCGCAGGCGCCAGCAAGTATAAATACAGCCAATGCAATGAGCTCCCTTCATTCACACTGCGATCTCTGTTCCAGCAGTATTGTATTTGAGAGCACCGACGACGATACATCGTCAAGCGAACCCGGAAGCAATGGCCGGATGACATAGTACTACTGCTATTACTAACCTGACGCTGAGACCCAGTTTTAAAAGAAGATGTACTCCACAGCAACGTGAGGACGCGGTAATCATCATTAATCAAACCACAGAGGAAGAAGACATTCAAAACCTTCAAAAAAATGACCGCAAATATTCATGATAAATCCCGACGAACCGACGGCAGAATTAGAAGATATAGAACCGCTCAAAGAAGAAACAAGCCCGGTAAACCCGTTCAATATCCGACCGGAAGACATTGATCTAGACAATTTCACCATCCAAATCACAAACTGTTTTACAAGTCCGAAGAAAACAACAAAAAAACAGAAAACCGACCACGCAAGCACACCAATCGAAACAAAAAACTCCTACAGTGTCCTCGAAACCAACGCCGAGGAAAAGATGGAACAAGACGCAACTGAATTCACTCCACAATCGTCAACTTCAAACAGCACACACAGGGTAAGTTATAAAACAAACACTACACAAAACACAAACACCGAAACACGCAAAACACACAAAATCGCGCCAATCATAATAACAGACAAAGACAAATGGGCACATATACGACAAATACTTAAGACACACAGTATTAACACCGTACAAAACAAACTCGTGAAACCTAGTATACACATCGAACCTAAAACTGACGAAGACTACCGTACACTTAAACACATACTCAACACAGAACACATACAATTTTATACGTTTCAATTACGAAGCGAAAAGACACTAAAGGTAGTTATGCGTGGCATTCCTACCTTTATAACTGACACAGACATTGCAAACGACTTGACTGACCAAGGCTACCCGACATTACAAATCAAACGAATGAACGGTAAACACGGCATACCTGCACCACTTGTTTTAATCGAACTGACGAGACATTATAAATCAATTTATAACATACACGACTGCTGCGGACTCACAATTAAAATCGAACCATTAAACAGACGGACAGGCATAATACATTGCCACAAATGTCAGACTTTCGGACACCAACAAAGACACTCTAACGTACACTACAAATGTATGAAATGCGGAGACGAACACTCAACACACCTATGTACAAAACCCAAAACAACGCCACCAAAGTGTGCAAACTGCGGTGGTCCTCATTTATCTACTTTCCTTAACTGTCCTAATAACCCAAACAACCCTGCAAACAAAACCACACTCAAACACAAATACATACCAGCGCCACCCCCAACATCTAACCCCTGGACACACAAGCAAAAAAACAGAACACACCTAACACAATTAACGAACTAGCACTTGCCTTAGGCAATATGCTAATAACATTACACTCCACAAACGCAACAACACAACAGATACAATACTTCGTAACGCAAACAGAGAAAATAATCACTTTACAACAACAAATATTAAACACACACATGACTGAAACACAAAAAAGCGATAAACAGCAAACACACACATGACTGAAACGCAAAAAGGCGACAAACACACGGACTACACACACTTAACACAGGACCGTACAAAAACACACAACACACGATTATTTATTAATCAGACACAAACACGTCACAACCCTGGGAAATACGAAACAATGGAGTGGAAATGGAGGCAACTTCGACCACTACAAAAGCCAACGACTCATGAAAAGAGCTCCCTTCATTCCACATCAAGTCTGGTTTTACTTCAAAAATTATGCCTTTCTCAAGCAAAAGCATTTATATTTTGTATTCCTTGAGAAAGGCATCATTAGCCGAAACATGTACATGTTGGATTGTTTTAAATATATAGTTTTTGAAGTAAAACCAGACCTTAAATCGCCTACAAATTGAATTTACCATATATATATATATATATATATATATATATATATATATATATATATATATACAATTGTAAAGATCATGTAGTAAACATGCGAAATATTCGTGTTCAGAGTAAGGATGGGAAGCTTCTCACTTTTATAGAAATATAAAAATATTTCTGCGAACGCGTTCTTCCTCAAGCCTCTCCACAGTTTTTCAAATCCTACAGCCGTTATAAAAGACCGCCTTTTCAATCCCTCAGGTCAGATCAAATCGCATAGTCGGTGTGACAGGTCTTTCTCCGAGCTAGTGTTTGTTATAGCCTCTTGCGGTGACAGATTTTTCTACTAATACCCCTAGGTGGAAGGAAATCCTTCCATCTCGAACCTGACGCATGGGAATCTAATATCCTAGAGTCATCCAGAAGTGCGTCTTTTTTGATGCGCTTGCGAGGGACCCCTCGACACCTTCCTGCTGAAACTGTGGCCCAATTTAATTCAATTATTTTTTTATTATAATCACAACAAAATAATACAAATCGGTATAATTATAAGACTCACAAAGCTTGCGTCTTGAACCTATGAAGATTATTTTCTACGAATAATTGTAAATAAAATATTTATCCCAATTTCTTCACAACAATTCAGATTGTAATTAAGAGTAGAAATTCTTTACTTCTACAAAAAATAACTCATTCTATGTTTTTCTTTTTAATATCTTTCATTTTGTCACACAACGAAATTACAATGAAAATTCCAAATTTCTAAAATTACTAACAGAGGCACTTCGGTATTGTATCCAATACCGAGGAGCCCTCTATTAATAAATCTTCTCCTCGTCGAATGAGACGGAAGACGAGAAGGGAACATACAGAACCAATTAAATCCGAATGACTGTTAGAAACTTAAAAGGTGCGAGTGGCTCTGCTGAATGAGGTGTTAAACTGATGCATTATTTTCATGGACTATGGACTGTAAATAAGAAGCAAAGACAGTATGTGTTGTACTGTGTTCAAGCACATCGTGAACTGTACCCATATTGCAAGAAGAAAACATTGAAGCTAAACTATCCACTAGAAAACTGAAAACCATGAAGTCCTCTAAAGAGCATAAATAACGGGTTGGCCATTTAATGTTGCGGTTTTAAAAATCGCGCTATTCCCTTGTATATATAGAAATGGCGCATGGACTAAATATGGTGGAGAATGCATGGTTTATGCAAGACGGGGCTCGTCCGCATCGCACGGAAGAAGTTTTCAACATTCTTGAAGAACATTTCGGTAACAGAATCATTGGTCTTGACACTCAACAGTTTACAGGCGGAGGGATAACATGGCCACCATATAGTCTAGACCTCAATCCTTGCGATTTCTACCTTTGGGGATAATTAAAAGATACGGTATATCGCGATGGTATAGACACCCTGGATGACCTTGAAATGGCAATACGGCAGCGAATAGAAGCGATACCGTACGCCACACTTCAGGCAGTTTGTGGAGAATTCGAGAAGAGGCTGCGAAATGTTATCGTTGCTCGAGGCTCTCACTTCGAAAACCTGATTTATTAAACCGCAGATCTTGTTGTTTAATTGCACAAATAAATCATTTTTTTAAATTAATGTTTTGTATGTTTAATATGACTTCAAAAACCGCAACCTTAAATGGCCAACCCGTATATTCAATTTTAACGATAATTTAGATAATATACTGACTTTCAAAATAATCCGAACAGCCAGTAGGAGTTTATCAATTTTAATAGAATTTTTCCATAACGTTTGTTTGATCAAACTTTTCAAACTAAAATATTAAAAAATAACAAGGAGTGGGTCCATCGCGGTTTCTTATGCGGAAATTTGAATGCAAATAATTACATACGAAACGTAGTGCAGTGTGTTGCACTTGCATACCTACGAAGGTTAATTCAACCCCTTTTCTAACAACACAACGCACGTCCTCATACACAAAAGATTGCTACAAGATTCTTACAAGAAAATAATGTGATCCTGCTACTATGTTCTTCTGGCTCCCCAGACTTGTCACCAATCGAACATGTGTGTGGGGTATGATTAGTACTCGACTTGGTAATTTACCCCAACCACAAAATAACCTATTTTACCTTCGTCACCGAATTCAATAAGTCTAGGAGGAAAAATCGTATCGTAAATCATTTAATTTTAAGTATGCTTCGAAGAGTTATTGAATGCATAAGAAACCGCGGCGAACCCACTTATTATTAAATAACATTGTTATTTCTTAATATCTTAGTTTCATTAAACAAACATTATGCATAAATTTTATTAAAATTGATGAATTGCTTCTGCGTGCTCGGATTTTTTTGACAGTCAGTATATACGAGGGCGTATTTTTATGTTATCTACCTAGCCATGAAACAAAAAAGTGACGATGTCAAACAAATTATTGAAAAATTGCTGTCCCTGTTAGAAGTACATGTGCTAAGTTGTGTTTAGTTTGTGCTGTTTATAGAGATTTGAGACGGTCTATTTCTCGATCAAATGAGTGAAACTAAAGTTGAACATCGCAGCGTAATAAAGTTCCTGACAAAAGAAGGCAATGGTCCAAAAGCAATTCATGAAAGAATGGTTGCTCTGCATGGGGAAGATACACCATCTTTTTTCCAAGTAAAATATTGGTCTAAACTCTTTCCATGGGGCCGAGAGTCAATCAATGATGACCCAAAGTCCGGACGACCCGTTGAACCTCGAACTGAAGACATTGTGCGAAAAGTCGAAAATTTGGTACTGAAAGATCGGCGTGTAAAGATCTCTGTCATTGCCAATGAAGTCTGTATATCCGAAGCAAGTGTCCTCAAAATTTTGCATGACGATTTGGGTATGAAGAAGGTGTCTGCACGGTGGATACCCAGATTGTTTACACCTGAACAAAAACTGTACAGAAAAGAAATTTCTCAAGAAAATTTGGTCAAGTTGGAGAGGGACAAAACATTTTTATCTCGAATTATCACCGGGGATGAGACTTGGGTATATTACTGGGACCCTCCTACTAAACAAGAATCTATGCAGTGGGTTCATAAGGGCTCTCCACCACCAAAAAAGGTCAAGACACAATTTTCTGGAAAAAAACTGATGGCAATTGTTTTCTGGGACGCTGAAGGAGTCTTGCTTATTGAATATATGCCGAGAGGGTCTACCATAAATGGAGAGGCCTACGGAAACACAATTAAAAATTTAAAAACTGCTCTGGAGGAAAAACGCCCGCATTCTTATCCACAAAAAAACTTGTTGCTGCACGACAATTGTCGGGTTCAGAAGGCAAACAAAGTTCAGCAGATAATCAATGACTGTGGGTTTATAGAGTTAAGGCATCCACCTTATAGCCCCGACCTAGCTCCGTCAGACTTCTTCTTATTAAAAAATTTAAAAAAGCATCTCAGGGAAAAGCGTTTTGCTTCTGATGAAGAACTCAAAGGAGCTGTTGAAGAATATTTTGCGGGGTTACCGAAGCAATTTTTTTCTGAGGGTATGGGGCAACTGGAAAAAAGATGGAATAAGTGTATTAGTGTTGAAGGGAGTTATGTAGAAAAATCATTTTTTTTTGTTCTCTTATGTGCTTTTTTTCATGGCTAGGTAGATAACATAAAAATAGGCCCTCGTATAATATTAATTAAAAACTTTTACACCGATTTAATTCTATAAAACCTATAATTCCTAATATTTACATTAAGTCATCCTATTCACATGAAATTTTGTTTCTGAGTAAATACAGGCTGGCCCAAAATGACCGAAGGGGTTTTAATTCCTTTTTATTATATTTTTTTTTTGTTTTTTTTTGTTTTCAGTATTTTGTAAAGAAGACTTGGGGAATTTAAAATGGAACAGTACACAATTGAACAACGTCCCAAAATCGTTGACCTTTATTTCTCAAATCAACGATCCATTGCGAGATATAATTTTTTTTTAAATATTCTCCATTAATATACTGTATTTAAAATTTAAAAAAATTAATAATTATGTCTTAAATAAGAAGTTATAATGAACTCAAACCCCTTCGGTCATTTTGGGCCACCTGTATTACCAAAAATTTTTGCAAAATAAAGTATTATTTTAAAATGAGATCTATATTATTTGGAAATATTTGTATTTGTGGTGAAAAAATTAAACGGTTATACTTACGGAATGTATTGCATGAAGTCTTATATATTAGGCGTAACTGCTATCAAAAATGTAAGTAGATGTAACGGTTTTTCTGATTAAGAGTTTATGATTGAAGTGATAATTAATAAAAGCTCAATTTAAATTATTATACCAACTAAACATCTTTAATATATCTAATGAAATTAAGCACACATGTTCAGTTATGATAATTACGTTATGATTCCTATTATTGACTAAATTGGGTTTGTCATATTTGCATGATATATACTCTTATATGCATATAGGCAATTAAATGTAATATGAAAAATTATATTTCAATAGGAAAAAAGTACCTTTTATATAACTCCAGTTTTATTACTTATTTTTCGAGGAATTCAATTTTTTCGGATTGATATAATAATCAGGCTGGATACAGACAGGAACAGGTGTATACCAGGAGCTATTCCAATTTCCAGATCCTTGTAGGTTGAGCTTTCTTAGGTAAAGGATAATTGGATATACAGGAATAGATGAATGTTTATCATTTTATATATTATTGTCGGTAAGTAAATATATTGTTTTGGTAAACTTATTTAATATTTAATATTTTTTAAGTTTTCTTAGTTAATAGTAAATTTTAAGGACGGCTTCAACAACACGTATTCTAGCTTCTTTTTAAACTAACGTTGTCTCTTTTTTGTTTCTTTTTCGCATAATTACTTTAGAATACGTTTTTGTATTTCTTTTTAATAATTAAACATTAATTTCTATAACAATAAGTAAATAATTTTAGTATAATAACTGGCATTATGAACTAAAATCTTAATTTAGAATAAAATACATAGGCACTACTGAATTTTAAATATTTATAGTATTTACATATAACAGAAAAGCATGACGTTTTAAGTAAAACTAAACTATTGATGTTTTTACATTACATATCTAAAATATTAGTTACCTAAAATTTAGAATATAAACTAGTTTAAATCTAGTTTTTTGAAGGAGTATTATATAAAATTGAATGCTTTTCGTTTCAGTAGTAATTAAGTTTTAAAGTACCTCAAGAAAGCGATTATTTCAGCGAGACCTTAACTCGATTTGTGAAAATATCAAAATATTTTACGCTTAAAATGTTCATAGTAAATTACAATGTACTGCGTATAATACATTATCAATGATATAATATGTCAGACGTACCTAGAACCGACATTTATAAGTAAATACACTAGCGTATTTGCAATGTTATCATAGCTACTACGGAAACTATTGTGATAATAAACAGGCGGAAAAGGGAGAGAATGAAAAGGTTTAGACGCAAAATCACACGAGATGCTGTCAAATTCTCCATTTACGAAAACAAACAGAAAACTACAAATACTAATGATATTTCAAATATACTAGTAACAATAATTATAAAACGAAATGGGTTTTCTCGGGAGAACGAAATCTGAAATATGTCATTATTTTCAAATTAAAAAAAAATAGGTATGATAATTTTTCTATATTTTTACATATCCACGTGCAACATTTGTCTTGATAAATGTAAATCACCTATATTAACAACTACATATTTGGTTGTTAACTTGGGAATCTATATAATAATAATAATTAGGGACCGGACACGAGAGGCCGAAATTACGATGGACCATATAAATAGTCTATAACATCGCTAAGTACAACATTGAATAGCACTATTCATTCGGTTAACTGCACATCTATTTTTTGTCTTTGAATTGTGACGCAAATACTACAATTGTACAGTAAAATTCCTTTCTTCATGGGCGTAGATAGAAGCATGAGGAGTTTTTATAATTTAAATTCTATTTATTAGTTTATATTTCGTAAGATAAATAAACTACGGTGAGTTAGTTTCCTGTTTTTCATTGTTTTAACTGTTAATTACATATATAAGTATGTGTCCAGTGAATTTCGTTAAATTTCATAACTTAGGCATACATTTTTAATTTTCATTTATTTAGATCTAGAACATTGTTTAAGTTACTTTCTCAGATACGATACGAAACAACGCCGAGAATGGCATCGTGAAACAATGGCGAGTTAGATTATGGGTCAAACTGATTGTATGTCCATTGCCAGTGAATCCGAAATTTATTGCAAAGTCTGTAAAATATCCCTAAAAAATTCCAAGAAATCGCACATAAAACGTCACATAGAATCGCAAACATACACAGAAACCCTTTGGAATCTGACAATTTTAGCGAAGAACTCTGTGAAACTTTAATGACGGCAAATATTTCATTAATTAATCTTAACAATGTCTCCTTCAAAACAAATATATACTAGTCGAATTGTTGCTGATGAATCCACCTTACGCAAACATTATGTTTCTAAGGGCAACACGAAAGCAGTATCTATGGATAAATGCTGACGAAACTGTCATCCAATTATTCCATGTAACGCATATGTAATAGCAACAAAAATTATAAATACAGTTGATGCGAAAGCAGTAGCTAAAACCATATACGAGAATATGCACCATATGCTTCATTCGAACGACAGGTACAAAGAAAACATATTTTTTGTCAGTGACGGTCCTGCGTTTCTGTTAAAAACAATCAGACTATTAAAGGGAACGTACCCTAATATGCAGCATATTACTTGTATAGCACATGCTCTCCACAGAATATGTGAATGCATCAGAGACACCTTTCCGGAAGTTGATAGATATGCATCCGCTTTTTAAAAAGTTTTCAGTAAAGCACCATTGAGAGTAGCTCTTTACAGGGAAGAACTTCCATCTTTGTCACTGCCTCCCTTTCCAGTAATAATTAGATGAGGATCATGGTTGGAAGCTACTAGTTTTTATGCAGAGAATTTCGATAGTTATATGTTTAAATGACGATGCTCGAGTATTTCTTAGTGCAAGGAACTAACACAAATTCCAAATTTTAAAAATCAGTTCTACTTTCTTTAGGAACACTTTGGAAATTTACTAAAACTAATTACTTATTTTGAAAATCAATGTCTCAAATTAAATGATGGATTAACCACATTAGATGTGGCTATTAATAATTTGTAAAATATTTCAAGTGACTCCGGATGTGGCCTTCGGCAAAAGTTAGAAGCAATTTTTAATAGAAATCCAGATTTAATAACATTGCAGCAATTGTATATTGGGACATTGCCTCAAAATCTAACTGCTAAATACGCTGAAATAAAATAATATTTGCAGTATAATTTTATTATTTTATAACTCTACATTTTTTACCCCAGAAGAAGCGACAAAGTCTGTCGCGAAATATAGGGTAATTTAATAAAGGAGTTTTTTAATTGACCGCTTACCCGAATTTTAATTAATTTTTGATTATATATATATACATATATATGAAAAAATGTGTGAAAGCCGTATCCATCCGGGATGTGCAGACGTCGACGTTTCATAGTTATTACTAATTGTCAATACACCTTACCCAGAAATAGATACGACTTTCATTTCTATACTGCGTGTATATATACTAATGATGTTAAACCTAATGCTAATGAGAACACATAATTATTTAATTCTCACATACATGCCATTGCGGTTCTAATTCGTTGCATCAATTTCTATACATGACAAAATCACCTTTGTCTAAGAATGTAGCTGCAACGCGTCACGGCGTCAACCGTCCAGGTTGTCCGGGAAAATGAAAAAATGTGTAAAAGCCGTATCCATCCGGGATGTGCAGACATCGACGTTTCATAGTTATTACTAATTGTCAATACATCTTACCCAGAAATAGATACGACTTGCATTTCTATACTGCGTGTATATATACTAATGATGTTAAACCTAATGCTAATGGGAACACATAATTATTGAATTCTCACATACATGCCATTGCGGTTCTATTTCGTTGCATCAATTTCTATACATGACAAAATCACCTTTGTCTAAGAATGTAGCTGCAACGCGTCACGGCGTCAACGTCCAGGTTGTCCGGGAAAATGAAAAAATGTGTAAAAGCCGTATCCATCCGGGATGTGCAGACATCGACGTTTCATAGTTATTACTAATTGTCAATACACCTTACCCAGAAATAGATAGATACGACTTTCATTTCTATACTGTGTGTATATATACTAATGATGTTAAACGTAATGCTAATGAGAACACATAATTATTGATATATGTATGTGAGAATTCAATAATTATGTGTTCTCATTAGCATTACGTTGATTGACCGATTGGGCTAATGCTTTTTTAATATTCGTGATGGTCCGACTAAGGTTTTTAGGGAAAGCAAAATTGGAAAAGTTGCCCGGAAAATTGAGGAGATATTGAAAGTGTTTTTTTTATGTGACTTTTATATGATCTCGAGACAATAACTCAGTATTCGAATGTTGGATATGCGTAATTATTTTTTTTTTGTTTAGTTCGTTATGATCCTAAAAAAGCTTTCAGAAAAAAAAGGACAATTACAAAGAAAACGCTGAAAATTCGGACAAACTACAAAAATCATAATTTTTGTATGCACTCTCTATCATAAATCGATCATAACATAGGAACGACATATCTGGTTGATTCTTTTTTTGTGATGTTTGTCATTCTCCTGGGATGGAAATAACTTAATTGAATGTTTTCAATTGAAGAAAATCAGGAAGATCTGAAGAAAAATCTGGAAAAACCCATTCCGGCCTAAATTAAAATAAAATTACATTTGTTTTTAGTTTTGTGTTGTTTCGCGAATAATTCATCTCTCACGTAAAATTTCCCATCCTCAAATTGAAGATCCGTAGCTACAATCGTTAATAGATGCAATGATCACTCAGAAATACGTTTTTTCTCATCTTTACTTTGTTTACACATTTGCTTAATACAAATTCACAAAACGATAACAAACAAATTTACTGAAAGTTGGACAGTTCAACGTCTGTCTGGTCAGCTAGTTAATATATATAATATGCAGTGAATTCCTGTTCGCGGACCTCTTCCGCGGGGGTTGAGCTACCAACCAGGCGCGTCCCTAGGTGGCGGATAAGGGGACATTCAGGTCTCTCTTGGGGGACCTGATTAGTGACAGTCATAAGCGGGATGGATAGGTCTAAAAACCTCTAATCCTTAGCGAAAGCTGTCACCGCGGACCAGCTCTCCCAAGCTACGGTGTAAGGCAACGTGCTTAGAGCTGAATGGCCACTGGGGTATATGTGGTCTCAAACGTTCCCCTGGGGGCACTAGGCGGCACCCCCTTGTATCTACGCCTTGTGCCCGTAATGGAGGCTCTGCGGGCATTGACCTTATACTTCTTCCATACTCGTGGGAATAAAATGAACAAAGAGAAAAACCAAATATTTAAAAAGATGGAGTCTGAAGAGAATCCAAAACCTAAGGAGTCTATAGAGACTCCTTTGGCAATGGAGACTGATGAGACTCCAAAAAACAAAACTGAAACGCAACGGACTGAAACTGAGAACGTTGCGAGAACAGAGGGTGCACCCAAGGAAAGAAAACATCTTTCCGGGGCACAAAGAAAGAAATTAAAGAAGATAAGGAAACAGGGGGTGGATACGAGTAAAATAAGGCTCACCCTTTCCCAAAAAGAACCTTTTCCAAAGAAGAACCTAAGCCAACAGGGGCCGTTTGGCGAACCGTGTCGGCTAGGGGCACTCCTCGGGATAAAGTCACTAAGCACACGAAGCTTTCTGCTTCGGGCGTCAGTTACAAAGCAGCTCTTAAAGGTTTTAAGGCTGCAATAGTTCCTAAGGACTACCCGGTTAGCTTAGTGACCGAGGGAAATGTAGGAGCTATACAAGAGGCTCTGATGATGGTCATAGATAGGGCGCAGAAGGTGCCGAGGTTTGAATCCTCCCGTCTTCTGGACAGCTACTATGGAGTCATCTGTGCAGATGAAGACTCGTACAACACTACAAGAGATTACTTGGAAAAGGAAACTGTTTGGAAACTCGTAAAGAGCGAGGAGCTGCCAAAACAGTAACGAGTTTTAGCGTTCTGCCAGAGACTAAAAAAGAGGATCTGACAGTGGGCTTGAAAACACTCGAGAGGCAAAATTCAGGGCTTAAAGTGGACCGATGGATTACCCTCAGTTCCAGGTCTTCCGAAAAGAGCCTACATGTGGGCCTTCGGATTGACAAGGAGTCTGAGGAAACGTTGGTGAGGACTGATTGGAGACCTTACTATCGCTTTCAGAGGGCTAGCTTTGTAACCCTCGAAACAAAGAAAGACCAGAAACCGGTGATGCAGGATGAGGGTACTCTAGGAGAACCTCAGGCATCAACCTTTAAGGGCCAAAATGTTGAAAATTCTCCAAATAAATCTTGAACATAAGAAAACAGCAGTCACAGCGGCACTTTGTCAAAGGGCGCTGGCTGAAGATATTGATATCCTCCCCATCCAAGAGCCATGGATAAGTAGAGGTAAGGTGGGAGGACTACATATTAGGGGAAGGGAGCTGTTCGTTGGTGCCCCAGACACTAAAATTAGAACTTGTATCTGTTTCAGAGACGACCTGGACGTGATGCCTATCATGAAGCTATACAGTGGGAACGGACATTACAGCAGCCAGGATCAGACTGAGTGTCGATAGGAGGATATTGGAGACGACAATTGCGTCTCTATACCTACCCATTGACTCTCCAGAGCTACCAGGGCCTGATGTTGAGGCCTTGTTGGCATATACCAGTAAGAACAATCTGGAATTGATTATCGGCGCAGATACTAATGCTCATCATAAGGCTTGGGGCAGCAAGGATAACAATTATAGGGGTAAATCTCTCTTTAGCTATCTCTGTGGTACTGAACTTGACTGTCTGAACCAAGGTGATAAACCGACATTTAAGACATCAAGGGGGGAATCAGTTATAGATGTAACCTTATGTACGTTGGGAATACGGGATATTTTAAGGGGTGGGCATGTATCCGAGGAGCCGTCGCTCTCTGATCATGCGTATATCCGCTATGAATTATGTACAGATTTAACGAAACCCAGACTATACAGGGATCCCAAGAGAACAGACTGGGGCTCTTACAAGGAAGTCCTATTAGCTGCAACCTGAAATATCCCTGTTAGAACAGGGAATGTGGAAGCTGGAGTTGGCTGTTGAATTGTTGCAACGGACCATTCTTTCCTGCTATGAAAATAACTGTCCCCTTAGGGAGCGCCGTATAGCTAAGCGAGCTGCCTGGTGGAATGCAGAGTTAACCAATTTAAGGAAAGAAACTCGCCGGTCATTTAATAGAGCGAAGAAAACAGGTAATTGGGAAGCTTACAAGGCTCTCCTCAATAAATACAATGATAAAATCAAGGAGAGCAAAAGGAAGGCCTGGAGAAAACTCAAGAGGTAATTGGGGAAATTATTGGTCGTCTATTGGAGATATTCAGGTCTAGCCCTGCTATGAGTTATATCCCTAAGGCATGGAGAGAAACTAGGGTAGTGTTTATTCCGAAGCCCGGAAAAGGAACATATACCCACCCTAAATCATTTAGACCAATTAGTCTTACCTCTTTTATGTTGAAGACTATGGAAAAAATGATATATTTAAATATTAAGGAAGGAGCTCTGGATAGATCTCCTCTACACCCACTGCAATGGGCATACCAGATGGGAAAATCAGCTGAGGGTGCCTTGCATAGCCTGATGAGAGGGCTCGAAAGAAGCCTACACTACAAGGAAATTGCCCTTGCAGTCTTCTTAGACATAGAGGGAGCTTCCGATAATACCTCGACGTCTTCTATTATTCGATCTTTAAGAGATCCAAAAATAAAAAGCATCACATGTAACTGGGTTTATAACATGCTGCGTAGCAGAGTAGTTCATGCCCAAATGCAAAACAAAACGATCTCCATGAGGACAACAAAGGGGTGTCCTCAAGGAGGCGTATTGTCAGCGCTACTATGGAGTCTAGTAGTGGATAATCTCCTCAGGACATTAAATAATCAGGGAATATGTACGCAGGGGTTCGCCGATGACATTGTCATAGTGTCCCAGGGGAAATTCCCGGGGACAGTGGCGAGCATCATCCCAAATGCTCTGCGAATTGTGGAAAGATGGTGCCTTGAGGAGGAGTTAACTGTCAATCCTCAAAAAACCAAGTTGGTAGCCTTTACAAACATGAGAAAACTAAATGATCTGGGTAGCGTAAGGCTGTTTGGACAAGAGTTAGAACTAACCAATGAAGTGAAGTATCTAGGCATAACACTTGATGCGAAACTGAATTGCAGCAGACACCTAGTCAAAGTGGCGACAGGGCGGCGCAGCTGGGGACTAAAACCAAATGTGGTACACTGGTTGTACACAGTAGTAATAAGGCCAACGATTACTTATGGAGCAGTTGTCTGGTGGAGGAGGACGGAGCGGCCATCGTCGGTGGGGCTCCTCACGACTCTCCAGCGACAGGCTCTCTTGGGAATCACGGGAGCTATGAACAGCACGGAATCGCTTCCATGTAGGCCATCGTGGATCTCCCTCCGCTGGAACTATTTGTAAAGGCGGAGGTAATGGCCACGATACTGAGGCTGCATGCCAACGACGTATGGTGTCCTAATAAGGTTGTAGGGAGCCATACAGACATCACAGGAACTATACTGGAAGAGCCGATATTTCAAATGCCGGCGGACAGTATGGCTCCTGAAATTATGTTTACAGCTAAGCTGAACATATTTATACCGACCATGGAACAGGCAAAAAGTCGTTCGATCGATTATGGTGCCGGCACCTGGTACACTGATGGATCACAATCTAGTCAGTGGACAGGTGCAGACATATGCGGAATGTGCCCTGGAAGGAAGACATCGACATGTCTGGGGAAACATACTACGGTTTTCCAGGCCGAATTGTTTGCAGTCGCAGCCTGCGCCGAGGAAATTCGGGAAGCCGGCTGCGCAAACAATAAAGTTAACATAATGACTGATAGTCAGGCGGCTATTAAAGCCATTATGAACCCATCCACCAGGTCTAAGCTGGTGAAATATTGTAAACAGGTCATCAATAAACTAGCACAAGACAATACAGTGTCGCTGATATAGGCGCCAGGACATGAGGGAATTAAAAGCAATGAGGACGACAAACTGGCCAAAGAAGGTACTAATAGGAACTTCATAGGACCAGAACCGGTATGTGGAATCACTACGGATTCCGCTAAAAGGGTGACCTGGTTATGGCTAGAAAAAGAACATAAAAACAAATGGAGGTTAACGGAAGGTCAACTCCATACCAAAACACTACTAGGGGAGCTGGACGGAAAGTTTTCAGCCAACCTAATTCGTAGTGACAAAAAAGAAATTGAAATCATTACCGGGTTAATAACCGGACATTGTCCTTTAAGGAAGCATTTGTACAGCATGGGCTTGGTTAGCGAGCCCTGGTGTAGAAAATGTGAAAAACAGGAGGAAACTAGCCTTCATGTGATATGCACGTGTGAGGAACTGAAGGAACTCAGACAGAAATATTTCGGGAGAGATCTATTGGATCCTTCGAGTGTACTCAAACTTCCCCTGAGGAGGATAGTGGCTTTCATTGAGAACACAAGACTAACAGAGTGGAACTGAGAGATTTATTGGGATAGTACAAAGAGCAGTGTGCTCAAGTGCCTGGACGTGCTGGCGTCCAACCCAAAACATTAAGAAGATGAAGAAGAATGCAGTGAATATTTAGTTATAGCATTTATCCTACTATCCCGTTCAAAAATCTAATCCTGATACGAGAGAGTTCTAAAATTTTTTAATAATAAGCCATGGATCTTGACAAAGACAAAAATATTGGCGTTTAGTTGACATTTTATAACATTAAAGTTAAATCTGATACAAGTCGTATGGTTTCCAATAAGCAATATGAAAATTTGAAAGAATGCTCATACAACCAATTTCAGAAAAGTTTACTGGCTGTTTCATTAGTTACAGTTAGTTTCGGATTTTGTGAATTTATGCGTAGATGTATATTAGATAGGCAGATTACTTGAGGTGGCTATGGAGCCTATTCCACTGCGACCTTTTTAGATTTATTGTGGTCTTCATGCCTTGTGAAAGTACATTATCTAATGATATTATTTTAATTAGACCTTTAACTGCATTGAAAGTCTCCTTGGTACGCGAGTTCTTTTTCTGGAGTTGCATGTCTGATGAAGTCGGTCTTGACCATGGTTCTTTAAGCCTATATGTAGTCGTGGCCCTGTTTAGCCAGTCCGTGGTCTCTAACCTTGGAAATTTGAAATAGCTCAACTGATCGAATCTCCTCGTCGTACATCAAATTCACTTCCTTACCGTGTTGACGCTCATAGCCACAGGTATGTATTTACTGAGGTAAATGACTCTGGTTCATCCTTGACTTCCTGATTCGATTTACTCATGCGCACGTCCCCTTTGTAGCTTTAGAAGTTATTTTTTTTAACTTTATCCATATTGTTTCCATAAGTTCTCGTAGCAAAAAAAATAACTGTCATAACAACTAATTAGAGCATGACGTTGAACGGATAAGACTAAATACAAGATAGTTTCGCCTGGTATCTCTAGGGGAACGGTAAAAAATTTACCTACTTACACCCACGCAACTTTCGGTACGTTACGTTCCACCTTAGTTTACGTTTAGCTCGAATTCCTCAGGAGTGGAATTTCCTGTGCTGGCATATTTGCTATAATTTCCTGAAGAAATAATCAACGACCTGAGGGAAATAAACATTAATACAGAAAAACTAATAAAAGGTAAATGGAAATATCAGCCATAGTGAGATTCAAACGGAATTAGAGATTAGACCCTTTGCTGTAGATGCTGTAGACGACGCTTTTTCGCATATAGCTATGAAAACAATACTTTTTTACACGAACCCCGAGTCCAACTGGTCACTTCTCCATTATATAATCCCAGTTTCTGCCCCTAACGATTTCCATATGTTAACTAAAAATTTGATTCATGGTAAGATATTTCCTATAGCCAATGCGATGATTGCGACGTTTTGATGATTTAACAAAAGAAAAGCTTTCTGCCAGTATAGAGATGTGGTTCCAAAGAATGAACAAATATATTTTACTTAGAAGAGATTTAAAATACAACAAATTGATTTCCTTTAAAAATCCCGTATTTTTTTTTTTTGTAATTAAAATGTTTCAGAACAGCTCTCATGCAAGTTGTTACATGTTCGTAGACACTCATTTATTATGTCGCAAATTTGCGTCTTTCTTTATTTTATTCTGTTCCGTTAATTTTGGACCTACCTATATGTCTATATGCCTACGTGCATATATCTGTAGTTATCATTGCGTATTAGCTTCTTTGTTGTCTTCCCTCTACTTTGATTGTCGTACGGGTTACATTATTGGGCCAATGTAAATGAGACATCGAGATCTATTAGTCGAGATATACCATCAATCGTATCCTGTTCTTCGTACACTACATGTGCTTTATTTAAAGGCATAACTATCGTTATCTTGCGACGTATTTTTTATTTATTCCAAGGCCTACCTGCATAAGGGATTTGTTGAAGTATAGGAGATTTTGCATTGATCTGATACCAAGGACAATGAGACTGAGCAATCAACGCTAATTACCCACGACGGAGGTGAACATCAAACTAAGAGTTTCTGTATTTTTTAAAATTTAATTCATGATGCTCTTATTTATCTATATTCCTTTCAGTTAACTTAAGTTTTTTTTTACACGCTACGTACGAAATTTACAAGATCAAAGTCATTATTTAGCTAGTACTAATATTCAATCTAGTTATACGTGTTGAACTATTAAAATTTAGTTTTTCTCTATACATATTGCTATGAATAGTGGTTTGTTGAATTATTGCGGACCATCCACAACTATACTTCCCAACTAGGTTACTCAGCCGGTTGATTTTCCAATATGAGACTTCTATCTTCTCTGGTTCCAATAAGGAAAAACGTGGAACTGCAAAGTTATTTGGACGCCAGTGAATAGTTCACGATATGTTTTATATTTATATTATATAAGTTACTTATATTTTTAATTAATGAGCAGTAAAGTTATAGGAAGAATAAAAACACAGGATAAAATTTAAACTGAATCTTTAATACAAAAAAAATCAAAAAAGAAGAAAAAACTATCTTTATAAAGTATAAAGATTGTGTATTTTACAATAATATAACGAGGTAAAAATATCCACTGTGTATTTGACTGCTAAGTGGATTCAAAAACTTCCTCTTAATACTCCGATTATCTAAAAATAATAAAGTTTATTTTTAATTTCTCCCCAGAGAACCACACTGTATAATCAAATATATTGATACACGATCAAAATTTTTACACATGCGCAAACTAACATGTACAAAAAACAGCGCTGACTCCTCTCGAACAAATTATAATTACTATAATTATTTAACATAGAAATGTTAATAATAATCTTTATTATTTATCTTTATAATAATAATAAATCTCTTGATAACATGTATAAACTTCAATACAATAGAAACATAATTTTTAATTTATGCTTTATGATATCATAAAAAAATATCTACTTACTAAAATACTGGAGACAAAGAAAGGTGCTTTTTTATATCAAGAAGAATAACGAGAATTATCTCTACAATACTACTACATCAATCAAAACACTTTTCAAATAATTAACCGGTAATTAAATATATTTAATTATATTCAAACTATATTCAAAACCACCTTCAAGTACGGGATATTAAACTGGTCTCCCCGATATTCTATTCAAGGCCTCTATCGCTTTCACATCAAGTCGGCCTCCAAAAATCAAGTTTTTATCTAAGCACAATTAAAATAACATTTTCAAAAATATACAACTTATCCCACAATAATTGTACATTCATATTTAATTAATTTTAAATATTATTTTAGGAAAAATCCATAGCAATATGCAATTTTTTTTTACTTTTCATTACTACGTAATTTTAAGTATCATTTCAATTAGTTTTATTTAATTCATTTAAAACCATCACCGACTATTTCTTTTCATTTGGTGTGCTATATTTTAAACGAATAAATTCATTTCAAGAGTACAACGTAAATACACACATGTTATTCTTTAACAAATAACAGCTTTTGTGTTATAAAACCGTCTTTGTGTACTAAAGTTAATGTGAGAAGTGCAACTCAGCTTTACGCGAGTAATTCTTAGAAGTACGATAAAGAGACGAGGTATTAAAAACCAAATGTAAGAGACAATATTATTCATTATATCCCTTCACAAGGAATCCAGTACTGTTCTTAATCTATTGTTCGCTTCACGTTTAATTTGAAATAAACAATATTTTAAATCTACGTTAATGTTTTAATTTACCTTAATAATAAAGAAAATTCACCTTTCCTAAAAAGGGTGGTAAAATATAATTGGCGCAGTCAGATCGGATTTTTTGCCACCAAATACGCGATAATTTGGGTAAATATAAATTTTTTATGTAAAAAGTAACATAAAAGAAAGTGATCGAACTTCCAAAATTGGATCGTTGCCCACTTCCTTTGGTACAACAGCAACGTTGGTGGAGCTCGAGGACGGCATCTTCATAGTGAAAACCAGTGAAAACCAGTCCATTTCGTTCATCTTCACCATAGCGGTAAAAGAAGACGCCGTTACACAGCAGCCGATACAGCAAGGATCCACAGCAGAAAACCACCCAAATGCCATTGCTGATAGTTCTTTGCTTAATGTAAGTCTTTACGTAGTTTGATATATATATATATATATATATATATATATATATATATATATATATTATAATAATATATGAGAGATGTAAAAGAAAAGGAAGCACTTTAAGAACAGATAAACTCAATTTAATAAACATAAACTTAAGTAATACAATATAAAAATAAGCGTTACAATTTGAATTATCCCCCCTATAACATTCTTGGATGCATGTGTACTCAAGCACAGACAAACAATGGTTAGAATGATGATAGAAAATAAGCTTATTCAGATTGAAAATAAAGTTAAAAACACGAACAGAGGTAAGTAGATATAATATATATGTTTCCAATCAATTTGTCAATATTTATAATTCCCTTTAGGTGGATTGAAGGAATTGAAAATAATGATCAATGCAAATCGATATGATATAACCTAAAAATGGAATCTGTTCTCTATATTTATGATATCTTAATCTCAGGGCAAATTAAGGTAAGTTATGTCTTAATTATCAATCAATATGTTATTGAAAAAATAGTAGCTCAGTAATTTTACATTTAAATATTCAAATAGGTGATAATTTATATAATGAAGCTGTACTATTTACGATTAATAATAATGATACAAAAAATGCTTTATTTATAGGGTAAATTCTACCTTAACTATGAGCTCTGAAAAACTCGTACAGAGAGTACCCTGGCTTGGTATATAGGGACCATCGGGAAGTATTCGGAAACTGGATACAGGTATAGATCTTCCGATTAAGTGGCAGGTAATAGGATGTTCAGCACAGTTTTCTGGATGGCTTATATATAATAAAATTAAATTAAGGATTAGACTGATTATTGTACAGGATACTGACTCGATACTTGTCTGATGAGGGATATCAAAACTTGTAAATGCACTAGTATTCGAAGGTAAAATTATAACTCCCACGTAATATAAATTTTTAAATGATAATGTACTTTATTTTTTTAGCTTCTAAATGAGATTTTACACTTAGGAAACGCCTTTTAAATCTTGAAATCGCTTACTTCTCTGAAAAGCGACGCTTCACCATCATCGGTTTTTTATTAATTAAATCATACCTCTTTTTTTTCGTTACCTACGAAACAACGTTCCCTTAATTTAACACGGTGACTACCTGAAAAAATTGCCGCCGAAAAGTAAAAAGGCGTGGCTAATTTGAATTGTTGGTTTGAATTTCTAGATAAAAGATAATTTAAACAAATTGTAGGTATTTAAATATCCAAAATAATAAACAATAACTTAGAAGATAAATTGACATATTAAAATTGTAGATAAACTGCATGTATATAACCTTACTTATGTTATTCCAATATAGATGGCGCGATCAGACATATTTTAAATATAAGATATATAGATTCAAATTTAACTTTAAATATTAACAAAATAATTGTTCATATTCACATAAATACTAAACTGAAGACAGAACCAGCTTAATATATATATATATATATATATATATATATATATATATATTGTACTGATGCAAGTTATTCATATAGAGCTGCATCTAAAATAGGAAGAATAAGACATACAAAGTGAAAAAGGGTTATAATATAATGGTTATATAATTAATATTATTAAGTCTTAGTAGTATCGAAGTGCATATGTATTTTTATAACGAGCATTTCATTCTTAAAATTTCTATATTTATTTTCCTTTCATTATTTACTTTTATTATATCATATTCAAATTTTCAGATATTAGCGCGAAAAACATATTCAAATCCATATGCATCTTTGTATTATATCGACGCTAGTAAGACACGCCTATAAATTGACATCTCGCTATGTTTACATTTATCATGCGCAGTATGCGATTTGTATCATTCAAATCTATCTTAACCTAACTTGGTAATTTATTATATAATTTTTAAAATCAGTTAGATAATCAAAATTAATCAAATTCTTTTTATATAAAATTGTTAAAAGGGTAAATCATCGAGACTTTTGATATCAATAGATAGCGTGTTTGGTAATATTCAGACAAGTGCTATCGGGATATTCGATCCTTGAATTTTAAAAATGAATAGACGCATCTTTTTAGACCAAGCCTTAGAAATCTTTTAAAAAACATAAATTTAAATTATAAATTCATCTAAAAGTTATTAAAAGTATCCAGAATATTAATTAACTTGTTCGACAAGAGAATTACTACAAGAATTTTCGGTAATAACGAACTTTCAAACAACATAGCGTCACAGACGTAGTTCCACCGAAAACGATAGAAAATCAAGAGAATACAAAATATAAATATATATTTATATTTATATTTTGTATTCTCTTGATAAAGGCGTACTGCCGAAACATGTAGAGTTTTTTAAATACATATATTTTGAAGTAATATACAGACCTTTAATCGCCTACTGATTAGGTTTACTATATATATATATATATATATATATATATATATATATATATATATATATATATATAAATAATTGAAAAGAAATGATCGACCGTGATATATTATCAAAAATTTATTTAAATTCGGGTAAGCGGTCAATTAAAAAACTCCTTTATTAAATTACCCTATATTTCGCAACACTTTGTCGCTTCTTCTGGGGTAACTACAAGATTAATGAGAAAAATAACAAAAAATAAATAAGAGTATAAAACAGTACTATATATATATATATATATATAAATATAATATTTTCGTGACCTTGGTATGATGAGGTAATCTTAATAAGTCGGTCATTAAAGGTCTGGTTCATTACTTCAAAGTTTTTTATTCCCTTGACAAAGGCATCATTGCTGAAACATGTAGGGTTGTTTTAAATATATATACTTTGAAGTAATGAACCAGACCTTTAATCGCCGACTTATTAAGTTTACCTTATATATATATATATATATATATATATATATATATATATATGTATATATATATATATATACATATATATTATATTATATTATATTATATTATATTATATTACTAGCATTTAAATATATGCAAGAGATAAACGAAGTTATTAGTGAACTAGCAAACCTAATAGAAAGCTTTGAAAATTTAAGTATTAATACAAGTGAGGTAAAATTAACAAATAAAGTAAATAATAAAATAATGGCTGAATTTGAAGCAAAGTATATAGATTGTGTACCCCCATTTGACGAAAATACAGACGAATTAAGCAGATTTTTAACGATAAGTGAACAATTAATAAATTCATTTTGCGATAATGAAAACGAAGTAAATTTTAGAAATGTTTTTATTATGAACAGTATTGTAAACAAATTACAAGATAGAGCAAGACTAGTAGTAAACACAAATACGGTAGATACATGGGATCAATTAAAAATGGTATTAACACGTAATTTTGGAGATCAGAGGAATGAAAGTTGTTTAACGCGGGATCTAGTTATGTTAAGGCAAAAGCCAAATGAAAACTCACGAATTTTATGAACGATGTTTACATCCATTTCAGATAGTAACAACATACGTAAATATTAATGATCCCGCGGAGAGTAAAGATGCGTGGTAATTTAACATTCTGTCTGAATTACTGGGTTTTCTATACCAGTCAATCATTAAGTGGTTGTTGTTTCTGATTACCTTCGTGTCTAGGAAAGGCACACCTCCCTTATTTTCGCGTTCGATAGTGAATTGAATGTTAGGGTGGAATGAGTTAAATATTTCCAAAATGTCATCTATTGCTAGAGCAGGTAGTGCGCAAATTAAGTCATGTACATATTTATGTATGAATGCAAATTCAAATATTAGTACTTTAAGTATGTTATCTAAGCAAAAATCCATTACTAAGTTAGCAAGGATCGTGCCGAGTGGTGAACCCATGGGTAAACCGGATATCTGAGTGAATGATTTATTATTAAAAGTTAAATAACTATTATTAAAGATGAAGTTCAATCATGTAAAAAAAGAGTCATAAGTTAAATCCGTCACCTCCGATATCTCACTCCATCTGTTTCGTAGTACATATAAGACCAAACTAGTTGGTATATTTGTGAACAAAGATATCACGTCCAATGATATTATTTGAAAGTCATTTGGTAATTGAAAATCTTGATATTTGTCAGCGAAAGTAAAAGAATCATGGATATCATATGGACTGCTATTTTTAAAGCATTGTGAGAGGATATCAGCAATATGTCTAGATATGTTGTAACAAGGGGAGCCCGTATAAGATACAATGGGCCAATATGGGACTTCGACTTTATGTATTTTAGGTAAAGTATACAGTCTTGGACTGATGGAATTGAATATTGTGAGCCTGTTGTAGAGTTGTTCATCTAGTTCTTTGTTGTTCTTTAGATTGCGTAGCAGTTTGTTCAATCTTTGTTGTACTCCAGACGTTGTGTCAGAATTCATGATTTTGTAAGTGGAGGTGTCTGATAATAGCTCCTCCGTTTTATTTATATATTCTGTTTTATGAACAGCTACTGTTACTTAACCTTTGTCAGTTCTAAGGATCAGGATGTCCGGGTTGTTTTTAAGAAAAGATCGACATTTGTTGCTGATCTCCTCCAAAACGCATATTTATTTATTGAGGACGTCATAAAGTTAGTTAAAATATTAGTGATCTTAGCTCTACGTATATCTTTATTCTCGCCACATGTACTGTTGAGTATGACTTCACACTCAGCTCACACTCAATTTTAGTAATGTTAAAGTCCTTCAGACTGTAAACAACTTAAAGTGTAGAGAGTTTTTGAAAATAGTAGAGATCAATAACAACGCTAATTCGATGAATTTCAGATCTGATACGAACAACCTAAGTGCAAATGATGCTTACTTGCTAACAATAAACATAAACTCTAAACAACAAACCACACAAAATAACTTATCTGTTACCGTTTAACACATTGGTCCTCCTTAATTTTTGCTCATTTATTAATTATATAACACGTTTTTTTTTTGTTTTTTTTTCTTTTCTAATGTAAAATTCTGTGAGACGACACAATCTGAAGAATAGCCACATTGACTTTCGCACACCAGTGTAAAAAATTTGTGACCTTGATTATGAATAGTAACTTTTTCAAATTCGATGTTATACACCTGGAATCCTAAAAACGAACTAACATTTTAAGTATTAACTGTGTGACAAGAACATGTGTGTGTACAATTATTTCTTTTGTTCGTCAATATTGCACATGTGGCTTTCTTTTAGAGATGGTTGTCCTGTTTTTAAAATGTAATTTCGAAATAACTAAGTGTACGTCCGTTGACATTAGGTGTGTTACTTTAAAATATTACAAACATATGAGTAATTTCTCAAAAAAAAACAAGTTCACATTTGTAAGTATTAACGACTTTCTTTTGTTAATAAGTACTAAGTTGATGTCCATCTACTCTTAAAGTGATCCCCTGAGGAAGCATACGAATTCGTTGCGAAATATTGAGCTATAAAAAATAAAGAACTGACTTAATTAATAGAGTTTAATTTTGCTGGATTCCCCCCCAAAAAATCGACTATCTATCCTTTCCATATATATATATATATATATATATATATATATATATATATATATATATATATAGTAAATTCAATCAGTTGGCGATTTAAGGTCTGGCTTTACTTTAAAGTATATATATTTAAAACAACCCTACATGTTTCGGAAATGATGCCTTTATCAAGGATATAAAATATAAATGACAGTATACAAATGTCATATAATTGAGTTGCTATGGATAAAATTATTCAAAGATACATTCCAATTGAATAATAATAAATGATACCTTAGTATTCCAAAAACTAAATACTAAGGCATGATTTATTATTATTCAATTGGAATGTATCTTTGAATCATTTTATCCATAGCAACTCAATTATATGACATTTGTATACTGTCATTTATATTTTATATCCTTGATAAAGGCATCATTGCCGAAACATGTAGGGTTGTTTTAAATATATATACTTTAAAGTAAAGCCAGACCTTAAATCGGCAACTGATTGAATTTACCATATCATACCAAGGTCACGAAAATATTATATATATATATATATATATATATATAGTAAATTCAATCAGTTGGCGATTTAAGGTCTGGCTTTACTTTAAAGTATATATATTTAAAACAACCCTACATGTTTCGGCAATGATGCCTTTATCATTGATATAAAATATAAATGATTTATATTTAAATTTATATTTTATATCCTTGATAAAGGCATCATTGCCGAAACATGTAGGGTTGTTTTAAATATATATACTTTAAAATAAAGCCAGACCTTTAATCGCCAACTGATTGAATTTACTATATATATATATATATATATATATATATATATATATATATATATATACAGCGTTAAATAGAATATGTTTGAACATATAGATTATTTCTTTAGAAATATAGGAATGTGAAACATGATTTAACTCGCAGGAAAGATAGGAATGTTAGTTAGTTTTAAAATAAAAGAGAAATTCGTTTGACATTTTTAATTTTAACGTTTATTCAATTATTACATAAATAGCAATTTCTTCTAGCTGGCGTCCAACTGTCTAAATGATTATCCTGCCAAGGTTAATTATATTGTATATCACAGGGTAGGTAATCTGTTAGAATTTTTTTCCTATCATCAGGAATTCTGTCCCAGTTATGTTTCAAGTATTCTGCTTTTACCTCTGTTTGAAGAATAAACAAGGGGATACGCTGTATTAACATATCATCTATTGCATCTAGCGATCCAAAATTGTTTTTTGATTTGTATTATAGTCTGATGAATTCGATCTTGAAGATTTTCCATTCCGGATATATGCATAGTTCGTTTCACAACATCGATAGACACTTAACGACGCATTCTAATATATCTGGTTAGCATATATAATATACGAACCACCATCAATAAGATTCCTCCCTTAATGCAATTCCGTAGGAGCACAAGATGGATGCCAAATTACCATCCTCGAGGGTTTTGTTTTGAGTAGAGTTAACACGCTATAGGTTTCAATGTCAAACACACACAACTCCGCTAGATGATCTGTATCTTGCTCACAAGTTTCTTCATAACATCTATATGTTGATTTTGACGCTCCAATACACCCACTAGATCGTCACTATCAAAATATTTACTATTTTGGTAAGCGAAAGCCGCTAAAAATCGATTATCGAACTCTCTCAATACCGAAGTAGATAACCATCTATGGATCTTGTCTGGGATTTGCTCGTCTATGTACGGCGAAAAAGAATCATCACTATACGACACCATTTTAATCAACACTAGATAATATAGTACCTAGATTTACCGAACACTAAGTAATATCGTATGACGTGAAAGTTATTTATACGAAAAGGTTTTAATTAGCGCTGATAATTAACGCATCTAATGAAACAAGTTAATTCCTGTTGCGTTGAGGTATATTTTAAGAAAATATATATACACTATGGTTTTAAAGATGGCAGCCTATAAAAATATATATACAGTGCGGTTTGGAAACTATCAAATGAAAATTTATATCTAAATTTAAAATTATATATTGATTGTAGTGTAAATCAACCTAACCTAACGTAACCCGAGTATCTGTCTGTAGAAGTACTTGTTTAAAAATATATATGAAGTATGGTTTCAAAGATGGCCGTCTATTAAGTTTTTAGGATTGTAATAAAATTTTATAGAAAATATAAATATAGTATGGTTTGAAAACCAAGAAAACCATTTAAATTTAGAATTACCTGCTTGCGAAATACATATAGTTTGAATATATAATCCGATCAATTCTTCCTAGCAATTCCTTAGTAATTTAAAACGCAAATATATATAAATAATATTATTTTTTATAATTTTACATATATTAATTATTATTAATTACTATTAATTAATTTCCCCAATTTCACTTCTTCAAAATCAAAATGTAAAGTGTTATAGTGTAAATACAATACTTCATACATATATAGCGCATTTAATGACATCTCATAACAAGACAATAATGATTTATTATTACAATTAAATCACCATCTATTTGCGAGCAAGCTTGAAGTATCGAATTATAAAATCGTTCAAAATCAGCGCTCTTGAGCACGGATAACTTTTGATTAATTAATTCCGACAAATTGTAGATGTCGCTGTACGTATCTTCACATAAAACAATTTGCTGATTTCGACTTTCAAAGCCGATTACTCGTATACATATTAACTTCCATCTGATGATTAGGATTAAAACCTTCACACTCTTGCTAAATTCCTCTCACTCATCCTCAGTAAAGAAGATGTTGACACTGGAAGAATGTAATTTTATTATAGGTATGTATCCAGCTGCCGGACATAGACCAACGACCAACAATTTTCAACCGATATTATTAAGGATATATGTAGACTGGCCCACAAGCTGGTTTTCTTGAGAGATCGCATCTTCCTTCATTTTCAAAGCATTGTCCGTGAATTCATTATAATTAATTTTAATATCGTTTTCATTATTAACTATAACATAAAATAAATACAATTAGTAAATAATAATTTAAAAAGCATAAAGTCTATACAGTGGACCCCATTATAGATTAGTTAAAGCTACAAGTTTACCACACAAATTGTTTCGAGGTGGATACAAGTACTTTCAACATAGGATCATAAGCTAATATGTTCTACATAAATATAAAAATAATTATCATCTAATACATCGTGATAATCAAATTATATTTACCTCCAAACACATCATCTTAATTACATTAAAATTTAGAATTATATGCTAACAAATATATATAGTATCCAATAAAATCTTTCCATCAAAACATGTGCCGATAAGTATCGATTAGTAGTTACATGATATATTATGATATATAAGTAATATTCTTACTTCAACGTTCGTATAGCGATTTAGGTGCCAGTATTGATCTGTGCTTCGTTTCCCCGCGTAATATTAACTAAGTATATTGGGTTTAAAATTAAATTCAAGTGAAAAATATGAAGAATTTCGGAGCTGATTTACCGAATGGAATTAATGAGTGGATATTCTCCTCAAAACTGGAGAATATATGGATGTGTTAGAATATTGTAACCCAAATATGAATCATGATAAGCAGATGGAAATTTATGAACAATATAATTGCTTGATTGAACCGGACGCTGATTGTAGAGCAGCAATCTATGTTTTCGATATAGAGACTTCACGCGTCTTGAATTTATATGGCGCAATTCCAGAGAATCTTGAAGTTTGGTATCCACAATATACCCATCCAGAATTAGATCATACTGAAGATGTTATAGATCATGGAGGGGGGTATATTATATACGGTTATCAAAAGTCATGTTTTTCTACTAAGTAAATAATCGTAAACGTAGAATATTAACTGGTGAAATAGCAACTACACAACAGTATTTCTAGTTGAATAGTGAAAATTAAAAGCGGATAAATCTCAGAAATGGGCAATTATCAAGATAAAGTTAATCGAGCTGTAAGGCAATTCGATGATAATTTTGGATCACTAGATGGAATATCCGAAACAACAATCCGACGCATACCATTCTCAATTCTTTAAACAAATATGAAAGCAGAATCTTTGAAGCAAAACTGGCATAAGATTTCTGGGAGGAAGAAAACAGCGCTAACAGATTATTTACCCTGTGATTCTCATTACAACCAACCTCATCAAAGCGACCACATTGATGGATTTCCACCAGAAAAAATTAACTGTTATTTTTGTGTAAATTAAAATATGAAATATATGTTTGTGTTTAGTAGAAATAAAAAAATATGTATTAAATAATTATTGTTATATTTATATACTATCATATATACAGCAATGCTAATAAATCACATTACGTTCTGTTTATTTATCCATGAATTGTTCAACCATTTCACATTTACTTTATGAACCTCCCCTCCTAACACCTTCAATCAGGTAAAAGTTAGGAAATTTTATCTTCAATAATTCACACTCATAATATTAGCTTCTCATATTTTCCTAATATATATATATATATATATATATATATATATATATATATATATATATATATATATATATATATATATATATCCGATATATTAGATATATGTGTTGGAAATTTTATAAGTTTTATCTTAACAATTTTGAAGACTGCGTTCTAATTGATTTATCCCTGTCAACATAATATATTGAAGAAATACCTAATATGTTGAAATTGTTAGAGGTGCATAAAGGTACCTTCAACATAAGCTCATGAACTAGCATGTCCGCACATACATAAAAAATAATTAAGTTAAAGTATGCATACCATCCGCGCTAATCATCGTTTATTATCATCAGGAAATATGGTCACTTTATTTTGTCGGATGTAAGAAATCTCATATAATTGAAATTGAAATAAATTTTGTTCTCTAAATATCAAATTTTACTCAAATAATTTTTATAATCTCTCAAATTGATTTTATCCTTAACAATATTTTAATTTCCTTACCTTCGACTTCAATAACATAATGTTTTTTTTGTCCGTAACCGCACAAATTTATTCATAACCCTACCTACATTTTCGTTTTTTAAAAGCCTCACTGGTCTTATTTTGTGGTAATATGTTGTATATATTATGAATCAAAAAGTTTTTTATATCAAATTTAGATATATTATTTCTTATATCACAGTAAATATCATTCGATTATAGTTTTCGATATCCTATAGATTTACGTTTTCTACATAAATCTAGGGATTGGACTCTAGTCAGGTCAAACCAGACTAACACCTCCACACGCTTAATATCTGTTTATATTCATTCAAATCTGTTCCAGGCCGCTCAACACCCGCTCTGAAACAGCATATCTATTCCAATTGCTGTTTAAAAGCCTTTAAAAAACTATTTTGAAGCTGTTTCTTCCAGTGTCAAAATCTTCTTTACTTAAATGTTCGCTTCTTGGTTTTCAAACCATACTATATTTATATTTTCTATAAAATTTTATTACAATCCTAAAAATCAATTATCAAGCAGATTTGTTGATCCTACATTCAGACCCTCTTCTTTTAGAGCTCTCATGCTATTATATATACTAAGCCGGAAGCAAGTAAGTACCAATTAATAATTATTATTATTGTATTAATTAGTTAGTAATACTTCTCATGAATAAAATTGTCCTAATTATAGGCGATGATTTTAATATTTCTTCTTTTAAGGATAGTACGTAGTACGTGGCAATAAGTCTAATTTTTACTTATCTTTCATCGAGCCTCTCAACACACTACGATTACAAATGCAAGCCATAGAATCCTCGACTTAATTCTTCGCAAATTTACTTATGATATGGGTGCTCAACGTGAGATATTGCCACTTTTTTCTTAAAATCTTTATCATCATCTATTGAGTTATTCTTTCATTTCCCATTTATACCAATCATTTCCTAGAAATAACAATAAACTTTATAATTTTTAGAAGGCTAACTAATATAAATAATAAATTTCAAGATGCAAATGGAATTGAAAATAATAAAAAGCAAAAATAATATATTATCATCAGAACACGAAAATGTTTAGACCACCTTGGGCGTACTGTAATTTGTTGATATTTATACTACTTATTACTATCTACTACTTTTATCTGTTTAATTTATTTCATTAATTATTAATTTTCATCAAGTAAAGGCTACATCTATTGAGTTATTCTTTCATTTACCATTTATACCAATCACTTCCTAGAAATAACAATAAACTTTATAATTTTTAGAAGGCTAACTAATATAAATAATAAATTTCAAGATGCAAATGGAATTGAAAATAATAAAAAGCAAAAATAATATATTATCATCAGAACACGAAAATGTTTAGACCACCTTGGGCGTACCTACTGTAATTTGTTGATATTTATACTACTTATTACTATCTACTACTTTTATCTGTTTAATTTATTTCATTAATTATTAATTTTCATCAAGTAAAGGCTACTTCGATTCAAAATAGAATATTTAGTTTTTCTTAATAGATTAATTATTTATTATCTATATTTGAGTTCTCATATTTTTTATTATATATTTCTTTTACAAAACAAAAACTGTATAAGTATATATGTTTTATAAAAACACACCCTAAAGCATACCTATCTACAACTACAAAAACGGAATTTCACATGGGTTTGTAAAATTCAACAAAGCACTTGTCAGTCGCTTTTAGCTCACACGATTTAGAATTGTTATTTCTGTTTAGTTGAGCGAATTCGTATTTGTGATTTGCATATATGCCATAACTTTATCAGTAAATATTTAAAACTATTGTTTATTTCGTTTTCAATATTGAGAATATTATTATATTACGTAGATGTGAATATCGATAAGTATTACTATTTTTAATTTAGTAATAGTTTGCCATTATTTTTCTTTTATTTAAAATTGTTCTTTTGGCTTTTGGCGTTTAGAGTTGATCTTTTTCAATTATTTCTAGGCATGATCTTACCAAGTTTTCTAGTTAACTATTAATATGGATACCTAATATTCACTTAAAACATATCGGCTCGGATTACCGAGTGTGATGATTTATCAGTTGTAGACACTACTCAAGTATATTGTAAAGTACACTTACGAAAAATTAATGTACATAGAAAAGATTATGCGGAACTTTAAAAAAGCGTGTGGAAAATTGTAATTCACAAATAACAGATTAATTTAATGACGATCTCTGTGAGACTTTTCTGGTGACAAATATTCCAATATGTAAATTTCGGAATTAATTCTAAGGATTTTTTTAGAAAAGAACACCAACAGACTTACTACCTAGTGAATCAATAATAAGGAAAACTTATGTTTCAAAAAGCTATAATTGTAATTAAGGACAGAATATTAAATAACAATGTCGGGATGGATGTTGTAGGTCAAACCACATATATAGTTGCCGCTGTATAATAAATGTGGTTATTGGTATTTTAAATGTCACTAATATATATATATATATATATATATATATATATATATATATATATATATATATATATATATATATACAGTGTGTTTCACTTTTCATGGGAACACCTAAACAACTTTTTTTTTTGAAAGCAATCAATATAAAATTTTTATCAGTTGTGTAGGCCCCGACAACGCACCTTTTTATATGAATAGAGTTTTTATAAAGTCAATATCTAGCCAACTATAATTAAAATAAAAAGTAGTGTTTCAAGTAAGTCATGCTAGCGATTAAGATAGAGCAAAAAAGTATTAGGAAAAGTTTTTACAAATCACTCAAGAACCCTTAATACCAAATTTCGCGGAAAAATTTGCATTTTGAAATTCTTCTACATTTTTATGCTATCAGTAGATAACAGTTTGTTATTGCAATAATAAGAGTGCCATGAAGCAAGAAAATAAGTTGTCAGTTCAAATGTCAAACGTCAGTTCATTAAAGTTTATTTCAGTTGAACAGTTGAAACTATTTAACTTTGCTGAGCAATGGCCGATAGACATTTAAGTATTGCCCAAAAAGTAGAAATTATTCGAATTGTTGGTGATAATGTACGTTCTACCCGAGAGGCTGCAAGAGAGTTTAACGCGAGACATCCTGAACGTCCACCCATCCGTCATCGAACTGTTGCGTACTTGAATAACATTTTCAACACTACTGGAGATGTTGCTAAACCACGTCAACATGAATTGAACAATCGAGAACACTATTTCGATGCAGTAATATTAGCAGCGTATCGTAATAATCCTCACGCAAGTTTACGAGATATGGCTAGACATTTAAAATATCTCTTACTCCAAAATTTGGAGATGTCTCCGTCGTCACAAATTGAAACCGTATAAGCCAAAATATTTACACGCCCTTGAAGATCTAAATAGAAGAATGGGCTCAAGGCAATTTTCTAAATGACAGAGAATTTTTTAAAAAAATAATGTTTAGTGATGAAGCTACCTTCACTACAAATGGTATTGTTTCATCCCAGAATTGAGATACTGGGCAACAGAAAACCCAAAATGGGTTATCAATTGTAAAAGGCAATATTCGCAGAAAGTTAACGTGTGGTGCGGAATTTTAAATACACAAATCATTGGCCCATTTTTCTTTTTTGATACGCTAAATGCAGAAAGGTTTTTAAATTTTTTAAATACTGAATTAATTGATGTGCTTGATGATTTACCATTGGATATGAGGCGAGATTTACACTTCCAGCTAGATGAATCCCCAGTTCATAACGCAAGAATAGTGCAAGCAAGGTTAGACGAAAACTTTCCGTTAAGATGGATAGGCCGTAATAGCCCATTTAAAAGGTGGCCCCCGAGATCACCTGACATTACACTACTCGACTTTTTTCTTTGGGGGACTATTAAAAATGCTGTGTATGCATCTAGACCTCAAAACATACAGGAACTGTGTCAGAAAATCCGACAAGCCTGTCGAGAAATTTCTCCAGAAGTATTACGACGGGTTTTACTGAACCACAAAAGGCGATTGGAAAAATGTATCCGTCTTCAAGGTGATTTAGTGGAAAAAGATCCTATTTAAAATATTGTTAGTTAAATTATTGCTTTTGTTTTGTTTGTTCTTTAATGTTGAATAAAATTTGTGAATTGTTTTCTTGCTTCATGGCACTCTTATTATTGCAATAACAAACTATTATCTACTGATAGCATAAAAATGTAGAAGTATTTAAAAATGAAAATTTTTCTGCGAAATTTGGTATTAAGGGTTCTTGAGTGATTTGCAAAAACTTTTCCTAATACTTTTTTGCTCTATCTTAATCGCTAGCATGACTTTATTTGAAACACTACTTTTTATTTTAATTATGGTTGGCTAGATATTGACTTTATAAAAACTCTATTCATATAAAAAGGTGCGTTGCCGGGGCCTACACAACTGATAAAAATTTTATATTGATTGCTTTCAAAATAAAAAAGTTATTTAGGTGTCCCCATGAAAAGTGAAACACACTGTATATGTATATATATGTATATATATATATATATATATATATGTATATATATATATATATATATATATATATATGTAGGATTTTATTTAAACAGTTACAAGATAGGTGTTATATTTAACAAAGGTAATAACATACAAGAATGTTTAGTCTTAAGTTTCGTCTTCGGCTTTCGTCTTAACTCTCGGCTTAACTTTTGTCTTAACTCACTAACACTCTTTCGTCGTATATATCATCTCCACTACTTTACACACACACGTCCTTTCGTTATGCCGTCTTCGCTACTACTCTCTCTCTTGTCGCATCTAACCCTACATCTCGGCCGTCCTGCATTTCGTCCGACCCGGACGACACATCTTCATTCATCCAGGGCTTCATATATTCGGCGCAAGTGATCGTGTGGATGGGACCGTCGTGAAAACCACTCTTCGTTACCTCGTTGTATTTTTTGACTATTTCTTCTTCTATCAATTCTCTAATGTTGCTATTTCCTCCTCTCATTTTAGTACCAGTCATTAGCTCGAAAGGTGTAGTTCCTATACTTCTGTGGTAACTAGAATTTAGTGCCTCTTGAACCTTCCCAACGTGACGATACCACTTGGTTGGATAGTTCAACAGATAGTTTCGAAAGAATAGGAATAATCGTTGCATTCACTCTTTCTACTTGCCCATTTGCTCGTGGCAATCCTGTTGTTACGGTGAAATGCTTTATGTCTTCATCATTGCAATAAGTATTGAATTCTTCTGCTGTGAAAGCTGTACCTCTATCGGAAATAATGCACGCCGGGTTTCCGAATATTGCCTTTTGCTGTTTCAACTTATTGATTACTTCACGTGCTGTTGTCGTCTTTGTTGGATATAACCAAATGAATTTAGTGAAGGCGTCCACCATTACAAGGATGTACTTATAATTTTTGTTCGTCGATTCCAAAGGTCCAAGATGATCAATATGGTATGTGTTCAAAGGTACGTCCCCTTTGTGAAGCGGGTGCAAATATCCTTCTTGCTTCCCTCTCTTTCGGTTTACTAGTAGACAAGGAACACAATTCGCAATACACTTTTCTATCTTCGTTTTTAATTTAGAGATAAAATAATCTTCTTTCATTATTTGCTCTATCTTCTTTGCACTTAAGTGTCCTTTACCATGTGCTTCTTGTATCATTTCCATTTGCATTAACTTAGGCACCACTAAAAGTTCACGACCGTCAACGACTTTATACAAAATGTCATTTCTAAGCGCATAGTCTTCGTAAGGCTTTTCTTTTAAAATCTCTTTTATTGGTTTCAGCAACACATCTGTTTCTTGTGCGTTTCGAATTCGTTTGATGATACCATCAGTACTGACAGTCATTACTGGGTTCCTACTGAGCGAGTCCGCGTGTTTCATTCTTGTAGATGGACGATGTTCAATGTTATAGTCATATTCTTCCAATAACATAATCCATCGAGCTACCCTGGTGGTTAGATCTTTCTTGTTTATGATCTTTTGAAAGGCTGAGCAATCCGTAACAACTTTAAAATGAGTACTCAATAAATAAACACGAAATTTCTTCAGCGCTTCAATCACTGCTAAGACTTCCAATTCGTAGCTACTGTACCGTTTCTCTGCATCTGAAGTTTTCTTGCTCATATAGTAAATCGTATGGAAGCGATTGTCTTGGATCGATTTTTGAAATAAGATTGCTCCATATCCTTCCTGACATGCATCCGTATGTAATTCTAATTCTGCTCCTTGCTTGTATATATCCAGAACTGGTTTGTTAGTTAGCATTCTTTTGAGTTCTTGAAAAGCGGCACGCTCATTTTCATCGAAACGAAACTGAGCCCCCTTCTTCAACATATCACTTAGAGGTTTGGCTATGATGGAGTAATATGGTATAAATTTTCTAAAGTATCCCGTTAACCCTAAGTAACTCTGCACTTGCTTGACTGTTTTTGGTTCAGGAAAACGTGTAACGGCTTGAGTTTTCTCATATGATGGAAATATTTTTCCTCCTTCTATCACATGACCAAGGAATTCAACTCGTCTCTTCAAAAACTGACATTTCTTGACGTTTATTTCCAGACCATATTCCTCAGCTGTCTGAAAAACTAGTTTCAATCTACGAATAGCTTCGAATTCGTTAGAGGCAGGAATAATTAGATCATCCATGTACGGCAAAGCGATATTTTTGTTAGATAAATCTCGAAAAATAACATTAATATATCGTTGAAAAACTGCTGGAGCGTTACACATACCAAAAGGCATCTTACGAAATTGATACTGATTATTGTGTGTAACAAATGATGTATATTTTCTACTCTGCTCTTCTACGTTTACATAAAAAAATCCATTCTTCAAATCGATAGTACTAAAAATTTGGGCATCTTGCAGTTTGTCTAATTGGTCCTCAATTAATGGCAATGGATAACGATCCTTCACCACCATTCTGTTTATTTTACGGAAATCGATGCATACTCTGGGCGATCCGTTCTTTTTACGAGCCACAACCACTTGACTTGAGTAATCAGATGTACTCGGTTCTATTATTCCATCATTCAACCATTCCTCGACTTGTTGATCCACAATTGATCTTTCCATAAATGGCAATCGTCTCGGTCTATGTGCAATTGGTTCTTCGTTCTTGGTGATAATCTTCATTTCGACATTCGCACTTTTGGCCTTCTTGGGCTTATAAGAATAAACCATATCTTTTATTTCATCCTTCAATTCGTCGCTTATTTCCAATCCGATGTCTAATTCTTCTTCCTGGATTTCCATATTTGCAAACAATACATTTTCATGCTTTTTAATCACCTTGATGCCATCTTGATTAATTACCAAATCGGCCTGAGTTAGTAGTTCATTTCCTAACACGCCTCCCATTGGCATAACACCATTGCCAACCACATGAAAAGTACAAAAATAACTACCCTCATCTATGTTAACCATACACTGGAAAAAACCTATGGTTTCTATACTTGACATACCAAATCCATTCAATGTTATACTTGATTTGTACAATACAGGTGATCCAATAGCTTCTAACATGTCTTCTCTGATAATGTTGACTTGACTTCCGGTATCGACTAACAAATCTACGGAAATACCATTGATTCTCACTGTCTTGAATAATCTACTGTCTGAATTCTCAATTATATGGACGTTCGCTGTAGATGTACTTTGATTTGATCTTCCATCATCTCTGCCCTTACACTCAAAACTTCGGGGACCAAAATTGTTACACTTAAAACATTTTGTTCCAAGATTCTTTGATTTACAATCAACAGACTTATGGCCTATTATTCCACAATTGAAACATCGCAAAGGCTTTCCCTGTTTTGGTTCATTTCTCGATCTCGTTTCCATCCTTGAAGGAACACTAGTTGTTGGCCCTCTTGTTGTTTTACTCCTAATGTCATTGTAGATTTTCAGTCTTCTTTTAAAATCGGCAATGTCTAAGGCACCGTATAAAACAATTTTATTTATGCTATCATCTTGAATTCCTTCGATAATATACTGCAACAAAGCGTCTGTTTCCATGGAACCACGACTTGCTAATTCTTTCATTACTAGAAAATATTCTTGTACACTCTCATTTCTTAACATTTTTCGTTGAGACAATAGTTGATGGAGTTGAGCACTATTTAATTTTGACGAAAATTCTGTCAACAAAGCTTCTTTCAATGCTTTCCATGTCGTTATTTTAGACTCGCCTTGAATGAAAAGTCTGGCCAAGCCTTTTAGAGACTTTTTTGCGAAAATATATGTGTGCAACTCACCCCATTTAAATAATATTGATAAATCTTCAATGTCTGATATCCATTTCTCTACCGGATATGTGCTGCCATCAAACGGACGAATAGAATCTTCTATGTCTCGAAAATTTAAAGCGAAACCCATACCTACATTTGCTGATACGGTTCTGTCCAAATTTGATGCAATACCAGATGAGCATACGCTATTTTCTTCCTGGGGGTTGTTTTCTTTGTTCTTGTTTTCTTCATCACCATTTCCTTCTTCATCTTCTTCTTCCGTTTCGTCATCTTGTCTGCCACTTTCTATTGTGCATTTTAAAGTATTTAAATCCATTAAACTTACACAAATCGCCTTGGCTAATTTCTCTGCCGTAGTATTATAATCTACACGTATAATACAAGAAATTAAAGTTAATTCACTAACGGTAAAATTATCTCTAATAAATTGCAGTTTGTCTTTATATTCGTCACTCCCGTTGTCGAAAGCGAAGCCCGAAAATTCACGCACTTTTTTCCGACTATGTCTATCACCCTCGTATTCAAAAATAAGTTTGTAAAATGTTTTTATAACTGGCATCGGAGTCGTGTTAATACTGTCGGAAACGTATGGTATTTGTCCCAAATTCATTTTTATTAGTTTTAACTATTATTTATTTACACGTGCACTTTTACTTATTTTATTTTTTAAAGTAAATAAAACGAATTCTTTCAAATCTAAACATAAACGGTTATTGTCTTCAAAGCGTTCTTACCGAGCAAGCAAAAATGATACTTATTTCACTATACCTTAAATGCTGTCTATTTTGATCAAAAAGGCGGGCGAAATATTTTCTCGACGCACTCGAAAATAGTTCATATGTCACCTTAGCGTTAAATTTATTGTCCCAATCGCGTATAAATCTACCGCTTTACCACGATATTAAAATGTTTGTTATAGATTATAACTTACCGGTTTATCGAATATTTAACTTATTTAGTTTGTCTTACGTTAATAAACCATTTGTCTAGTAATACACTTAATTTTCTTTTCACAAAATACAATGTTTCACCTGCCACACGCTTAACACCTTATGCAATCAGTGTTTATGGCTGATAATCGCGGTTGAGCCCCCATATTGTGTAGGATTTTATTTAAACAGTTACAAGATAGGTGTTATATTTAACAAAGGTAATAACATACAAGAATGTTTCGTCTTAAGTTCCGTCTTCGTTTATGTCTTAATTCTCGTCTTAACTTCTGTCTTAACTCACTAACACTCTTTCGTCGTATATATCATCTCCACTACTTTACACACACACGTCCTTTCGTTATGCCGTCTTCGCTACTACTCTCTCTCTTGTCGCATCTAACCCTACATATATATATATATATATATATATATATATATATATATATAGATATATATATATATATATATATGGTAGATTTAATTAGTTGGCTATTTCAGGTTTGGTTTTACTTAAAAATGCATATATTTAAAACAATCGTACATGTTTCGGCAAGTACTGCCTTTTTCAAAGAATTTAAAATACGAGTATATAATATATATATATATATATATATATATATATATATATATATATATATATAGTAAATTCAAATTGTAGACGATTTAAGGTCTGGTTTTACTTCAAAAACTATATATTTAAAACAATCCTACATGTACATGTTTCGGCTAATGATGCCTTTCTCAAGGAATACAAAATATAAATAATAATATATATTTTTATATTTTGTATTCCTTGGCATCATTAGTTGAAACATGTACATGTAGGATTGTTTTAAATATATAGTTTTTGAAGTAAAACCAGACCTTAAATCGCCTACAATTTTAATTTACCATAACATACTAAGGTCACAAAATAATTATCTTTATATATATACCTTATCTAATATAAATTAAAATTAGTGAAACCGTAAATGCGAATATGATTGTTAAAGTTATAACTCTGATGGTTATAGTATTTTTCTTTCTACTTCTGAAACTAAATTGCTTCCTTTTGTTAAGTGATTTTAGCTGCTTATATAATAAAGGTCAGTACTGTTTTTCTAAATATGCTGCACGTTATATGGTATAGCTCACGTACTACATGAAGTTTATGCGTTTATTCGCAATAAATTTAATACATATGAATTATTAATAAGCACTATCACGTGTAACTGTTCCTTTCTGTATTTCCTGTTCCAATTATCAGAACATGAACAACATTGTTAGAGTTGGCAATCTTTTATTTTAAAAATTTAAAAAATTTAAAAATATAATAAATGGCCCGAGGATGCCCGGATTGGATTCGAGGCTCTGCTGCCCGAGAAGTTTTTCGTGGTTTCCGTCTCGATTAAGGAGAATACCGATAACTAAACAACTTAAGTGTTACCACCAATGGCCTCTGATTTGAAGCCATGACGCTTGTTTGAACATAGACTGGGTTCATGTGCACATTCAACAATATAGTAATTATCCGACCCATACCACCGTTGCCTCGTGAATGTCAACCAACAATAAGTCCGCCTACATTTATATATTCACGCCACCACTAGGTTCCACCAACTGACCGCGTGAATATCTTCTTCTTCTTCTTCTTGGAATGGATTTTTTTCTCGAAATGAACTTAGTTCTTTGTTTCGAATCGTGAATGTTTTGTTTGTGACGTGGATGATTTGTTGATTTGTGGTCGGGATTTGTTGATTTGTAGTCGAAGTATGCTTCGATGAATTCCACTCCGTTGTTTTGTGTTTCCCAGGGTTGTGAGTGTTTGTGTCTGATTAATAATTATCAATTATTAATCGTGTGTGTTGTATGTTTTGTGCGGTCATGTGTTGGGTGTGTGTCTGTGTGTTTGTCGCTTTTTGCGTTAGGTCGTGTATTAATTTGTATGTGTTTACTATTTGTTGTTGTAAAGTGTTATTATTTTCTCTGTTTGAATTACAAAGTCGTGTATCTGTTGTGTTGTTGCGTTTGTGGAGTGAAGTGTGATTAGCATTTTGCCTAGGGCAAGTGCGAGTTCGTCGGTAGTGTTTGGTGTTGTGTTGTTTCGTTTTTGTGTCCAGGGGTTTGTTGTTGGGGGTGGTGCTGGGATGTAATTTGGAGTGTTTTTTTTGTCAGGGTTGTTCGGGTTATTAGGGCAGTTGAGGAATGTAGATAGGTGGGGACCACCGCAGTTTGCACACTTTGGTGGTGTTGTTTTTGGTTTTGTGCATAGGTGTGTTGAGTGTGAGTCGCCGCATTTCATGCATTTGTAGTGTACATTACAGTGTCTTTGTTGGTGTCCAAAAGTCTGGCATTTATGGCATTGAATTATGTCTGTCCGTGTGTTAAGTGGTTCGATTTTAATCGTAAGTCCGCAGCAGTCGTGTATGTTAAAAATTGATTTGTATTGTCTCGTCAGTTCGATTAGTACAAGTGGTGCGGGTTTGCCGTGTTTTCCATTCATACGTTTTATTTTTAGTGGCGGGTAGCCTTGGTCAGTCAGTTCGTTTGTTATGTCAGTGTCGGTGATAAAGGTAGGGATGCCTCGCATAACCACCTTTAGTGTCTTTTCGCTTTGTAATTGAAATGTGTAAAATTGTATGAGTTCTGTGTTAAGTATGTGTTTAATTGTGCGGTAGTCATCGTCAGTTTTCGGTTCGATGTGTATTCCTTGTTTAACAAGTTTGCTTTGTACGGTTTTGATGTTGTGTGTTTTAAGTAGTTGTCGTATTTGTGCCCATTTGTCTTTTTCTGTGACTATGATTGGTGAAATTTTAGGTGTTTTGTGTGTTATAGTGTTTGTGTTTTGTGTAGTGTTTGGTTTGTCACTTACCCTGGGAGTGCTGCCTGATGTTGACGGTTGTGGGGTGAATTCGGTTGTTTCTTCTTCCATTTATTCCTCTGATTTGTTTTCGAGGGGACTGTATGAGTTGCCTACTTTAATAAGTGCGGTCACATGCTCTGTTTTCTGTTTTTTTGTTGTCCTTTTCGGGTATATGAATGTGTTGTTGCGCTGGTTTTCACTTTCCTGTTCCGGTTGGGTGTTTTTCTGTGTCCCCGGCGGTTTTACTTCTTGGGGTGGTTCGTGAATATTTTCTATTTGCTGTAGTTCTTCGGATGGTTCATCCGTGTCTGCCATGTAAAATTGCGGTATGAGCCGTAGAAGTTCTTGAGTAGTTATTTCATCGGTGGCACTATCCAATAATTTCTGACAGTCCGAGAGTTGTTGTGGATTCAAAAGATGTACGTGTGTTCGTCACCGCGTGAACATATATCACGCCACCACTAGGCTTCACCGACCGACCGCGTGGACCAATCACGGTGAAGCAGGACGATCTCCGCACTAAGTCCGGACGGGATAAAAGCAAGGACAACTTCCGTACAAGCCAGTCGATTCCCAGACAAAGTTGAATTCTCAACGAACTCGGTCGTAGTCACCATGAGAGTTAGATTGTCCGATCCAGCCGTCTACGAGTCTTGAGCTGCTAGACCGTAGCCACAGCTGCCTATTTCGATAAACAGGCATCTTTCGATATTAGGGCGCGGTTATCGTTAGTACGGTAACGGACGCTATTAATAAGTAAGTGACTTTATTAGTAATAAAAACTTTTGGTAAACCTGCAGAATCAAGTACCCATCCAAATTTCCCGCTACGAATATAGCAAACTTACTGCAACGTTGTCAAATCTCTGGTATTTATTTAATTTATTTCTCATTGTTAATTCACCTTATTTTCCAGTTATTAATTTACGTTAATTTGTAATTTTTATATGTTATAGGTACTCCTAATTTATATGTTATAATTTAGAACTTAAAATACATTGTTAAATGGTTCGTCTTTGTATAAAATTATTTTGCGGTTATATTAACAAATATTTACACATCGCTCTAAATCACCATTCTTTATATTAGTAGTGCATTTGGCAACGTTGCTCGTATATTGCCGACATATGATTGGTTATGCTCATCCGTAAATGTCAGTTGAAATGGGTACTTGATTCTGCAGGTTTACCAAACTTTTATTAGTGTTAGTGAATTTTACTAATGTTTATACTTTTAAACCTAAATTTGTGTGGAAATTTGATTAATGTTTATGACTTCTATACAAATTTGTGTGTGACTTTGATTAATGCTTATGACCATATTTAAATTCATGTGTAAATAAACTTTGTATGTAAATATTAAATACTGTGTCATAACTAGAGAACGGACGCAATTTCCATAAAACGCAATCGGCAATTGGAATTGTGTATAACGTCGCTCAGTACATCCCGGCGTAATTCAATGAAGTATTTGTTTGACTTACTCGGACACCTGGTCTCGCCGCGATAACAATGGACAAGCCAGCTATTATATTCGGAGAATATAGTGTTTTTTAAAGTGTTTTCATCAGCGTAGATAGAAGCGGGGTTTTTATAATGTATTTTATTTATTAGTTTATATTTCGTAAGATAAATAAAGTGCTGTGAGTATGTTTCTTGTTTTCATAGTTTTAACTGTTAATTACGTCGTAATTTTTGTGATAGATCCTGTTTAATATCGTTTGATTGAATCTATTTCTACCAATTATTTCGACGTAAGAGTGTGCATTGAATTTCGTTCAGTTTCAATAACTTACGCACACATTTTTAGTGTTCATTTATTATCTAGAGCATTGTTTAAGTTACTTTTTCAGACATGATATGGAAGAATGTCGAGAACGGCATTGTAAAACAATGGCGAGTTGGATTGACGGTCATACTTATTGTATGGCCATTGTCATTGATTCCGAAATTTATTACAAAATCCGTAAAATATCGTCAAAAATTCGTCACTTAGGATCAAAAACACATCTGAACTCTGTAAAACTTTTATGGCGGCTAATATTCCATTAAATAAACTTAGCAATCCCACTTTAAAAATATTTCTGAAAAAATATACTGGTCGAAATGTTCCTGATGAATCAACTTTACGCAAATATTATGTTTCTAGGTGCTATACGAGAACAGTAGAACGCATTAGAAGCCATCTTTTAAATCAATACATATGGATAAGCGCCGACGAAACGGTGGATATGTTAGGACGCTGTGTGGTAAATGTTGTAGCTGGTGTACTACATCCAACTATTCCCTATAACTCATATGTAATAGCAACAAGTGTTATAAATAGAGTTGATGCGGAAACAGTTGCTGAAACCATTAAGGAGAATATGCAAAAAATGCTTCATCCGGACGCCACGTACAACGAAAAAATACTTTTATTTGTCAGTGATAGTGCTGCGTATATGTTAAAAACAGCAGACTATTGAAGAAAACATATCCTAATATGCTGCATATTACTTGTGTAGCACATGCTCTCCACAGAATCTGTGAATATATCCAGAGACACTTTTCCGGAAGTTGATAGACTTGTATCAGCTTTTAAAGAAGTTTTCAGAAAAGCACTGCCTCCCACTCCAGTAATAACTAGATGGGGAACATGGCTGGAAGCTACTAGTTACTATGCTGAGAATTTCTATAGTCTAAAACATTTCGTAACACTGCTAAAGGAGGATGCTAGAAGTATTGGTGAGTGCAAGGAGCTCACACAAATCCTAAATTTAAAAAAATCAGTTGTACTTTCTTCACGAACACTTTGGAAAATTGCCAAAACTAATCACTTATTTTGAAAATCGAAATCTCAAATTAAATGACGGATTAACCACATTAGATGTGACTGTTAATAATTTGAAAAGTATTCCAAGTGACTTCGGATGTGGCCTTCGGCAAAAGTTTGAAGCAATTCTTAATAGAAATCCAGATTTAATTACATTGCAGCAATTATGTATGGAGACAATTCCACAAAATCTAACGGCTAAATATGAAGAAATAAAAGAATAGTTCCAGTATGCACCGATAACCAGTTGCGATGTAGAAAGGACGTTTTCTATTTATAAGGATGTACTTAATTCAAAGAGAGCAAAATTGACAGAAGAAAACCTTGAGAAACTATTGCTAGTCAATATTAATACTCCTTTACTCAACTTGAACGACAAAATGAACAAATAAAAATATTCCAATTATAGAAATAAAATTAAAAACTTTAAAAATACAACGTTTCAACAAATACATATGTATTTCGTAATTTTATAGATCACCACCCGTTTGTTTTCCAATTATATAAATAAAATTAAAAACTTTATAAATACAACTTTTCAACAAATAAATATGTATTTCGTAATTTTATAGATCACCACCCGTTCGTTTTCCAATTACTGCATTTCGCCAGTACTGCACTGGGTGGTAAGCGTGTCCGTTCTCTAGTCATAACTGTTATTTCCTTAAACCCTCAGATATAAAGATCAGGTGACCTGGTTAGGAACCCCAGTGGATGAGTATTGCTACTAGTAGCAAAAAACTGAGTGAGTCAGAACAGGCATTCAGATTATTATTATTTTTCATTCAAACTCCCTGTGTAAGAATTTTGCGCCCAACGTGGTGCGTTATTGAACGTAAGACCAGTATCACCAGGCAGCTGCAATTAAAAATTCCACCGACTGCTAATTGCGTGCTGTTATCCGATTTCTGTGTACAAAGAAGATGCTGACTACTGAGATTAATCGTGAACTTTGTTCAATGTGTAGCGAAAATATCATGAGTGGCAGTATGGTTAAAAGATGGAGCCGTATCTTTCGAGAAGGGCGAACAAATATTCATCACGAAAAGCGAAGTGGAAGACCAACTGTTGGGGCGAATGAACTGGTGAGTAATGTTGAAGAAAAAATTCGTTTAAATCGGTGATTCACAATGACAGAACCGAATGTCTTTTCTTCTCAAATGTCACGTACAGTTTTGTAAAGGGTTCTTACTGAATATTTAGACTACCATAAATTTTGTTCACAAAACTTCTTACCGAAGACTATAAAACAAAGAGAATGAGATCAGCGCTAGCTTTTCTGACAAGTTACGATGTTGAAGGTAAATATTTCTTCAGGAATATCGTAACAGGTGTTGAGACTTGGCTCGCCTATGTCAACGTTGAAACGAAAAAACAGTCAATGCAGCGGAGTCGCTCTAAATCACCTACGAGGAAGCCTTCAAAGTGCCATCAAGCATTTCCTGCAAGAAATGTTATGGTCACTGTCATTTGGAGCAAGAAGGACGTCTTGTAGACTTTATGGAACGAGTCAACGATTTAAGAGCGACGAAAAGCTGCAGAGTTCTATGAAGAGGGGATTAAAAAGCTGTTCATCGCTATGACAAATGTCTCAATCTTAATAGCAATTAAGTAGAAAAATAGCTAAAAGTAGTAGCTTTAAGTTTGCCAATTTTGATATTTTTATATATTATTATATTTTATTTTTTTTATATATGCCTTACATTCTCCAAGATAGGATTAAAACAATTGCCCAGTCTAGCACTTCTTGCGTATTTATGTACTTACATCATTTACTAGTTAACTATTATTTAATGCTTTGCCTGTTCCACTTGTAGTCACTTCTTGGCAACTTAACATTGTAATACGATTAACTATATGAAAAGTTTGCAAGTTTTACACTTATTTCTTGAAACCATGTTTATGAAATCCGTCTCAAAATCTGCTTGCTCTGAATATTATGTACTGTTGCAACTATTACTGTTCACTTGTGATATATTTTTATATTCTAGGAGTTCCTCACTTAATTATTATGTTTTTTATGAAGGAATTGTTTTTGTTGTTGAAGTATTAATCTTTATTTTACAAAGCACGAAATTTCAATGAATTGCATTTAATATTATCAGATAGACTAGAAGAGAATTTAATTTTGATATAATGTATTGCCAAATATATGTACATCCATCAAAAAATTTTATAGTGCTAGTGATTTACTTAATTTTTTTCGTACAAATACTGTTTTGATTTTATTGCTAAAACAAAAACTTTACTCAAATAAAATAACTAATTTTGTTAGTAATTTTGATTAACTCTGATATTACTTCACTCTTTATTTATTCCAGAAAATAATGTACGAAAATTTCTGTTTTGCTTAATTTCAGCATTCGTTTTGTAAGGGATTAATTCGTTATTAATATGTACTAAAACGTACATATCCAAAATTAAAAGATTAATTAACACATACAAAACCAAAGAAATTGAACACATCTACTCTATAGCAATTTCATTTGTCTTTTGTATACTTGTCATAAAAGCGTACTCTGGGATTTCAAAATTAAAGCATTAGGAAATTTTTTGCAGTCATGTACAGTATGATTGAATTATTTTGATCCTCGGTGACTATTTTGTTCATAGCTTTCTGCAATTAATATTTGAGCCTTGAATTCAAATATGTCGAGCATCCCTCGCTAATTTATACAACACAACAGCTACAACCTGGAGATATACTCATTAGTTTTCATGCCACGAATATACCTGTCAACTAGTAATAACATTAATAAAATAAAAATCAAACCGTATCAGCATATCATAGACATTATGAGGCATTATCTAGCAAATACATATTTTGTTTACGAAGGACAACACTAAGGCTAGGCGTATACTGACACACAGGACAGTTCAGGACAGTACAGAGCAGTTCAGCACAGGACAGACAAACGCCGAACAGTTTATATGTTGCGCATACTGGAAGATTGTTTTCATTTGAGATCAGATCGGCGCGTTTACATTGATTAAATTATTTTCTATATATTTCAGATAGAAAAAATGTCTTCGGAATCTGATTCAAACACAGATATTGAAATTGAAAATTTAATATTAGGACTTTTCAATCTATGTAACGGAAACGCTCCATTTGAAAAAGTGATTATTTAAAAAAACGTGCTTCACATGGACAATTTATTCTGACACATGAATTATCTGATACGAAATTTAAAAATTACTTCAGACTAAACGGACAACAATTTTCTAAAGTTCACAACATAATTAAAAAAGAAATTTACAAAGAAGCGTGTAATTGTCGAAAGGCTATTGGAACTAAAGAAAAACTAGCAATATGTCTAAGGTAGGTAAATAATTTTTAATATCTACTATTACAAAACAAATATATTAATTTGCTAATTTAATAAGATGTAGTGTCGTAAGTAGTTTGAGAATGTAAATAATAATGTTGTATTGGACTATTTTGCATGAATATGTTATGAGATTCTCCATTTGCTAATGATCCGCTAGAATTAGTAGAATATTCAGACTGTACTCTTCAGAATGAACTCGAGAGGAAGAAGTGCAATCTTCACATGTTAATAACAAATACTCTTCATTCGATACAATATCGAAAATTGTTTTTCTCAATTTGTGTTGACTCAATAAAGGCATTTTTCTAACACTTTTATACATTGATTGAAAAAAATGAAAGAGTCCGTCAGTATCCTCGCTATTATTGATTTTTACTTGTTTTATAGCAGCTCTCTCCTGAGCCCTTTCTTCATGATTTTTTAATGTCTCTATAAACATGTCCTTTACATCAATTTTTTTTCCGTCTACTTTTATTTACTACTCTTTCGTCTTTTTGTGATTCGTCCAACATAAGCGTATCCGTAGCATTGTCATTATCACTTGTTTCAACTTCTATGCCACCACCTTCAACTTCATTCGGTTGGTCATCTTCTGGTTTATTTGAATGAAGTGGTAAATCCTCTTGCAAATTTACATTATCTGATGAGTTTTTATTGATCATATACTTTTTTAAAAATTCCATCTGGTTTTCAAATTTCCATGGTTTAATATTTGTAGCTGCGGAACCACTTTTGTAAATTTTGAAAGGAATGTCATAGTCATAATTTTATGGTAGTGTATAATTTAAACAATTGGATTATAGTTTTAATAATAAGAAAAATCGATTTAAGTTATTATGTTTTCACGACAATTTTACAATCTTTACAATCCTGTCCTATTTGGACATACTATAAACAAATTGATAGATTTTATCAAAAATATACTGCAAGCAATTCGCTTTTGTATGTCTTTTTTAATTTTTTTTTTATTATTAAGCGATTTGTAATTAAAAAAATATTTTCCAGATATATGGCAAGTGGAGACTCTTACAAGAGCATTGCTTACAGCTACAGAGTGAATGACAGAACGGTGTCAAAAATCGTAAGAATGACTTGCGCTATTTGCAAGTGTATGCAATCAACCTATTTGCCAGAACCAGATCTAGAAATGTGGAGAAATATTGCAAATGCGTTTGATACCAAATGGCACTTTCCGCATTGTGTTGGTGCGATCGATGGGAAGCATATTACTATAATTAAGCCCGGAAAAATCGGATCTTCATTTTATAACTATAAAAAGAATTTTTCCATCGTGCTTATGGCAACAGTAGATGCATATTATAGATTTATCACCATTGATGTTGGTTCAATGGGCAGATTTAGTGGCGGTAATATTTTTGCTAATAGCGCTTTAGCCAAAAATTTACGAAATGGAAATATTCTTCCTTCTGCAAAAGCTTTAAATGGACAGACAGAATCGGCGCCGTATGTTTTTGTTGGCGACGAGGCTTTTCCTTTATCAGAAAATTTAATGCGACCTTTCTCAAAACGCCAAACAAGCAACAATATGTCCACAAAAGTTTTTAATTACAGGTTGTCACGGGCAAGACAATGCGTTGAATGTGCTTTCGGACTATTAGCAAATCGTTTTACTGTGTCACCTGTGCTCCAGTATACACTTGGCTTATACATCTATGGGTATTAGTAACAAAAATGAACGCAGGAAACTGTGGTAAACTCGCATGTGTAGACACAGAAACGTTACTGTCTGGCCGCGCCTATCTCGCGAGTATACGGGGGAATTCGAAATTATATATGCTACACAAATCTGTCCTGAAGTGTACTTCGTCACCTGTGTCGAGTATGTCTCAGTGTACGCCCAGCCTGAGGCAAACTGAGGGAGCGCCGTATCTCCAGTATCACTTATCTGAATCTGTTTATGGTAGAATTTGAAACAAAAGCCCTACGAACTGCTGTAAAAAAACTGAGTTTATGGACACAGACGTGGAGGATACCTTTATTACATGTCTACACAGCGAACAGAACCTAGAGTAATTTCTAAAACACCTAAACTCACCACTCAGAAAAATACAATTCGCAATGGGAGAAGAAAATGCAGTGTTACCGTTTCTGGACGTCCTTAACGCGAAGTCACGTTACAACGCTGTAACTATAATAATAATAAGAACACTAATTAACCAATGAGTAACATAAAATGCAAAAACTGAATAAACTAGACGGAGCATAAAAGAGAAAATAGTTACACAGATACGCAGATCCGAAGTGTGACAGACATGAAACAAGAACTGGCAAAAAAGGAACTATCCATCAAAACAAGCTTTTCCTACCATACGGAAAAGATACGACAAACAACATAGGCTGCACCTTAAGTAAATACGACACTGACACAATATATTCATCGGCGAAGAGAGTTTGCCAAGTTTTAAGAAATCCAAAGGACAAGATTAGCCTAGAAGAACAAGGCCTGTATTACAAACCGTACAGCTCATGCAAATGGTCGTATATAGTTGAAAATAAAATACAGTCAAACCCCAGAATAAATATATGCAAAGAGGTACATAAAATGCTATAGCACGCAAGTATCTCCCTCCATATCTATTCAAACATGCTTTACGCAAATCAGATCGATTTCGACTTGTCCTTACCTTATGACTTACCTTATCTTTGGCATATATTAATAATAGCCTGTGTATCGAGGGATTCGAGGTCGATGTTAACAATGATAACTTCGGTGATGAAAATAACTAAATGCTGCAGTTACCCTGAATATTGAGAAATAGATTTACAAAGTTTAAAAATAAGTAATTAATTTATTCAATTACTGTTCAGTTGGGCGCCAAGAAGATTTACCCCTTCTAAGGTATATAATTGAATTTATACTAATTGCCGGTTAGCTAAAAGTCTGCGGAAAGATTAAAAATGAGAACTCTATATTAAGCTGGTAAGCTGCAATTGTACTTACGCCTTCCTATCTCAAGGAGTGTATGAAATTGTAGGTGAAACGAATGAATCCCTCTTTTTTATTAATTCTTGCAATCAAATCTCCTTTGATTAATATGCTCTTACAATGAAATTTATATTACATGATTTGAATAAAACAAAATTGTTACAAAACATATACTTATATATTGACAAAAGAGCTTTTTAATTACTACATATAATCTACCACAAAATTCTTTATTGTTACTCTGAAATATTAACTAGACACTATTCATACATATAGGGCGAGATACGATAACTTTTACATATATTTAAACTGTTTAGTCTGATCAGATTGTAGAAACAGTATTAGTATTGACTAACCTTGATATCTTTACACTATGGCCATATCACTTCACAATCTAATCGCTTCCTCTGGAGGTGATGCACTTGTACACTAAATTTGACTTTTTCTTCACGCCTCAAGGTGCCTGGGACCCCAGACAAAGGCCTTGATGTAATAAACGTGGGAATTTACGTGTCAAACAAATAATTTCACTTGTATGCTAGAAATACCTCTTGCTACACTATGTACTTCTTTTCTTACTTAAGTACATATATTGCGGTAAACCCTCTCTTTTCTATTACTTTTAGGGGTCCGCACGTGTGACTCGCTTCGCTACTTCGAGCCAAGTCTCCCGTTTCGTTCTCTTAGATTCGTTCCAGCGTCTTTTGCTCTCGGTGAATCCCCAGCTTCTTTTTGAAATTTTCGATCGTTCTTGAATATTTGGATGATGTAATACAGTTACTCTATTAATTCGCATATGTGATACAAGGTTATTCTATTGGAGTTTATACATGACTAACTATACAAGTTGAACTACAGAAAATGATGTCATTTGCATAAAAAGATCTGATTGAAATATGCATTTAATATTATTGCGAAATGTTTCGCAATAATAGCTAATGGCGGGAAAAGCATTAATATTGATATAATTTTATTTCTTATTTCAAATATAAATTAACTTTTGATATCATTAAAATTATAACAGACTGATATTTAAATGTCTTGAGAATAAGATGGTCGTAAATGCGTCCAATTACAGACCCTACAAGAATAATCACGAAAATAGATCATCTCCACTCCAGAATCATCCAGAAAGCGATAGAAATAGAAAAACTACAGAACAGTTTAAACAAGAGAGACGATAGACAGACTCCCAGACTGTCTTACCCTTATACACTGCCACCGGTAAATAGCAAAAATAAATCTCACAAAACTATTCTCATACTTTTCGATATACAGCCGAAACACGGTAGTTCCAAAGACTTACCTATGTGGGAGAACTGATGATACAGATACAATTCAATTAGCTAGTTCCCAGGTTAAGGTCAGTAAAAGAGGTGGGTTCTTATCGAAACGTTGTTGAGTGTTTGACGATAATAAAAGATAAAGAGGGCGCCTCCGTGAATTACGATTAAATTGTATAACTAGAGCTTATACGTCACACGAAGGACGTATATATTATAAAGTACCCCCACGATCTAATACACATACAAATCAATAACGACACAAATAAATAATACTATAACAATATTTATAGAATACGTTTTCCACAAAATATCTACAAATATAAAATATATAAAAATATGAACGAACCTGTATACAAAAGAACTGATATATATTAAAAGTTTAACAGCTTGAAGAGGAGTACATACAAAATATAAAAGATCAAATGTGAACGAAAACTAGTTAAGCTGAGGGGAAAACTGATAAATAAAGTATTAATTACAAAATATTAAAATATATGAATAAACTATAAAATACAAATCTTACTATCTGACGCGAACTAGATTGATATGTGTTTCAATATCTCAAAAAACTAATCAAAATCACAAATTAGCTTCTGTAGGGATAGACCTGGATCTAATCCTTCGGCGTTACATCGTACTTAACGGCGACTTAGCAGGTGGAAACAGAATATGTCGACAGGCTCCTATTTCGTAATATCGGTAATGCTCAAAGTTATGATTATCCAAACTAGTTCAATTCCCTAGTTCTATTGCAGTTCCTAACTCCCTAAATTTACAATATGAAGCAGGCATTAGCAAACTTAATGAGAACAAACGTATTAAGAAAATGACTGCTTATCGGGTAGATGTATACGGGAGAAGGCACAGGCGAATTCGAACACTTGGGGCGGAATATCAACGAAAGTTGGCCAAATTTTAATCAGCAACATGTAGGACAGATAAATCCACCCAATGGGTGCTTTTATTCGAAACAATATTTCACAATATATAACTGTGTCAAACATTCACATCCACCGCATCGAAAATATCTCTCACCAAAGTCAAGCCAAAAAGCGCTAGGTTATTGGCAAACTACACCCAAGATCTTAATATATATCTCCATAAAGTCGATCGTCGCACAACGTTGTCCGGCGTGCTCATCATGGGCTACCACTGACCTAAATACACTCAATGAATAGAAATAGGATATATACGAGACGAGGCTAGTTTGATAAACAAAAACGTAACAACACTCACACCGCTAAACAGTCAAACATTATTGGCAAACAGGACGACCAATCACAGCGACGACTACTTTCCACCCACTCGACGAAGTTGCAAAAGTATCGACTCACAGAAGAGTGACGCGTAGTATTTCTTATTACGCAGCAGCGTCGACTTGAAAGTGGCTGCAGCGAAACTGTCGAAAACTAGTCATAATGGCAATCCTTGTGAGGACTCAAGAACGCATACACCATCTCTTTCCAAACCTTTTCAGTTCTTCCTCTGTCTCTCATCCGATTGTGTTCCATTTAATTACTTGTTTCGTGACTTTTATATCGGTTAACCAATTAAATTTTAACCGTTATAGGTTAAAATTTATTTTCTAAAATTATAAACCGTGTATTATCTTTGAAGGAATCGGTTATCGTTACAACATTGCCAGAGAAGTATTATTAGAATGATGTTCGTATATCTTGTTATTACTGATCTTCGATGAGTTGCACAAGACAAGGATTCCTATCATCACTGCTTAAGTATTAGTCTTTCAGTGGATTCACACATTTGCGCGAAATTTTGCTAAAACATACAGTTTTTCTAGAGCTGGCTTTGAATCACTCTATACTTACCTACTGCATTCCGATTGGAGCTTTCTTTATGGTGGTGAAGACATTATGCCTACGAATTATTTTATAAATATGTGTATTCGAATTTTGACACTAATGTACCTAGCTCTAAAAACTATCATTCAAAGTATCTTAAATGATTTACACCTGATATATATAATTACCAATATTAAAATATCAGCATCACAAGAATTACAAACGATTCAATAGCTTACATTCTTTGTGTGAATTTAAATAACTACGCAATTTAGTGAAAAGGCAAATTGCTGCAGCTTACTTCACGATGTTCAGAATAATTTATGATATAATCCATTCCAAACAGTTCTGAAATTATGTTCCCGATAAGAAACAAAGCAGCTGTATACCATATGACATGGTTTATTATAACTAGGAACCGGATACGAGAGGCCGATGACTCATCGCCCACGGCTGTACTATTGAAAATTTGTATTTTTAAAGAGTTTTTAAGTTTATTTATATAATTGGAAAACAAACGGGTGGTGATATATAAAATACGAAATACATTTTTATTTGTTCATTTGGAGTTCAAGGTATTAATATTAACTAGCAATACTTTCTCAAGGTTCTCTTCTGTAAAATTTGTTCTCTGTGAATGGAATACATACTTGTAGATAGAAAACGTCCTTTCTATATCGCAACTGATTATAGGTGCAAACTGGAAATATTCTTTTATTTCAGCGGATTTAGCAGTTAGATTTTGAGGCATTGTTCCCATAATAATCCATAATTGCCGCAATGATATTAAATCTGGATTTCTATTATAAACTGCGTCTAACTTTTGCCGAAGACCACATCCGATGTCATTTGGAATATTTTTCAAATTATTAATAGCCACATCTAATGGGGTTAATCCAACTAACTGGTCTAATTTCTGTGTATGTGTTTGCGATGCTAAGTGACGTTTTACGTGCGATGTCTTGGAATTTATTAACGATATTTCACAGACTTTGCAATAAATTTCTGAATCGCTGGAATGGACATACAATCAGTTTGACCCTTAATCCAACTCGTCATTGTTTCACGATGCCATTCTCGACGTTGTTCCATATCATATCTGAAAAAGTATCTTAAACAATGTTCTAGATCTACATAAATGAAAATTAAAAATGTATGCGTAAGTTATTGATACTTAACGAAATTCACTGGACACTTACGTATATATGTAATTAACAGTTAAAACAAGGAATTAAGGAAACTAACTCACCGTACTTTATTTATCTTACGAAATATAAACTAATAAAGTAAATTATAAAAACTCCTCACGTTTCTATCTACGCCAATGAAGAAAGGAATTTAATTATAATATTGGAGTAATTGGGTAACAATTCAACGACAAAAAACAGATGTGGCGTTAACCGAATGAATAGTGCTATTCAATAACCGCATGTTGTACTTAGCGATGTTATAGACTATTTATATGGTCAATCGTAATTTCGGCCTGATGTGTCCAGCCTCTAATTATAACAATGAACTTAAATGAACATAAAACATCTAAAAACTATCAGTCAAACACGAAATGTGACTAGGCGGTGAGAGAGTAGATGACAAGAATTCAAGGAGTTTATATATTTATTAATCATTTTAAAAGTAAAATCTGTTTTATTTACAAAAATGATTTTTAATACACTTTTTACATATTCCATTCTTACCTCATCATTAGCAAGGCGTTGATTCATCTTAGATCTTGATCAAATTGATTTTACTTTCACAAAGTTTAAATATATATTGTACATTAAATGTATAAATTTAGTCAATATAATGTAACATAAGAATCTTAGTAAAATAAAAATGTGGAAATCCGTTCTTTGCGAAAAGTTTTGAAGTTACTGATGTATACATCTACTGCCAGACTTTCACTAAATGAAGGAAAGGGTGTCCTTATCCTTTATTTGAAAACTTGAAACCGTACCTTCTGAGTTTTATATTTGCAGAGAGCGAGTTCTTATTTTATTGGTTGTAAAATATTCGTTGCAACTGAAGTTTTACGTCATCTGTTTTATGTCATCTGCTCGTAATATGTAAATAAAAGTTTTAGAACAAAATAAAAAATAAGATATATTGCGCACCTATGTAATAAATAATATGTATTAAGAATAATTTTGAAGATAATATATAAACATACATATATGTTAAATATAGATTCTTTTAATTTTCTTCAACTTTAAATTTAAAAAATGTGTTTTCTTACTTTATAGTTTTTGTTTGTTACTGCAAATGTTACACAGATCAATAATTTAGTTCATCAGAAAGTAATTTACTTTTAGCTAGTTATTTTTTAATAAACAATATATATAAATTCCAGAAAACGCAGGTAAATAATACCTTCAGTTTTAGTAGCAAAAAGCGTTTAGTTGAAGTTAATGACAACGAACATATAGATATACTGCTACATATCGAAGGCAAGGCCATATTTATTCGCTTGTAGCCTGTTATTGAAACATGTATGATTTTTAGAAACTTCTCAACCTACTTTAAATAATGCAGCTCATCAATTAACGAAATGCCAAAATCCAACGTACGTCAAAAAAGAAATTATAGACCATATAAAATATTACCTATGCAAGTTTTAACAGGAAAAAGGCAGGACTTTTGCTGCGATGTGATTCAAAATATGAATAAAGATCCCGATTATTTTACTAAAATATTATGGACTGATGAGTCATCCTTCTCCACTACAAGAGTTTTTAATAGAAAAAAGGTCTTGGAAAAACAAATACAACAAAAAATATTGGTAAAATTAATTAAAAAATAAGGAAGAAAATGCGCTTGCGTCTATACCAGGCATTTTCCGCAACAAACTTGTTGGACCTATATTTTATGATTATAATTTAAATGGAGCTACCTATCTGGAAAGAATGATCCCATGAGTAGAAAATATTACTATACAGAATTTTTTGGAGGCCGAACTTAATATAAATTGGATGCAAGATGGGGCAACTCCGCATAGTGCCCAAGAAATTCCAGATTGTATTCCTGGTTTGAATAGAAAATAACAGAACGATTAAATTGCCACCTAATAGTCCTGAGTTGACATTATTTATTTAAAAGAGAATGCCAATAATAATAATAACCATAGTATTCAAGTCGTTAAAGAAAGGATTCTACTTGAAATAAATAATCTAAATGTCAATAATGAAACCATTTCCAATACATTTATAAATTTAAGAAGTCGTTATCAATTATGCATTGAAAATCATGGTGGTCATATAGAACATCTTTTATAATTTATTAATTATTTGTGTTTAAGTTTCTTAAGGAAATGTAAATTATCAAACATAATAGTTGTCATTTTCACAGTTTACTTTAATGATATTAACTTTTCTATAATTACAGTAACTACTGAATATCATAGTTACTGTAATTATAGAAATAACCCGAAAAAGGTTTGGGTTATGGGTATCATATCATATGGTATTTTTCAAATCAGAAAAAAAAATTATTTATATATCGATATTTATTAGCAAATTTCATTTTGTTTAAATTAACAGACAGTGATATTTATTACGGATCCTACCTAAAATCCAAGAGAGAGATAAGAGCATAAATCAATACACATAAGTTAGTCGAATACAGATGCACTACCCATATAATAAATACACTATTATATTTTACATTGTAAGTGAATTTTAATTTTTTTTGGATTCATAATTAATGTGTAGAGTTTAATTAGCTCGCAGCATCTTGCTATTCCGTACAAATTGTCACCTTAACGTGGGACATAATTAAACCCTAGCATACATCTATCTTCTACCCCGTATCAATATAATATATAAGTGTTTCAAAAAAAACACATATATATACAACGTGTCCAGGAAAGTATACAACAAAGGGAAAACTTTTTTATTGTTTATTTCTCAGGAAATTTTATTCTTTATAAAAGTTTTTGCTTTACCTAAAACCTATTTACCCGTTAAAATGAGTTATCATATTAGATAGTAAAAATACAATTATTTTATTAATTGTTCAAAATTTCCATACCTACTTAATATCGTGTGTGCAGTCATTACTTTTTACTTTTAATCAGATATGCATGGTATTTGACAGTAACTTTGACATCCTACAAAATACATTACTATGGCAGAACGTTTAACTTTGCAAGAAAGAGCAGAATTAATGCTTATATGTGGCGATAATCATAAGACATGTAGAGACGTATACTCCAAATCACCAAAGATGATCCCTGCGTCATTGATCTATAATTCTATCAACGACATTCAAAGAATAATCTCCACATCCGAATCACAAACAGTACCTACTTGTATGACAAGGATAGCTTGAACGAAAGTATGTGTTTTCTAGCAAAGACATACGGCTCAAGCAATTTATTTGAGTAAGACAAAGACGGGATTATTACCTACTCTGTGATAAATACACACATTTCCGATTAGTAGTTCTGTCGTTACTCGTTGACATTTGACAACATACATTCGTTGATATTTGATGCAATTGTTATTTATTTTCTTTTTATAAATACATATTTTTTAATTTTATTATTTTATTTATTTATTATTTTATTTTTTCAAAACTATAATGGCAGCAATCACGACAACTTGTTTTAAATTCGTTGGAATATTTTGAACGGGAGAAAAACCATGGTGGTGTTAATACCTATTACATGCGCACATAATATATATTTAGATTTTAATAAATCTTTTGTTTAGCGAGTGGCAGATGCATTGTGCTTGGGATGTGTTACAGTAAAACGCATTAAAGCTGTGTAGCAGCAGTTTAAATCGTGTACTTCACAATATTGGATTTAAATATAAAAAGGATAATAATCATAGAGCATTAGTGGAACGATCCAACATTGCAGATATAAGATTGACATTTCTTAGGAATTACATAAAGAATTTGAGTTGTTCTGTTCAGAGAGAAGTGGTATTGCTTGATGAGACCCGGCAAGATAATAATCTGCAGAGTGTGCGTAAACCTGAGGGTTACGAGGGCAAGCGATATGTTGTATTACATTGTGGTTCAAAATTATGTTTTGTGTCAAATGCTTCTTTATTGTTTTCAAGCAAATCACAAATAGAAGATTATCATGGTGAAATGAATGGATAAATGTTTAAGAAATGGATCGATGAATATTTAATACCAAATTTGGAAGAACCGGCACAAATAGTGATGGACAATGCACCCTACCATTCACTAGTAGTAAAGAAACATCCATCATCGGCTTGATGTAAAAATGATATTATTACATACTTGTCGAAACATAATATATCTTGCGAACTCTATTTAAAACTGACCTACTACCCTTGCTAAAAATTTGCATAAAGAAAAACGGTATCAAGTAGATGAATTGCTACAAAGTCATGGACATGAAATATTGAAGATTGTCTCCTTATCATTGTGAATTTAATGCTATCGAAATTATTTGGGACCATGCAAAACAATATTATAATAAACATATTTTCAGGGATGGACATGGAGATGATAAAGTTATAGCTATGTGGAAGTAATCACTAGAGCAGTGTATGGAAGAAATTTGGAAAAATTGTGTTATACACACCGAAAGTATTATAAAAAAATGGTATGATAGAGAAAATACATTTACATTGTGAAATCAATGGCTTTATAATTAACATTGATGGTTCAAGCAGCAGTGACGATAGTGATTAACAATACTTCCTATATGACCGCAGATAAAAAAAACTGTTAGCTATCCCATGTTTTTACTTAATCTATATTATAACCCAAGATTTAAGTCAAGGTACGTGCTACACGTTGTTTTTAGTTTATGCCAAATATATCAAATTTTCTTGTGTTGGCAGTAAAAGTATCAAGTATTAGTATACAGCTGATTAGTTGTTTATGTAATGTTAGTTTCTACTTTTAGTAACTGATTTTTTATGCAAGAAATACAATGATATTAATACAAATAATCATACAAAATGTTACACATGCAATTGCCAGACTGTGGCCACAATTTTTATCTAAATATGTTTAGAAAGGTAGAAAAATTACAGAAACAGATTTTATCAAGTAGCTAGATTTCCTAATGTACTAAGTAGAATTGATTGCACTCACATGAGAAAACAATCTCCTAGTGGTAATAATGCTGAGCTGTACCGAAACAGAAAAGGATATTTATCATGGAATATTCAGGTAATAGGAGATTCTCAATTAAGAATTTGTGACATCGTAGCCAGATGGCCAGGATCTACACATGACCAAACAATTTTGAATGGATCGGCAATAAAAAGAAGCTAAGAAAATTAACATTTCAATAACTCAGTTATACTTTGTGATAGTTGTTACAATATTACAAAATATTTATTAACCTCTAGCAAATCCTCAAAGTCGAGCAGAACAATTGTACGATGAATCCCATTTTAGAACCAGAAACTGGATTGAAAGATTTTTTGGTGTTTTAAAAGATTTCCAATCTTATTACATATATGGTATGAAAGTTAATGTGGAACTCTCGAAAGCAATAATAGTATCAGTTCATTTTGCAAATTTATTCTAATATCGATTATTATACTATCTTCTAAATATTTTTTATATTTCCTTTTTTTTTGTATATATACTCATGATAATTTTATTATTAAACAAATAATAAGGCAATTTTGTTAAATGATTACATATTGCTGTGTATTGTTGGATCTCGTTGAAGATGGTCCACAATGCACCACTATGTGTCCCGGTCGCCTTTCGGAAAGTTTATTTCTTTTAACAGAGTCCTCTACAGTCTCAGGTTCATTAACGAACGTGGACAGAAACAAAAATTATATGCATTAAAACAAACACTTTTTCATATATTCTTTTATTAAAAAAAAATAAAAAAGAAAAAAATCTTAATCAAGTATTAAGATAGCTAATTGCATGAATTAGCAAAAAGCAGGAGGAAAAAGATTACGAGATAAATGAAACGCTCGTAATGAAAACCTCCAATTATTCGCGAACAAAATTAAACTAATTAAATAATAAGGAAAAACTTTCAATTTCATTTGTTTACTTTATCCCAAAATGCAAACGTCAAACAGAAACAACACTGTTATCACGCGTGTCAAAAACCAGCTCATGCGTACATCAACATGAATATAAATTTCCCTCCAAATCCTTATTTCAACAAATATCTTACGCCTGAATAAAAAAAAATCCTACATAAAAATATAAAAATTTTCCTTACTATTCATTTACTAAAATATAATCACTTAAACTAATGAGCTCAAAATCATGAAATTTATCATCAAGAATATCATCAATTAAATTTAATTTACAAAAGAACTACTTACATTAATTAATGTAGCCGTAGCACACACAAAAAAACTTAACGAGAGATTTTTGAGATGAATCGTACATTTCAAATAAAGATTACAAGTTAAATACTCGTACAAACACGATAATTACGTTAAACACAACAAAAAACCAAAACTAAAAACATAAACCGAAACTATAAACCTTTTTAAATAAAGAAGAAGTCCTTATTCAAAATTAACACGTGCGAATCATCTGAATGCACCTGAATCTCTGGTGGGAAAAAATCGAACAATATACAGTCTGAATACAAAATATCCGCCAATTTTTAAATAAAATATTACAAATCACTAAATATAAACCTGTAAATAAATTAAACATAAATAACAATTATTTTTAAAATTGTTCTTCGGGGAAAAGAACACTACATATCCCCAAGATTATCCGAAAGAAAAGCCAGTACATGTCTCAATCTTTTTTAGCGGATAATCTTTTGCACTCAACACAAAGACGACAGTATCGCACCGTCTTATTTTTCCCCCGCACTCAAGTGTCGCACAATTGTCACCCAGGATCCTCTTTGTTGAACAGCCGTAGAGCGAACAATTACAGCAAACCCATATACATTTTCTTATCAAAATAGCATTTCCATATTTTCCACAATCTTCAAAAAAAATCTATGTCATTCTTAACTTTTGACATTTCCCAATCAAACTGCTTATGTCATAGTGATTCGACATAATGAAACAGCTTATGTCATTTTGGCTTGACATACAATAATTTATGTCATTTTGTTTTTGACATGTTGCAATAGGTCTGGAACCATGCATCACAGACGAAAGAACCACTCCATAGGAACAGTCTTCGTCGAATAATCGAGCTCTTCCTCGACCTCCTGGACATGGATGACTCAAATGGATATCATATATGAAAAGAGAAAACATAATTTCAAAAACTCATTCATCAAAATCATAATCATAATCATAAATCAATTACCAAATCAGCATATAACCTTTTCTTATTACAAACATCACCCATAAATCCTACTCCATACCATAACTATCAATAACCATATTATAAACTTTAACTCGCTGATAATTTCTTATAATTCATACTTCACTCACAATAAATTTTATTAATTAATTCATCCCGTATATTCAAACTTTCATAATTATCATCCTAATCAAAAACCATATAATCATATAACTTTAACATGCCAACTTTTCATTGAATAAATCTACTATCACCATAATTTTATTTCATTATATCTATATATTTTCATTTCAACCTTTCCTCAAACTTTTATTATAACCCTAGCTACCGCTACAACATACATTTTCATTATCGACGAATTTCATAAAACTTCTGCATTCAACAAACTTTTATTATAAACTTCTTCACTAATTAGTATTAACAAAATACTTTATCAATCTTCTCAAATACTTTTTATATATTATTACAATCTTCTTAAATACATCCACTTCCATCTCACTTCCATACAATAATTCAATTTCAATATAATTTTTTCATTATATTTATATTTGCATATACAATAAATCAATTTCAATTTATTTTTTTTTTATTAATTTTCAAATCTATAAATCATAAATCATTCAAACACATCCAATAATTTTCTAATTCCAAATCCTCCAGTAAATCAAATTCCAATTACTTTTATCAAAGGCAATATTCATTATTCCTCGCACAATCGATTTTCAATAGTATACAACATTCATACATTATGTTGGGCCTATCTAAAATTTCTGACTGTAAACACGTTTCGATTTATTTTCATCTTTACCTTTATACGGAAACTGAAGCTAGGTCTAGTTACTTTAAATCTAGTACCTTTAAAATTCTCAATTTTCAAAATATCTTGTTTTACAAGATCATTATTGAAGCTATGGTATTTTACAACATGATTCCGGAAATTATCGTATTTTATGACATGATTTCGGAAATTATTGTAGCAAGTTCTGTTTGGAGAGGCCAAATTAATTTTACCATTTCTTTGCTCATCATTAATTTTATTAATAACAACTGCGTGACTAATTTGTTCATTGACACATCTCTTCAATTCAGGCACCATCTCGACATCATTAATCTTGGTAGTAAGACATTTTAAATTAGAGTGTCTGCTTATTATATCAGACTCTCTTGACTTTTTATCATTAATATTAATTTTATCTAATAAAAAATCTTGTCTTACCCCTGTTTGACAGCCTGTTCCTCCAACTTGACCAGTGACTCTGTCTTTGGATTCTGCTTTCTTGTTGACATCCTCATTGAACAGCCTGTCCCCCCTGGTTATCTCTACATCTTGTATACAAATTTCTGTCCCCGGCAGTTCACTTTTAATTTCCGGCCCATCCTCCAAACTCACTTTAATTACTTCCTCCTGCTCTCTTCTAATTTGTCCTATTTCTTCCTTTACTTGACTACTACTGTTTGATGCCATAATTTTGTCGATTTTTCTTTCAATATCCTTTTGTTTTTTTAAAATCATTTCCATCATATCTTCCGCTTTCCTTTCCATATCTTCCAATTTTCTTTCAATATCCTTTTGGTTTTTTAACATCATTTCCATCATCATGTACATCATGTCCTGCATCTTGTCCCTGACTCCTCCGAAGAGTCTTTCTTCATGCATGGCCCTCTTGTAACCTATTCTTTGTTCCATATTCATTATACTATCCATTTTTCTATTATTTTACTTATAATCCGCTTTGCCTCTTCTTTGTTCGCCCCACGTTGATTTACGCCAAAATAGGTGCTGTGTATTGTTGGATCTCGTTGAAGATGGTCCACAATGCACCACTATGTGTCCCGGTCGCTTTTCGGAAAGTTTATTTCTTTTAACAGAGTCCTCTACAGTCTCAGGTTCATTAACGAACGTGGACAGAAACAAAAATTATATGCATTAAAACAAACACTTTTTCATATATTCTTTTATTAAAAAAAATAAAAAAGAAAAAAAATCTTAATCAAGTATTAAGATAGCTAATTGCATGAATTAACAAAAAGCAGGAGGAAAAAGATTACGAGATAAATGAAACGCTCGTAATGAAAACCTCCAATTATTCGCGAACAAAATTAAACTAATTAAATAATAAGGAAAAACTTTCAATTTCATTTGTTTACTTTATCCCAAAATGCGAACGTCAAACAGAAACAACACTGTTATCACGCGTGTCAAAAACCAGCTCATGCGTACATCAACATTAATATAAATTTCCCTCCAAATCCTTATTTCAACAAATATCTTACGCCTGAATAAAAAAAAATCCTACATAAAAATATAAAAATTTTCCTTACTATTCATTTACTAAAATATAATCACTTAAACTAATGAGCTCAAAATCATGAAATTTATCATCAAGACTATCATCAATTAAATTTAATTTACAAAAGAACTACTTACATTAATTAATGTAGCCGTAGCACACACAAAAAAACTTAACGAGAGATTTTTGAGATGAATCGTACATTTCAAATAAAGATTACAAGTTAAATACTCGTACAAACACGATAATTACGTTAAACACATCAAAAAACCAAAACTAAAAACATAAACCGAAACTATAAACCTTTTTAAATAAAGAAGAAGTCCTTATTCAAAATTAACACGCGCGAATCATCTGAATGCACATGAATCTCTGGTGGGAAAAATTATCTTCACCCCATATCAAAAATAAATCAAGCAATATACTTCGAACGATCGCACGTCCGGTTAGGAACCACGACATAAATCAAATCAATCTTCGAACAATATACAGTCTGAATACAAAATATCCGCCAATATAAATTTTTAAATAAAATATTACAAATCACTAAATATAAACCTGTAAATAAATTAAACATAAGTAACAATTATTTTTAAAATTGTTCTTCTGGGAAAAAAACACTAGAATATGTATATTAACTTATTAAACAATTATAATTCCCAGTTACATTGACAATTTAATATATTGAAGTTTTTTTTTTAATTGGCTCCTTTTTCTTACTGCATATTCTTTTTCGTTGCAATTTTAATATTTGGAATTAAAAATACAATACATATAAAAAAAAGGTATGTTCAATTAAATACATTTGAATGTGTTTTCATCTTTTTGTAGCAAGTTTTTGCAAGATACACTAGTGAAATGTGTTTCGACTGCCTTATTTGATTTGGTGTCCATCAGCTCTAATCTTCTGGTGTTAACTTAAAAATTTTTAATATACGCAAAACAAATTCATGCAATTTGATGAAAACAATAAATAAAATAACTATTGTTTGTATATATTATATAAATCTATAACTTATTGCAAGTAAAATTTTTTGTTTGCTCATTTTAATTTTTGAAAGTTCAATTACTAAACTTTTTCTTTCTTGCTCCATTTCATGTTCCTTTTTCAAAATTTCTTTCTGCAATCGTACAAGTTCTATTTTACTAGCAGTCAACAAATAATTTCAAAGCAAAAAAAAACATTTCACAGCAAATAAGTTTGTATGAATATGTTTTGTTTATAATGCATACTGCGATTTCAAATATTTATACCGACCTTTCTGGAAAACTCAACTTATCTATTATGGCAGTGTTAAGTTATACTGCAATATATTCCAAATTTTATTTAAAATTAGTCACTGTAGAACGTTTAACTAATATCTAGGGTTATTCTATGATATAATTGGGAAGATAATGTTTATTAAACTGTCATAACAGTGAAAATGTAATTACAGTTATACAAAGTAGATACTCTGGTCTATTGTATAATTTCAATTCCAGTAATAATGCTTTTACAACTAACTTGAAACTGTTTGGTTTTGCCATTCATTAAAATGATTAAAGAATTACATAATCTTATATGTTGACTTAAATGTTGTAAATTCTTGATAGTTCGTTTTATTTTTCAAGTGGTGTTATAGTTTAATTTGATTTGCTGTTTACGCAGCTTTGTTCAATTTATAGTAATTTTAATATAACGTAATTCGATTATATATGTTCATATAACCTATAAATTCGACCGACTGTCAAATATATTTGGCCCGGAAACGAAGTTATAGTTCCATATTTATTTTGCAATTTACAGTGTTTAATATGACGCCGAAGTACTGATTTGAATTATACAATGTTTATTGATGACGCAGGAATCATCTTTCCTGACGAGGATTGTAGCTGCGACTTTTAACGAAAGGCATCCCAATAAAAAAGTTAGTTGGTCTACGGTATCCCGAATTTTGCGACAATTTAAACAAACAGGCTCTTTGGAACTTAATTTTAAAAAGGAACATGATAGACCAGCAAGAAATTTAGATAATTCTTTAAAGGTTTTACAAAGTGTAATTGAGAATCCTAAATTATCTGTGAGAAAATGTGCAACTAATTTAGGATTACGTGAATCATCAGTACATCAAATATTGAAAACATACAAGTTTACTCCGTTTAAACCAAGATATGTCCAAACGTTGCAAGAACGAGATTATGACCAGCGTTTAGAGTTTTCCTTCATGATACAAGGTGAAATAGAAACAGATCTAACATTTCCCAGAAAATTATTATTTACCGTTGAAGCGACATTCACCACAAATGGTGTAGTTTGTTCGCAAAACTGTCGTTGGTGATCTCAAGAGAATCCACATTTCCAAATGGAGTGTAAAAACCAATATTCACGAAAGTTAAATGTTTGGTGCGAAATTTTGGAGAGAAGAGTGGTCGGGCCGTATTTTTTTCAACAAACTCAAAATGCTGAAAGGTATTTAGCATTTCTGACTACTGAATTAAAGATGAATTTGACAACTTACCTTTACAAACAAGACGTTCTTTGTGGTTTATGCAAGATGGTGCACCTGCACATAGTTCTCGTCGAGTCATGCAGTATTTAAACCAAGAATTTCAAGAAAAATGGATAGAAAGATATTCAACATTTCCATGGCCTCCACGCTCGCCGGATTTAAATCCTTTGGATTATTTTTTATGGGGTTGGTTGAAAAATCGGGTGTATTCAGAAAGGCCATTTGATAACCAAGAAGATTTGCAGAGTAGGATTAAGGAAGCGGTAATGCATTAAATAATAATCCCAATTTCCTGCAAAATGCCGTCAGGGACTTAAGTAGACGTACAAATTTATGTATTGAGCGAGAGGAGCATCATATCGAGTGACGTTTGTTTAAAATATAAAAATAACATTTTTTGTGTTTTCAAGTTATTAAAGAATATTTTCATTATTTAAAGCGATATTTTATTTGTTTTAACGGTTAAATGGGTTTCAAGTAAAGCAAAAACTTTTATAAAGAATAAAATTTCCTGAGAAATAGACAATAAAAAAGTTTTCCCTTTGTTGCATACTTTCCTGGACACGTTATATATATATATTAATACGGAGCTAAACGGGCTTGTATATAATTAACAATAATATGTTGAAAAGCTGAATTGACCTTATAGATAAATACAAAGCCAAGTAATGCAAATACTGTGAATTATGCCTAATAATTGTATTTTTAATTGCCCCAAGTTGGGCTGACCAATTAATACAGTTCGACAGGTTTTTAAATATGAGCTGTGTATATATAACAGTTAAAACAATAATTAATTTCTTTAAAATAAATAAGTTAATTCAAGATTCAAGCAAGAGGTTATCAATGTGTTCAATAGAGGGCGTACAGTTTTATTACACAGCTGACATCGGTGATATATTGTAGCATGTAAAGAAGATAATATAAACAAATTATACTTAGCTTTGGTAGGCCTCTTTTAAAGTGCTAAACTTATCTTAAAATACATTGTGAGCAGGCGCGGCTCGTGATGACGTATTTTGGTTTGCAGTACAATGATACGAGTGCCTCGTGTGTTTTCGGTGTTTACTAAGCAAACGTTACAGTTAGTACACGAGCATACACGAAGCACTAGGATCATTGTACTGCAAACCAAAATACGTCATCACGAGCCGCGCCTGATTGTGAGTGCCTTTGTTAATATGCCGACTAGCTCATTTGTCAAGATAATAAGTTTTATATGGGTGCGGGTTCAGTATTTGGAGAAAATTACGGTTTTATAAACAAGTAAATTCAAGTGTAAAACTCTGGATGTAATAACAAGAATAAAACAAGAAGGTGAATGTTAAATATCACAAGTTTAATCTGTTACTCAATGAATTAAGGTAAGTTATATAACAATTTGCATAACATAAAAATATGAAGAGTCACGTGGTTTGATATAGATATTAAGTAGGGTTAAATTCAATAACAAAATTGTTGTGACTAAAGTAATTATTTTCTATATAACTAAATTCAAATTTAAAAAGAACTGTAATTTTCTGTTATACTGTATATGGATAATTAGGTAATATTTCTAAGAATTTAATTGAAATATGAACGATTAGTTTGACTAATTAAAAATAACAATTTTATGTTTTTAGAGATTAATAAATATATACTCAAATTTACGTCGGTGGTGTTTTCTGGATCGTAGAAGGACAGTGGAGACTTGAAATGCAGGATTGCGGGCTCAGGTATCGATGAAAAGCTTGTAAAAATTTCTAAATTTGGCTTGGCGTCCTTTTGAAATTGATGTTTTCGTTTCTGCGCTTAGCTTGTTAAGGATGCGGGAATACTTGTAAAAATTATACTTGGTGGATCAGGAGCTTGTTGGAAATCTTTTTGGTGAGGTTTTTCTTTTTAATTTTGATTTTTAACACTTAATTTCTTCAAAAACTTTTTATAAAAATACGACGCGTTCTACCATTTTATAATTATCAAGCTAACTCTTTTTTGTTTTTTTTTCAATCTCCAGGCGTCTTATTTAGAATGTTAGTTTACATCTATTTAATCTCGTCAATTTATTAAATCAATTTAAATAAATTACAAATACTAATCGTTTTATCATTTCGCATAAATTATTCTATGAATTTTACAATAAATATAAATGTTTTTAATGTTGAAATCTTTGCTAAAATGCCTGTTTACATGTGGGATAATTCCCGCTTCATTTAATTCAAAATTACGTACAGTTCTGTTCATAATTGATGACATATAATTCCAATCAATTAAGTTAAATATCTTCGGTGGGATAAAAAAAAGTAAAAGAAAATGACTAAGGTGTATGAAAACATGAAATTCAATAGAAATGAGAAACAAATTTGATAAATTAAAAACGTGGTATTAACTTTATTGATATGGCATGAGAAAATTGCAGTTCTAACTATTACTAACTCTTAATATTAACAAATTTAAACTTTACACAGTATTTCTGTTCTAGGGCTCTCCAGTACATAGGTATGCCTTATCACAATATATATATATATATTGATAACGTGCGCTGTGTAGGCTCTATATTAAAGGGCCTCACGTAAAGCGACAAATGATGAATAGCTGAGGAGGTGATAAAAAAAAGTAATGAAATAGTTCAAAAATAATAATTTTGAAATAAAAAGATGGGCGCCTTTATATAACTCCTCAAACTGCTCTATCTCTGTACAAAATTGCCAACTAGTCGGATTGCATGAAACTAAATTAAAAAGCTTAATTAAATGTAAAATCTCAGGCTCTTCGTTGGTAATTAGTAGTTGCTTCCATAAAAGTAAACTATTAATGTTGAAGTTGAAAGAAATAACTGCTACAAGTAAATATTGACAAATAAAAGATTGATATGATAAATAAAATATAATATTTATTGAAATAAAAGGAAACTGTAATAATATAACATGTAAAGCAATGGGTGAAATTAAAGAAACTATGTATAAGAAAGACAACAAAGTGTTACTTAAGAGTAAGATGGTTATGTGTGTATTAAATTAAGAAAATGTGGATAACGATATTAATAATCTTTTAACTACAATGGTGAGTACCTTTTGAATTAATATTGCTACTTTGACATGGTTATATAGTTAATATTAAAACTAGTATAGGACATTGTTGGTTAGGGTAAACAAAATCGAGAAATTTTATTTGTTTATAAATTTAAAGAATTAAAAATTTTAATAATAAATACGCTATATCGGTAACCTGTGATTATAGTAATCCTGATGTTTATTTTGTAGAACGTAGGCTTCCAATGGGATGATTCTCGGCGATCGAAAAAGTTCGAATGCTGTCCAACTTGTTGGCGGCGTGGGTGGCTGTTTCCGATGACGCTTTCGAAGATTTTCTTCGGTCTTGGTCCCTGATGCCTAATTTCTCCCTGCGTTCTTATCTTGCTGTTGGATTACAGGTATCGATGTGGATTAACGATAATCAATTTCGTAGATGTTCTGTGATTGTTTCTTGATATTTTTTCTTTAGAATTACTTGTGATTATAGATGAAACTTCGTCTATGATGCTTGGTTGTACGTAAAAACGTAAAAATTGTAATATCTAGTAGAATTTCACTTGTCGATTGTGTTTATTTAAAGGCAGGATACTTTTAATTACTTTTTACTAAATTAGCGTTATGAATTAATAATATTTAAGGATTTCTAAGGTTCGGTCAAAAAAATGCGTCTACTACTTAATAAAATTCAAAAGATGATGCCGATAGCACTTGTCTGTTTTACGAAACTTAGCTATCTAATGATGCCAAAAAGTCTCGATGTTTTACCTTATTAACATATTTAAATAGATGGAATTTGACTAATTTTACTATTCTAACAGATTTTAAAAATTATTTAATAAATTAACAAGTTAGGTTAAGGTGAAACTTAATGTTATAAATTGAGTACTGCGCACGATAAATATTTACATTTGCGAGATGTCAATTTGTAGGCGTGTCTTACTAGCGTCGATATAAATTAAAGATGCATATGAATTTGAATATGTGTTTTTCGCGCTAATATTTGAAATTTGAATTAGAAATAATTAATAAGAAATTAATGAAAGAAATATAAATATAGAAATTTAAGAAAATAATGTTATCGTTATTAAAATTCGTATGCACTTCGACACTACTAATACTTAATAATATCACTTACATAACTTTTTATTACCCTTTTTTACTTTGTATATCTTATTTTTCCCATTTTAGATGCAGCTCAATGTGTATGCCTTGCATCACTACAATATATATATATATATATATATATATATATATATATATATATATATATATATATATCATATATATATCAAATGATAAATTCTTGAAGCTTTTCGGCTTTTATATGAAATATTTACAAATATCAAATTAGTATGTAATTGCAAAGTAAGTGAGGATGTAAACATTGCTGTCTACAAATTAGAAAGCAAATCATACGAAATTTTTAACAGATATATATACACGCAGTATAGAAATGAATGTCGTATCTATTCCCGGATAATGTATACTGAAGATTAGTATAGTATAGTAGGCTTTCACACATTTTTCATATATATTTAATGTTATGATACAAATAGCTCAGTTAATCCAGCTATCTGTAAATGAAAAAGTAAGAATTAATACTAGAAATACACTCAATAGAATAGATATATTTAGTGGACATAACATGTAAAATTAGTGTCGAAATGTTAATAAATTAATATTACGATAACTTTGTATATTTCAGATTAATTTATATTTATTTCTAAATTTACTTTTCATATTTGTAATTTTCATTTTCATCATTCAAGTCAATCACGCGAAATTAAAAAAGATAGTTAATTTATTTACATTTGAATTTTATATCGATACTATTGAACTTTTCACTTTTCAAATTATAAGAAAAACCCGCGAACAGGTTATTTTTGCATTGAATATTGTACATAACCTAACATTGAAAAGTCAATCATATCTATTTGCAAATTAAAATTTTAATTTTGTTTGTCAGCCCAAATTAACATTTTATCTACATTTTGAGTATTGTAAAGAATTACAATAATAATAATAAGTGTAAAATATATAAAAGTATAAATCAAGTCAATTTTTTAATTTCTAATAAGGCTTTGGAAAGAAATAATTGATAGCGAGCGTGGGTGCAGAATTTTTACACACAAGTTGCCTAGAAAGTGATACTCCGGCTTTTAAATTAATTAAATGTTAAAATACTAGTGTTAAAAGAATAAAATTATATAGAAAAGGCGTAATAAATACTGGCGCAACTTTTGAAACACTTTTTGCAAGTATAATATCCGACACCGGCAAGAAATACACCAAACCATCTTTTGACCGCCGAGAGTACCTATCTTGATCCCGCACCGTTGAACATCCTGAATAACCGAAACCTTCTTAATACCTGCACGCTCCCTGCAAGACACAGGTTAATTTAATTCAATTCTTTTTGGTAAAAAGTCTTATTAATAATTATTTCTCAACCAATCAAATTCTCTAAATTCATTACATCTTGATTTGATTTTTAAATATATTACTATCTTGCTTAAATTTGTGAAAAGAGCAATATTTATTACGAATTGTAGTACTTACCATTAATGTGTTTGTTTATTTATTTATATCATAACATACTTTACTATTCTATTTCACTAGTACTTAACCACAATTTCAGACATGCAAATTATTTTAATTCCATGTTTTGCCGTTAGGCAAGTTGCTTATTCATTGTATACAGATACCTTGCATTCAATAAATGTTTTACACTTATCATTTTAAAGAAGCTCTTTTATTTATCATTGCGTAGCTAGAAATAACTTTGTAATACTATTAATTAATTTTCCCTCAGTTTTATAGAAGTATAAACCCACCGACGACGATCCTAAGAAGAGTCAAATTTATTTAATATATTAGTCTTGTTCTACGGACCCCTAGCCGTAATCAGAGTTACTAAGTACTATCAGCTGATAATCTAACTTTACCTGTTTATTAAATAAGACGCCCAACATCTTACAGCTAAAGTACGTTATATTCAAGACTTAACTACTTAATATTCACTTAATACTTCATTCTTTTATTATTATTATTATTATTATTATCAGCTCATTCGCTTCTTTTCATTTGGCGCTCGAACGTGGAGGCATTCGTCTCTTTTCAATATATATATATATATATATATATATATATATATATATATATATATATATATATATATATTGTTATAGTTCTTCTTGTTACCAGAAACTGAAAGAAAAAGAACATACATGTTAGAAGTAAGCGATATATTAAGTATTATTAAAGAAGACCATACAGTTACAGTGTAAGATATTAAACTAGGTAATACCGCGGATATAATTAGAAAATTTATTTGGTATAATTTTTATTATTTATGTAGATCACTTTTCATTATCAAAATTATTAATTTATTTGTAATTCCGACAATAATTGACTTGATTGATAATAATTGTTATTAATATCATATGGAAATCTATTTTATCGACCGTAATATTTTTTGATTTGAACTAATTTACCGCGGGATTTATCGATTTTAACTTACATACATATGACATTAATAGACATTTAAAATAATATAATTACTATTCTATAATTATTATTTTTTATTATAACGGTAAAGTCAGTTAATATGAAATATAAAATAAGTTGATTTGAATAAATACAAAATTAAATACTTGTATTAAGTAAAAATAAATTATATGCAGACCAAGGACAAAACAATAAATAAGAGCGTCGCTTGGATCGTTATAAGAAAAAACTACTTTAAAAAGTATTGTAAAACTTAAAATATCATTTAAAATATTAAAACTGTTATATACTAACCCAAAAATATTCGCAATATACGAAGACAGTATACATACATCGTCCGAACAATAAAATGATACAGCACTACACTACACGTAATTACAAATAAAAATCTTTATTTTATATCCATATTTGCATATCATAACAACATAACCTTATTATTTGTACTATAATAATATCATTTAAAGATAGAAACATTAATTAGACTAAACTTATCTGAAACTGAATGGTCTCTTTCAAATTATATTTTCAAGTTTTAAATCGGCTAAAATCACTATTTTAAGTAATATTATTCACATTTATTACACCATAACTATGTCTAGTATAAATACTTTTACCATTTATAACCCTATTATGTCACGTGATTTACGCACAATTATCAGTTGATTCATATATGTAATTAATTTAAACACAATTTCTTAAAAATAGCTATTAAACTTGATTTTTCAAACATTTTTATTTATCGTTTATCTAACTTAGTGTCGTATGCTTGTGTTATTACATTTTAAACCTATATTCAGTGTAAATGCTCGAGGTTTTTATGGAGGCAAAATAAGATTTGATTTTTTAAAAGAAGAATCGGCTCCTGAGAAAGAGATCTTGCTCTACCGCTAAGTAGCCGAATATCGTATAATTTTGTTCATTTAATAAAGCATTAGATGAAGTGGCGCCCTTATTTCTTAGAGAATCATTTAAAAAAATATGTATTTAATCTATACCTGGCAATATATATAGTTGTCAGAGCGACATCTTATAAACTTCAGTTAAACTAAGCATTACGATAAGGTAGGTATCCCTATACTTTACATTATAATTATTATTGAAATTAAAACCAATTCAGATTAAAAAAGGTATATAACCCCTTTTACCACAATTATTAATCGTATCCTAAATACGTATTTCGACAACTAAGTTGTCATCATCAGTAGGTAAAAACCACTAATTAAAAAGTCGCACATGGGGCACAGTAAAGCGAGAAAACGGCTTAACGCAATAACTACTTTACACCGCATCCACGTATAGACTAATTTTAAACATGCGATTCTAAACTACGGGAGGTCGAAAAAACACTTACCCCTTCAGTTTTTTCTTATGTGACCCCTACTTCAATTATTTCTTTATAATGCAGAAAAGCAAGCTTTATCAAATAAAGTAAAAAAAAACCAAGCTTCATATTTTAAAAAAATATTGATGACGTCATAACTTTGACAAATTTGACGTTTTATTTTTTTGACTTATGTTAAAAGGCGCAGAATAAAATAAACTGTTTGACGTGTTTTTGCATTTTTTTCAAAAATGGAAATTGTACGTTTTATGAATTTTGTGCGTTAGTTTATCATAACCCTGTATATATATATATATATATATATATATATATATATATAAATACACCCATAATGATAACATATGTAATTAAAATGTATGTAAGTACATCTAAGTGACAATTTTACCGTTCAAAAGCAATTTGATTACAAATTCGTGCACCTTTCTACAATTACGGGGAACAAACGCGTATCTTTTATGCAAATTGAAATTTTCATTCATCCGTTCATTGCCTCATATAATATGCACATATATTCTTACCGGAAGAATTTCAAAGAAATATGATCACAGGGAATTTAAATTACTTTAAGGAATATAGATCTCTAAATAACAAGGTGAAAATTGATCAGTTCTCTCATTCTACATATATTACCGTACCAAGAATAAATAAGGGCGTTTTTGAGTGCACGTAAAATATATTTATTGCAAAGTAAGCGAAAATAATATTTCCATTGCGCAATATGAACAATATTAAACAAATATTTAAGATATTAAAATTTAAAAGTTAATATAATTTAAATATTGACCTAAGTGTAGTGCACTAATCGAAACATTCTTAATTGCTTCTATAGATTTATTAAGAAAAACAGATATTTTTTAAATATTCCACTCCGGTAGTTAACTTACGTATGATTCAAATAACTACTGCTTTGTAGTTCTCCAAAGAACATACTTGCATATAAACACTAGCACTTAATTTTGATAGATTGAAACAATTACTAACCATTGATGATTTTCTTTTCTATACATTGTGTACCAAGCAATTTTCTTTAACGTCTAGTATTATAAGGCCAAATGATCTTTCATGTTTTTGTCATTAAAAACTGTAAGCAATATACCTTGAAAGAATTTTTAAATTCTTAATTAGACTATTAATTGTATTAGTCTCGCCAGACTGACATAAGCAATTTAATTTCTGGGACCACGTCACCGACAACTCTATACTAGACAGCAGATTTTAATAAAAACAAATTACTTCTAAAATTTCAGGTATAGGAAAAAAAGAAGTACTAAATATTAATGATGTAGATATTGTGTATATGATAATGTATAATATTTTTGCCGAATTTTTGAATTAATTCAGATTTCGAATTAAGTCATTTAATTCCAATTGATTTATTAGATGTAGGTCCGACTTCTTCAAATGACTCTAGTGATTTTGTTTATGTGACAGTACATTCTTAGTTTCAATACATAGGTATAGCATAAGCAATGTTTCCGAATAAAAACGGCAGGTTTGGATAAGTAATTTTGTTCTTGTTTTTCTGAAAACCCCAAAGATTTTCGTGCAGCAAAAATATCAGTCCATGCAGTGACCTTTGTTCGCACCAAATTATAAGACTAAGATGCGCAAATAGTATAGCAACGTCCCGACTGTTTAACTAGCCTCGCAAAGTAACAGCTGTAACAAGTCATCGTGGATAACAAGTATGAGGAGTTCATGGCTTGTCTTGATTGCTAATTTTTAAGCTAAAATAACAATTATATTTGTTCGGTCCATATAGATTTAATTTGTTTAATTTGTAAACGCCGTTCACGATTCGAAGACATGCACGTCATCAACAGTATTTTCGAAATCACCATCACAAAAACAATAAACGAACATACACATACATATCAACATCATTGCGAATGCATATTTATGTTGGTGCGAATGTCCAGTGTTGACACATATCGTTCTGTCATATTTTACGTGTGTTCGTTTACTCTTGGTTTGAAATACCGAAACCGTTTTGCTGCCAATGTAAGCGACTTGTTGCATCCGCAATTGCAAACTGTGAAGCAGAACGTGATGCTGATGGACCGTTGCTGCCTTTATCAACTGTGAGAGAAGTAAAATTGTATTTGTATTTTGTTATAATTTCATATTACATATTGCATTTTTTTGTAGCGTGCAAAAATTTTATGAGTAAACGTGACATTTGTCAGCAGAATTTCTTCGTAAATATAAAATGACACGCAATTTGCAGCCCCAAACGGAAACATGACAAAGAGACACCTATAGTGGAGATTGATTACTTCGCTGAAGGTGCTATAAGAAATGTTATCTACGAGATGTACAGAAATAGTAAGATTTTTGAAAAATTTGACTGTATTATAATATAATTATGGTATAATTATAGCGAGCCATCGAAAAAATTCATAATTGGAGTAGACTGTGAAATTGGGTTGATACTTTAACCACTTCCACATAATGACATTTATTATTTGACATTGAAACTATAAGTTTGTGTCAAATTTTTCAAAATTCTTATTAAGAAAATTGTTTGTGTTTAGATGTAAATGGACAACATTTTCAACAACTTCTGTAGCTATATGTAAATTTTGATTATGATTTCGATATTAAATAAATTATTTGTTTTCTTTTTTGTTGTAGGATCATTTCTATGCCATAACCTTTTTTTTACAATGAAACCAAGTGAAACTGTCAAGCATCAAGTAATGTTTCATTATGTGGAAATGGTTAAAGTACCAACCCAATTTCACAGTCTACTCCAATTATGAATTTTTTCGATGGCTCGTTAGAACAACATATTACCCCAATATCTTTAAATACTATACTTGTTGAAAGGGATATTTTTATGGGTGGTAAAACATCTTGATCCAAGAAGAGCGTAAGTACTATATTGGAGGCATGGTGTTTTTCATATTTGTGGTTATAATTCTTTTTAGGAATAGATCTGCACCGGTCTATAAAATTGATAATCTGGCCCATCAGCATGGGCACATAGTTCTCCGTCTGCCACCGTACCATTGCCTGGCGAACTTATTATTAATCTTGGCGAAGACTCCGAGAATAACGACGATTTATCATCATTGATGACGTGCACGTCTTCGAATCGTGAACGGCGTTTATTTCAGTTTTATTTGACTATAATCAAATAGATTTAGTTGCATTTATTTTACGTATTAAATCATAGATTTTAATTTTATACTATTTGTAAATGTAAAGTGTATAGAAAGATCTTGGAGTTTCCCAAATATCTAATTTGTTAATTATTGTAAGTCGTCAGGCATTATATTGCTTATGCATTGTCTTGTTTCCTACGGTCATAAAACTCTTTACTCAATACATGTATAATCCTTTTTGTAAATTCGTTCATTTGCAAATTGTTATACTTCAAATTCGACTCTCGTACAGTTCAGCTATATATGGTTTACTAATTATCGTACTACTTCCGTTGCTTAAGAATTAGTTTACCTTATTCTACATTTTGTTCGTTCGATATTTTTTGAAAACACTGTATATTATACTATGTTTTTGCTATAATTATTACTACTCTTCGACTGTACAATACCTAAAATTTAATTATATTTATTGTACTGCTTTGATTGATTACTATCTAATTTGCTGATATACGTACTACTGTCAGTTATTTGTTACCATTGCAAGTTATGTTTATCTTTTAAATATTATAAGGCAGTTGGATTTTATTTCCATTGAGATTGCTTTTATAGGAACTTGGTATTTTATCGGAATTTTTGAAGATATAATTTCATTAAAAATGATTAGGCATTTAATTTTGTTAAAATACGATATGTAGGCCTACAGAGTTATCTATTATTTATTTATTGGTAAACTGTACCAATATTCGATAGGCATACAGCGACCTTTTATTAGTATTTATTTGTGGCTTTGTACGAGATAATGAATGCTTAGCGACTTCATAAGTGAAAGTTGACTATTAACCTTCCTTTATGATCGATTTCTTATCTGAAATTAATTAAATGTGGGATAATTGGAATACTCTTTCGAATATGGTTTTTTTTTCAATAATGACGTAGATCCAGCTTAATATAAAACTGGACATGGAGTGGGCTTCGATCTCATTTATTGTGCTCTTCTCATAAAGCCTAAGTGGTTCCATGGTTATGATAAAGAATCGTCATAAAAGTTAGACTTTGCTAAAACAGGGATTCCTTTCGCTATAGCGGGTTTGCTATAGCGATGGGTATAGAAAGTAACGAGATATAGTAATGTAGTTATTTTCTCGTGTAACTACACAGATCAATGTAGATGTAAATCTTTATCATGCGAATATCGGCCATGTTATTACTACAAACACGTTTTGAACAAGGTGAGTGTTTTCGAGAATATCTTGTAGATTTTATTGCTATTTCGATGTGATTTGGTTCCATTAATTAGTTCGAGTATTTCATTATTCTTATATTTTCTCTCTTCCTATATAATAGGGCAAGTAAGTTGGTACGGACGTTTTAACCCCCAAAATTAAGTCAAACACCGTATGCTGGACATGAGGTAGCCTTCCGTTGTGTTCCTTCTTCCTACAGACGCAATAATAAAGGTAGTAGTCTGTAATGATATACACAATCGTCAGCGTCACACGGAAGATAAACATTTGTATCAATTAATGAGATTTTTTTTCTGTTCTATTAAAACAATTAGTGTCATTCAAGTCTTTTACTCATAATCAGAATTTATGTTGTTACCTAGATATCTATCACTATTGTAATGTCAGGATTGCTTTGATCATATTTATCTATTAATATAAAATAAAACAAATTTTATGAATTTCACTTTTTAATTATCACTGTAACGAGTCGTTTCGCACCAACCTGGGCTTCGTCAGACATATAACTTTAGTAGTTTTAGTTATATGTCTGACGAAGCCCAGGTTGATGCGAAACGACTCGTTACAGTGATAATTAAAAAGTGAAATTCATAAAATTTGTTTTATTTTATCTTAATAGTTATAATGGAATTTCATCAAGTAAAGGCCGAAACAATCATATATTGATCTTATTTAATTATAGTTGTTTTTTTTTGTTCATTCAATTTTAATTTTTTTTTATCCGAGTGAATTGGCGAGAAATATATTCGATTGTGACATTCTGGATACATTATCCCTTTGTCTGTTCATGTTGTCCTGAATTACAATAAATCCTCATTGTTATTGTTTTGATTTGAGTTGTTTTATTTGATTTAACATCGATACTTGTACGTTACCTAAATTTATTCAATTTACTACGGCAGAGTCTGTGTTCTCTGTTGCGGCTAAAGGGACAACATGGTGGCGCCCTTTTAGATATAAGATCCCCCTCCACTCACCTCTAAACTGAGCTGGTTTTTAGCCGAAAGATCTCCGAGGCAATCATGTATTGAGGTAAATTGGGTAAGTTCATAAGTAAAGGTAGTACATTAATAGGCGCAAGACTAGTGCTCGTGGGGGCACATAGCAGAATGTAGACCTATACAATGGCATGAGTTTTATTTTTATATTTCATTTATTGTATTTATTATATTGAATGTTACAATGTATTCATATTTTACGATAAGGTTTAGGGATTACGGTTTAATTGCATTTTTCCTGTATTCTTAGAATACTGATCTTTATCTCTAGCCCACTTCCTGTTTATTGTAATTTACGTACTCGGTATATTTCCATTCAATACCTGTAAGAATTGTGTTGTTTGTATTTAGTATTTATTTTATTTGCCAGTATTATAATTAAAGGTTTGTGTGCATATTATTTATTTTAGTCCATTTATGGCGTTAGTGAACTACATCATATACCTTTCCTTGAAGAAGGGTAAAATATTTGCATCGCAATTTCATTATAATTATTTAATTGTTTTCTCCCTCTCTTGCAACTGGCGGGCACAAAACTTTCATTGTAAAAATAAGTAAAAGCAATAGTCAGTTGCAAACCACATCTCAGAGACCTCGTTTCAAGAATATATATATATATATATATATATATATATATATATATATATATATATGTATTAGTCGATTTCTCGGTTTTTATTATTCAGATCAGATTCATACATTTATATTAAAATGGTACTCCAAGATTCAATTTATTAATAATTATCTTGTAGATATATTAGCGTTACTTCAAACTAGTGTATTATTCAAAACATATATTTCGGTCAAACACGTTCCGAAAATTCCTTCAAACCAGTAGGAATAACAACATTCTTTATACTGTGTGGAAACTACTTATAAAATACATTCAGTAACTTCAAAACTAATGACATTTTTCGAAAACGTTGAAACAGGGCAACTCTTATTTCTCATAATGCTTATTGTAAGTTGCTTCACTTGTTCATGACATTCTTTTTTAAACTATGACGTGACCCTATTTTTTTTAATTTACTGCGATATTTTTTGTTTTAGTTTTGGATAGTACTCTTAACAGCCTTAGTAACAAATCTTACGTAATGTCTTTATCTGCAATAGTTTTTTAAACAATCGTATTTTGTATAACCAAAGAATACTCTAAGTAAACAAAAAAAGGGCAAAAATTTATTAAATAATTGGATTACAAACAACTTTATATTCGTTACTAACATAGCAAATGCTCAAAGTGTTTTCCGCTCACTAGTTGGCAAACTCCTAATCTAAAATAAAACTCTTCTTTAACGTTATGTAAAGTTTCAGGTGTAGTATTTCTAATTTCTGTTCGAATACGCTCTTTCACATCATGTAAATTGTTAGGTTTTGTTTTAAAGCTCTGCTCTTTAAATAACCCCAAAGGAAATCGACTGGAGTTAAAACAGGCAGTCTGGCTGGCCATTCTATAAATCCCCTTCTCCCAATTCATCTATTTGGAAAAACTTGATTTAAATACTCTCGAAGGGAATAGTGAGCTGGTGCTGGGCTAGTGCTGTGCTAGGAATGTCTGGATCTTGAGTATCTGGATACAAAATTGCTAAGGCTGAAACAAGTTCGTCCCTCAGAAGATTTAAATATTTTCCTCCGGTAAGATTGCCATCAATAAAAGTAAGACCTAGTATAGGATCATTAAGTATGCCTGCCCAAACATTTACTTTTTCTCGGCGTTGGCTGTGATTTTCGCGCAGCCAGTGAAGATTCGTGGTAATCCAGTGTTCACTTCTCCATTGAGACTAAATGTAGATTTTTTTTATAATTGTTGTGGTTGTTGTTGTTGTTGGAACGTGAAAATGTCAAAGTCTCAATAACTGTTGGAAATAGAACTAGTGTGGGTTTATTGAAAATGTTTTTAATAGAACTATCTTCTAATTTATAACAAAATATAGCATTCCATTCAAAACAAATACGTATGACGTCACTGCTCGAAGGTGATGTCGTCACTAATAGATCCAGTAATTTAAAACTAACGCAATTAAAAATAAAAATTGATCGGTTTCAGCGTTTTACAAAAATATTATTCATATTGAAATTATCGAATTTATCCTGTAAATAGTTTTCACACAATATATTAAAGCTGTAATATTTCGCTTTATGATAATGAACAGTGACTTTTTCGCACGCATAATTAAAACTTCTACAAACTAAGCAAGTAAATTTACTAATTAATTTACACCCTAGAAAATCGTGGTATTAAATGTTATTCATTGGTTAAATGCGAACAGCTGTTTGCTCCAAAGTGATACTGATCAAATAAACATAACCTTATTTTTAAAAATTTATATTTTGTGTGTGTATGATAACCTGAATCTTGATAATGCCAGATTTATCGGTTTGTATTTTACAAATATAAACAAAAATAAATAGTAAAGAATTAGGATTTTGTTGTATTTCTTCATTTTATTCAGTGGCTCCATCGTTTATCGAAACACTAAACTGCAAAATACATAGCTATTCAGAGTTATTTCTACTAATACTTATTTTACTTGTTAATTGTTCATTGTTAAAATAAAATATAACGTTAAATATGTTAAAATTTAACGTATTTTTTGGAAAACTCTTTAACAAAATAATTTGAAACATACGTAGGTAAAACCTCGCCATATTTTATATAAAACAAAAACATTGTTAATAATATAAAAATATTATTAAAAATCTGTTGTGGAGAACGCAATACAAGTTCATATTTGTGTCAAAATATCTTTCCAGACATGCAGACACGTGTTTCATCTTACTTAAATAACGATGCAATAACGATGAAAGATATAATAGATGATGTACAACAAATAAAAACAGAACAAAGAAGCCGCAATGAAGTTAAAAATAATGCAAAAATGAGTGAATTAATAGTGGATACGGATGGCCCTATGAAGCTGAAATATTTAATCAATAACCTCATGAAGTATCACCTGGAAATTAATATTGAAAACTCTGCAGGCAAAGACGCAATAAATATGGAGTTGATAAAGTGTAAGGGCGATGAAATACATGAAATAATATACCACGTATAACGAAAATATAGACAGAAAAAGCATTACTTAATCAATGGGAAGCTGAAGAGATTATACCCATACAAAAAAGACCGAAAATATGATATACAGGAATCATTTAATTAAATTAAAGTCGCGTATGAAATTTTCTCAATATTAATTCAAAAATGTTTAATTAGTGAATGCAAGGTGAATGTCAATCGCATTGTGCATTCACCGCATGAAGATCGACAATAGATGCCATCCATATACCCAAACATATTATGGAGGAAGCGAAAGAACTCCGAATAGATATGCAACTGTTCTTAGTAGATTTTCAGAAAGCATTTGGCTCAGGCAAAAAAAGAAATATGTAGCAAATTAAGGGGGCTGAAAAGAATGACAGTGAGATGAATATCCATTAGTGTTAATGCAGTTATATTCCTACTCGTGGGAACAAATGTTAAGGTGACTCTGGTTTCTGGTGGTGATGCTTCAACACTGGTTACTGTATACACTTCACTTTTTAAATCTTCGGTGATTATTTATTGAATGAATAAATGTACTTTCATCTAAATATATTGTTACGTGTCCGTAACGATTTGCGTGAGCGATTTCTCCTTGGGAGGATTTTGGTGGTTGATTGAAGAACGCGTCGACAACTAATTAGAGTCTCTGCAATTCCATCGAAAGACACGTTTCGGTATGTAAATTGAGTTTCACTTTATGTTCTTTTGCTTATTCGCTATTTGATTTCTTAATTTAGATGGTCCTACCTACGGACGAACATTAGTCATAAAATTACTGTCCCTTGTGTTACGTCGTTACGCTCCAGGGTGGACATCCATCGTAGGAACGCACTAGGAGTCCCCGGACTATTCAGATAAGC